>JBBGZY010000526.1:3517500-4117500 GCA_037952925.1 Lithobates clamitans
CCAAACTCCAGCTCACACCTAATAATCAGTTACAGCAAATAAAAGCTGATAATTTTAGGCACCCCTTCCAGTGTTGAATGGTTTGTCTCATCCATGTAAACTGATACATTCTGCTGGAGAGCTGATGCTTTTGAAAAACAACCGACCTGCTGGATGGATCACCAGGTGAAATTAGAAGAAAAAAAGCCTAAAAAAGGAAAACAAATGCAGCCATCACATCTAATAGATGGTAAGCTGCAACATAATAAATGTTTCTTTTTGGGTTTAATACTTCTAAAGACATGTATATTCATAGTACAGTTGGACCTCGGATTACAAGCATAATTCATTCCAGGAGTATGCTCTTAATCCAAAGTACTTGCATATCAAAGTGAGTTTTCCCATTGAAGTCAATGGAAACGAAAATAATTCCATTCCGGATTGACTTCAATGGGATGCAATACCGCATGCGTCCAGAGGTGGGGGGGCACCGGAGAGCCTCGGAAACGTCCGGAAAGGCCCGAGGACACGTCGGCTGACCTCGGCAAACCTCGGAAAGGCTCGGAAACTGAGTATTTCTGTGTATTTCCGTGTCTTTCCGAGCATTGTCGAACGGCGGCGATCGGCTGTGATCGCCGCTGTTCGGCTCTGCTCGGCTCCGGCGCCCCCCCCCCCCCCGCACGTCAGGTCAAATGCGGTACTGCAGGCCCTATTAGGTTGAATTCTGCTCGTCTTGCCAGACAACGCTCACAAACCGAGTCAGAATTTTTTTTTTAAAAGTTGCTCGCAAATCAAAACGCTCTCAAACCAAGTTACTCTTAAACCGAGGTTCCACCGTATCTGTTGTTTCTTTTTTTTTTTCCTATTGGTTTAAATCCAACTGAGACATATTTCCATTCAAGTTGGAGGCCAGCAGGACGAATCATTGACTGCTTTCTTACTTCTCTAAGGTCTTCTGGAAAAAAAAAAAAAAAAAAAATTTTATGGCTGCCTTCCAAATCCCAACTCCTCCGATACACCTCGGCCGGCATTCCAATCTCACCGGGCTGTAAACTGGACGAGGAGGTCAAGCGACGATCTATGGTGATGATTTTCCAAACATAAATGGAATACCTGTTGTTTGAATTAAACCCAGGCATGTTAATGCAGATAGCGTAGGTGGAGTAGATGGGGGGTTCCTTCTAGAAGAGCCTGGAATGACCTGACAGATGGTTGGAGTAAAACTGTAAAAATGAATGTGCTGTGTTATTTGCCTTTAGACGCTCTGTTTACTTACTATAATAAATGCATTAGACTCATTAAAGCCGTGTTTTATTAGTGGTTTCTTGTTGACACAAAATAACGCCTGTGTATAACATCAATAGCGCAATCAGAGCAGAAAATTCTTCAGGTTTTGCAAACACGGCCCGTTGGGAAGCCAATCCCCTCCCACCAAAGGGCAGCCGGGTTAAACGCCAACTGCCGCCAAGTGATGTGCCCGTTATCGCTGGACATGAGAGATTTTTAATCACCATATATTTTGAGATCTATGAATTTTCCTTGAAGTGTCTCCTCTCACCTAGGCCATAGTAGGGTTGTCATGCTATCACAGTTGGAGTCTTCGTTTGTTTATTCACCGATTGAGCCCTGGAAGGATTTACCCCACTTCCCGACCAGAGCACTTTTCGCGACACAGCACTGCGTCGCTTTAACTGACAATTGCGCGGTCGTGCGACGTCGCACCCAAACAAAATTGACGTCTTTTTTTTTTCCTACAAATAGAGCTTTCTTTTGGTGGTATTTGATCAGATCTGCGGTTTTTATTTTTTGCGCTATAAACAAAAAAAGGTGACAATTTTGCAAAAAAAAAATAAATATTTTTTACTTTTTGCTATAATAAATATCCGGAAGGAATTACCGCCTTTCTGACCAGGCCCTTTTTTGCGATACGGCACGCTTTAACTGACAATTGCGCGGTCGTGCGACATTGCGCCCAAACAAAATCGACGTCCTTTATTTCCCACAAATAGAGCTTTCTTTTGGTGGTATTTGATCACCTCTGCGTTTTTTTTTTTTTTTTTACACTATAAACAAAAAAAGAGCGACAATTTTGAAAAAAAGGAATATTTTTTACTTTTTGCTATAATAAATATGCCCAAAAAATATATGAAAAAACAATTTTTTTTTTCTCAGTTTAGGCCAATATGTATTCTTCTATATATTTTTAGTAAAAAAAATTGCAATAAACGTATATTGGTTTGCGTAAAAGTTATAGAGTCTACAAAATAAGGGATAGATTTATGGCATTTTTATTATTATTTTTTTTTATTAGTAATGGCGGTGATCTGCAATTGTTATCGTGACTGCGACATTATGGCGGACACATCAGACACTTTTGACACATTTTTGGGATCATTTATAAAGCGATCAGTGCTATAAAAATGCACTGATTACTGTATAAATGACACTGGCAGGGAAGGAGTTAAACCCCCGGGGGCGATCAAGGGGTTAAGTGTGTCCTAGGGAGTGATTCTAACTATGGGGGGGGGATGGGCTACCACTGACATGACAGCGATCACTGCTTCCGATGACAGCGAGCAGTAGATCCCTGTCATGTCATTAGGCAGAATAGGGAAATGCCTTGTTTACATCTTCCCATTTTGCCGTTCCATGACATGATTGCGGGACACCGGTGGACATCAAGTCCGTGGGACCTGCGGGCACGATCACGGAGTATGCAGCGGGCGCGCCGACAATGCTGCGTCTTAAAGGGGATGTACCTGTACACCCATTTTCACCGCCGTGCCATTGTGCTGACGTATATCGTTGTGCACTGGTCGGCAAGTGGTTAAAGTGGTATTCAACCCAAAACCAAAACTGTATTATATTGCAGCTTATCAATCATTAGAAGTGGCAGCTGCATCGGTTTTCTTTTCCTTGGCTTTTCCTCTCTGTTTTCACCTGATGATCTGGCCAGTAACAAGGTGTTCTATCGGGTTGAGGTCAGGACTCTGTACAGGCCAGTCAAGTTCCTCCACCCCAAACGTGCTCATCCATGTCTTTATGGACCTTGCTTTGTGCACTGGTGTGCAGTCATGTTGGAACAGGAAGGGGCTGTCCCCAAATTGTTCCCACAAATTTGGGAGCATGAAATTGTCCAAAAATGTCTTGGTATTCTGACACCTCAAGAGTTACCTTCACTGGAACTAGGGGGCCAAACCCAACCCCTGAAAAACAACCCCACACCATAATCCCCCCTCCACCAAATGATTTAGAGGGGTGGCCCAATACAGAAGAGCAGGGTTTGGGGTGCAGCTCTGATTCATTTATTCTCTTTCATAATGAACGAAGATAGGCACCCTACCTATCCATAGAATGAGAGGAGCAGGTCTGGAGCGGTGCTGTTGGTTTGGGATATTTCAACATCAAGACATGATTACCAAAAGTACTGGGAAGCCTGCCGGTCCGTAGGCTTCAATATTGAGTTGGCCCACCCTTTGTAGCTATAACAGCTTCAACTCTTCTGGGAAGGCTGTCCACAAGGTTTAGGAGTGTGTCTATGGGAATGTTTGACCATTCTTCCAGAAGCACATTTGTGAGGTCAAGCAGGGGGACCTGGGCAGCAGAAAGAAAAGGAACTGGGACAAGAGGGGTGGCATACATCGGTACCAATCCCCTGTATTTTCCTCCCGTGGCAGCTGAATATCGGCGAGAGGAAGAGGAGGAGAAGCCTACTTTCAGCTGCTGCAGAAGAGAATACAGATCGGTCCCTTAATTTCCACTCCAGCCGCCTACCCTGTCCAGGTTCTGGGGGTCGGCAAGTAAGGATCACCTGCCCACAATTGATGGGTTGCCAACTCCAGGATTAGGGTGTGCCCAGGCACACCTGGTACACCCCTTGCTCACGCCTATGGTCACCGCAGAGGCACACAGGAAACAATACAATTGTGTCCCATTCACACTGCAACGCACTGTGCCAAATCACATGGCAATGTTTAGCAACGCATCGCATTTTGTTGCTGTATATGGCCATGCATTAAATGTATGTTCTGTATATTTTAAATAAAGTAAAGAAGTGATTGTGTGATGTACTGAATCGTGCACCACACTTCCCCCTACCACAGCAAGCAATGGAGAGCTGTCAGAGCGGTGAATCTCTCAGTTGCAGTGTGAATTCACCCTTAGCCCTCATTCACATTGACTGATTTTGAAATCGTGTGACTTTGGGTGCGACTTGTCAGACACCTGTGCAGCTTAAAGCACAAATACCTATTCAAGTCGCACCCGAAATCGCCAAAAGTAGTGCAGGAACTACTTTTGCAAATTGATGCGGCACCGCAAAGTCAGCATCGCACCGGCTTAAACAGTGCCGTTTCCGGCAATAGGCTGCGACTTGTCATGCGATTTGACCACCAGAATACCCTCCATCCCAAGGCTGCATTTTTGCAGGATTTCGAGTCGCCGGGAGGCAGCAGCAAAGAGAGTTGACGTCTTCCAAACCTTCTGAAGACCGAGACCAAGGCGAGTATTTTTTATTTATTTATTTTTTGTTAAATCTTTATTTTTTTACTGCTAATTTTGATTGAGAGGTGGGAGGTTGGCAGAGAAGCAGACCTTCCGTTTTTCATGAAAGGTTATATAACAAATCTATATACATCTTGTGTAGCCGTATGGGCCAGCCAGCAGGCGGAGCTATTATTAGGCTTATCACAATGTGGATTAATATAACATTTATATTTAATGTTTTCCCATCTGTTGAAAAAAGAAAAAAGATACATTTTTAATGTAGCCATTTCCATGTGTATTGGTAACAGAGTGTGATACTAAAGAGAAGAGGCCACAGGCTGCGCCCTTACTATACATTCATGTCATCTAGACCCTGTGTTTATGTTTGTAACATTCATTATCTCTATACATCTAACATTCACTGACCTACATCTTCCAAGTGAAACTTTGTGTCCTAATGTAACATTTTCTTGTTTTTACAACACGCAATCACACCTCTGTTAACATATTCTGTATGCGAGGAATGCGGCTGTACCCAACACTATATATTCTATACCAGAAATATCAGGGTGGCAGCCGACAACCATCGGGCTGACTGGCGCTTTGTCACAATACAAAGCAACACAGATGGAGTGTTTTAGGGAAAATAGTGGCTTTTATGACCACAGTGTTTTTGTTGTTTTTATTTTTATTTTATTTTTATTTTTCAGTTTAAAAAGTGTGTTTAAAGGGAACACATTTTACTTTTCATATATTGCATTAGGTTTAGCACCGTTATATATATATAAATATATATATATATATATATATATATATATATATATATATATATATATATATATATATATATATATATACACACATATATATATATATATATATATATATATATATATATATACACACAGTATCTCACAAAAATGAGTACACCCCTCACATTTTTGTAAGTATTTTATTATATAAATATTTTATTATTTATATTAATATTTTTATATATAGTATATATATGTATTTTATATTTATTTTTATATACATACTGAATGACATATCGGTATGGATGTCACACCACTTTCTCAAACTCAATCTTTCTAAAACTGAGCTTATTAGATTTCCTCCTTCCTGGTCCCCACCCCCACCCCCACCCCCACGCCCCCAAGACTTTACCATTAAGATCAACAGCACAACCATTGGTCCCTCCACACACACGCCAGGGTGCTGGGTGTAATCCTTGACTCTGACCTCTCCTTCAGCCCCCACATCCAATCACTGGCTAAATCCTGCCGCCTTAACCTCCGCAACATCTCCAGAATTCGACCCTTCCTGACTAATGACACCACAAAGCAACTTATTCACTCCTTGATTAATTCCCGCCTCGACTACTGCAACTCTCTCCCTTACGCAGGCTATGCCCCTTTCAGTCTATTATGAATGCTGTTGCTAGACGAATACACCTCACCAATCAATCCGTGACTGCTGCCACTCTGTGCCAATCCCTTCACTGGCTTCCCCTACCCCACCGTGTAAAATTCAAAATACTAACCGCAACATACAAGGCCATCCACAACATCGCCCCCAGCTACATCACCAACCTTATCTGCAGATTTCGCCCTAATCGTCCCCTCCGCTCCTCCCAGGACTTTTGCTCTCTAGCTCCCTTATTACCTCCTCCCATGCTCGCCTTCAGGACTTCACCAGAGCCTCTCCCATTCTCTGGAACTCCCTGCCCCGGTATATCCGATCAGCCCCTAACCTGTCCACCTTTAGGAGATCCCCGAAAACTCACTTATTCAGGAAAGCCTATCCCACACCCACCTAACAACTGTCCCTGAGCCACCCCCATCAAATCATTCTCCGCATCTGATACCTTTTGTACCACCACCCCCTCCCTTTAGAATGTAAGCTCTACGAGCCGGGCCCTCTTGTCCCTTCTGTATGGAACTGTACTGTAATTGTGCTGTCCCCCCTCTACATTGTAAAGCGCTGCGTAAAACTGTTGGCGCTATATAAATCATGTATAATAATAATATTATATCTTTTTATGTGACAACACTGAAGAAATGACACTTTGCTACAATGTAAAGTAGTGAGTGTACAGCTTGTATAACAGTGTACATTTGCTGTCCCCTCAAAATAACTCAACACACAGCCATTAATGTCTAAACCGCTGGCAACAAAAGTGAGTACACTCCCAAATTAAAATGTCCAAACTGGGCCCAATTAGCCATTTTCCCTCCCCGGTGTCATGTGACTCGTTAGTGTTACAAGGTCTCAGGTGTGATTGGGGAGCAGGTGTGTTAAATTTGGTGTTATCGCTCTCACTCTCTCATACTGGTCACTGGAAGTTCAACATGGCACCTTATGGCAAAGAACTCTCTGAGGATCTGAAAAAAAAAGAATTGTTGCTCTACATAAAGAAGGCCTAAGCTATAAGAAGATTGCCAAGACCCTGAAACTGAAATGCAGCACCTTGGCCAAGACCATACAGAGGTTTAACAGGACAGGTTCTACTCAGAACAGGCCACACCGTGGTCAACCAAAGAAGTTGAGTGCAAATGCTCAGCATCATATCCAGAGGTTGTCTTTGGGAAATAGACATATGAGTGCTGCCAGCATTGCTGCAGAGGTTGAAGGGGTGGGGGGTCAGCCTGTCAGTGCTCAGACCACACGCCTCACACTGCATCAAATTGGTCTGCATGGCTGTCGTCCCAGAAGGAAGCCTCTTCTAAAGATGATGCACAAGCTAACCCACAAACAGTTTGCTGAAGACAAGCAGACCAAGGACATGGATTACTGGAACCATGTCCTGTTGTCTGATGAGACTAAGATAAACTTATTTGGTTCAGATGGTGTCAAGCGTGTGTGGGGGCAACCAGGTGAGGAGTACAAAGACAAGTGTGTCTTGCCTACAGTCAAGCATGGTGGTGTGAGTGTCATGATCTGGGGCTGCATGAGTGTTGCCGGAACTGGAGGGCTACAGTTCATTGAGGGAACCATGAATGCCAACATGTACTGTGACATACTGAAGCAGAGCATGATCTCCTCCCTTCAGAGACTGGGCCGCAGGGCAGTATTCCAACATGGTAAAACCCAAAATACACCTCCAAGATGACCACTGCCTTGCTAAAGAAGCTGAGGGTAAATGTGATGGACTGGCCAAGCATGTCTCCAGACCTAAACCCTATTGAGCATCTGTGGGGCATCCTCAAACGGAAGGTGGGGGAGTGCAAGGTCTCTAACATCCAGCAGCTCTGTGATGTCATCATGGAGGAGTGGAAGAGGACTCCAGTGGCAACCTGTGAAGCTCTGGTGAACTCCATGCCCAAGAGGGTTAAGGCAGTGCTGGAAAATAATGGTGGCCACATAAAATATTGACACTTTGGTACCAATTTGGACATTTTCACTTAGGGGTGTACTCACTTTTGTTGCCAGACATTAATGGCTGTGTGTTGAGGTATTTTGAGGGGACAGCAAATTTACACTGTTATACAAGCTGTACACTCACTACTTTACATTGTAGCAAAGTGTCATGTCTTCAGTGTTGTCACATGAAAATATATAATAAAATATTTACAAAAATGTGAGGGGTGTACTCACTTTTGTGAGATACTGTATATATATTTTTAGGAATCAAGTAAATATGAAATATTACCTATGGCTAACTTACATTTTCCACTTGCAGCCAGCAGGTGGCAAACTCTAAACAAGTGTACCAGCTACCTGATGCTGAGAATGCAGCGACTGCTGTGAAAGAGACCCAAAGAGCAGGAGAGGACACATTACACAGACTGCTGAGTTAACCAGAGGAATACAGACAGCTTCCTTTATTAAATCATAGGGCACTGATTATCAGTGCAGTCCCACCAGTGCTTCCAATGTGTGCCCACCAGTGCTGCAAATCTGTGCCCACCAGTGCTTCCAATGTGTGCCCACCGGTGCTTCCAATGTGTGCCCACCAGTGTTGCAAATCTGTGCCCACCAGTGCTGCCAATCAGTGCCTACCAGTGCTGCCAATCAGTGCCCATCAGTGCCTCCTCATCAGTGTCACCTATCAGTGCCCATCAGTGATGCCCATCATTGCTGCCTAACATTGCCCATCAGTGCGGCCTATCAGTGCAGCATCATCAGTGCCCACCAATGCCGCCTCATTAGTGCCCATCAGTGCTACCTCATCAGTGCCCATTAGTGCAGCTTATCAATGCCCATCAGTGCAGTCTATCAGTGCCCATCAAGTGCAGCCTATTAGTGCCCATCAGTGCAGCCTCTTCAGCGCTCATCAGTGAAAGAGAAAAATTACCTTTGCTAAATTTTATAACAAATTATGAAAAACTTTTTTTTTCTAAATTTTCGGTCTTTTTTCATTTATTTAGCAAATAAAAGATAGCTCTATTTGTGTGGGAAAAAATATAAAATTTTGTTTGGGTACAGCGTTGCATGGCTGTGCAATTGTCATTCAAAGTGTGACAGCGCTGAAAGCTGAAAGTTGGTCTGGGCAGGAAGAGGGTTAAAGTGCCCAGTAAGTGGTTAAAAAAATAAAGTTATGCATGCTTTGTTTTTTAGTGGAAAATCTAGGCTCTCTTTTGTCAATATTTTCTTGTAAATATAATTTAATTTTCTATGCAATCTACAGACAAAAACAGTCTATAAAAAAACAAAAACACAAAAAATCTTTTTTTTTTTTTTTCTATTTTGACCAGTGTCAAATTAGTATTTATTGTTTTAAAAAAATGTTATTCTAAATAAAAAGAGCACATTATATTCTATAATCTGTCCTGTTTATAATGACACTAATAGTTTAGGTAAAAGGCATTGCAAAATGATTTACAAATAAAATAAAGGTGCTTTTGTTATTGTGTGTTTTTAATGTAGCAATGAACAAACAAAACTAACGGAAAAGAAAAGAGTTTCCATAAAAAATAGAAAATAACAAAAGAAACTAGCAGAAAAATAATAGCTAAGGAGAAAAGGGGAAGAAGAAATGAATAGGACTGATTCGATGTAACTAAGGGTTAAAAGGAGTTACTTTTTTTTTTATTGTAAGGCTGTTGATGTCATATGCAGATCAAAGACCTTTTGACCTATACATACATGAAACTGAGTAAATACAAAGTAGCAATTCATTGTTACATTGTATTTTTCAATATTATTTGCAGACACTATCTGCAAGGGTTACTTTCTTGACTTGATGTGACTTCCAAGCAACTTTTACGTGACTTTGATGTTTTGCGACTTTGGCTGTGGCAATCATAACAATAAAATGCGGTTGATTTACTAAAGGCAACTAGACTGTGCACTTTGCAAGTGCAATTTCTCCAGAGCTTAGTAAATGAGAAGAAGCTCAGCTGACTTCCATCATCCAATCATGTGCAAGCAAAAATGTTTTTTTTTTTTTTTTATATTCCTTGCATGTGATTGGCTATTCTTTTTGCAAAGTGAAGCTTTACCTCATTTACTAATATCTGAAGCAATTGTAAAGTGCACAGTCTTTTTGCCTTTAGTAAATCAACTCAGAGAATATTGAGTACTGTCCGTGATACTTTTTTTATTTGCACTAACATACAATTTTTCAGGTCCTGAAAAATTGTATGTTAGTGCAAATAAAAAAAGTATCACGGACAGTACTCAATTTTCTCTGTCACAATTGCACTAATACGGCTACAATCAAATCAAGTAAATCAACTCCAAAGTGTCACACTTATTATTGAACCCTCTGAAGTCGAAGCCAAACTCTCAAAGATAAGACAAAGAATTTACTTCCTTGTGCCTTTTGTGTGTCTATAGCACTCATGTCTCAAGGAAGACGCAGAAAAGTAGTGCAGGACTTTTTTTTTTGTCGTTGTGACTTGTCATGTGACTTCATGTGTCACATCGCAGTAAGTCGCATGAGAAGCTACAGCAGTGTCTACCATGGCCACATTATTTAATGATTTTTTTTCTTTAAGAATGTATCTCCTACACCCAAAAGTCTTGAAGTGGTTAAAGATCAAGTTCATTTTTGTAAAATTTCCTGTATATAATACATCCCTAAGTGTATCCAGCATCATAACCATCAATCTCTTGTTCTTTTATTCCTCAGGGCTTGTGTTGATGGGTTTTGATGGGCAAATACATTGTACATTTGACAATCAGTTTGAGGCGCTTTTGAGATCATTAAGAATTCATTGACAGATGTATTTGACTTCCTTCTAACCTGCAATTGATCTCCTTCAATCTGCTTTTTCATTCCCATAAACTTGTATTGGTAGAGGAGCAGTTCAGAAACAAACAATAGACCTTCAACACTGACCCTTTCTAAATCAGGGGTCTCCAAACCTTCTGAAGAAAGGGCCAGTTTACTGTCCTTCAGACTTTAGGGGGGCCACACTGTGCCCAGTGGGAGTAAAAAAAATGCCTGATCTTCAGTATTAGGGGGAGAACTACACTATATTACCAAAAGTATTGGGACACCTGCCTTTACACGCACATGAACTTTAATGGCATCTCAGTCATAGTCCGTAGGGTTCAATATTGAGTTGTCCCACCCTTTCCAGCTATAACAGCTTCAACTCTTCTGGGAAGACTGTCCACGAGGTTTAGGAGTGTGTCTATGGGAATGTTTGACCATTATTTCAGAAGTGCATTTGTGAGGTCAGGCACTGATGTTGGCTGAGAAGGCCCGGCTCACAGTCTCCACTCTAATTCATCCCAAAGGTGTTCTGTTGGGTTAAGGTGCAGGCTTGTCAAGTTCCTCCACCCTAAACCCACTCAACCACACTCAAAAGTATTGGGCTACCCCTCTAAGTCATTTGGTGGAGGGGGGATTATGGTGTGGGTTTTTTTTTTCAGGGGTTGGGTTTGGCCCCTTAGTTCCAGAGAAGGGAACTCTTAAGGCGTCAGCATACCAAGACATATTAGACAATTTCATGCTCCCAACTTTGTGGGAACAGTTTGCAGATGGCCCCTTCCTGTTCCAACATGACTGGGCACCAGTGCACAAAGCAAGATCCATAAAGACATGGATGAGCGAGTTTGGGGTGGAAGAACTTGACTGGCCTGCACAGAGTCCTGACCTCAACCTGATAGAATACCTTTGGGATGAATTAGAGCAGAGACTGCGAGCCAGGCCTTCTCATCCAACATCAGTGCCTGACCTCACAAATATGCTTCTGGAAGAATGGTCAAACATTCCCATAGACACACTCCTAAACCTTGTGGACGGCCTTCCCAGAAGAGTTGAAGCTGTTATAGCTGCAAAGGGTGGGCCAACTCAATATTGAACCCTACGGACTAAGACTGGAATGCCATTAAAGTTCATGTGCATGTAAAGTCAGGTGTCCCAATACTTTTGAAAATTTAGTGTAGCTTCTGTCAGTGGAAGGAATAGTGCCCCATTGTTTGTGTCAGTGGCTGGAATAATGCCTCAAGGGCCGGATAAAGGCAAGCAAATGATGACACTTGTCCCAGGGTCGCAGTTTGGAGACCACTGCTATAGATGATCTGTAAATACCAGCAGCCCCTAACTAACAGATATGAATGTGAGCTCATGAATCAACCATTAATCAAAAATTGAAAACACTGTCAGCAATAAAAACACATTTACTATTAGAGTAGGAAAGAGTTAGAGCCTCTATCAGGAACTTATTTCCTGTGTCCCTATGGGGTGATTTTTCCCTCACTTCCTGCCCAGGTGGTCAGTGTCAAACAGAATAGGAAGTGAATAGAAATATCCTTAAAATGGACAAATATAGTTTTTAAAACCTGACACAAAAATCTCAATAACAAACAGGTTTGTACTTACCTGCTCTGTGCAATGGAATTGCACAGAGCGACCCTGATCCTGCTCTCGGGTCCTCCGCCAGTGTTGCTGGCTCCTCCTCTCCTTGGTGTGCCTCCATAGAAATCCACCTGCTATGAGGGCACGACTGCAAGCTCCTAAGCCACGCTGCCTGCATCCATAGACACAGACAGAACGGCTCAGCCCTGCCCCCAGCTCCCTTGTCACAGGATTTCACTGACAGCCGTCAATGGCTCCCACTGCCTCAGCAAAGCACTCTGTGAGAGTGGGGAGAGGAGGATAGAGCCGCAACAGACAGGCACAAGGATCGAGTAAGGACTCAGTTAAGTATAAGGGGGTCTGAGTTGGCATCCTGCTACCTAAACATTTTTACCTTAATGTAGGGAATGCATTAAGGTAAAAGATGTATAGGCTATAAAAACACTTTAATTCTGATCATTAGTTCCAACCTGTCCAAACTCCAACTAAAACTAGAAATAATGTTTTGCCTTGTGTTGGGCCTTTAACCCCTCAACAGTTTCTTATACCTCTTGGGGGCTCTATTGGTGAGATCCCTGTGGGTCTGCACACTTGTTGTGCCCATTATGAGGGAACACCAGTCACCCTGCTGGATATTTTTGTTTATTTTTTATGATGAATAATGTAACAGAGGAACTGGAATACACAAGGTGGTTGGCGATACCCACAAAGTCCCAGATGTACATTAAGAGAGCCAGGAATTATGGAAAAGCTCTTGCACTTGAGTTAACCAAGATTTATGAGAAGCTAAGGGCTGCCTCAGCTTACCAGGTTTCTAATAATAATATAATATCACTTTTGGTTGAACAGCCCCTTTACCATTCAATCACATTCTCCATGAAGGTCAGAAGTCATCTGCCTGCTTGGGACAACATAAATGGTTTTAAGTCAAGCCCTCTCGATCAGGAGAACAGCTTTGTCTCCTTCTTCTCATGGATGGAAGGACCTGGGACTTTTCCTACCTATGGGTGTAATGATGACGGTGAACTGCATCTCTTCTCCCCTGCCGGTGATGTTGTTGTAGGCTCGGCATAGGTAATCCACAGTCTTTTGTCTGACTTTGTCGGAAAGAAATTTGAAGTAGGGTCCGTAGTTGATGATTTCGGTGGAGTTATTGCTCCTCTGGATCCAGGCGCAGGTGTTCGGTGGGTTGGAGTCAGCCGAGCAGTCGAATCGAACAGATTCTCCGATGTCAATGGTGAAGACCTCTCCAACTTTAAGTCCCTTATCGGAAATCACTCTCAGACCATAAGGTCCATCTGTTAGCAAAGAAATATAACTTCTTAAATGATAATAATAGCGATGATGCAATACATTTTAAAATATATGTACAACGGGTGAAAAAAAATTCCCCAGCCCCCTTTATACATACAGTTGTGTCTGCACCCCCACAAGTGCTTACTTACCTTTTCCAATGGCAGCAGCCTTGTGTATTGTCTGCAGCTCAGCCATTAAAAATCTATTGCTGGGCTGCCCGTGCACCAACGTCCTGTAAACTTTAATGAGATGCACCCATATAGCAGGGGCAATGCCTCAATCAAGTCTATAGGATGGTAATGGGCGGCAGATGGCAGCCTCAACACTAGAAGCCACAGCTGCCACCAAATTTAAGTCTCCACTCCTAGGAGAAGAGGGGATAATAAAACACAACTTCATGTAATAAAGGGGGCTAGAGAAACAGGCTGGGAAATTTTATGTCAAACATCAGGGACATCAGGGAAGGGTACAACAGTTAATCATGTAAAATTAAGATTTAGTATTAATATTTTAACAGTTTCTTGTTTTAAAACAATATCCAATGTAACCACTTCAGTCCTGAAAGGTTTTAGTTTTTCCACTTTGGCGATGTCTTGGTTCCACACAATGTACCTTTTTTTGTGTTTTATTGTGAAAAAATATTTTTAAAAAATAGAATAAGATGCCTTTTCCTGTAATTTTTCTCCCTACTAAGACATATATATTGCTATTAATTTATATTAATAATTTTTAGGATATATATATATATATATATATATATACACACACACACACTATATTACCAAAAGTATTGGGACACCTGCCTTTACACGCACATGAACTTTAATGGCATCCCAGTCTTAGTCCGTAGGGTTCAATATTGAGTTGGCCCACCCTTTGCAGCTATAACAGCTTCAACTCTTCTGGGAAGGCTGTCCACAAGGTTTAGGAGTGTGTCTATGGGAATGTTTGACCATTCTTCCAAAATGGTGCACAGTCATGTTCCAACATGACTGTGCACCAGTGCTCAAAGCAAGGTCCATAAAGACATGGATAAGCGAGTTTGGGGTGGAGGAACTTGACTGACTTGCACAGAGTCCTGACCTCAACCCGATAGAACATCTTTGGGATGAATTAGAGTGGAGACTGCGAGCCAGGCCTTCTTGTCCAACATCAGCGACTGAACTCACAAATGCGCTTCTGGAAGAATGGTCAAACATTCCCATAGACACACTCCTAAACCTTGTGGAGCCTTCTCAGAGGAGTTGAAGCTGTTATAGCTGCAAAGGGAGGGCCAACTCAATATTGAACCCTATGGACTAATACTGGGATGCCATTAAAGATCATGCGTGTGTAAAGGCAGGTGTCCCAATATAGTGTGTGTGTGTGTGTGTGTATATATATATATATATATTTATTTCTATAAATTGTTATAATTAATTAATATTAGTAATTTGTAGGAGATATATATATATATATATATATATATATATATATATATATATATATATATATATATATATATTAGAAATTATAAATAATAATTATATTTATTTATGCATACAACCTATCTATCTACATACACATCTTTTTTTTTTTTTCTTTCTTACTTTTTTTATTTTTTAATCTGGCTGGGATTCAGCTTTAAACATTTCCAACAAGGCAAGTGTAGGATATGACATTAAAAAAAAAAAGGTGGAATACATTTTTGCAAATTACATATGCATCTTTTTCATTTTGCACAGTTTTTTCTTTTTTCATTTGTTTTTTCTATATAACGGCATTCATTGGTGTTTTTGTTTTATTTATTAATCTCCCTGGAGATAGACTTTAAACATTTCCAAAAAGGCAAGTGTAGGATGTGACATACAGTAAGCCCGGGTTTACACCTATGCGAATTAGATGTGCGCTTCCGCACATCTAATTCGCATAGCAGGAGAATGTGACTGGCTTCCTATGGAGCCAGTTCACATATCTCCGGGGCGGCTGCGGTGCGTCTTTGGCTGCGTTTCAGGGCCGAATTCAGGCATAGAATCGTCCCTGATTCGTCCCTGAAACGGGGAACAGGGACGCACAGCGCTCCTGTGCGCTCCGCAGCGCATTATAGTGTGAACCCGGGCTAAAAGAAAAAAAAAAAAGGTAGAATATAATTTTGAAAATATTTAAAGACCTAAAAAAGCAGTTTTTAGAAAACACAAGAGGGGGTGATAAAATAAGTTGGGAAATGAATTTGGGTGAGGAAATAACAAATTCTCATCTTTGCTTATTGCAGAAATATTGGCATGGAGTACGTCACTTTTATTCTTTTTTAATCTGGCTGGAATTCAGCTGTAAACATTTCCAACAAGATAAGTGTGGGATATGACATACCAAAAAAAAAAAGTAGAATATAATTTTGCAAATTACATACACATCTTTTTTTTTTCACAGTTCTTTCTTTCTTTTTTTTAATCTGTTTTCTTTTTTCTACAGAACTGGATTCATGGGTGTTTTTATTTTAATCTCCCTGAAGTTAGACTTTAAACATTTCCAACAAGCAAAATGTGGGATGTGACATACACTTGAAAAAAAAAAAACAAAGAAGGTACTGTAGATTACATTTTTGCAAATTACATACACGTATTTTTTATTTTTCACAGTTTTTTCTTTTTTTTTTATATATTTCATTATTTTCTACATAACTGCATTCATGTTTTTTTTTTTCTTTTTTTTTATTCTCCCTGGAATTAGACTTTAAACGTTTCCAACAAGACAAGTGTGGGATGTGATATACAGTAAGAAAAAAAAAAAGGTAGAATACATTTTTGCAAATATTTAAAGACCTAGAAAAATCAGTTTTTAGAAAACATAAGAGGAGATGATGGAAAATAAGTTGAGAAATGAATTTGGGTGATGAAATAACAAGTTCTCGTCTTGGCTTATTGCAGAAATATTGACATGGGATACATCACTTTTCATTTTCTCCCTTTCCCCACACCAGATAAGCTCTGTAAAGACATGAACACATTGGCTGGCTTACTGCTGTTTACCAAGCAGGCTTGTAAAATGATAAATCACCTGTCTGGCTGGGACTTTAGTGCAAGGAGCAGGCCGCCGATTGGCTGCGCCACCCGCGCGCTCCCGCCCCTTCTATTATTGAGCAGATGGCAGAGGTACTTAGTGCGAGGGACCTTTTTATCATCGCACTCCCCCGCAGTCTCAGCATATGGTACACAAGAACCCTCAGAGAGAGCGCCGAGCTATAGCAAACATGTTATTGACGAAATATAGATGGAAAGTTGCCGCTGCCAAGAACTCCGCTGTCATATTCTGAACCGGAGAGGTGCGAATGATGGTTAACCCTCTCATTGCCTGGGAGAACGGTTTACCCTAAGGGCCCATTTAGATCCATGCCTGTGCGTAGACGTGCATTGATTTTTCCAGCATTGGGCATTAACAAGCCTTGGTGGTGAACCCTATCCATCCCAAATCAAAAACGCATAAAAAAATCCATTATGCATAATGGACTTATTGATGCGTTTTTGAATTTTAGAATTTGGAGTGGATAGGGTTCACCACCAAGGCTTGTTAATATACAGTATCCCACAAAAGTGAGTACACCCCTCACGTTTTTGTAAATATTTTATCTTTTCATGTGACAACACTGAAGAAATGACACTTTGCTACAATGTAAAGTAGTGAGTGTACAGCTTGTATAACAGTGTAAATTTGCTGTCCCCTCAAAATAACTCAACACACAGCCATTAATGTCTAAACCGCTGGCAACAAAAGTGAGTACACCCCTAAGTGAAAATGTCCAAATTGGGCCCAAAGTGTCAATATTTTGTGTGGCCACCATTATTTTTCAGCACTGCCTTAACCCTCTTGGGCATGGAGTTCACCAGAGCTTCACAGGTTGCCACTGAAGTCCTCTTACACTCCTCCATGATGACATCACGAAGCTGGTGGATGTTAGAGACCTTGCGCTCCTCCACCTTCCGTTTGAGGATGTCCCACAGATGCTCAATAGAGTTTAGGTCTGGAGACATGCTTGGCCAGTCCATCACCTTTACCCTCAGCTTCTTTAGCAAGGCAGTGGTCGTCTTGGAGGTGTGTTTGGGGTCGTTATCATGTTGGAATACTGCCCTGCGGCCCAGTCCCCGAAGGGAGGGGATCATGCTTTGCTTCAGTATTTCACAGTACATGTTGGCATTCATGGTTCCCTCAATGAACTGTAGCTCCCCAGTGCCAGCAGCACTCATGCAGCCCCAGACCATGACACTCCCACCACCATGCTTGACTGTTGGCAAGACACACTTGTCTTTGTACTCCTCACCTGGTTGCCCCCACACACGTTTGTCACCATCTGAACCAAATAAGTTTATCTTGGTCTCATCAGACCACAGGACCTGATTCCAGTAATCCATGTCCTTAGTCTGCTTGTCTTCAGCAAACTGTTTGCAAGATTTCTTGTGCATCATCTTCAGAAGAGGCTTCCTTCTGGGACAACAGCCATGCAGACCAATTTGATGCAGTGTGCGGCGTATGGTCTAATCACTGACAGGCTGACCCCCCCACCCCTTTAACCTCTGCAGCAATGCTGGAAGCACTCATATGTCTACTTCCCAAAGACAACCTCTGGATATGATGCTGAGCACGTGCACTCAACTTCTTTGGTCACCATGGCGAGGCCTGTTCTGAGTGGAACCTGTCCTGTTAAACCACTGTATGGTCTTGGCCACTGTGCTGCAGCTTGATTTCAGGGTCTTGGCAATCTTCTTATAGCCTAGGCCATCTTTATGTAGAGCAACAATTCTTTTTTCAGATCCTTACAGAGTTCTTTGCCATGAGGTACCATGCTGAACTTCCAGTGACCAGTATGAGAGAGTGAGAGTGATAACACCAAATTTAACACACCTGCTCCCCATTCATACCTGAGACCTTGTAACACTAACGAGTCACATGACACCAGGGAGGGAAAATGGCTAATTGGGCCCAATTTGGACATTTTCACTTAGGGCTGTACTCACTTTTGTTGCCAGCGGTTTAGACATTAATGGCTGTGTGTTGAGTTATTTTGAGGGGACAGCAAATTTACACTGTTATACAAGCTGTACACTCATTACTTTACATTATAGCAAAGTGTCATTTCTTCAGTGTTGTCACATGAAAAGATATAATAAAATATTTACAAAAATGTGAGGGGTGTACTCACTTTTGTGAGATACTGTATGTTGCCAATGCATCAAAGCGAATGTTACCTGTATTTGACACACTGTCATTGACATCTATGAGCCTCTCAACGCACCAAAAACGCAGGAAAAAAAAACAGACATTGAAACAGATACTATTCCAAATATTGGTAAGTTGCACACATTTATTTTAGCGCATCGCAATACATGCATTAAAGTGATTATAAACTTCTGACATGAAAAATCTAACAAAGCATATCCTTCTATAGTATTTACTAGCCACAAGTCAATACACCTAGTGGGATTTCTGTCTGCAGGCTGGTTCCTCTGCTATCTGCATGAGTCATTTCCGACAGATTGTGCCAATTCCATGAGATGAAGGGGGACTGGGGTGGAGGCCTCCAGCACACAACAAGTGATTGACAGGCTCAGCTGTGCATGTTTCCATACAGGACTTTGTAGATGGCGGGGGGGACAGTTCCATTCCCTCCACTCAGGCCTCAGATTACACTCAGCTCCCTGCTCTATGCTGTACAGTGTGTGACATCAGATACCTGTCACCTGCCTTCTGAAGCTCAGAAATGCTGTGTAGAATGTGTGCTTTAGGAGGCTGTAGAGGAGAGAGGGCTGCAGATAAACAGGTTCAACTTATGTAGGAGGATTTGTTTCATTTCTGTGTAACACCTGAGGCCAGTCACTTTACTAGGTACTGTAATTGTAAGAGTTTACAACCACTTTAAAATGCAACAATGTGAATGGGCCCTAAAGCTAAACTCCAGGAAAATTGCCACATGAATGGGAGCTGTTACCTGATTTGTATTTCTGTCTATACAGTTGTGAGATTTACACAGCTCTGCCACACAGCACAGCCCTGTTGAGTGTCTAATCAGGTACTTTAAAAAAACACCCCCACCGCTGTAATTCAGTCGCCCTACGTCCTGAAAGGGGCCGGGCGCCCGAATAGGGTTTGGCCGTGGCGGCCATGAATAGATTCATGCTATGCATGAATCTATGCATTATTCATATGGGGTGGCAAGGATAGAAGGGGCGGCGTCCAGGCATCCCTAATGGACAGGCCGCCACTGGACACAGCCCTGTTTAGTAGATGAGGTGGACTGATCTTTCCCTGCTGCAGTTTCACTTTCACTAACAGGCCTCCTCCTCACCTCAACCCTTGGCTGGACAGTGAAATGGGAAGCTGCAGACTGATCAGATGAACTCTCTGTCACTCTGCTCTCTCCAACTATCAGCATTCTCCTTGGACTGCACCACACTTACCTGCTTCTCTCTCCACTCCCCTGAGCTTCTGCTGTACAGGGGGCGGCAAGAGGAAGTTACTAGGTGAAATCCGGCTACTTGCACTACTTGTGTTTTAGAATAAAATACCAATAATGAATTTAATGAGTTAATTACTAATTAATAAAACAAACCATGTAATAATGATTACAGAGCTGCATTAATTTGCGCCTTTTCTATCTGCCTGGAGTTCAGCTTTAATGGCGTACGAGCGTCGCCTTACCCAGAAGCTGGCGAATGGCCAACAACTCCCAGAGGGGTAATTACTGCAAAGTTGGGACAGGACCCAGAGAAGAACATATGGCCCAACAAGGCGATCTCCGCTGTGCATGCCTCCCCAGGCACAGGTGGATGGTGGTGAGCCCTTTCATACAGGTTCTCCTTTCCCGCTAAGCCCGTTATGTGTTTATAATTAGTAAAATGGAAAAGCAGAATGTGCTAATTAGAAGAGGATATGCGGAGCTCATACACACTGCCAGGCTACCAGGGAAGAGTTGGCTGTAGGTTATTAGGATTTTATATTTCTTGTGATATTTTAGGGAACATCTGGAGAACTTGGGGAAACTTTATACCGTTTTGAAAATGCATTGAAACCAATAAGAAAAGTAGAGTTTAACCCAAGAAGAGAAATGTACATTCTAATCCTCCATCATGTATGCAATAGAGACATGTAGTAATCATCATCATAGAAAACTGACTTATCAATATCCAAAAAAATGTTTTTAAAAATATGTCCCCCCACGCTTATCCTCACCCATCCTAGGCTCATCCACCTCTATATTGTCTAGTCTGCCCCAGTATTTAAGGCTTAAAGCGGAAGTAAACCCATCCATAAAACAGCTACCTTTCCGGCACGTGCCGGAAATGTAACACTCCCATTGGTTGGGCTCTCAACCAAACTGTCAAACCATCCAATGGCCGGTGTCATAACTGATCACATGTGAAGCATCATGGCAGTTCTAGACTAAACAGAGGCCAAGATGGCGGCTTCCTTGGCTGAAAACGATAGGAGGGTTTACTTCCACTTTAAGCCCCATACACACTATTATGCCACATACACACGAGCCGACTTGCCAACGGGTCCGTCGGAAATTCCGACAAAAAAAGTCCGATGGGGCATACACACGGACCAAAAGCTCCCATCGGACTTTTTCTGTCGGGAAGTCCGGCCATGTGTACGCAGAAACGCAGCATTAGATTTTCTGCAGATTTTTGTCTTCAGATTCACCAAAACCATGTAGTGCAAGGGCCTGCCTGATTGCATACAAATTGAACCTCTTAAGCCTCCTACACACGGTCAGATTATTGGATGAATTTTCGTCAGTTTTTTGTTGGATGCTAGTCTCAAATCGAAAGTGAAGAGGGTACTCACCATCAGAAAATTTTCAGACGACAGAATTTAACGTCAGCAGTGACGTCATGTGTTGAATTGTTTTGTATGTGTTCTTTCATTTCTGAGCATGCCTAGTCTTGCTCTTCAGATTTTTTTTTTGTCAGAAAACCGTACTAATGAAAAGAAAATTGGACGTTGTGGTCACGTCAGACAAAAATTTTCAAGCCTGCACATCCAGTTTTTGTCTCCTGAAAATTCGTAAAAAGCTGTCGAAAGCAGCACACTAACGATCAGAGAATCGGCAGATCGTTCATCGGACGAAGTTTATCTTCAGATTTTCTGACCGTGTATATGGGCCTTTAAGGTTTGACCTCATATTATATGTTTTGGTTAATCTGAAGACAAAAATCTGCAGAAAATCTAATAGTGTGTATGGGACTTTACATTGACCAACATGTTGACCTAATGTACACTCACTGGCCACTTTATTAGGTACACCTGTTCAATTTCTTGGTACCACAAACTGCTAATCAATCAATCACAGACGACTTGCTGAAGTTCAAACCGAGCATAACGACAGGTTCACACTGGTACGACAAACGCTAAGACATTGGGAGCTCATGTTGCATGACGTGTGAAAAGCAATGTTTCCCTATGAGAACCACCTTAGCTGGTCCGACTTTAAAAATGCTCCCTGCACTACTTTGGTCCGACTTTGATCCTACTTCAGCCCATTGAATATCACTGAAGTCGGATCAAAGTTGGATTGCGGTCTTAACTGATCTGACTTTGGCATGTGACGTGTGCTCTGAGGATCTTGAAGGGGAACTCCATGCCAAATCAAAAAAAAACGGCATGGGTTTCTCTCCAAGAGCATACCAGGCCTGGTATGGATTTTAAGGGGAACCCCCATACCAGACCCTTATCCAAGCACGCAGCCCGGCAGGTCAGGAAAGGGGGTGGGGACGAGCGAGCGCCCCCCCTGAACTGTACCAGGCCGCATGCCCTCAACATGGGGGGGTTGGTGCTTTGGGGCAGGGGGCAAGCACCTTTTCCCCATGTTGATGAGGACAAGGGCCTCCTCCCAACAACCCTGGCCGTTGATTGTCAGTGTCTGCGGGTGGGGAGCTTATCGGAATCTGGAAGCCCCCTTTAACAAGGGGGCCCCCAGATCCCAGCCCCCCTCATGTGAATGAGTATCAGGTACATTGTACCCCAACCCATTCACCTAAAAAAAAAAAAAAGTGTCAAAAATAAAACAAACACAGCACGCAAGTTTTTAAAGTAATTTATTAAGGCAGCTCCGGCGTCTCTTTCAATTTCTTCTACCCTCTCCGGCTCTTCTGCCTCCTCCGCTGATGTCTTCTACCTCTGCCGGTTCTTCTCCCCTCTCCGGGTCTTCCCCGCTCTCTGCTGATGTCTTCTAGCCCTCTCCGGTTCTTCTCCCTCTGTCTGCTGTCTTCTGCCTCTGCCGGGTCTTCTCTGCTGTCTTCTCGCTCTATAGCTGGGTCTTCTCCGCTGTTTTCTCCCTCTGTTCTTCCGATGTTGACTCGACGCTCTCTCCCGCTCTAATGCTGGGTGTGCATTGTGCCACTATTTATATTGGCATTGGGCGGGGTCACCGGGTGATGTCATCTGGAAGCCCCGCCCCTTATGACGTCATCACCTGGGGCATGATGGGGGGGACCCTGCCCCAAAGCACCCATCCCCCATGTTGAGGGCATGCGGCCTGGTACGGTTCAGCGCGCGCGGGGGGGGGGGGGGGGGCGCTCGCTTGTCCCCGCCCCTTTTTCGGACCTGCCAGCTGTGTGCTCGGATAAGGGTCTGGTATGGATTTTGGGGGGACCCCTATGCGTTTTTTTTCGGCATGGGGGTTCCCCCAAAAATCCATACCAGACCGAAGGGCCTGGTATTCTCCCCCCGAGGGGGGCCCATGCCATTTTTTTACATTGTGCGTGGATTTCCCCTAAAAATTCATACCAGACACAGTGCCTGGTATTGTCGGGGATCAAAGTCGGATCCCTGTTCATTGAAGTCGGACGCATGTCGCACTTCAAGTCGCAGGGCAAAGTCGGATCCAAAGTGTTACGACTGTTGTGTCCTACCAGTGTGAACCCGGCCTTACACACGTCATGTGACATGTGCTTCCATAGTCGGAGCGTATGTCGTACCAGTGTGAACCCAGCCTGAGTGACTTTGAACATGGCATGGTTGTTGGTGCCAGATGGGCCGGTCTGAGTATTTAAAAAATTGCTGATCTACTGGGATTTTCACACACAACCCTCTCTCGGGTTTACAGAGAAGGATCCGAAAAAGAGAAAATATCCAGTGAGTGGTAGTTGTGTGGAGGAAAATGCCTTGTTGATGTCAGAGGTCAGAGAAGAATGGGCAGACTGGTTCGAGATGATAGAAAGGCAACAGTAACTCAAATAACCACTCGTTACAACCAAGGTTCGCAGAATACCATCTCTGAATGCATCGGACCTTGAAGCAGAAGGGCTACAGCAGCAGAAGACCACACAGGGGGCCACACCAGATGGACAATAGAAGATTGGAAAAACATTACCTGGTCTGAGGAGTCTCAATTTTAGCTGCGACATTTAGATGGTTGGGTCAGAATTTGGGCGTAAATAACATGAAAGCATGGATCCATCCTGCCTTGTATCAACGGTTCAGGCTGGTGGTGGTACCTTAGTACCAATTGAGCATCATGGAGCATGCCCGCGGGTCCCGCGGACTCGATGTCCGCCGGTGGCCCGTGATCGTGGCCTGGAGAGGCAGAACGGGGAGATGCCTGTGTAAACAAGGCATTTCCCTGTTCTGCCTAGCAACATGACAGGGATCTACTGCTCCCAGTGATCGGGAGCAGTGATCTCTGTTATCTTCTAGTGAGCCCACCCCCCCTACAGTTAGAACACGCCCAGGGAACACACTTAACCCCTTGATCGCCCCCTAGTGTTTAACCCCTTCCCTGCCAGTGACATTTACACAGTAATCAGTGCATTTTTATAGCACTGATCGCTGTAGAAATGCCAATGGTCCCAAAATAGTGTCAAAAGTGTCCGATCTGTCAAAGTCAAGGTAAAAATCGCAGATCACCGCCATTACTAATTTTAAAAAAAATTTGTATAAAAATGCCTTAAATATATCCCCTATTTTGTAGATGTGATAACTTTTGCACAAAACAATCAATATACGCTTATTGCTATTTTTTTTTCCAAAAATATGTAGAAGATTACATATCGACCTAAACTGAAGGAAGAATTTTTTTTTTATATATATTTTTTGGGGGGGATATTTATTGTAGCAAAAAGTACAAAATTTAGCTTTTTTTTTCAAAATTGTCGCTGTTTTTTTGTTTATAGCGCAAACAATAAAAACCACAGGGGTGATCAAATACCACCAAAAGAAAGCTCTATTTGTGGAAAATAAAGGACATCAATTTTGTTAGGGTACAACGTCACACGACCAATTGTCAGTTAAAGCGACGCAGTGCCGTATCGCAAAAAAGGGCCTGGTCAGGAAGGGGGTAAATCCTTCGGGGGCTGAAGTGGTTAAAATGCCACGGCCTACCTGAGTATTGTTGCTGACCATGTCCATCCTTTTATGACTACAGTGTCCCCATCTTCTGATGGCTCCTTCCAGCAGGATAATGCACCATGTCACAAAGCTCCAATCATCTCACCACTGGACAATGAGGTCCCTGTACTCCAATGGCCTCCACACTCACCAGATCTCATCCAATAGATGCCCATATGGACCAGAACTTCTGAAGAATGTTTCCAACACCTTGTTGAATCTATGCCATGAAGAATGAAGGCAGTTCTGAAGGTAAAAGGGGGTTCAACCCGGTACTAGCAAGGTGTACCTAATAAAGTGAGTGTATATAGCTGAGAATACACCTGTCCATGGGTTTCTAATATATACAAATTCTGATCCTTGTGTTATGTTTATTGATATACACCAATCAGCGATAGCTTTAAGACCACCCACCTAATATTTAGTAGGTCCCCCTTTTGTCTCCAAAACATCCCTGACCCATCGAGGCATGGATGCCACTAGACCTCTGAAGGTTTGCTGTGATATCTGGTACCAAGCCATCAGGAGCAGATCCTTTAAATTCTGTAAGCAGCAAGGTGGGGCCTCCATGAATAGGACTTGTTTTTCCAGCACATCCCACAGATGCTTTATGGATTGTCCTCTGGAGAATTTGGAAGCAAAGTGCACACTTCACACTTGTTGTGTTTCTCAAACCACTCTTAGGGCCAATTCACACTATATGTGGTGACAGGCGTTTTACCGTATGGTAAAATGACTGTGACTGCAGGGACGCACAGGTAACAATTGTGCCCCATTCACGCTGCATTGCAGTCAGGGCCGATCCTAGGGTCACCGGCGCCTGGGTGCAGAAATATTTCTGGCGCCCCCACATGGGCGTGTTCATCTTACTAACTCCTCCCCTTTACAAATGTTTCTATGGCTACGACTCAAACACAGAGATGCTCCCCTAAAAAGTCTTTGTTACCCTGAAATCCTCCCATGATCTCTTAACAATAAAGAAAATGAGTACACTAATGGGGCCTGGAGGGGGGGTCTCTCTAATGCACACAGAGAGGGCTTCTGTTAGAAAGAGCCCCCAGACATACTGCAGACATGATACAGAAGATGGTCAGAGAGTGCAGACATACAGCAGGTGTCCCCATCAGAGTCCCCCCACAGCAGGTGTCCCCATCAGAGTCCCCCCACAGCAGGTGTCCCCCATCAGAGTCCCCCCACAGCAGGTGTCCCCCATCAGGGTTCCCCCACAGCAGGTGTCCCCCATCAGAGTCCCCCCACAGCAGGTGTCCCCATCAGAGTCCCCCCACAGCAGGTGTCCCCATCAGAGTCCCCCCACAGCAGTTGTCCCCCATCAGAGTCCCCCCACAGCAGGTGTCCCCCATCAGAGTCCCCCCACAGCAGGTGTCCCCCATCAGAGTCCCCCCACAGCAGGTGTCCCCCATCAGGGTTCCCCCACAGCAGGTGTCCCCCCACAGCAGGTTTCCCGCATCAGAGTCCCCCCACAGCAGGTGTCCCCCCACAGCAGGTGTCCCCCATCAGAGTCCCCCCACTGCATGTGTCCCCCATCAGAGTCCCCCCCACAGCAGGTGTCCCCATGAAAGTCCCCGCACAGCAGGTGTCCCCCATCAGGGTCCCCCCACAGCAGGTGTCCCCCCACAGCAGGTGTCCCCCATCAGAGTCCCCCCACTGCATGTGTCCCCCATCAGAGTCCCCCCACAGCAGGTGTCCCCATGAGAGTCCCCCCACAGCAGGTGTCCCCCATCAGAGCCCCCCACAATATGTGTCCCCCATCAGAGCCCCCCACAATATGTGTCCCCCATCAGAGCCCCCCACAATATGTGTCCCCCATCAGAGCCCCCCACAGCAGGTGTCCCCATCAGAGTCCCCCCACAGCAGGTGTCCCCATCAGAGTCCCCCCACAGCAGTTGTCCCCCATCAGAGTCCCCCCACAGCAGGTGTCCCCCATCAGAGTCCCCCCACAGCAGGTGTCCCCCATCAGAGTCCCCCCACAGCAGGTGTCCCCCATCAGGGTTCCCCCACAGCAGGTGTCCCCCCACAGCAGGTGTCCCCCATCAGAGTCCCCCCACAGCAGGTGTCCCCCCACAGCAGGTGTCCCCCATCAGAGTCCCCCCACTGCATGTGTCCCCCATCAGAGTCCCCCCCACAGCAGGTGTCCCCATGAGAGTCCCCGCACAGCAGGTGTCCCCCATCAGAGTCCCCCCACAGCAGGTGTCCCCCCACAGCAGGTGTCCCCCATCAGAGTCCCCCCACTGCATGTGTCCCCCATCAGAGTCCCCCCACAGCAGGTGTCCCCATGAGAGTCCCCCCACAGCAGGTGTCCCCCATCAGAGCCCCCCACAATATGTGTCCCCCATCAGAGCCCCCCACAATATGTGTCCCCCATCAGAGCCCCCCACAATATGTGTCCCCCATCAGAGCCCCCCACAGCAGGTGTCCCCCATCAGAGCCCCCCACAGCAGGTGTCTCCCATCAGAGCCCCCCACAGCAGGTGTCCCCCATCAGAGCCCCCCACAATATGTGTCCCCCATCATAGCCCCCCACAGCAGGTGTCCCCCATCAGAGTCCCCCCACAGCAGGTGTCCCCCATCAGAGTCCCCCCACAGCAGGTGTCCCCCATCAGAGTCCCCTCACAGCAGGTGTCCCCCATCAGAGTCCCCCCACAGCAGGTGTCTCCATCAGAGTCCCCCCACAGCAGGTGTCTCCATCAGAGTCCCCCCACAGCAGGTGTCCCCATCAGAGCCCCCCACAGTAAGTGTCCCCCCATCAGAGTCCCCCCCCACAGCAGGTGTCCCCCCACAGCAGGTGTCCCCCCACAGCAGGTGTCCCCCATCAGAGTCCCCCCACTGCATGTGTCCCCCATCAGAGCCCCCCACAGCAGGTGTCCCCCATCAGAGCCCCCCACAGCTGGGGTCCCCCATTTGAGTCCCCCCACAGCAGGTGTCCCCCATCAGAGCCCCCCACAGTATGTGTCCCCCATCAGAGCCCCCACAGCAGATGTCCCCCATCTGAGTCCCTCCCACAGCAGGTGTCCCCCATCAGAGCCCCCCACAGTATGTGTCCCCCATCAGAGCCCCCCACAGTATGTGTCCCCCATCAGAGCCCCCCACTGCATGTGTCCCCCATCAGAGCCCCCCACAGCAGGTGTCCCCCATCAGAGCCCCCCACAGCAGATGTCCCCCATCAGAGCCCCCCACAGCAGATGTCCCCCATCAGAGTCCCCCCACAGCAGGTGTCCCCCATCAAAGCCCCCCACAGCAGGTGTCCCCATCAGAGTCCCCCCACAGCATCTGCCCCCCTCAGAGCCCCCCACAGCAGGTGTCCCCATGAGAGCCCCCTCACAGCAGATGTCCCCATCAGAGTCCCCCCACAGTATGTGTCCCCCATCAGAGTCCCCCCACAGCAGGTGTCCCCATCAGAGTCCCCCCACAGTATGTGTCCCCATCAGAGTCCCCCCACAGTATGTGTCCCCCATCAGAGTCCCCCCACAGTAGGTGTCCCCCATCAGAGCCCCCCACAGCATCTGTCCCCCATCAGAGCCCCCCACAGCAGATGTCCCCCATCAGAGCCCCCCACAGCAGATGTTCCCCCACAGCAGGTGTCCCCCATCAAAGCCCCCCACAGTAGATGTCCCCCATCAGAGTCCCCCCACAGCAGGTGTCCCCATCAGAGTCCCCTCACAGCAGATGTCCCCCATCAGAGCCCCCCACAGCAGGTGTCCCCATGAGAGCCCCCCCACAGCAGATGTCCCCATCAGAGTCCCCCCACAGCAGGTGTCCCCATCAGAGTCCCCCCACAGTATGTGTCCCCCATCAGAGTGCCCCCACAGTATGTGTCCCCCATCAGAGCCCCCCACAGCATCTGTCCCCATGAGAGCCCCCTACAGCAGATGTCCCCATGGATCAGTACCTGTTCCATAGATCCCTGTAGCTTGGGCGCGCTGTGAGCAGAAGCACGTTGCAGGGAGGCGGGGCATACGTGGCATCTTAGGTTACTAGGAGGGCGGCACTCGGAGAGCATGGAGTGCACTGGATGATTAGCAGCAGCTCTGACCAACCCAGAAGCCTCTCATCACACCGAGACACGCAGAGCTGACACACGCAGAGGAGGCGGGGCAGACAGGAGACTGCTGCACGCGCGCCCTTACAGAAAGATTCGTGGAGTCTAGTACCGGAACGTGTTCCAGTACTAGGCTCCACTGCGGTACCCAGCACGGACCCCGGGGACAGTGAGAGCGGTATGCACTCTTCTCAGTTGCCGGCGGAGAGAGCAAGCGACATGGGTAACCGCAGCACCCGCTACATGCGCTGCACCGGTGGACACAGACGAGGAGGAGGGAGGGGAGCACTCTGGAGCTTCAGCGCCCCCACCTCTGTGGCGCCCGGGTGCGGAGCACCCCGGGCACCCGCCTAGGATCGGCCCTGATTGCAGTCTAGCGCTGTGCTGCAATAGAGGACAAGGGTCACTCTTTACGTCTAGAGGAAAAGAGATTTAATCTCCAAATACGGAAAGGTTTCTTCACAGTAAGAGCTGTGAAAATGTGGAATAGACTTCCTCCAGAGGTGGTTCTGGTAAGCTCAGTAGATTGCTTTAAGAAAGGCCTGAATTCTTTCCTGAATGTACACAATATAACTGGGTACTGACATTTATAGGTAAAGTTGATCCAGGGAATATCTGATTGTCTCTCGGGGGATCAGGAACTAATTTTTTCCCCTGCTGTAGCAAATTGGATCATGCTTTGCTGGGGTTTTTTTGCCCTCCTCTGGATCAACTGTGGGTATATGGGATTGTGTATATGGGATTGTATGATTGTATTTTTTTTTTATTGGTTGAACTAGATGGACTTCTGTCTTTTTTTTTTTTTTAAATCTGAATAACTATGTAACTATGCAATAAAATGCAGGCATACTGACCATACGCAGACCATTGCAGGTCAGTGAACAGACCTGAACCTAGTAGCTCTCCCCCATTTTATATCTGTTGGCCCTATGTTGGCATGGTGTCCACTGTAGCATTTGAACTGGCAGAGCTGAGTAGGACTGGCCAAATGAGGGATTACTTTGATGCAGTTGGTCAGCTTAAACATGTATTGCAATATATGTGAACTAAAAATCTCTGTTTTTCTTTTGCAAAGTTTGCTAGAAAGGGTATATAGCAGTGTGCAGAAGGTTATCCGGAATTTTCTTGCCTTTAAAAATGGCACCATGATGCAGCAACAAGTAACGTGCATTGCTGTACATTGCAGTAACTCATTTGTGTAAATGGACCCTAATAGGTTTTAACACCTGGAACATTTGGGGATTGGTAGAGAGCAGTTATTCCAATCACCTTCCTGAAAACCTCCATTCTCTCCTCGATAAAAAGGATGATCTTTCCACTGATACTCACAATAGATGGTCGGAGTGATCACGTCACTCTCCACTTCACTGACGAAATTCCTGGCCAAGCAGCTGTAGTTGCCGATATCACCCTTTGTGACGGAAACGATGGTGAACGTGGCGTTATTTGGTGAGAAGATGTACCCGGACTTGTCCTGGAGGGGGCTGCCGTTTTTAAGCCACTCATACATCACTCGCGTCCCTTTCATGACGAAACATTTGAAGGTGATGTTTCCAACATGTTCCACAGCTCCATACGATGGCTCCGTCTGCACGATGGGCTTCGACACAGGAACTAAAACAAAAAAAGAAAGTTAGAAACCATCTTACTTTGTCAGGTGGAAGGAGTTCAAATTACTCATCTGGACTGAAGACTGAAAAGACTGCCCTGATAGGAAGGAAGAGCTTCTTCAATGAAATGATAGACCTGCTCTGAACAAATGTGGATTGGTAGATTAAAAAGATGGCAGCGCAACTGATGCCACAATTTTTTTGCTTCATGACAAATATGGCCAAATTTTGTCACATTTTTCTTCAATGAACAATCCTAAAAAATCTAGCCTCTAAGTACATATAAAATCGTATGTAACATACAGTATCTAACAAAAGTGAGTACACCCCTCACATTTTTGTAAATCTTTTCTTCTATCTGTTCATGTGACAACACTGAAGAAATGACACTTTGCTACAATGTAAAGTAGTGAGTGTACAGCTTGTATAACAGTGTAAATTTGCTGTCCCCTCAAAAAAACTCAACACACAGCCATTAATGTCTAAACCGCTGGAAACAAAAGTGAGTACACCCATAAGTGAAAATGTCCAAATTGGGCACAAAGTGTCATTATTTTGTGTGGCCACCATTATTTTCCAGCACTGCCTTAACCCTCTTGGGCATGAAGTTCACCAGAGCTTCACAGGTTGCCACTGCAGTCCTCTTCCACTCCTCCATGATGACATCACAGAGCTGGTGGATGTTAGAGACCTTGCACTCCTCCACCTTTCGTTTGAGGATGCCCCACAGATGCTCAATAGAGTTTAGGTCTGGAGACATGCTTGGCCAGTCCATCACCTTTACCCTCAGCTTCCTTAGCAAGGCAGTGGTCGTCTCTGAGGTGTGTTTGGGGTCGTTATCATGTTGGAATACTGCCCTGCGGCCTAGTTTTTGAAGGAAGGGGATCATGCTCTGCTTCAGTATGTCACAGTACATGTTGGCATTCATGGTTCCCTCAATGAACTGTAGCTCCCCAGTGCTGGCAGCACTCATGCAGCCCCAGACCATGACACTCCCACCACCATGCTTGACTGTAGGCAAGACACACTTTTCTTTGTACTCCTCACCTGGTTGCCGCCACACACGGTTGACACCATCTGAACCAAATAAGTTTATCTTGGTCTCATCAGACCACAGGACATGGTTCCAGTAATGCATGTCCTTAGTCTGCTTGTCTTCAGTAAACTGTTTGTGGGCTTTCTTGTGCATCATCTTTAGAAGAGGCTTCCTTCTGGGACGACAGCCATGCAGACCAATTTGATGCAGTGTGTGGCGTATCATCTGAGCACTGACAGGCTGACCCCCCACCCCTTCAATCTCTGTAGCAATTCTGGCAGCACTCATACGTCTATTTCCCAAAGACAACCTCTGGATATGTTGCTGAGCACGTGCACTCAACTTCTTTTGTCAACCATGGCGAGGCCTGTTCTGAGTGGAACCTGTCCTGTTAAACCGCTGTATGGTCTTGACCACTGTGCTGCAGCTCAGTTTCAGGGACTTGGCAATCTTCTTATAGTCTAGGCCATCTTTATGTAGAGCAACACTTTTTTTTCAGATCCGCAGAGAGTTCTTTGCCATGAGGTGCCATGTTGAACTTCCAGTGACCAGTATGAGTGAGTGAGAGCGATAACACCAAATTTAACACACCTGCTCCTCATTCACACCTGAGACCTTGTAACACTAATGAGTCACATGACACCGGGGAGGAAAAAATGGCTAATTGGGCCCAATTTGGACATTTTCACTTGGGGGTGTACTCACTTTTGTTGCCAGCAGTTTAGACATTAATGGCTGTGTGTTGAGTTATTTTGAGGGGACAGCAAATTTACACTGTTATACAAGCTGTACACTCACTACTTTACATTGTAGCAAAGTGTCATTTCTTCAGTGTTGTCACATAAAAAGAAAGAATAAAATATTTACAAAAATGTGAGGAGTGTACCCACTTTTGTGAGATACTGTGTGTATCATGTATTATATGTATCTTATATCATATATACGTATTATGCCCCGTACACACGGTCCGACTTTGTTCGGACATTCCGACAACAAAATCCTAGGATTTTTTCCGACGGATGTTGGCTTAAACTTGTCTTGCATACACACGGTCACACAAAGTTGGCGGAAAATCCGATCGTTCTAAACGCGGTGACGTAAAACACGTACGTCGGGACTATAAACGGGGCAGTGGCCAATAGCTTTCATCCCTTTATTTATTCTGAGCATGCGTGGCACTTTGTTCGTTGGATTTGTGTACACACGATCGGAATTTCCGACAACGGATTTTGTTGTCAGAAAATTTTATATCCTGCTCTCAAACTTTGTGGGTCGAAAAATCCGATGGAAAATGTGTGATGGAGCCTACACACGGTCGGAATTTCCGACAACAAGGTCCTATCACACATTTTCCGTCGGAAAATCCGACCGTGTGTACGGGGCATTATATAATACATATGTTTTGGAAATGGATGCATTTCTAAATGCACAGAATATGACAGGATATCAACACTTATAAAAGTAATAACATCAGAAATAGTTAAATCAGGGAATTATTTTCCCTGCAACTTGCAACCATTGCCTGCCACAAGATGCAGCATGTTAGTTGCCACCATTGCCTGCCACTTGCCACCATTGCCTTTCATCAGATGCAGCCTGTCACTTGCCACCATTGCCTGTCACTTGCTACTATTCCTGCCACTTGCCACCTTTGCCTATCACCAGATGCAGCCTGTCACTTGCCACTGGCAATGGTGGCAAGTGGTGGCAAGTGTCACGCTGCATCTTGTGGCAGGTAATGGTGGCAAGTGACAGACTACAGCCGGTGACAGGCAATGGTGGCAAGTGGCAGGCAATGGTGGAAAGTGACAGGCTACATCTGGTGACAGGCAATGATAGCAAGTGACACGCTGCATCTTGTGGCAGGCAATGGTGGCAAGTGACAAGCTGCATCTTGTGGCAGGCGACAGTGGCACGCTGCATTTGGTGGCAAGTGGCGGTGGTGAGTTGAACTATTTCATTATAGCGTACAATTTATATATTACAATGTAGTATTAGAAATAATGTGATTCAATCATCCTGACACCATATCAAGCACGGTGTCGGGATGATTTAAGTGCTAACACGTCCTTTGGAAGGATTGTTTCATTCTCCTTGATCAGTGTTAGAAATATTGAAGGAGCCAATGGGAGCTGCAGACTTTTACTGCATTCAAGTTGTATATTTCTTGTTTCCAAATCCCTACTTTGCTAAGTAGTAGAGCCGTGATTAGTTAATGCTGGTAAAATTCAGGACGTGGTTGGCATGCTTGCAGTTTAGACTTACTGACACAACTGTAAACTCAAAAGTTTACTATTACCGGTGATAGGCTGTTGTGCATTATCCTCAGGTGTTGTGCCATTGACTCTTTGCCATAGAAACATTTGTAAAGGGGAGGAGTTAGCAAGATGACCACGCCCATGCGGGGGCGCCAGAAATATTTCTGCACCCAGGCGTCTCTGACCCTAGGATCGACCCTGATCACGATCGGAGAGGTAGCAGCCAAAGGCCACAACGTGGTCACTTTTCACCATGCCTTGACTGTACATCAACCTCCTCAACAGAGAAGTAACCTTTTTGGATCTACATAGATTAAACTATAATTTGCATCAAATCAACACTACTACACAACAGCCTGACAGGTGTAACAGACACAGCAACGTAACACTGAATTCATTAAAGTAGTGCTGAGCCCTCAGGGTTTTTTTTTAGATTAAAGTATGACTAAAGGAAAACTTTTTATTTTTTTAGTTTTGGATGGAGTGGAGAGGGATTACAACACTTGCCAGGTTTTTATTTCTGTCTGTGTCCCCGTTAGGCAGATTCACCTTCTCTATTTGTCCTTTTTAGGCCTCATGCACACAGGCTGTTAAAATAACGTTATGAAAACGCCAGTATCTTTGCAGTGATTTTTTAAAAACTTTTTTCAGCTTTTTTCAACGTTTTTGCAATAGCGGTTTTTAGTGTTTTTGAGCGTTTTTCCGCGTTAGCGTTTTTTTTTTTTTTCAATTTTTTTTTTTCTAATGGATCAAAAACGTTAAAATACGTTGGTGAACGACGTTTTTGAGCGTTGTTGAGCGTTTATCAGCGTTAGAGCGTCTTTACAGCTGAAAAACGTCTCTCAGAACCCACTGGTCCTGGGTTTTTTTTTACAGCTTAAAAACGCCTAGGTGGGCATGAAGCCATAGACTAACATAGACAGGCCTTTTTAAGCTGCAAAAAAAGCTCAAAAAAGCAGCTGTAAAAACGTCCGTGTGCATGAGGCCTTACTGTTATCATCAAAAGTAAAAGAGAATCCCAAATTTTCAGTTGTCACCAGAACAGGAATAGAGGGAAATTCTTCCAATGGGGACATTAGCTCTGGTGACAACCAGGGATTCCTTCATTTTGCATGATTTTTTCTCACTTCCTGTTTGGTTATGGGACAGAAAGTGAAGGGAAATCTCCGCAATGGGATACAGATGGCAAAAAAAATGAAAAGAAAGTTTTGCCATTAGTTACACTTAAAGTATAAAGTAAATATTCCCCACTAAACTACTTGTTAAATTTGCAGTTTATCATTTTCAATGCTTCTGTCTCCTGCTCTTTCAGTGTTGCTTCCTTGAAATTCCGTTCTTCACAGGAAAGAGTTAACAGAGGACAGTGCAGTGTGGAGCGGTGGTCACCAACCTTTCAGACCTCACAGACAACTAAACTCGCAATTTTGCATCCCGCAGGGGGGTTGCCACCTCATCCCTTTAAAACTGAACCCATATTAAAGTGATTTTAATGTCTCGTTTTTTTTTTCTATTGAATTAAAATGTGATACTTACCTGCTCTGTGTAATGGTCTTGCACAGAGCAGCCCAAATCCTCCTCTTCTCGGGTCCCTGGCTGGAGCTCCTGGCCCCTCCCTCCTGTTGAGTGCCCACACAGAAAGCAGTTTGCTATGGGGGCACCCGAGCCGAGCTGCAGCGACGGGTGTCCATTCAGACACAGAGCTGTGGTTTGGCCCCACCCCCTCTCTCTCCTGATTGGCTAACTGAGTTTGATTGACAGCAGCGGGAGCCAATGACGTCACTGCTGTGTCTCAGCAAATCAGGAGGGAGAGTGCCAGAATGGCCGAAGCACGCGTGGACATCGCTGTATAGAGATGGGGCTCAGGTAAGTATTAGGGGGGCTGCAGCACACACAAGGCTTTTTATCCTAATGCATAGAATGCATTAAAATAGACAACCTTCTGCCTTTACAACCCCTTTATTTACAAAGGTTCTGTGGCTGATTAAAGGGGTTGTAAACCCTCGTTTTTTTTTTCACCTTAATGCATCCTATGCATTAAGGTGAAAAAACACCTGCCAGTCACCGGCCCCCCAGCCCCCAACCCCCCCCCCCCCCGTTTTACTTACCTAAGCCCTGCAGTTTCATCTGGCGGAGACGCGCTCTTCCTTTGGCTGGGGTTCTCGGCTCTTGATTGGATAGATTGATAGCAGCGCAGCCATTGGCTGTTGTCAATCAAATCCAATGACGTGAGCGCCGGGGGGGCGGGGCCGAGTCCGTCATTCGTGTCTATGGACGCAAATGCTGGACTCGCCCGCAAGGTAAGCCCCCAGGAGAGCGCTTCTCCTAGGGGGTTATCTGATAAGAGCAGGAGCCGCAAGAGCCGCCGGGGGACCCCAGAAGAGGATAATCAGGGCCACACTGTGCAACACAAACTGCATAGTGGAGGTAAGTATGACATGTTTGTTATTTAAAAAAAAAGAAAAAAAAACCGCGAACCTTTACAATCACTTTAAATTAGCCTCAGAACCTGTGTAATTCACATGTGTTCGGTTTTAAAGGGATGAGGTGATAACCCTACATGGATCACTAATATGAATATTACAAGCCTTATTCACACAATGCTCTGGCTCTCCGACCCCCACCCCTCACTCTGCGTTACACTGCTGCCTTACACAGACAGACTCATCATCTCACCTCCTTATCCAGCCATTTTCTCGAGCTCTGTGCTCCCTCCCACAGTCTGATCAGCACTTGCATTGCAAGTCCCCTCCTTCTTCACCTCCTACTCTCTGCACTACTCCCAGTGCCTCCCTCTGAGTTCAAAGGTACCAGAACTACAGAGGAGGCATCAGGTATCAATGCACGCTGACAGTACTGACTGTCAGTGCACAGTGAAGCAACACTGGAAACAACATTAGGTGCTATACATCCGCCACAATGTTTATTTGCGGCGGAACCCCTGGGGACCACCAACATAATCTCGTGGGCCATTAGTGGTACAGGAACCACTGGTTAGCGACTGCTGATCTAGAGTCAGTCTGTTAGCTTGGAATAGATAGGCAGAGGGTGAGGAAGGAGCAGCCTTGCCATCCTATACTATGGTGCTGGGTATTTATAATATATTATATGTGTATTGATCAGGGGCAGCCCGTCCATTAAGGGCGCACAGGCGCAACCCCCCTATCAATGTGTCTGGCCCCTAGCAGGGGGCCGGATGCATGAATTCCAATGGGGGGGGGGGTTTGAAGCATCTGATTAGAGCCAGAGGCTCCAATAGGCTTCAAAATAGGGTGGGCTTGGGCCGCAGAGAATGCAAACTGAGCCCACCCAGGTGTGTTACAATACCGAATGAATATTCGTTATTGAAACACTGATCCTCCTCCTGGCCAATCAGGAAGCGGGTTGAATGGTGGAAGCGGAGAAGAGGAGAGGGCACAGGAGCCGATGCCCGATGCCTGCCACCTAGATAGGGTAAGTGCCGGACTGACCGGCAGACAGCGAGTTGGGGGGTTGAGGTGCCGCCGGGGGGGGGGGGGTTTGGTTGTTTCGCTGTCCTCATAAGTACAAAGGTAGGCGTATCAATTTGAATATTTTAGGACCAATTGCATACATAATATCTTGACAGGCCCTAATAGATATTCCCATATGGTGTGAAGAAAAATGAGTGCAAAATCAATGTGATACACTGAAATGTATTGGATATAATCCTAAGCCATAAATAACTTCATGAAGTGCAAAGTGTGTAAATAGCAGAGTATATGGGTACTACTCCTTCTAATGTAAATACAAGAGTTTTGGAAAAATTAAAACCAATGAAATATCAATAATCACTAATACAATAAATCCATGCAATAAATATACTAAAGTGACTTGTGCTTTGTGCAAATATAAAGTGATTGGCTATTAAATACTGGTGACAGCCTCAGTGCAATCTTGGTAAATTTAAGTCTCTTGGCGTTTGGGGTGACCAAGTATATCCACAACCCGCTTGCTGTTTACATTCCTGAAGTGCCCGGGTGCTTGTGTCTTGAACTCTAATCAGGCAGACGCTCACCGACTCTCCTAACCCCTGCAGGGGTAACGTGCAGTCACAGTGTAAGCCACTGTGCGGCAATCCTTATCGCTTTCACGGTCGGGAAGTCATATGCAAATGGAAGAAAAGGGGATGCCCATAGCGTAAAACCATAAAACACTTTATTTTAAAACTGAAGACAGAGCGGTACTCACATTTGATTGATTTGTATAAGGCAATCATAAAGAGCAGTACTCACATTTGATTGATTTGTATAAGGCAATCATAAAACAAACTTTGTTTGTTTTATGATTGCCTTATACAAATCAATCAAATGTGAGTACCGCTCTGTCTTCAGTTTTAAAATAAAGTGTTTTATGGTTTTACGCTATGGGCATCCCCTTTTCTTCCATTTGCATATGACTTCCCGACCGTGAAAGCGATAAGGATTGCCGCACAGTGGCTTACACTGTGACTGCACGTTACCCCTGCAGGGGTTAGGAGAGTCGGTGAGTGTCTGCATGATTAGAGTTCAAGACACAAGCACCCGGGCACTTCAGGAATGTAAACAGCAAGCGGGTTGTGGATATACTTGGTCACCCCAAACGCCAAGCGACTCAAATTTACCAAGATTGCACTGAGCACCTGTCACCAGTATTTAATAGCCAATCACTTTATATTTGCACAAAGCACAAGTCACTTTAGTATATTTATTGCATGGATTTATTGTATTAGTGATTATTGATATTTCATTGGTTTTAATTTTTCCAACACTCTTGTATTTACATTAGAAGGAGTAGTACCCATATACTCTGCTATTTACACACTTTGCACTTTATGAAGTTATTTATGGCTTAGGATTATATCCAATACATGACTGCTGAGGCGCAATGGGCCTAGGTCCCAATTAACATAACACCATGGGATCAAATCCCCACCACCCCTTGCCCTTTAACCCATCAAATAAGACACTTTCAACCATTAGGTTGGAAAGGGCAAGGCCACAGCTTTATGAACGCCAACACATAACATGTAAACATATTTAACCAGTGCCAGTCACAGTCGTACTGTGAGCACTCAACCAAAAGAGGTAAGTAGGGGCCTGTCCTTACCATAATTGCTGGACAGACAGCCTAATTCCAATTTTCCATCAAGGGCATACATAGCCCATTACAGCAACATTAACTGCTGGCAAGGTCAAGAAAACCGCAGCAAGCTGTGACATACCATAACAAAAGAAAAGAGGGGCGGGAGGGTGGGCAGCTCTTCCAACGACTTCTCAGAATGAACTAGAATTCCCTGGGGGCACATGTTCCCTGAGCTCAGGCCCATCCCATCACCCATATTTTGACCAATCATTCTCCTTGTCCCAGCACCTAGCCATGCCCCCATCAGTCAAGGCTCTCTTTCCCTAGGAGGGCTCAAGAGGCCTTCATTTCAGTGTATCACATTGATTTTGCACTCATTTTTCTTCACACCATATGGGAATATCTATTAGGGCCTGTCAAGATATTATGTATGCAATTGGTCCTAAAATATTCAAATTGATACGCCTACCTTTGTACTTATGAGGACAGCGCCACACCCACATAATTAATTTTTGATTCACTTTCTGCTCCCTCCACCTCCGTTAGGATTGCTTTTGTGGAGGCTGCAGTCCTTACATACACTTTATACACAGTTTTTATCATCATTGTTTTTTTTATTATTGGTTTAAAATTGAGTATTGAGATATTTGGTTTAAATCACTTACCTTCCGTTGCGCGGATTTACTACCAATTTTACCGGGTTTGGTTGTTTGTCACCCCCCCCCAAAAGGAAAACCACCAGCCACCACACACCACTGGTATTGACTGATATGTGTATTGATGTACACAGCGTAAGAAGACAACACTAGGTGCGGCAGTGATGTCAGACTCCACCTCATCCAATCAGAAAATGCTTCCTTTTCATTGAGAAAATGCAAAACATTCTCTGATTGGTACCCATGCTGATCAAGCAACCTTCTGAGTTCACAATGCAGCAGGGCAGCCGCTTGGCATGGGACCCAACCCAGAAGCAAATGAAGATTACTGAATTAGCCGTGTCTTCTACATTTGATTTTCAGCTTCTACAGACATCCACAGGTATGGCACATACATACTTACACTGGCTCAAGCTGGACTAATGTAACTAAGCAAAAAAAAGCCATACCTGGAATTCAGCTTTAAGCTGGGCTTTTAGAGAAAGGTCAGGGACCTAGCTATCCTAACAATGCTATTGGGATCACAAGACTGGCTGAACAGAATTCCAGTTCACATATGTCTATTTTAAGTGTATATTTATTTGATGTCCTGCTTGCAAATATCAAATATGTAAATTATCTATTTTATTGTCCTATATCACACTGAATATTTTTAGATCACGTATCTCTATATGCATTGTGAAACTCTAATCTGTCGTTTTCCTTATTTTTATAATTATAATATATTATATTATTTAATATTATAATATTTTTATAGGAATCATTTTTTTCTTTTTTTTGTGCATGGTTTCTCTTGTTAGATAATCAAATATGGGAGATGCTTGTCACATTGCATTGTAACAAACAATCTGAGCAAGTCACCTATTGTCACATATATAATCAAACATGCTTGTTAAGTCATATTGCACGGCTAATTATCCCCGTTTTGTCTCGGTGCCTCCTAATGAACAGTTCTGAGCGTTCCAATGCGCCACGTAGCATGAATCATATTCATTTCCAGGTTAATAGGTCAGCCAATGTTTTGTAGATACAAAGGCCTAAAAACTTTCTACGCTCCTCTTTATGTGTTCCGTAAATAATAACAGGCGCAAACTGTCCTCAGATGCGGCGCGGCTGGGAAGGCCCCCAGGGTTACAAGTCATCTTATAATTATTATTATGAAGTTCTAATGAGCTTGTTATTTAGGAACCTTGTGAAGTTCATTATCTTCTTTATTAATTATTTTAAGGCTTTGTTATTGGAATTAGTTTGTTTTTTCCCTTATTATTTTACATAGTGTTATGAAGTGGGTTTAGAGACTATGTTACTCATAAATGAAAGCCCAACTCTCCTCCACATCCACACCCCCCTCCATTTTGTATTTTTTGCTGTTTTTGCCTTTATATTTACCTTTTTTAGTGTTTTCAGGCTGGTTACAGGATGTGCAGGGTCCTCTTTCTTTTTGGAATTTCTCCGGTCACTGGGCGTTCCTCAGTGTTGCATAGAGTGGCCATGACATGATGATGTTTGCGCCACTCTGTGCACCATGGTAGTAATAGGTTACCAGCACACCTCCATTTTCTGCAACTTTAACCTTTGATGATGTTCACTCAGCATGTCATACAAAATGGCATTGGGCACCAAGACATACTGGGCATGTGTTAAGGATGTCTAGGCAGGTGCAGGTTTTCCTCCATCCAGCAGGTGGTGTTGTGGGAAGATCTTCCCCTGATGGACTCCACTGGTGTCTCAGAAGAACCACCTGTTTGATTGGACGCTGCAACATATGGTGACCTTTGACATCCATCTTGGTGTGTTTCCTTATTAATTAGGGTATTTGCATCATTCAGGTGTGAGCAAGTATGAGGACAAGGGCAAAGAACCTACTTGGCAGGGACAGTGTCTAGCATGGGAAAATGTTCCTAGCCAGTAGGGTCAAAAGAGGGACAACACCTTGCTTGAGGAAACATTCCAGTATCTGATTTAGGACTGTGGGGCTCTTCCCAGCAGTGTTTCAGTATCATCCCGGTGCACTGTCAGCTGCCACCCTCCAGTGGAAGCCATATTCCAGAAATACAGGTCCAAGCCTGGTAACATTGTGTAAACTTCAACCACTCTCTTCCTGTATATCAGTGCCTACAAATACTGTTGCTATTCATTACTGCTATCCTATATACCAGTGTTTCTCAACTCCAGTCCTCAAGGCGCCCCAACAGGTCATGTTTTCAGGATTTCCCTCAGATTAAAGGGCTGTGGTAATTACTAAGGCAGTGAAACTGATCAAATCACCTGTGCAAAGAAATGGAAAACCTGAAAACATGACCTGTTGGGGCGCCTTGAGGACTGGAGTTGAGAAACACTGCTATATACAATATACAAGACATCTATAACACAGGAGCTATGTGTGTGGTGTCTCCCTGATTGGGTACCCTGGCTCTGGGTTCTGCCTGTAGATGGCAAGAAATGGGTCACTAGCACACCAAAGAACTCCGTAAATGGATCCAATGCTTAAGTGAATGATTACATCACAGCAGAAGATAGCGACCTTTCAGAGCTACATAGAACCTCTCCATCTGGCATGTGACCGGTGAATGCGACGTCTCGATATCAAGCGGACACCAGTGCTGGAAAAATACCTTCACTGTGGGCGGCCGTCAGAAGTGCAGTTGACAGAAGCCAAACATAATTCCAAAGCAATATTTCCAATACACACGTTCCTGAAAATGGCTAAAGGGTGAGTGGCTGCTGCAGCGACCTCCAGCTGTAGACCAGAATGACTTCAAGGCAAGAAATATGTCATCAGCATGCTGGCAGGAACAGTCAGTACTACCCACTGTAGATGGCACTTGACCAAGACGGCAATGCAGAAGAGGAAGGAAGTCATGAGAAATGTTGTCATGATCAGGGGTTAGGCTCAAAAACCAGTTGCTATAGCAGTAGTGGGACTACCATGGACCAGCAGGATAGGTACACAGGCAGTCACCCTGATGGATGACGCAGGCTCACCTGGGGTGCGGGGTCTAAGTACTAACCAGTGTTCACCAGAGCTTCCGATGGTGGAGATGGATTTTGGATTTTGCTGTGTGTTAGTACCAGGCTGCGGTCCTCAGGATCACCCTACCAGGAGGTGAGCAAGCCAGGGTCTAGTAGCAGATAAGCAGGTAAGGATCAAACAGAAGTGTAGTCAGTAAACAAGCCAAAGGTCAGTAACGAGTAGTTGCAGGTTGGGATCAGGAAGAAGCATAGTCGAGAAACAAGCCAATGGTTGATAACGAGTGGTAGCAAAATATGGATGGCAGCAGGGAACACAAGAGGGAGAAACTAGCTGAAAGGAGCAGAATAATCTGACAAACAGGAAGTGCAGAGGCATGGCTTAAATCAGGAAGTTCATGGGAGGAGCAAAGAGTTCAAGGTTCAGTAGAAGTTAAGGCACAAGGCAGAGGATCAGACAGGGTGCTGTCCCGCAGCTCAGGGAGAATCAAAAGAGAATCTCAGAAGAGTCATTGCCAGACACAGCAGAGCTCCCAGGTTCAAGTCCAGGCCCTGACAAATGTGGGCACAGCTTATTTAAGGCCTCGACCCCCTGATTTGGCACACACTTTGCAAGTGGTTAGTGTATGAACAGGTTTCCAGTCTGACAGGAAGAGGTTACAGAGGAGTAGGGAAAGCATAGGGACTACAGCATCTCTAGCTTGGAAGCCTCCCAGTTGGGTTGGACTGGCCACGCTGCATTCCTGCTCCTCAATTCAGAAGCTATTGGCATAGTTTCAAGTTAAAGAACTGCTTCTACTGACTCTGTAAGAGGCCCCAGATGGCTGTGTTCACCTAGTTATAACCTGTTGAAATGTGCAGCCCCTGTGTGTTCTCTGCTGCCGGCATTCCATGCTGCACCCTGCTCCGCAAAGGGTCCAACGCTTTACTGAATGATCACATCACAACAGAAGATAGTGACATTTTACATAGTTCCTTGGTGTACTGGTGACATATTTCTTGCCTTGAAGTCATTCTGGTCTGCAGCCGGTGGTCACTACAGCACCCACTCACCCTTCAGCCATTTTCAGAAATGTGTACATTGGAAATATTGCTTTATGCTTATGTTTTCCCACTGATGGGTCACATTTACTAGCGTGCAGAGGATCCCCATTACTCAGCAATGGACGCCACCTCTTACTTTGCATACATGAAGGAATGGGACAGTCCTACTCTGCATATGCAAAACTCCCACCCACGTGTTGGGTTAGCCAGAGTCTCCCAGCATCAGACACTGAATGATGAGGGAATTCCTTGTACAGTATGGGATGGCCTATGTGCTCACATCATTGCTATAATCATGGCAATGGTTGCTAGTCCAAAACGCTTTCCATCCCAGTGTTCTGGAGCTGGGCATTACTTTATTTGGTGAGATGGTATATTATCTAATATTGGCAAATCTATGGAGATTAGTGTTAGTTTGCAATTGATACCAACAGTTATCACTATTTATGTATATTTGGTGGGAGTATGATGTCATCATAACGTCATGATGAAGGTCCTTGGTTGGTAATTTATCGTTGTCACATCTGTATAAATGTTTTTGATTTGATTGAACTATTTATGTCACATTGCCTGAAGAAGGGGCACCTGGCAGGTCCAAAATGCTGCACGTTTTTTAAGACATTGTGAACAATCATCAATAAAGATGATTTCATTGCAGAAGGAGGAGGAGAAGGAGTGCTGGCAATTTATTCCTACTTTGATTGAGGTAACGCCATCCACCAATTGCCCCAGCACCCTGCACTCAAGGGTGGATACCAGTCTAGTGTGTTTTGGAGATATCTGTATACTTTTTGCATCATTACACTGTGAGTGCAGGGCCCCATGGTGATGCTCCCTCAGGGGACCGGTCCACGACACCCTGCCTACAGGATATGATCTTAGTTTCTGAGGCTAAATGATGCCTAGTGGAAAACGGAGGAGGTCTTGAAATGAAAAGGAATTATCACAGGAACCAGGGTGGAAAGGAGCAGCGAAAGCTGCTTTTTTTAATTTAATTTTTCCTGGGGATCTTTTCATAGAAAAAAATAGCCTGGAGTTGGGCCATAAAAATACCGTAATTGGCCATTTATGATAAAAGGAGTACTTTTTCCTGCGTAGCCATAGTGATGCTAGCCAGACCTGTGTGTTTAGCCATGTATACATGTTCATGTGTGAGCTTGACCTCCACAACACACCTTCAGAGTACATCCCCAGTCTGCTGATTGGGGAGTTAAATCGGTTGTAAACCCTTACATATGCCCAGTGAAGTGAGTAGCCTCAGGTGATACACAGAGTGAATCCACAGCCATTCAAAGCGTACCATTTACACAGCATTTCTGATCACCAGAAGGCAGGGGGTGGGGATCTGATATCACACACTACACAGCATAGGGTAGGGAGCTGAGTGTAATCTGAGACCTGAGTGGAGGGAATGGACACCCCCCCCTCTAGACAGTCTCATAGGGAAACATGAACAGCTGAGGCTGTCAATCATCTGCTGTGTGATGGACGGGGGGGGGGGGCGTCTTCCAGGATTGCTTGGTGTCGGGATAAATGATCTAAAGTGATGACTCCTATAGATAGCAAAGGAAGGAGGCAGCAGGCAGAAATCACACTAAGTGCTTTGGATTGTGTCAAGTACACACTATAGAAGTATATGTTTTGTTCATTTTTATTTCAAAGGTTTACAACCACTTTAAAGGCCAGAAGCTTGTTATGCAAGTTGTGATTAAAAATAAATGTATTTTTTTCATGAATACATAACGTAGTTAATGGCTGTTTTTAATATGTTGCTGGAATTCAGTTTAATCATAATTTTTATTACAATTCTAATTTACGTTTTCCTCCAACCTTTGTATTAGAAGTTCTATTATAATTATTTATCAAGGGCTTCATAGTTACTTTATATGCAGGCATAGTTACTTGTAGAACAATTATCACTTAGTTATTTTTACATTATTCAGTTCCTGAGGTGGAAAGTACATGTAGTACTTTGTCCCATCCTCCCATGTGCCCTATAACCATAGGTGTGCGCAGCCTATTGCATTAGGGTGTGCACCTCAAATGTAATAAAACATGGACAGTGTTAGTAGAGCAGGGCACTTGTCAGTGGGGCAGAGGTTGGTTTCAGTAGGGCAGTGGATGGTGTCAGTAGGTTTTTATTTTTATTTTTTTTTTACAATTCTTTTTAGGAGCCCTGTTTAGGGGCTTTGGTGAATTATCAGCAGGGGAAATCTGCACCACAAGGGGTGATTAGGGTGTGCCCAGGCACACCCGGCACACCCCCCTGCGCACGCCTATGCCTATAACACTAGCTAGAGACAGGATTCCCCACCTTGGCACATGGCTGGCCAACACCAAAGCTTGCAAGGAGATGGCTGCTTTGTTTTGTAGCCCCAGTTTTCAGCTTGTAGCATTTGCCTGAGGCGAGCTCTGCTCCCTCTGTAGTCCTCTGCCCGGTGTTTCCCTGGGGCAAATGCCGTAAGATAAAGGGGCTAGAAAACAAATGCAGCTGTCTCTTTGCTAACTGCAGTGTCCGGTGGATTGGGGGGAAACCCCATCTCACATAACAATTAGGGTGTTTTGAGGGCATTTAGGAAGATGGAACAAAGTACTATGGGGTTTATTTACTAAAGGCAAATCCACTCTGCACTACAAGTGCACTGTAAGTGTTCAGTGCACTTGGAAGTGCAGTCACTGTAGATCGCTCTAGATCTGAGGGGAAGCTCTGAAAAGATTTTATCATCCAATCATGTGCAAGCAAACATGCTGTTTTTTATTTTCCTTGCATGTCCTCCTCAGATCTACAGTGACTGCACTTTCAAATGCACTTGTAGTGCAAAGTGTATTTGCCTTTAGTAAATAATAGGCATGTGCAATTCGTTTCGTTCCGAATTAGTTTTTTAACGAATTTCGACAAATTCGTTAATTCGGGAATATCCGAATTAACGAAAATGAATTTTTTCCGAATATTCGTAAATTCGATAAAATTGGACATTTGGAAATTCGGGCATTCGTACATTCATAAATTCGTACATTAGTAAATTAGTGAATTCGTAAACTTGTAAATTCGAAAATTCGGAAATCTGAAATAATAGTTAACTACCGTATTTATCGGCGTATAACACGCACTTTTTTCCCCTTAAAATCAGGGGAAAGTCGCAGGTGCGTGTTATACGCCGATCCCCGCCGATCCCGATCTGTCAAATGTCAAAATCGCGGTCGGATAGCTCCGCTCCGGACTACGAGTGGAACCGAAAGTAAACGAGAGCCGCCGGAAAGAGCCGAGGACCGGCTCTGTGTACTTCGGCGCCGGCGGCGCCATTTTCAAATCGCGGACCGCGATTTTGAAGCCCTGGAAGCAGGGACAGGGGATACCAGGCTGCACTGGGGCAAGGCTGCACTGGGGCAAGGCTGCACTGGGGAAGGCTGCACTGGGGAAGGCTGCACTGGGGAAGGCTGCACTGACAAGGCTGCACTGGGGAAGGCTGCACTGGGGAAGGCTGCAGTGGGGAAAGCTGCACTGGGGAAGACTGCACTGGGGAAGGCTGCACTGGGTAAAGCTGCACTGGGGAAGGCTGCACTGGGGAAGGCTGCACTGACAAGGCTGCACTGGGGAAGGCTGCACTGACAAGGCTGCACTGACAAGGCTGCAATGAAGGGCATTTAAATGTAAGTTTTTTTCCCTTCAACTTCCCTCTTAAAAGTTTTTTTTCCTTAAAATTCCCTCCTAAATTGGGGTGCGTGTTATACGCCGGTGCGTGTTATACGCCGATAAATACGGTAATAATAACTTAACTATTAGTAATTATTAGTAACTTTTAAATTATTTGTATTGTAATTTCCTTTAAAATTTGGCTGTTAGTGAACGTAACACATACAAATTTATCCAAAGTTATGAATGATCCGAAAAAACGTAATGGAACGTAATGAATTAATAATAATAAATAACAATAATAATAATAACAACGTTTTATTATTATTATTTATTATTAATTTGTTCCGTTCCATTTGTTTAGATGCAGCATTTGTTTTGGATAATTCGTAACTTCGGATAAATTTGTATTTGTTACATTCACTGACAGTCAAATTTGAAAGGAAATTACAATACCTATAATTTAATAGTCAGTTACTAATTCAGATTTTTGAATTTTCGGGTTTTTGGATTTTCAAACTTCGAATTTACAAATTTCCAAATTTTCTAATTTACAAATGTACGATTTTACGAATTTACGAATGTACAAATTTACAAATGAACCAATGTACGAACGAACGCATTTACGAATTTACGAATGAACGAATTTACGAATCGTGATCATAACGAATGACCCGAAAAACGAAAAAAAAATAAACTAATGAAACGAAAATGGAAATTAACGAATTTTTTGGCTGTGCGCATGTCACCCCTATGTGTACTTTGTCCCATCAGGAACTCAATGATGTAAAAAAAAAAAAAAAAAATTTTTATTTAATATGCAAGCATATGGAGTTATATAGTTACATAGTTACATAGTTAGTCAGGTTGAAAAAAGACACAAGTCCATCTACTGTAGTTCAACCATAAAAAATAAAAATAAATAAAAAAATAAAATAAAAAATATCATACAATCCCATATACCCAATCCTATACCCACAGTTGATCCAGAGGAAGGCGAAAAAAATGCAGAAAAGCAGGATCCAATTTGCTACAGCAGGGGAATTAATTCCTTCCTGATCCCAGAGAGGCAATCGGATTTTCCCTGGATCAACTTTACCTCTAAATCTTAGTACCCAGTTATATTATATACATTTAGGAAAGAATCCAGGCCTTTCTTAAAGCAATCTACTGAGCTGGCCAGATCCACCTCTGGGGGGAGTCTATTCCACATTTTCTCAGCTCTTACTGTGAAGAAACCTTTCCATATTTGGAGATGAAATCTCTTTTCCTCTAGACGTAAAGTGTGCCCCCTTGTCCTCAGTGTTGATCGTAACATTAATAACTCAACATCAAGTTCACTATATGGACCCCTTATATATTTATACATGGTGATCATATTCCCCCTTAATCTCCTCTTCTCAAGAGTGAATTCAGTTCCTCTAATCTTTCCTCATAGCTGAGCTCCTCCATGCCTCTTATCAGTTTGGTTGCCCTTCTCTGCACTTTCTCCAGTTCCCTGATATCCTTTTTGAGAACTGGTGCCCAAAACTGAACTGCATATTCCAGATGAGGTCTTACTAATGATTTGTACAGGGGGGCAAAATGATATCTCTCTCTCTGGAGTCCATACCTCTCAATACAAGAAAGGACTTTGCTCACTTTGGAAACCACAGCTTAGCATTGCATGCTACCCTGTTTCCCCGAAAATAAGACCTAGCGTGATTGTCGGTGATGGCTGCAATATAAGTCCTACCCCTCAAATAAGCCCTAGTTAAATTCCTTGTAGGTCTTATTTACAGGGTAGGGCTTATTTTCAGGGAAACAGGGTAGGGCTTATTTGGGGGGTAGGGCTTATATTGCAGCCATCACTGTCAATCTCGCTAGGTCTTATTTTCGGGGAAACAGGGTATTATTGAGCTCATGAGCTACCAAAACCCCCAGATCCTTCCCCACCACGGATTCCCCCAGTTGTACTCCCCCTAGTATGTATGATGTATATTCTTAGCCCCCAAGTGCATAACTTTACATTTATAAACATTAAACCTCATCTGCCACATAGTCGCCCAATTAGACAGAGCATTGAGGTTGGCTTGTAAATTGGAGACATCCTGTAAGGACGTTATTCCACTGCATAGCTTGGTGTCATCTGAAAAGACAGAATTGTTACTTTTAATCCCAGACCCAATATCATTTATAAGGATATTAAAAAGTAAGGGTCCCTATTATACTGACTTATTGTATTTATCAAAAATGCATTTGCTATACTATGTACAGTAACTGTAATAGTGTGAATCCTGTTATACTTTTCTTAATGTCTTTATTTGTTATTTTATGTTCTGATAACTAAATATAAAATTGAATGTTAAAAAAAAAGTAAGGGTCCCAACACTGAACCTTGGGGTACACCACTGATAATCTTAGACCATTCAGAGTAAGAATCAATAACCACTACTCTCTTTTAGACAGTTTTCTATCCATTTACAAACTGATATTTCCAAGCCTGTAGACTTTACCTTACACATGAGCCGTGTGCGGGGAACTGTGTCAAAGGCTTTTGCAAAATCCAAGTATACCACATCCACAGCCACCCCTCTGTCCAAGGTTTTACTTACCTCCTCAAAAAAGAAAACAGGTTTGTTTGACAATTTCTGTCTTTCATGAACCCATGCTGTCTGTTGCTTAAAATACTTTTTTTTCCAGCAAGAACTCATCTATGTGGTCTTTTTATTAAACTCTCCAGTATCTTCCCGTATCTATGTATTGTAGACTCCAAATAACCATGTTACTGCTCCTTTAGAGACCAAAGAAACATTATTCACTTTTTCCTTATCTGCTTATTTCCCATTTCTCTTCTGCCCCATGGCCCCATTCTACTTTTTCATTTATTTCTTGGCTAGTTTTGTAAACAGCTTCAAAAATGACTATCGATTCTAATCTACTGAGATTCATCTCCTCCTCTGCGAGTTCTTCCAGCATCACAGTCATTTCTCTTTCAGACTCAACTATACCTCCTGATGGTGCCATAAGGGAATAAAGCTCATTTGTAAGGTTATATTTATGGGTGACGGGTTGGTCTATGCAACCGTCACATAAACTATGTTTGAGTTTCCTGGAGAGGACTCACAGCATGGCAAGGTTTTGCAATTCCTCAGTGTGGTGTGTACCCACCAAGCTTGTAAGAAAAATACTGATGGCTGGTACAGTTCACCCATGGATTGTAATTTTGGGGGGCGCTGTTTAATTGGATAATGTAAAATGCATTTGCTTTAATGGTGTTTGTTAACTTTGTGATGTTAAAGAAAAAATTCCTGTTATGGCTATATTATACATTGTTACATTGATCCAGCTTGGACCAACGTAACTATGTATATATCATAGCTGGCCCATGCCCCTGGAAGCTTGTCCAATCAGAGAAAAATTCAAAGCATTTTCTGATAGTCACCCGTGCCATGCGGCCAAGCTACCAGCAATAGCAGGAGGGCAGCCAATCAACACAGGACCTGAAAGCAAGTGGAGATTTCTGGAGTAGCGGTGTCTATTTCAATGATTTCCATCCTCCAGTGGCATCTGCAAGGTATGGTATATATCAGTGCCGGGACAAGGTCATCTAGAGCCCAGGGCAAACATACTAACCTGTGCCCCCCCCCCCCCCCGCCCACCAAAATGTATGATCATTATGTGTCAGCAAAAATCCCCCCTCAAAAAATTGAGCCCTAATCTGCATGCTTACCCCCGAAGCATAAATTCCCATCCTCACAGTAAAAATCTGCCTCCCTGCTGAAATCCCTTGTCCCATCCCCCAAATGCCCCCTAGCACAAATCCTCTACCCCTCAAATTTACACTCTGAGTACACATCCTTTTTTCCCCTTCACTCCAAATACACCCTCCTAGCACAACGCCCCCTCCCCACAATTTCCCCTCCTAGCAAAAATACCTCTCAATCATTCCCTACTAGCACAGACACCCCCCAACCCCCACCTACCTTATCACCTCATCTAGCACAAACTCTGAAATTCCCCTCCTTCTAGCACAAATCCCCCCCCTTCCCAACACCAAACCCCCTACATCACCACCCCTAACACCCCCCCCCCCCCCAAATTTCCACTCCATCAACAATTCTTATCCTCTCCAAACTATCCCTCCCAATACAAATTCCCTCCCCCCAATCTTCATGCAGCACCCCCTCCCCCCCACCTCACCTGAAACCACAGTGCCCAGGGCGGCCACCCCTCCTGCCCACCCCTCGTCCCGGCCCTGGTATATATGGTCATCCAGCTTGGACCAATGTAACTATGTACAACATAACAACGCCTGAAATTATTCCTCAATGTTATTATGTTTAAGGGGTTGTAAACCCTTGTAGTTTTTCACCTCAATGCATTCTATGCATTGAGGTAAAAAACCTCTTGCAGGGCAGCAGCCCCCCAGTGCCCCCGTTTTACTTACCTGAACCCTCTCTTTCTCGCGCTGGGGACAAGCACACCAGCTCTAGCCGGTGTCTCGTGCATAGCTCCCAACTGTCCCTGATTTTAAAGGACTCTCCCTGATTTGGAACAATGTCCCTCTGTTCCTCTTTCCTCCTCATTTGTCCCTCATTTTGGTCTGATCTATATAGTTGTATATAAAATGGACTTTTTTCCCAGTGCTAAACCTTTCATCCAATTTCTAAATTGCTGCATTTGTAAATTTCAAAAGCCAGTATCAAGTAATAGTAGTGCTAAAAAGCTCTGGTGGGTTTAACTAATTCTTTTTTTGGGGGGGTAATTCTCCTTTAAGGGGGTGTGGTGAGGGTGTGTCCTATGCCTACATACTTTTGCTGATAGGTGTCCCTCATTCTCATCTCAAAAAGTTGGGAGGTATGGTCTCGTGTCCTGATTGGCTAGATTGATAGCAGAGCAGCCATTGGCTCCCGCTGCTGTCAATCAAAACCAATGACGCGGGGGCCGGGGCTGAGTCCTGCTGTCTGTGTCAATAGACGCAGCAGCAGGACACGGGAGCGCACAAATCCTGAGGGAGAACGCTTCTCCGACGGGGCACTCGAGAAGAGGAGGAGCCAGGAGCGCTGTGGAGGGACCCCAGAAGAGGAGGATCGGGGCCACTCTGTGAAAAACCAACTGCACAGGGGAGGTTTAACACTACAAACCTTTACAACCCCTTTAATATTGGGTCATGCTAACCTAATATATATTATGATATTAAACCATAGCTGAGAAATATTAACCCCTTGGCGCTGGCCGCATGCAAATATGTGGCCTCTTGGCGGGTAGGCCTTGGGCGCCAATTAGCCACATATATGTGTGAATTGGTGCAAATAGAGCTGTGCTGTGAGCGTGCACCCTACACACTCCCAGCACAGTTCCCGGTGGGTAACGGAAAGTTCCCGATCGCTGTTTGTGAACAGGAGCTTTCCGATCATGTGGCTGCTGTGACAGCCAATTACAGCGGTCACATGATCATAAACACCCGCCCCGGCTCCCGGCATCCTAAACCTCTTAAAGAGCCGGGAGGCGCCAAGAGGTTAAAAGAGATGTATGGGTTTGTTTGCTTTTTAATATTCATACTTACCTAAGTGGATGCTGCTTCTGTCCCCCGATGCTTGTAAGACTGAGAACCGAGCGATCAAACACTGCCAATCACTCAGTTCTCACAGCTCCATGAGCACAGAGCTGCTAACTGTCAATCAGCAGCTCTCTGCTCTGCACTCACTGGAGCGCTGGGCTGGGGGGGGGGGGGTGGCCGCCTCAGGCTCTCAACGGATCTGAGAGAGACTGAGCTGGGTGCAGGTCCAGGCATGTGGGCGGATCCCGACTTCATTGTCATGATCTTTCACGAGCCTGGACCGGCTCTGTGACGTCAGCTGACAGCGGACTTCAGCATTTATTCAGAATATTGCTTTATTTCAGTATTCGGTTCCTACCCTGGGCTGGATCAACTGTGGGTATAGGATTGTTCATGGACTTAGTTTCTGCCAAAACATCTTCCTTATTTCATAAATTATAGCACTAGATCAATAAAGAAGACTACAGATTTGTTCTTGTGTCAGTCCTGTTTTTATTGAAGGCAGCATATTATCTTATCAATATTGTTTTAGCCCCTTGTTCACATTGACTGCAGCTTTGAAATCATGGACTTCCTCTGAAATCGCAGGATTTCAAAGCCACATGAAGTGTGACTTCGAGTGTGACTTGGAAGACATCTGTGCGGCTTCATGCACAGGTGTCTATGCAAGTGGCACCCCAAATCGCCAAAAGTAGTGCAAGATCTACTTTTTTAAATTGGTGCAGCACCGCAAAGCCGGCAACGCACCGATTTGAACAGTGCGATTACTGGCAATATGCTGCACCTTGTCATGTGATTTGACCTGTCATGACATGACAAGTCGCTCCAATGTGAACAGGGGCTTAATGTATACTGTAAAAGAGATCTTCATGTAAGTTTATGAGTTAGTGTTTTTGAAACCATGGGGGTTATTTACGAAAGGCAAATCCACTTTGCACTAAAAGTGCAAACTACAAGTGCAATAGTGGCGTTTTGCTGGCGGTATCCCAGCGCTGCCCCATTGATTTCAATGGGGAGCAGCGGTGGAGGATCGGTAAACACACCGCTCCTTCACCGCTTCAAAGAAGCTGCTGACAGGACTTTTCCTGAGGTCCTGCCAGTGCAGAGCTTTGGTGTGAAAGCCCTCAGGCTTTTACACTGGAGACAATGCTGCAGCTGTTTGAGGGCGGATTGCAGGCGCTATTTTTAACACTATAGCGCCCGCAAAACACCCTCGGTGTGAAAGGGGTCTCAGTCTATTAAATTCTTCTTGCTCAGCAGCTCCCTCCTCTTGCTGATATACGTAGATGTACACTGGAGCCAGTGTTTCTCTTAATCTCCATTCTTAGCCAAGCACCTGGCTACACACCTGGCTACACATGCATATAGGGGCAGCCATATTTAGTCATTACATACAGAAACTCGTAAATAACCCCCTCTGTATTACACTACACAATGGTTGTGCTTTAGTCCACAAACCTTAGCGCAATGCTAACCGATAAAATGCAAAGAGCATAGGAAGTTATGAAATGATCAATGGGTATTTTTTTCACTTATTGATCAGATAAAGCTAAATACTTTAAATGGTATATTTATATGGTATGTGACATGTTGGGGTTTTGTAGCTAAGTGGTAGCGTCAAACAGTGGGTTTACTCAATGCCAGAAATAGTTTTCAGGGCTTTCTTGCCCACCTTTATTGAAAAAAAAACATCAAAAGTTCACCTCTTGGCCCTCCTAACCCTTAGGGGTTGATTTACTAAAGCAAAATAGATTGCTCGCTTTGCAAAGTGCAGTTTCACACTGCAAGAGAAGTTGCTCCAGAGCTTTAGCAAATGAGCAGAAGCTTTGCTGACTTCCATCATCCAATCACATGCAAGCAAAAAATGTTTTTTTATTTTGTTTGCATGTGATTGGGTATTTTTTTACAAAGTGAAGCTTTACCTCATTTACTAAGCTCTGGAGCAACCGCACTTTGCAAAGTGCACAGTCTATTTGCCTTTAGTAAATCAACCCCTTAGTACCTTTTGGTCCTCCTGACCATCAAACATGTCCCAGTGTTCATGCACAGATGCTGTACCTGCATCTTTCCTTGCAGCTCTCTAGATGCTCTGTCCCTCATGAACTCTCTCTCAGGCTCGGGCCTTGGTCTGTCCTGTCCTGGACAGTATGGAGCATACCAGCACCTCTCACAACTCCCTTCACACACTGACCACCTTGGGAGGGTGGGCTGAGCTCTAACTCTGGCTCTCACATGAAGCAGCACACACCTGTGCCATTAGTGTGCTTGCTTCTTATAAAATCTGGCGTAAACCTCCATTTTAAACAGTGGCACGGGCTCACCCTGTCACAGGTATTTAAATGGTCTTAAAGCGAGGTTCCACCCAAATTTTGAACAATATCTGTATGTATTCTCTTCCTTGCCTAGATGCTGACATGCCGTTTAAAAAAATTTAAATCGCCGGAATGACCTTTTATTTTTCTATTCCTCTTTGCACTTCCTGGTTCTCCTCCCGTGGGAGTAGGCGTGTTTCTAGCCTCTCCCAGACTCCTGGGAGCTAGTCTCAGGCTTCCCAGGATGCCACTGAGCATGTGCGGGAACGAGCGGTGAATGCTGGGAGCACAGCATTCACCACATCCAGGAAATAAATGCTTGTGGGCTTCAAATGCCCACAATGAAGATGGAAACTGCCTGCAGTGAATAATATAAGTTATTCTTTCCGACGAAATCTGACACAGGCGGACATATTACACACAATATGTGAGTATGTAATGCTGAGAAGAAAAGTTTGTAAATGAACTAAAAAAAAAAAAAACGATAGATAGGTGGACCCCCGCTTTAAGGTGACAATGCTCACTCACTGTGCTTTACTGTATTTATAGAGCAACATTGTCGGCACCATAGGGTGCTATCGTTATTTAAATACAAACACCTCCCCCTCTCCTCATCTTTATGACATGGGGGTGGTGTTTTGTAGTTCAAAAATGTGCTACCTGAACCTACACTATACCTTTTTATTTTTTTCTTTAAACAAATATGATTACGAGAATGAGGAAGTAAAAAAAAAATAAATAAAACCAGCCCCCTGATTCTGGAAAGACCCAACCTTTCCATTATGCAAGTCTTTACAACCATGATGATGGAAATACCCCAACCTTGTATATCAAAATAATCACGACAGTATCAATGTCTTATATATCTGCTTCCTTAATTGTCATATAGACCTTTGTTGATTGCATTTTCCTATTAGCAAGCTACCTATTTGTCATTATGCATGGCCCTAGAGACAGTTTTCTTTTCAATATTCTTTGTGTACAGTGATTAGTGCTATTTTGCAGCAAGTATCAATAGAATTGCAAAATACATACAGTATATGCAGGATACATAAGGATAGATATGCCTTGCTGGGAGAAGGAGCATTGGAAGCATTTTTTAATTTATTTGTATTTATTTTTTATTGAAAGTAATAAATGGTGGGATATATATCATGGTGATCAAAGCAATTGAGATTAATATGAGATAACAAAAATCAGGTTCTTTCCAGAGAAATATCTCAGTTGAGAGGATGATGTACATAATATATACTCTCTCTCTCTCTCTCTCTCTCTCTCTCTCTCTCTCTCTCTCTCTCTCTCTCTCTCTCTCTCTCTCTCTCTCTCTCTCTCTATATATATATATATACATACAAATACATACAGTATCTCACAAAAGTGAATACACACCTTACATTTTTGTAAACTATTTATTATCTTTTCATATGACAACACTGAAGAAATGACACTTTGCAATGTTGGAATACTGCCCAGTCTCTGAAGGGAGGGGATCATGCTCCGATTCGGTATATCACAGTACATGTCGGCATTCATGGTTCCCTCAATGAACTGTAGCTCCCCAGTGCCGGCAGCACTCATGCAGCCCCAGACCATGACATTCCCACCACCATGCTTGACTGTAGGTAAGACACACTTGTCTTTGTACTCCTCCCCTGGTTGCCGCCACACACGTTTGACACCATCTGAACCAAATATGTTTATCTTGGTCCCATCAGACCACAGGACATGGTTTACTTAGTCTGCTTGTCTTCAGAAAACTGCTTCCGGGCTTTATTTGTGCATCATCTTTAGAAGAGACTTCCTTCTGGGACGACAGCCATGCAGACCAATTTGATGCAGTGTGCGGCGTATGGTCTGAGCACTGACAGGCTGACCCCCCACCCCTTCATCAATGCTGGCAGCACTAATATGTCTATTTCCCAAAGACAACCAAAAAAAAAAAAAGGTAAACAGAGTTAACGTAGTCAAAACATAGCCAGAGTTCAGAAACTGGAACGGATAGTCAGACAAGCCAAAATGTAAGGGAGCCAGTAACTGTGGAGAGATAGAAGCTGGCAATTAGCTGACAGCTGAGCGGCCAGCTCAGAGAAGGAAGGGCTGGGACCAGCCCTGACATTGGTCGACCATGGCAAGGCCTATTCTGAGTGGAACCTGTCCTGTTAAACCATTATATGGTCTTGGCCACCGTGCTGCAGCTCAGTTTCAGGGTGTTGGCAATCTTCTTATAGCCTAGGCCAGGGGTAGGCAACCTGGGGCCCTCCAGCTGTTGCAGAACTACAAGTCCCATCATGCCTCTGGGAGTAATTGTACCTGTCAGCCTTGCAATTCCTCATGGGAAATGTAGTTCCACAACAGCTGGAGGGCCCCAGGATGCCTACCCCGGGCCTAGGCCATCTTTATGTAGAGCAACAATTCTTTTTTTCAGATCCTCAGAGAGTTCTTTGCCATGAGGTGCCATGTCGAACTTCTAGTGACCAGTATGAGAGAGTGAGAGCGATAACACCAAATTTAACACACCTGCTCCCCATTCACACCTGAGCCCTTGTAACACTAACGAGTCACATGACACAGAGGAGGGAAAATGGCTAATTGGGCCCAATTTGGACATTTTCACTTAGGGGTGTACTCACTTTTGTTGCCAGCGGTTTAGACATTAATGGCTGTGTGTTGAGTTATTTTGAGGGGACAGAAAATTTACACTGTTATACAAGCTGTACACTCACTACTTTACATTGTAGAAAAGTGTAATTTCTTCAGTGTTGTCACATGAAAAGATATAATAAAACATTTACAAAAATGTGAGGGGTGTACTCACTTTTGTGAGATATTTTATATATATATATAATTATTATTATTTATTTTTATTTTTTTACACACACAATCACATCTTCAATTATACTCCTACACAGAGCGTACAGCATCTGTATTTTTTGCAGCATGTAATATTTGTTCTTGGTCATAGCAGAGAGAGATGTTCTGTTTGGTATTTACATACTATTGTTCCCAGTGCTACATGTGAAAGACGGGGAGAAAAGCATCACACAAAGTAAATACCACAAAACTGGTTGGCAGACACACTCAATGCCATCAAAATGTTTTTATAGCAGTCTCCTACTGTATGTTTTCTATGTATTGTGTTACAAAGCTGTCAATCATTCATTTATACAAGGTGGAAGAATGATTAGGTTGACCAAACCAGCCAGAAGAGAAAGAAAGGAAAAGAAAAAAAAAGGAAAAAAGAAAAGAAAAGAAAAGAAAAGGAAAGTGAAGGAAAGAGACAAATAATAAGGAAAGAAAAGTAAGAAAAGAAAGAAAGAAAGAAAGAAAGAAAGAAAGAAAGAAAGAAAGAAAGAAAGAAAGAAAGAAAGAAAGAAAGAAAGAAAGAAAGAAAGAGAGAAAGAAAGAAAGAGAGAAAGAAAGAAAGAAAGAAAGAAAGAAAGAAAGAAAGAAAGAAAGAAAGAAAAAGAAAGATAGAGGTATTACCCCAAGAAAAAGACATGTAATATATTGCAGCAGACCGATTTTTAGATGTGATGACTGCATTCGTTTTCATTTTAAGGCTTTTTTTCTCTTTTATTTTTACCAGGTGATCCAGAGATCATTTTTCATTTTTCAACTTCCTTTATCAGACTAAGCTGTCCAGCAAAAGTGGCAGTTATAGTATTAACCCTTAACCAACGTATCACATATGTCAGCAGCAGTAGGGGATTTTATACACATGCCCCACCCCTGTAGCCAGTTCCCCCCCCCCCGGGCCCAGTCATTGTTGTTGGGCCCAAAGCAGCTGAGCTGCCCCTTGAGCCAGCCTTCTGCAAACATCAAAGGACAAGGGAATTTTAACTGGGATAGTTGGCAAGTATGAGGCAGCTGCTTTGGGCCCCACAACAATGACAGGGCCCAGGGCAGCTGCCCCTTTTGCCCTGCCTTAAAGACGGCCCTGAATGTTGGGGGCGCTGGTGACTGGTTGGTTGTTATGTCTGCAGCCTGTCTGTGCAGTGATTGGCCAGCTTGGTAAGGTGAACTTTGTCCAGGGAGAGCGCCTGTCAGTCCCAGTCACAGTCACACCGACCTCTCTCCCTCACCATGTTCAACATGCCGCAGACCAATGGCCCACTAAGGAACTTCTTCAGCAGAGAGTTCGGCAGGGTGTGCCTGGTGTTCGTCTGACATCGTCTGGACACTATCAAGTTGAGAGGGTCTGTTGAGGGAGGGGGTCCTGTGTAAGGTAAGGAGAGGGGTAGTATGTGGGAGGGGTCCTGTGTAATGAATGGGGTAGGTTGGGGGAGGGGTCCTGTATAATGATGGGGGTAGTATGTGGGAGGGGTCCTGTGTAATGATGTAATGATGGAGGAGGGGGTCCTGTGTAATGATGGGGGTAGTATGGGGGAGGGGTCCTGTATAATGATGGGGGTAGTATGTGGGAGGGGCCCTTTGTAATGATGGAGGAGAGGGTCCTGTGTAATGAAGGGGATAGGTTGGGGAGGGGGTCCTGTGTGATGATGGGGGTAGTATGGGGAAGGGGTCCTGTATAATGATGGGGTAGTATGGGGGGAGAGTCCTGTGTAATGATGGGGGTGGTATGTGGGAGGGGTCCTGTGTAATGATAGAGGAGGGTCCCGGTGTAATGAAAGGGGTAGGTTGGGGAGGGGGTCCCGTGTAATGATGGGGGTAGTATGGGGGAGGGGCCCTGTATAATGATGGGGGTAGTATGGGGGAGGGGCCCTGTATAATGATGGGGGTAGTATGGGGGGAGGAGTCCTGAGTAATGATGGGGGTAGTATGGGGGAGGGGGTCCTGTGTAATGATGGGGGTGGTATGGGGAGGGGTCCTGTGTAATGATGGAGGAGAGGTGTCCTGTATAATGATGGAGGAGGGGTGTCCAGTATAAGGATGGGAGTAGTATGGGGGAGGGATCCTGTGTAATGATGGAGGAGGGGTGTCATGTGTAATGATGGGGGTAGTGTGGGGAAGGGGGTCCTGTGTAATGATGGGAGTAGTATGGGGGAGGGAGGTCCTGTATAATGATGGGAGTAGTATGGGGGGTCCTGTGTAATGATGGGGTAGTGTGGGGCAGGGGGGTCCTGTGTAATGATGGGGGTACTGTGGGGGAGGGGGTCCTGTGTAATGACGGGGGTACTGTGGGGGAGGGGGTCCTGTGTAATGATGGGGGTACTGTGGAGGAGGGAGGTCCTGTATAATGATGGGAGTATTATGGGGGGGGGGTCCTGTGTAATGATGGGGGTACTGTAGGGGAGGGGGTCCTGTATAATGATGGGAGTATTATGGGGGGGGGGGTCCTGTGTAATGATGGAGGAGGGGTGTCATGTGTAACGCTGGAGGTAGTGTGGGGAAGAGGGTCCTGTGTAATGATGGGAGTAGTATGGGGGAGGGAGGTCCTGTATAATGATGGGAGTAGTATGGGGGGTCCTGTGTAATGATGGGGTAGTATGGGGCAGGGGGGTCCTGTGTAATGATGGGGGTACTGTGGGGGAGGGGGGTCCTGTGTAATGATGGGGGTACTGTGGGGGAGGGGGTCCTGTGTAATGATGGGGGTACTGTGGAGGAGGGAGGTCCTGTATAATGATGGGAGTAGTATGGGGGGGGGTCCTGTGTAATGATGGAGGAGGGGTGTCATGTGTACTGGTGGGGGTAGTTTGGGGAAGGGGGTCCTGTGTAATGATGGGGGTACTGTGGGGGAGGGGGTCCTGTGTAATGATGGAGGTACTGTGGGGGAGGGGGGCCCATGTAATGATGGGGGTACTGTGGGGGAGGGGGTCCTGTGTAATGATAGGGATGTTTGTTTTATTGGGATGTTGGGTGGGGAATGAAATTGCATATGGGGCCCTAAAAAATGTTTGCCCAGGGTCCAAACAATATTAAGGATAGCCTTGCCTGTAGCATGTGTATAAACCTGACGAGTTGACGTTTGGCTGTCAAATAGAAGCAATCTGGCTGCTGTACAGCCGCATGATCACTTCCACACCCCTAGAACTTTTACCCTATGTACTCGCTGCCTCCATGTTTCCCATCGGGCTCCCATGGATGGGCTCGGGACTGGGATGACAGGTGCCATCAGCAGAGGAGAAGGAGGCCAGCAAAATTTATTGCATGCATTTGTAATGCTTGACAAGTTGGGTATCTATCTACTCTATCTAGTGCAAAAACACAATACAGTATAATATATTGAGCTTGTGTGTATATTTTACTGAAAGTTTGCACTTGATAAACCATTGCGCTTATATAGTGTGCCATAACAAATTGGAACTATCACTATTTTATCCTTCAGGGTCTCTACTTCCAGAAAATACAGGGCCGGAATAACATAGGGGCTGGTGGAGCTGCAGCTCCAGGCCCCTCCCTCAAAATAGGCCCATGGCAGTGTGCCTTCCTGAAGGAAGAGGAGCCCTCTGTGCACACATGGAGGAGACAAGAGTTGGTCAGTGCAGCCGAGTTCTGTCTCTGCCAATGCCTGACTCTTATCACAGGATCTGTTATACTCACACAGATCCTCCTCTGTGTCTGGGGGAGGGGCGCTGATGTTCTAACCAGCAGGAGCCCGGGAGGAAGGACATCTTACATGCTGTTATGATAAGGTCAGTACATTTGTTAGGGAGATGTTGTGCAATTATTGTGCTAGGGGAAAGACTGCTGCTCCCCCCATGTAATGTGCTCTCTTGTGCCCACCATGTCATGTGCTGTACATTGCAGTGCCCCCCATGTCATGTGCTGTGTCCAGTATGTCATATGCTGTACATTGCAGTGCTCACCATGTAATGTGCAGTGCCCACCATGTCATGTGCTGTGCATTGCATTGCCCTTCATGTGATGTGCAGTGCCCCCTATGTCATGCTGTGCCATTCAGTGCCCCCCATGTAATGTGCAGTGCCCACCATGTCATGTGCTGTGTCCAGTATGTCATATGCTGTACATTGCAGTGCCCTCCATGTAATGTTCAGTGCCCACCATGTCATGTGCTGTGCATTGCGTTGCCCTTCATGTGTTGTGAAGTTCCCACCATGTCATGTGCTGTGCCCACCCTGCCATGTGTTGTGCCCAGCATGTAGTGTGTTGTGCCCACTGTGTAATGTACTGTGCTGTTCAGCAGTGCCCACCATGTCATGTGCAGTTCCTAACATGTAATGTGCAGTTGCATTGCCCACCATGAAATCTGCTATGCCATGCAGTGCCCACATGTAATGTGCAGTGCCCACCATGTCATGTGCCGTTGCTTTGCAATGCCCGCTATGTAATTTGCAGTGTCCACCATGTCATGTGCTGTGCCATGCAGTGATCCCACCATGTAATGTGCAGTGCCCACCATGTAATGCACTGTACCATGCAGTGCCCACCATGTAATGCGCTGTGCCATGCAGTGATCCCACCATGTAATGTGCAGTGCCCACCATGTCATGTGCTGTGCCATGCAGTGATCCCACCATGTAATGTGCAGTGCCCACCATGTAATGCGCTGTGCCATGTAGTGATCCCACCATGTAATGTGCAGTGCCCACCATGTAATGCGCTGTGCCATGCAGTGATCCCACCATGTAATGTGCAGTGCCCACCATGTAATGCGCTGTGCCATGCAGTGATCCCACCATGTAATGTGCAGTGCCCACCATGTCATGTGCTGTGCCATGCAGTGATCCCACCATGTAATGTGCAGTGCCCACCATGTAATGCGCTGTGCCATGCAGTGATCCCACCATGTAATGTGCAGTGCCCACCATGTAATGCGCTGTGCCATGCAGTGCCCACCATGTCATGTGCAGTTCCCACCATGTCATGTGCTGTGCTGTGCCCACCCTGCCATGTGTTGTGCCCAGCATGTAGTGTGTTGTGCCCACTGTGTAATGTACTGTGCTGTTCAGCAGTGCCCACCATGTCATGTGCAGTTCCTAACATGTAATGTGCAGTTGCATTGCCCACCATGAAATCTGCTATGCCATGCAGTGCCCACCATGTAATGTGTTGTGCCCACCATGTAATGTGCTGTGCCATGCAGTGCCCCCCATGTAATGTGCTGTGTCCAGTATGTCATATGCTGTACATTGCAGTGCCCTCCATGTAATGTGCAGTGCCCACCATGTCCTGTGCTGTACATTGCAGTGCTCACTATGTAATGTGCAGTGCCCACCATGTCATGTGCTGTGCATTGCATTGCCCTTCATGTGATGTGCAGTGCCCCCTATGTCGTGCTGTGCCTTGCAGTGCCCACCAGGTAATGTGAAGTGCCCACCATGTAATGTGCAGTGCCCACCAAGTCATGTGATGTGCCATCCAGTGCCCAACATGTCATGTGCACCATGCAGGGCCTACCATGTAATGTGCTGTACATTGTCCACCATGGCATGTGCCGTGCAGTACCCACAATGGAATGGGCTGTGTGGGGCTCACCATGTCATGTGCTGTGTCCACCATTTAATGGGCTGTGCTCACAATGTAATGTGCTGTGTCGTGCAGTGCCAACCAATGTGCCCAATGGAATGTGGTGTGCAGGGCTCACCATGTCATGTGTGGTGTCCACCATTTAATGTGCTGTGCTCCCAATGTAATGTGCTGTGCTGTGTCGTGCAGTGCCCACCATGTCATGTGGTGTCTTGCAGTACCCACCTTGTCATGTGCTGTGCAGTGCCCACCATGCCATGTGCAGTGCCCACCATATAATATGCTATGCCCACCATATAATGTGCTGTTCAGTGCCCACTTGTAATGTGCAGTGCCCACCATGTAATGTGCTCAGCTGTGCCCGCCATGTCATGTGCTGTGCCCATCATATAAGGTCCTGTGCCCACCATGTGCATGTGCTGTGTTGTGCCCACCATGCAATGTGCTGTGTTGTGCAGTACCAACCATGTCATGTGCTGTGCCCACCATATAATGAACTGTGCCTGCCTTGTAATGTGCTGTATTAGGCAGTGCCAGCTGTGTAATGTGCTGTGCCCACCATGTAATGTACTGTGCTTTGCTTACAATTAAATGTGCTGTATCCATGTATCCACCATGTAATCTGTTGAGCCAACCATGTAATGTACTGTGCTATCCCCCCCCCCCCCCCGTGTTATGTACTATGCTGTGCCTCCCACAGACTCACCCCCTCACTCCCACCCTCCTCTCTCTTTCACCCCCCTCACCCCCTCTCTCTCTCATCCCCTCTCTTTCACCCTGTTCTCTCTCTCACCCCCTTCACCCCTTACCACCCTCTTTCTCTTTCACCCTCTCTCTATTCCCCTTTTTCTCACCCCCTCTCTCTTGTCCCCTCTCTCTCTCTCTCTCTCTCTCTCTCATTCACCCCCTTTCTCTCTCTTTCCCCCTCCCACTCACCTTCTTTTTCAACCCCCCATCTCGCTATCACCCCCCCCCCTCTCTCTCTTAACCACTCTCTCACACCCCTCTCTCTCTTTAATTTAAATTTAACAAAAATTGTTTGCGTTTTCATTTTATTTATTTCCATAAAAAGGCCCACCAAAATCCTTAGCACCAGGCCCATGTTGCTCTTAATCTGGCCCTGAGAAAATATATAATGTGTTGGGGGCTTTAAGTAATCTTCAGGCCTAAAAAAAGATTTTTATACACGTGTACATAAAACACAAAAACAGCTCTAGCAGCAAAAAGGATTAAATCTCTCATTTCCATTCTCCAAAATTCCCAGGGGTATAGAATAAACATCTGTCATCCACACACCATGATTACTTTGACTGTTTATTCTAACAACAGGAAGAAAATAGATATTCATAAGGAAATTCCATTCTGGGCTTCTTTGCTCCTCTGCTTGATGACAATAGTAGTGCTGTAGTGATGCTGCATTACATAAATATATTTTAGAAAAGAACTCTGGGGGGTTATTTACTAAAGGCAAATCCACTTTGCACTACAAGTGTACTTAGAAGTGCAGTCGCTGTAGAACTGAGGGGGACATGCAAGAAAAATAAAAAACAGCATTTTAGCATGCACATGATTGGATGATAAAATCAGCAGAGCTTCCCCTCATTTTAGATCTACCCCTCAGATCTACAATGACTGCACTTCCAATTGCACTTGTAGTGCAAAGAAGATTTGCCTTTAGTAAATCAACCCCTCTGTTTAGTTTTTTACATCCTTGTCGGACAATTCCTTGATCCGTGTAATGCTACTCTAAAGTGATATTAAAGCTTTGTTATGTTTTGTTTAAAAAAAACACCAAACATATTATATCTACCTGCTCTGTGCAGCTCCAATCCTCCTCTTCTTTTTGGGTCCCCCACCAAGGCTCCTCCCCCTCATTCTGTGCCCCCAGAGAAAGCCACTTGCCCTGGGGACACTGCCGCGTGCTTGCTCCTGAGCCGCTGCTCTATGCGTCCATAAGACACACAGGGGTTGATTCACTAAAGGCAAATAGACTGAAGACTTTGCAAAGCGCAGTTGCTCCAGAGCTTAGTAAATGAGAAGAAGCTCTGATGACTTCCATCATCCAATCATGTGCAAGCAAAATGCTGTTTTTTTTAATGTTCCTTGCATGTGATTGGGTATTCTTTGTAAAAATGAAGCTTTACCTCATGTACTAAGCTCTGGGGCAACTGCACTTGTAGAGAGCAACTTTGCAAAGTGCACAGTCTATTTGCCTTTGGTAAAATAAATCCTATGGAGCCGTGGCTCAGCCCCACCCCTTATGCCGCGTACACACGATCGGACTTTTCGGCTACAAAAGTCCGACAGCCTGTCCGAAAGACTTTCGACTGACTTTTGGCAGACTTTTGGCGGACTTGCGGCGGACTTGCGGCAGACTTTCTTACGAACGGACTTGCCTACATACGATCACACAAAAGTCCGACGGATTCGTACGTGATGACGTACACCAGACTAAAATAAGGAAGTTGGTAGCCAGTAGCCAATAGCTGCCCTAGCGTGGGTTTTTGTCCGTCGGACTAGCATACAGACGAGTGGATTTCTGGGTCCGGCGTAGTTACGGCGTAAAGATTTGAAGCATGTTTCAAATCTAAAGTCCGTCAGATTTGAGGCTGCAAAAGTCCGCTGAAAGTCCGGGGAAGCCCACACACGATCAGATTGTCAGCCAGCTTTAGTCCGTCAGTGTCCGTCGGACTTTTGTAGACGAAAAGTCCGACCATGTGTACGCGGCATTACTCTCTCCCCATTGGCTCAATGGCTGTGATTGACAGCAGTGGAAGCCAATGGGCTCCTGCTGCTGTCTCAGCCAATTAGGAGGAAGAGTCACCATACAGCTAAGGCTTTTGTGAACATCACTGGGGGCTCAGGTAAGTATTAGGGGGGCTAAACAAAGAATGTTTTTACCTTCATGCATAGAATGTATGAAGGTAAAAAACCTTCAGACTTTACAGCCATTTTAACCACCTTCCTCCTGGGGCAATTTTTTTTATTTTTTTCACACGTGATAAAATCTGCTTTTTTTCTAGAAATTACAGTAACCCCCCAAAAAAGTATATATTTTCTGAAAGCTGGAGAATAAAATGGTGGTAGTTGTAATTTTGTATGTTGTACAATATTTGCTCAATTATTTATCAAATGCATATTGCCAGGAAAAAATATACTAATGCCCGGTACACACGATCTGACTTTGTTCGGACATTCCGACAACAAAATCCTAGGATTTTTTCCGACGGATGTTGGCTCAAACTTGTCTTGCATACACACGGTCACACGAAGTTGTCGGAAAATCCGATCGTTCTAAACGCGGTGACGTAAAACACGTACGTCGGGACTATAAACGGGGCAGTGGCCAATAGCTTTCATATCTTTATTTATTCTGAGCATGTGTGGCACTTTGTGCGTCGGATTTGCGTACACACGATCGGAATTTCCGACAACGGATTTTGTTGTCGGAAAATTTTATAGCAAGCTCTCAAACTTTGTGTCGGAAATTCCGATGGAAAATGTGTGATGGAGCCTACACACGGTCGTAATTTCCGACAACAAGGTCCTATCACACATTTTCCATCGGAAAATCCGACCGTGTGTACAGGGCATAAAATGAATTGTAATAAAACCAATTTTTTTTTTCTGAAATATAAAAGATGGGGTTGTGTCAAGTATAAGCAGTAGATACCAAACATGTCAAACCTTAAAATCGCAAAAAAATATCTCCATAGGCAACACTTTAAAAGCATTTACAGGTGTTCAGTTTAGAGTTAAAGGATTCGTTCACCTTTGGGACTATAATACATGTTCCACCTGTTTTTATGGTGAAACATGTAACATGCTCCCAGTTATTAGAATGAATAAATTACAAGTATCGTCATCCTTTGCAGCTGTCGGCTTGTAGTTCTCAATGAACTGCCATGGCAGTGTGGAGCACCGTGTGGTAGTTCATTGATACCTCCTGTCAGTGTATCTACTTGCTCTTACGGCAGATACAGCACACAGATACACTGACAGATCTGCAGGAGACCTGCATGGAACCAGCGATCTGCTGATCTCCAGTGCAATGCTTTACAGGTTGCAAAAAAAAAAAAATGCTAATTTTTTTACCTGCAAAAAAATGTGCATTTATTATTTTATTTTTTAAAAAGTGAACTTCTCTTTTAAAGTGTTACTAAACCCACAACAGTAAAATCAGTCTGTATATGCAGCATAGCATGCTTGTTATACTCACTGTGGAACTTAAGGGGTTAATCCTCTGCATTGTGTAAAAATGCTGTCTTATCCTGTATGCACAGATCCTCCCCCTCCTGCATTGTCTATCTGGGGAAGGCCAGCTAACACAGGCAGGGTAGCCGACCTGCACATGCTCAGTTGTGTCTTTTATGCTGGAGAGAACATTTACTTGTTCTCAGAGCTAGCCAGGTCGCATGATATTGACATCACACATGTGGGCGTGTACACAGGCTGAAGTGGAAATCTCCTCCTACCTGAACTCTCAGCACTGGAGAAACTGTGCAGTTTATCACTGACCGTGGTATACAGATCATCCAAAAAGGTATATAATATTTTAATGTAAAAAGAAGATTTATAAGCTGTGGGCACTGTGGGGGGGCATATGACCTATTTTCATATTACTGGGTTTAGTGACACTTCAACTGTATGTTATGGCCATAGAATTAGGGCCCGGATTTTGATGTTTGCAAACACTTGCATTCCCTACACTGTGCATTCTATATGGGGTAGCTATAGGGGTGACGGGGGGGGGGGGGGGTGCTTTAACAAAACAAAAATATATTTTTATGTATTTTTATTAACCACTTCAAGACCAGGATTTTTTCCGACACTTCTCACATACATGTAAAAAATAGTATTTTTTGCTAGAAAATTACTTATAACCCCCAAACATTATGTATTTTTTTTAAAGCAGAGGCTCTAGAGAATACAGTGGTGGGTGTTGCAATTTTTTTATATCACACTGTATTTGCACAGTGGTTTTTTAAATGCGATCTTTTTGGAAAAAAATATACTTTAATGAACTTTAGTGCACAAAAACACAATATAATACTCAATTGTTTGGTGAAATATAAACAATGATCTTACGCCGAGTAAATAGATACCAACATGTTATGGTTAAAAATTACGTACGCTCTGTCCTAATTACTGATCACGATAAATACTTAAAAAAATTAAATTTAAAATATTACTCTCAAGGAAACAGAGCGGGTAAATTACTGGCTTCTCAACTACGCCAACATCAACAAAAAAATAAAATCCTGAAACTAATCCACCACAACTCAAGTAAAGTAATACCTAATCCTCAAGAAATAGTAGACACATTTTCACAATATTATGAGGTGATATACAACTTAAAAGAAGATAAAAACACCCCCCAACCTGACACCAATAAAATTAAAGCATTCCTAGGCAATGTCACTCTACCCTCCATTGACCCTATGTTTTTAGATCAGCTTAATAAACCAATTTCCAATGAAGAAATTATAAAGGTCATAAATGATTTACCCAAAAATAAAGCACCAGGAGCTGATGGCCTATCAGCAGAATATTACTTGGCCTTCAAAGACACATTGACTCCATATCTGTCCAAAATGTTTAATCAAGCAGCAAACTCAAAAACCTTCTCAAAAGAACTTTTAGAGGCCATAATAATAACATTACCAAAATCAGGAAAAGACCCTACGTCCCCCTTAAATTATAGACCCATGTAGTTACTAAATTCCGATCCTAAAATATATGCAAAAATACTGGCCAAAAGATTAGCTAAAATAACCCCCTCAATAATTAAACCTGACTAAGTAGGCTTCGTAGAAGGGAGGCAAGCACCCGATAGTACCAAAAGGATGTTAAACATTATCAATATGATACATAATGACCGAATACCCTCTGTACTCCTAGCATTCGATGCTGAGAAAGCATTTGATAGAATGCACTGGGAATATATTTCAAAAACCCTATCCAAATTTGGCTTTCAAGGCTTCATTCACTCTGCCATTATGGCATTATACACTCATCCCACTGAAAAAGTCTTCTCTTCAGGTATGTTATCCAGAACTTTTGCCTTAACCAATGGGACCAGACAGGGTTGCCCTTTATCCCCAATAATATTCTCCCTAGCGATAGAACCCCTACACTCCTCCCCAAATATCAAAGTTATTACCATTGGCCTAGACAAACATAAATTAGGCTTATTTGCCGACGACATTATACTGACTTTAACTAAATCCTATTTGTCTTTACCTACAGTTAACTCGGCCCTAGAAATATTCAAAGAGGTGTCATATTACAAAATCAACCAAAACAAATGTTATATTTTCCCTATGAATATACCTATCGCAACAATTAACAGCTTAAGTACAAAACATGGATTTAGTTGGGACAATACTGCCATAAAATATTTAGGGGTGCAGCTCGCCTTTCCACCAACAAAAATTTATGACGCAAATTCCCCACCCCCCCACCCCCCTACTAAATAAAGTTAATCTAGACCTAACAAATATACAGAAAACCCATTTATCCTGGGTCGGTAAAATACCGGCATTCAAAATGCAAACCTTATCAAAAATTCTATACTATTTCAGATGGATATAAAAAAATACTGCGCTATAAAAAGGAGCTGCGACTAAAAAGTGTTATACTACACCAAACAAATATATAAATAAAGCAACAAGTCGCGCTAATCAATGAATACTGCAAAATGAAAGGCAAAAATTGAACGTAAATAACAAACAACCCATAAATTAATATTAATACAAAAACAGGTGGCAACTTACATCAAAGAAGAATATAAAAGCGCATGGACTCAGCGGTGACGTCAGGGCGTAGCTCCTCCTCCCTACGTCATTTCGTCCTATCGGACGTGGTAACGCTTTTATATTCTTCTTTGATGTAAGTTGCCACCTGTTTTTGTATACTAATAAATGTAATAGGATTTACACTATGTGGAGTTTTCTTGTCTTTTGGGTTTAAACTGGCATATATCGATCCTGCCTGCTGACCACCTCTGCTGACACTTTGGAGATCAGGGCTTGCCAGGGAGATCCCAGGCTGGGGTTGCAGCCATCCGCCTTGTGTGGTCCCCCATAATAAGGGACCAACAATTTCTGGTAAGCGGCAGTATTTCTCAAGGGTGGAGGAGATTTCCATATTGTCACTTCGGTGTGAACCTTCACTACTCATCACTGTGGACTTACCCTCACTATTGGATTTTCTGATGCTTACGTATATAGACTGTGTTTACTTATGGATTGATTCCCACAGATTTTTGCCAATTTGATTTTTATTATGCCACAGATTTTTATTTTATTTTTATTTTCACTTGCACATTTAGTGCACAATCACGATATGTGTTGTTAGATACACTTCATGTCAATTTTTAGATATTCACATGCATTAATATTAATTTATGGGTTGTTATTTACGTTCAATTTTTGCCTTTCATTTTACAGTATTCATTGATTAGCGCGACTTGTTGCTTTATTTATATACTATTTCAGATGTCTCCCTATCCCACTACCCGCCAAATTCTTCATGCAATTGAATTCTAAGCTCAAACAATTTATATGGAACAAAAAGAAACCCAGAGTAGCATTTTCAATTCTAACCACCATAAAAACCTTTGGAGGAATGAATCTACCAGATGTTAAGAAATACTATTTTGCTTCCATTTTAGACCAGATGAAATATTGGTTCTCTCCGGAGAAAAATAAACTCTGGCTAAAAATAGAACAAGAAGCGACTAAAAATTATGACCTATCTGCCCTAGCAATAGCCAATGCCATACTACCTAAAGTAATCACTCCCAATCTCCTAGGTATCAAAGCTACAATATTTGCTTGGAAACACACACTTTCTAAAACTAGACATATGGAAAATAAATCCAAAATAAATATTCCTACAGAAGTTATTAATTACTGTAGAATTCGCCTATCAGTAGACGATTGGACCAAACAGGGATACAGGTTATATGAAAACTTACCTATGGTTTACAGGGAGGTTATTATGAGTAAGCTCGGAAAGTGTAAACGACTAAAGGATTTCAATCCCAATAACAAAATAGAAGTTCCATCGATTATATGGGAATATATATCTAACCATAAGGAAAATGATAGGAAAGGAATTTCCCTCTTCTATGAGATACAATCCTCTCAACCAGTCAATAAAAATGCTCACATGGTAAAATGGGAGAGAGATTTAGATCAAAACTTCTCCTGGGAACAGTGGAAAAAATCTCTCCAAATAATAACAGACCATCATCATATATAGAACATTGGGACAATGCTCATAAAATAGTTAATCGGTTGTATTTAACCCCTTATAAATTATCTAAAATTTACCCATCCACAACCAATATGTGTTGGAGGTGTAATGAGCAAACTGGAAATCTTATACATGCCCTCTGGAGTTGCAAAACCCTGAAAAGCTTTTGGAACTCAGTCTCATTCTTTATAGCAGATATCACAGGAAAACTCTCCACGCTTACTCCAGCTCCAGCCCTATTAGGTATTGACCTTGAGAAATATCCAATTATACATAGAACTATAGTGGTCCACATCTTAATAGCATCAAGACTTACAATAGCTAACCTCTGGAAATCTAAAGAAGCACCCGACCTATCTACTGTTATAAACAAATTGAATACCCAAGCACAATTTGAATTAATGCTTGCTTACAAAAACCACTCCATTACCACATTTAGTAGAAATTGGAAGACTTGGATATCCCACCCTAGAGCCTCCAATTATTTAAAAGAATGCAAACTCTAAATTACCCCACAGCCTGAAATAATTTGTTCACTTAATTAAGTAATATGCGGACATAGAACATTACTTATGTTGCCCTCTATTTTCTGCTTTTCCTTTTTTGTTACCCTCCCCCTTCCCAATTGATTCCCCTACTTAGGTGTCCGTTTATGAAGCAGTGATCAGCGGTGATCCCGAGGATCGCCGCTGATCACAGTCCATAAACAGTTTATGAAACAGTGATAATTGGGGGAGAACATGTTTGAATTTGTTCTCCCGCCGATTATCTCTACACACGGAGAATCCTCATTGAATGACACAGTAACGGCCAGTTTATGAAGCGGTGATCTCACCGCTTCACTGGCGATCTGTGTCAGAATTCACACTCCCAGGTTCACCAGCTCAGAGGTGGTGAATCGGGGAGTGAAGAGGAAATCTGGGGGGATCTGAGGGGGAAGGAGGAAGATTTTTAACTTCCTTATGCCTCGTTCAGACCCCCCAACACTGTAAGCATGTCCCCCTGTCATATTTATGTGTATACATATATATACATATATACATATAATGTGTATATGTATATATATATCATGTGTGTGTATATACATGTATATATAATGTGTGTGTGTGTATACATATGTGTATAATGTAGGGGGACTCGTTATTTTATTAACATTAATCCACGCCGTTGAGCGGTGATAATTTATCACTGCTTGATAAACTGACATCTGGTACTGTAATCTCGTGAAGTCTCACGAGATTCCAGTATCAGGTGCCGTTCTCCACTGTTTGAAGCATTTGTAGATCTCTTCACTCCTACAAGGGTGAAGCGATCTACTCCGCTTCATAAACAGGCACACAGAGGTGAAAGATCTTCACTGTGAATGCCGGAGAACGAAGCAGTGAATAGATTTCACTGCTTCATAAACGGACACCTTAAAGTTGTACAGGCTGACTAGCGGCTCAATGTGATGACCTCCCCAGACCTACAGAGTGAACCCATTAGGGGTAGGCTGGAATAGGCCATCAAGATCTGATCGAAGCCTATTTTATATGCCTTTTCAATGTTTATTATTATAATGTTATGTACCATTTGCAACAACTTTAATTGTCATGTTCTTATTTGATAAAATAAAAAAAATTTAATGGAGAAAAAAAAAAATTGTGCACGCTTGTGGAACGGTGAAGAACTACATCATACTATCCATAGGCGGTGCTTTAAAAGCCTTCACATGTTACCACTTTAGATTTACACAGGAGGTCTGGTGCTAGAGTCATTGCTGACATTTAGCTCACATGTGTGGTGCGATTACTGTTTACATACCAATGTGGGACTGAAGCATGCATTCGCATTTGCGCACGAGCACGGGAGGACGGGGTTGCTTTTAAAAAAAAATATTATTTTATTATGTATTTATTTTAATTTTTTTTACATTGCACCCAGCGAAACCAGAGGTGACAAAATACTCATCGCTTCCAGTTTCTTAGACCATAGAGATCATCCAGGCCGTTCAGGTCCCTGATCAGCTCTATGGTCTGCTGGCTGCAGTCTCAGGTTCCCCTGGTAGGACATGAGAGCCCAGGAAGTCGGCGAAAAGGTCCCCCCTCCCGCCACTGAGCCTCTATGATTGAAAGAACTGAAATGCTATGAATGAAGAGGGTGGAACATGGAAAATAATGCAGGCTGGGGAGGAAAGAGCTGGACCAATGGTCTCCAAACTTTCTAAACAAAGGGCCAGTTTACTGTCCGTCAGGCTTTAGGGGGGCCAAACTGTATGAAGTGGGAGTAGAAAATGCCTCAGTGAGAGTAAACAATGACCCATTATTGGTTTTAGTGGAAAGAATAGTGCCCCATTGTCGGTGTCAGTTGAAGGAATAATGTGCCATCACTGGTGTCATTTGGAGGAATAGTGGCCCATTGTTGGTGTCTGTTGGAGGAATTGTGTCCCATCATTGGTGTCAGTGGTAGGAATACAGTGGTGCTCAATTAATGGTGTCAGTGGAAGGAATAGTGAACAATCATTGGTGTCAGTTGGAGGAATAGTGCACCAAGAGCCAGATAAAAACAAGCAAGGAGCCTCATCGGGACCCTGGCCCATTGTTTTTAGACCACTGAGCTAGATGATGCTGGACATCCTCCAGCCAGGATAGGAGGGCTCTATCTGACCTGCTGCAGTTTCTAATGCATGTAGCAAAGTCCCGAGGCCCCTGAAGCCCAATGGTGACCTCCAGAGTTAGGGACAGTTGACATCCTTTTGTGTAGAGGGGGTTACAAGGCATAGTGGATGTAATGCAAGGTAGATTGATGGGCACCAGACACTTCTTCAATGCAAAGAGATTTAATGTCTCTTAAACAGAACTGGGGGAGAGAGGGTTAGGGCCAGGACACCCCCTAGGTAGATGCAATGTTAATTGGCAGACTCTGAGACTTCTATAGGCAGACGGCCATGCAGGGAAAGGCACCCAGCTAGACACCAAGTCTGCCTGAGTAGGGCTGCTGTCTCCTATGGCAACAATCTTGTAACAGTTTCTAACAAAGAACTCCTTCACTTCTTCTACAATCTCCTATTGTACAACTTCACTCCGCTGAGCTCCCAGTCTTTCACTAGACTAGCAGATCTACTCGCCACTGGATCTCCTAAACTCTTCCAATCTTCTCACTCAGGATCTTCCTCAAGCATCACCCCCGCGTCCTTGCTGGTTCCCTAGCTTGGCACTCACAGATACTCCTCAAGTGGCACCCCGCTGGCTTGCTTGGTCCCTGGCTTGGCACAAAATAATGTTCTGCAAGCGTCACCTCTACTGGCTCGGTCTCTGGCTTGGCACCTGCTGAAGTTTCCCAATTCTTTACCGTCCCCAGCTGGTGAGAATACTGCTCAGGTACTTGCTTCAGCTACTCCCGGTGGTCTCCGGTAGCAAGGTGGATGGTCCCTTAGTGGCGACAGCTTCCCTTCTACCTCCAACCACAGCTGGTTCTCCGGCTGGCAGAACCGTTGCTTCTGGTTGGACTGCAAGTCACTGTCCCAAACCTACGCTGCTCTCTTGCTTCTGGATAGGCCCTCAGACAGCCTGGCAGCTGGATGTCCCCGGGATAGGCCCAAGGCTTATGGCCTAGCAACCTGGGGCATTACAACACGCGTCCACCAAGACAGCCGTTTAGGTGGCACAGAACCCTGATCACCTGACTCCACCCAAATAAATAGGCTATCCCAGCAGGCCAAGGGGCCCAAGAAAATCCCTGTCCATTGGCTGAGACACCCCATTCATTCCGAATCTGTCCTTGCAATGCCCTTGTCTTATCTAATGCCACCAGACACCCGGCCATCTAGCAACAGAAGAGAGAAGTGCAGCAATTCCAGAATTAGGGTGAAATCAATTGACCTCCTATCAATTGGCCAAGGCAACTATCATTTGGCAAATACATTTGATAGCAACCCTGCCTAAACATCAGGGTGCTACATACATATCATGAGAAGTTCACAATGTGCAGTGAAACCAGAATCGTTTCAGCAACCTGTACAACTGTGCAAGGCTAAAGGGAAGGCCAGAGTTCAGTATGTGATGAACTTTTCTTATTTGGTTCCTCTTGGCCTTTTAAATATACCATTTATATCTGCTTAATGAGTGCAAAAAATACTTTTACCTCTTACTAGAAATCCGATAACTTCCTGTGCTCTTTGACGGTGCTGCATGGTATCAGTTACATTGTTCCTAGATATTTCTGAGGACTTGCCCCTCTATACTATGGAGAAGAGGAGAGGGGGAAGTTTTGTAGTCCTGACCTGTTTCTGTTGTCCTGATACAGTACAGTAAGTGCGTCTTGTCACCCTAGCATAGAAAGTGTGTTACCAGCAGAATGACCAGGTGAAAATAAAGGTAATAAAGCCCTAACAAAGAAAACTAATGCAGCCACAACATGTAAGGGCTGGTAAGTTCCAATATATTTATTAATTCATCTTTAATAATATATTAATTCATAACATATTTGTGTTTTTAGATTTATATACATTTTAATTTAAAAAAAAATCCTGTATATTGCTGCCACCATACCAGAAACCAGAAAAACAAATTAGACAAGCCACAAACCCGGATCATTTTACAGCAGCCCTAAAATGAATCACAAGCTGCAGCCAGCCTGGAAATACAACATATTAGAACAGCAAACTTCCTTAAAGTAGTAAAAAAAAATTTATGTGTGGTATAGAAACAAAATAAACACAGCTCGCATGCAAAGCCAACTGCATATAAAAATGGAAAAAAAATAAACACATTTATAGTTTTCAGTGTGTACATGAAATACACAGAACTGCTGGACTACCAACGACTAAAGGTACAGAAAAAAAAAAAAACAAGAAAAAAACAACTTCATCTTAGTCAAATGATGCCTTAACCACAACACCTACTATACACTGTATATTGACAGTATCCCAATACATGTAAATAATGATATAATGTGTCCCTTCCTTACATAAATAATATTAATATACTGCAGGATAATAATATAAATTATATATATATATATATATATATATATATATATATATATATATATATATATATATATATATATATATATACCGTATATATATATATATATATATATATATATATATGGTTTTTTTTCTCAGAAAATAGGTTCAGCAACTCCCCTTTTCAAGTCACCCCTTGTCTTTGCCCCCTATCCACCTCTGAGCACCGTCCCTTGGTTCCATCCTCTACCCACCTTCCTGTACGGCCCTTTTTAGAGAATACATAATCAAGTATCATTTTGTGGTGCTCTAAGTAATTTGTATAGATTTTATTAATAAGCATTAACCACTTCAGCCCCGGAAGGTTTTACCCCCTTCCTGACCAGAGCACTTTTTACAATTCGGCACTGCGTCGCTTTAACTGCTAATTGCACGGTCATGCAATGCTGTACCCAAACGAAATTTGCGTCCTTTTCTTCCCACAAATAGAGCTTTCTTTTGATGGTATTTGATCACCTCTGCCGTTTTTATTTTTTACGCTATACGCGGAAAAAGACCGAAAATTTTGAAAAAAAATGATATTTTCTACTTTTTGTTCTAAAAAAAATCCAATAAACTCAATTTTAGTCATACATTTAGGCCAAAATGTATTCGGCCACATGTCTTTGGTAAAAAAAATGTCAATAAGTGTATATTTATTGGTTTGCGCAAAAGTTATAGCGTCTACAAACTAGGGTACATTTTCTGGAATTTACACAGCCTTTAATTTATGACTGCCTATGTCGTTTCTTGAGGTGCTAAAATGGCAGGGCAGTACAAAACCCCCACAAATGACCCCATTTTGGAAAGTAGACACCCCAAGGAATTTGCTGAGAGGCATGTTGAGCCCATTGAATATTCATTATTTTTGTCCCAAGTGATTAAATAATGACAAAAAAAAAAAAAAAAAAAATTACAAAAAGTTGTCACTAAATGATATATTGCTCACACAGGCCATGGGCATATGTGGAATTGCACCCCAAAATACATTTAGCTGCTTCTCCTGAGTATGGGGATACCACATGTGTGGGACTTTTTGGGAGCCTAGCCGCGTACGGGGCCCCGAAAACCAAGCACCGCCTTCAGGATTTCTAAGGGCGTACATTTTTGATTTTACTCCTCACTACCTATCACAGTTTTGAAGGCCATAAAATGCCCAGATGACATAAACCCCCCCCAAATGACCCCATTTTGGAAAGTAGACACCCCAAGCTATTTGCTTTGAGGCATGTTGAGTCCATGGAATGTTTTATATTTTGACACAAGTTGCGGGAATGTGACAAATTTTTTTTTTTTTTTTGCACAAAGTTGTCACTAAATGATATATTGCTCACGCAGGCCATGGGCATATGTGGAATTGCACCCCAAAATACATTTAGCTGCTTCTCCTGAGTACGGGGATACCACATGTGTGGGACTTTTTAGGAGCCTAGCCGCGTACGGGACCCCGAAAACCAAGCACCGCCTTCAGGATTTCTAAGGGCGTACATTTTTGATTTTACTCCTCACTGCCTATCACAGTTTCGGAGGCCATGGAATGCCCAGGTGGCACAAACCCCCCCCAAATGACCCCATTTTGGAAAGTAGACACCCCAAGCTATTTGCTGAGAGGCATGGTGAGTATTTTGCAGCTCTCATTTGTTTTTGAAAATAAAGAAAGACGAGAAAAAAAATTTTTTCTTTTCTTTTTTCAATTTTCAAAACTTTGTGACAAAAAGTGAGGTCTGCAAAATACTCACTATACCTCTCATCAAATAGCTTGGGGTGTCTACTTTCCAAAATGGAGTCATTTGGGGGGGTTTTGTGCCACCTGGGCATTCCATGGCCTCCGAAACTGTGATAGGCAGTGAAGAGTGAAATCAAAAATTTACGGCCTTAGAAAGCCTGAAGGCGGTGCTTGGTTTTCGGGGTTCCGTACGCGGCTAGGCTCCCAAAAAGTCCCACACATGTGGTATCCCCGTACTCAGGAGAAGCAACAGAATGTATTTTGGGGTGTAATTTCACATATTCCCATGGCATGTTTGAGCAATATATCATTTAGTGACAACTTTGCGCAAAAAAAAATAAAAAAAATAAAAAATTGTCTCTTTCCCGCAACTTGTGTCACAATATAAATTATTCCATGGACTCAACATGACTCTCAGCAAATAGCTTGGGGTGTCTACTTTCCAAAATGGGGTCATTTGGGGGGGGTTTGAACTGTCCTGGCATTTTATGCACAACATCTAGAGGCTTATGTCACACATCACCCACTCTTCTAACCACTTGAAGACACAGCCCTTTCTGACACTTATTGTTTACATAAAAAAATAATTTTTTTTTGCAAGAAAATTACTTTGAACCCCCAAACATTATATATTTTTTTTAAAGCAAATGCCCTACAGATTAAAATGGTGGGTGTTTCATTTTTTTTTTTCACACAGTATTTGCGCAGCGATTTTTCAAACGCATTTTTTGGGGAAAAAACACACTTTTTTACATTTTAATGCACTAAAACACACTATATTGCCCAAATGTTTGATGAGATAAAAAAGATGATCTTAGGCCGAGTACATGGATACCAAACATGACATGCTTTAAAATTGCGCACAAACGTGCAGTGGCGACAAACTAAATACATTTTTAAAAGCCTTTAAAAGCCTTTACAGGTTACCACTTTAGATTTACAGAGGAGGTCTACTGCTAAACTTACTGCCCTCGATCTGACCTTCGCGGCGATACCTCACATGCATGGTGCAATTGCTGTTTACATTTGACGCCAGACCAATGCTTGCGTTCACCTTAGCGCGAGAGCAGGGGGGACAGGGGTGCTTTTTTTTTTTTTTTTTTTTTTTTCTTTATTATTATTATTTTTTTATCTTATTTTTAAACTGTTCCTTTCATTTTTTTTTTTTAAATCATTTTTATTGTTATCTCAGGGAATGTAAATATCCCCTATGATAGCAATAGGTAGTGACAGGTACTCTTTTTTGCAAAAATTGGGGTCTATTAGACCCTAGATTTCTCCTCTGCCCTCAAAGCATCTGATCACACCAAGATCGGTGTGATAAAATGCTTTCCCAATTTCCCAATGGCGCTGTTTACATCCGGCGAAATCTACGTCATAAAATGCTCGTAGCTTCCGGTTTCTTAGGTCATAGAGATGTTTGGAGCCACTCTGGTCTCTGATCAGCTCTATGGTCAGCTGGCTGAATCACCGGCTGCATTTTCAGGTTCCCTGTTGAGACAGGAGAGCCAGAGAAAAACACGGAAGATGTTGGGGGGGGGGGCATTCCCTCCCACTGCTTGTAAAAGCAGTCTAGAGGCTAATTAGCCACTAGGATTGCTTTTACATGAAAGCCGACCGCTGGCTGAAAAGAATGATACCAAGATGATACCTAAACCTGCCGGCATCATTCTGGTATAACCACTCAAAGTCGTGAATGGCATACCTGAAGACAAAAAAATGGTTAACAATAAAGCACAGTAAACGGTAAGGTATAAAAAATTGCATACCTGAAAAGCAAACATGATAAAACATAATAACAATAAAACATTGCAGAATAGAATACAGTAAAAAAGAGCAGAACAATAGAGAGAGAATAGAGAGAGAGAGAACAATAAAACGACAACTATTTTTATTTTATATTTTTGTTTGTGTTTTTTTTTTTTTTTTTTTTTTACACTTTTTTTTGTAACTAACTTTTATAACGGTAACCGGTTCCAGGTTCGGGTCTCTCAAAATGCGATGGCATCTCGGGAGACCCTGTGAAAGTGTACCTAGTCTGTGCAATGCTGTACCCTACGCTAATACTCAACTAGTGCATGGTAGCGTTCAAAACATTCACCAATGCAAAGACCAGGATTGTCAGGACAGGAGGGACAATAATAGGGGGTGTCACGCCTATATCCGCGCTAGCTGCAGACACAACATCTTTTTTGGGGGGTTCGTTGGGTAGGGGTACTCGGGAGGACATAAAAATGCCTCTCATGCAGCCGACTGCATTTGGTTGGGGATGTGAATGGGGGAAGTACGGGCGCTGCAGAAGTGGTGGGCTCCCAATTAGGATTGGCGAATGCAGCAGGAAGGGCACTATGGGCATGACGGGCCTGTGTTTGTCTTCTTCTTGGTGGCAGCGGGACACTACTTGTGCTTGCCACCTCACCAGCTTGAACTGCACTTATGGGACTCGCCACGTCACCACGTGTTACTGCAGTGCTGGTTTGACTACGACCGGGGTGTACTAGGCCGCTGGCGCTTGCCAGTTCACCAAAACGCTACAAAAAAAACTGTTAGCGATCACAGGGATCCGGCCTGACTCTGCGAACGCTGCAGTTATGCGTTTAGTGTTTTGTAAGTGACAGTGATCGATCGATACTGCACTTGGGTGGGCTGGGCCGGGCCGGGCGGAGGGGCAAAACGCAGGTGCTAGCAGGTATCTGGGCTGATCCCGCTAACACTGCGTTTTTGGGAACCCTAAACTGCTGGGGACACTAGTATAGATCTAATCGGATCAGATATTGATCCGATCAGATACTATACCACTAAGGGAGGCGTATGCTGCGTGCGTGGGTGTTAGCGGTACTGGCGCTAATCTGACGCTGCCTGGGGCTGGTGCTTGCCAGTTCACCAAAATGCTACCAAAAAAACTGTTAGCGATCGCAGGGATCAGGCCTGACTCTGCGAACGCTGCAGTTATGCGTTTAGTGTTTTGTAAGTGACAGTGATCGATCGATACTGCACTTGGGTGGGCTGGGCCGGGCGGAGGGGCAAAACGCAGGTGCTAGCAGGTATCTGGGCTGATCCCGCTAACACTGCGTTTTTGGGAACCCTAAACTGCTGGGGACGCTAGTATAGATCTGATCGGATCAGATATTGATCCGATCAGATACTATACCACTAAGGGAGGTATACGGTGCGTGCGTGGGTGTTAGTGGTACTGGCGCTAACCTGACGCTGCCTGGGGCTGGTGCTTGCCAGTTCACCAAAACGCTACCAAAAAAACTGTTAGCGATCGCAGGGATCAGGCCTGACTCTGCGAACGCTGCAGTTATGCGTTTAGTGTTTTGTAAGTGACAGTGATCGATCGATACTGCACTTGGGTGGGCTGGGCTGGGCGGAGGGGCAAAACGCAGGTGCTAGCGGGTATCTGGGCTGATCCCGCTAACACTGCGTTTTCGGGAACCCTAAACTGCTGGGGACGCTAGTATAGATTTGATCGGATCAGATATTGATCCGATCAGATACTATACCACTAAAGGAGGCATATGCTGCGTGCGTGGGTGTTAGCGGTACTGGCGCTAATCTGACGCTGCCTGGGGCGACGCATATCACCGCCGGGCGATCAGGGGGCTAAACCTTTATTCGGTAATAAACGGCGGGTTCCCTGACACTATAAAAAATAAACGAACTAACCAGCGTCACCCGTAACAGTTATACGGTGATCAGTGGTGAAAGGGTTAACTAGGGGGCAATCAAGGGGTTAAAACATTTATTAGATAGTATATGGGGGTCCCTGTCGCTATAAAACACTGACGGCGAACCTAAATATTTACGTCCCTAACTACCGTCACCAGCGACACTAATACAGCGATCAGAAAAATGATCGCTTAGCGACACTGGTGAGGGGGGGTGATCAAGGGGTTAAAACTTTATTAGGGGGGGTTAGGGGGGTATCCTAGACCTAAAGGGGGGTAATACTCACTGCCCTAACACTAACTGTCACAAACTGACACTATGCAGTAATCAGAAAAAAAAAAAAATACTGCTAATGTCAGTTTGTGACAGGGGGGGGGGGGTGATTGGGGGGGGATCGGGGGGCGATCGGGGGGGGGATCGGGGTGTAAGGTATGCCTGGCATGTTCTACTGTGTGTGTGTGTGTTGTGTGCACTCACTTGTCATCTCTCCTCGGCGCTGGAACGGAAACTGCCAGACCGAGGAGAGATGACATCACATCCTCTGCCTGTGTGAAACGACACACAGGCAGAGGAGGATTCCCATTGGCTGGGAGCGATCGCGAGGGGGGGGCCACGATCGGATGGTCTCCCCCTCGCCTCCCGACGCTCCCAGTCAAATGCCGACCGCCGATGGCACCGGGGGGGGGTCCGATTGGACCCCCCGCCCGCGGGAGGCAGATCACGTACGGGTACGTGATTTTGCCTGCCCGTGCCGCTCTGCCGCAGTATATATGCGGTAGGCGGTCGGCAAGTGGTTAAGGTATACACCCTTCTTTCAACAATAGATCCTCCCTTTCAACAATAGACCCCCCGGCAACAAAATGACCCTCCAGTAACAAAAGATCCACCCTAGTAACAACAGATCCACCCCAGCAGCAATAGACCCCTGTCAGCAACAACAGATCTCCCAGCAGCCAGCATCAATAGACCCTTCAACAGCCAGCAACAATAAACCCCTCTCTCATCAGTAGATCCCTCCCAGCAACAATTGGCCCCCATCAACGATAGATTCCCCCAGCAGCCAGCATCAATAGACCCTCCAGCAGCCAACAACAATAGACCCTCCCATCAACAATAGATCTCTCAGCCCCCAGTACACCCCAGCACCCTTTGCCATTACATACAGTCAGTGCAGGAGGTGCCGGACCTGCGTTACCCCACGTTCCCGCTGAAAAAAGCCATATATATATATATATATATATATATATATATATATATATATATATATATATATATATATGTTTCACAGCCATATTCTGCACAGCATGACAACTCTAATGCCCCGTACACACGGTCGGATTTTCTGATTGAAAATGTGTGATAGGACCTTGTTGTCTAAAATTCCGACCGTGTGTGGGCTCCATCACACATTTTCCATCGGATTTTCTGACACACAAAGTTTGAGAGCAGGATATAAAATTTTCCGACAACAAAATCCGTTGTCGGAAATTCCGATCGTGTGTACACAAATCCGACGGACAAAGTGCCACGCATGCTTAGAATAAATAAAGAGATGAAAGCTATTGGCCACTGCCCCGTTTATAGTCCCGATGTACGTGTTTTACGTCACCGCGTTCAGAATGATCGCATTTTCCGACAACTTTGTGTGACCGTGTGTATGCAAGACAAGTTTGAGCCAACATCCGTCGGAAAAAATCCTAGGATTTTGTTGTCGGAATGTCCGAACAAAGTCCGACCGTGTGTACGGGGCATTATACTAAACTGCAAGGTCAGCCGGTTTGCCAGACAGACTAGTCATCACATTACACTCTCAGACACGACCAATTAGCACTCCTCCCGCCCTCTCCATTTCAATGAAATTATAAAAGTAGGTAAAGTGTAGTAATTTAAAATTATTATTTTAATATATGCAAATGATATAATGTGTCCCATGCTCATTTAATATACTTATGTTTATATTATTATACTATTATTATTATTATTATTATTATAATTATTATGTATTAATTAATATAATATATTATTTATCTATTAATATCATTATATAATTTTCTAGTACTGTGGTAATAATAATAAATTATATTTAATTGCTATAATATTTATATTATTATTATTTAGTATATGAGTGAGGGACACATTATATCCAATGCATGTATTGTAATAATTGTGGGGTCACTATAGTGTGCACCTGGGGAGGTTAAAGTGATTGTATAGTCTCGTTTTTTTTTCTATTAAAATAGCAAACATGTTATACTTACCTGATCTGTGCAGCTGGTTTTGCACAAGTTCGCCCAGATCCTCCTCTTCTCTGATCACTGGCTGGAGCTCCTGTTCCCTCCCTCCTGTTGAGTGTCCCCACATCAAGCAACTTGCTATGGGGGCACCCGAGCCAGGCTGCAGCTCTGTGTATCCATTCAGACACAGAGCCGCGGTTCAGCCCTGCCTCCTCTCTCTCCTGATTGGCTAACTGAGTTTGATTGACAGTAGCGGGAGCCAATGGTGCCACTGCTGTGTCACAGCCAATCAGGAGGGAGAGTCCCGGACGGATGAGGCATTCGTGGACATCACTGGATAGAGATGGGACTCAGGTAAGTATTAGGCTGGATTCACACCTATGCAGTTTTACTGCTTTTTGCATTTTGCAGATTTGCACTACAGTCCATTTAACATGGTTTTCTATGGAACACGTTCTGTAGTGCAAATCTGCAAAATGCCTAAAGCACTAAAAATGCATAGGTATGAATCCAGCCTTAGGGGGGCTGAGAGGGGCTGCTACACGCAGAAGGCTTTTTATCTTAATACATAGAATGCAATAGGATAAAGAAAACCTTCTGATTTTACAATCACTTTAAGGATTACTAATTATTATTTATTTGTAATTGTTTTTTATAGATATAATTTTATAACTAATAAATTGTGAGCCAAACCACAGAAGTCTTGTATTAACCTTGTATATTCCTTCACCTTCTATGGTGCTGGTTTCTCTATATAATGCCTACAACTGAGGCCAAATGCATAACACATAGGATCCAATACTGGAAAGGAATACCTAGGGCTGCCCCAAGCATACCCCACCCCTATCTTTGGATTACTTTGATTCAGGCAACCTTCCATAATATAACATAGGATCCAATCACAATTCATCGCTCAGTAATGTAACTTCAGAAAATCGAGTTGCTTTTGGTAAACTAACTTTTCACATCACATCCTGTTCTGTTTGCAAGTTACATGGAAGGGAAGATATTATATGACGCTCTGCCACTTACCATCCACTGTGACGTCAATCTTCTGGATGGCTGAGACTGTCGTATTCCCCTTTAGGTTCACCTTCACAATATAAGTCCCCTCGTCGCTTGGATGAAGTGAATAAATTAGCAGGGAAGCATTGGGTGGATTTAATTTAAGCTTGTTTTGAAGTTCTAAATCCGGCATCACCAACTGGTTAATGGAAGTTATCAGATACTTGGCCTGGGCCTGGGACCGCTCCAGTAACCAGATGATTTGGACGCTTGAGGCAGACTGGTTGACTTCATAGGAAACGGGAAGGACGAGCGGCTGTCCATTGATGCCATGGATGACTGGAGCCGGCACAGTGAGCTTCAACGTGGAGCAAATGCTTATACCTTTGATAAGACAAAATAGAAATTTATGATGTATAATAGTGCAAAAGAAAGTGTATCACCTACATTCCTATAACAAAACAGAACGATGATAACAAGCTCCACCCGTCACAGGATTTGCATCTTTTTTCATCAAGTTCTTGGATTTACAATGATGCCATACAGTACAGGCACGTCTGGCAGGACAGGAGATCTGATTTTCCTCTGATACCGTTCAGTAGCACTTACAGGTTTTGTCCCTCCCCTGGCGTGTGACTGGACAGTGAAAAGAGAAGAAGCAGAGTGATGAGCTCATCTTCCAGGGACTCCACTTTCTTTCCTATCAGCATGCTTCTTGCCAGGGGTGTAGCAGTAAATCATTGGGCCTCATAGCAAAATTTTTTATTGCCCCCCCCCCCCCCCCGGTGACCTTTCTCTATAGCACATGGCAATGTCAAGTGTGACAAAACTGTCATTAATCTTAACATATAAGATACCTAAATCAAGGGCAGGCAGCAAGACAACATAGACACTACACTACTAGGGACTCCTCCAAACTCATATCTAGCTGAACTCATGATCCTCTTTCACTCCAAAAAGTTGCAGGCTGGGTCATTCCCTTCCAGTAGCTCTCGTAAACAAAGGTGGGTTGTGCATTGGAAATGACTCGTTTAATGGAGTAAAAACGAGTGCAAGTTTGGAGTTAGGCCAAAGATGAGTTTGGAGGACACACAAGCCTATCTCTGCTAGGGACCAGTGCTGTGGATAGATGTTGTCAGGAAAGAGCAACAGTGTAGGGAATTAACTTTTATCCTTCAATTTCAAATGAACTAGTTGGTGCACTAAGTGACTCAGTTGCTTCCCAATCTTTTTCTGCATATTAGATCTAAAATCTGAGGGACTCCAAAAAGAAAGCAAGTGCTAAAAATAGAGTTGTAGTAGCACTAATAGTAACCACAGTGATTTTTTAAATGCAAATTTATTTATTAGCTCTCTTGAACAAGATTACACTATAACCTTTATGCAAACTTGTAGGGCAGCCCATTGACATTGTAAGTAAGCCTCTGAAGAAGTCATGTCCATGTCAAAGGTTTATAAAATTACACAGCTTGGGGAAGCAAAGTACAGTGCTATGGACAGAGTAACATTAAATTTAAGCCTCGTACACACGATCGGATTTTCCGCAGACAGAACCTCAGACTTTTGTCCGAAGGCGTGTGCCTGGATTTTGTCTTGCATACAAACGGTACACAATTGTTGGCCAACAAACACGAACGTAGTGACGTACTACGAGCCAAAAAAGAGGAAGTTCAATTGTCAGGCGCCACCCTTTGGGCTTCTTCTGCTAATTTTGTGTTATTAGAAGTTTGGTGAGTGTTGATTCGCGCTTTTCATTTCGCACTTTTCAGTTTGTTTCTGAACGGTCGTGCGTCAACCAGCCATGTTGCGGAATCGGAGGAGATAACGTGTTTTTTATTATTGGCCTTGGAGTTATTGCTTTGACCCAAGTCCAGTCCAGGAACAGGAGGAGGAGGAGTTCTTGGACCAAAAATTGGTTGCTTTATTAACCACTTGCCGACCGCCGCACGCCGATGTACGTCCAAAGTTTGGCGGCGGATATCGTTGTTATGGCAGCAGCTAGCTGCCATAACCCCAGTATCCCCGTTTTTGTGCGGTGGTCGGCTTTCAGATAAAAGTGGACTCTGCAGCGGATTTGCCGCGAGATCACTTTTATCAATGGCGGGAGAGGGGGGCCCCCCTCCCGCCGCGATCCGGTGCCCTCCGCCGCTTACCAGAGCCGTCGGTAGCGGCAGAGAAGATCGCGTCTCCCTACTGTGCCTGGAGACGAGTAAGGCTAAGATGGCGCCCACTCGTCTCCATGACACATCACTTCCGCCCATACGTCTTAAAGGCACATTTTTTTCAATGTCATTTTTTCAAATGACTTTTTTTTTGTTTGTTTATGTTTGCATTTTAGTGTAAATATGAGATCTGAGGTCTTTTTGAACCCAGATCTCATATTTTAGAGGTCCTGTCATGCTTTTTTCTATTACAAGGGATGTTTACATTCCTTGTAATAGGAATAAAAGTGACACATTTTTTTTTTTTTAACAGTGTAAAAATAAATAAAATCATGTAAAATAAATAATAAAAATATATATTTTTTTTTTAAAAACCCCCGTCCCGACGAGCTTGCGCGGAGAAGCGAACGCATACGTGACTAGCTCCTGCATATGAAAACGGTGGTCAAACCACACATGTGAGGTATCACCGCGACCGGTAGAGCGAGAGCAATAATTCTAGCCCTAGACCTCCTCTGTAACACAAAACATGCAACCTGTAGAATTTTTTAAATGTCGCCTATGGAGATTTTTGAGGGTAAAAGTTTGATGCCATTCCACGAGCGGGCGCAATTTTGAAGCGTGACATGTTGGGTATCAATTTACTTGGCGTAACATTATATTTCACAATATAAAAAAAAATTGGGCTAACTTTACTGTTGTCTTATTGTTTTATTCAAAAACATGAATTTTTCAAAGTGCACTTATAAGACCGCTGCGCAAATACTGTGCAAAGAAAGTATTGCATTGACTGCCATTTTATTCTCTAGGGTGTTAGAAAAAAAAACAATATATAATGTTTGGGGGTTCTAAGTAATTTTCTAGCAAAAAAAAACTGTTTTAAACATGTAAACACCTAAAATCCAAAACGAGGCTGGTCCTTAAGTGGTTAATTGTGACCAATTATGTCATATGCCTTTGCTGCGGAAGCTCCAGGAGAATAATCCGGATGTTTTTCGGAATTATCTCCAGATGACGGACCCTACTTTCACCAACTCTTGGCAATGGTGACCCCCTATATTAAGAAGCAGGACACATGCATGAGGCTTTTATTTTATTTTATTTTTTTGTTGAATAATAATGATTTGATTTGGTATATTTTCTATATTTTTGGATGCCTAGAATGCACTTTTTGGTCAAGTTCTACTGGCAGATAGCATGTCTAATTTTATTTGTTTTTTCTTTTAATGCACTATAAAAAAAAATTGTGGAGAATAATACTTGGCTATGTGTTTTACTTCAAATGACAGTTTGGGAGTAGGCATTAACATTTTAAAAAATAAAATGTAAAATTAACACCAACATAGTTGTATCTTTGATCTTAAAAACTATGGGATAATGGTGTTGTGGTAAGTTGAAACAAAAAAAAAAATGACAAGCATAGTAATATTATTCTTGATGTCACTAGAAAAAAAAGGCTTTGAAAATTTGTTTGCAATAACTCCATCAGTATCACCAGCAAATCAGCTTCATTATTATCCCATTAAAGAAGAAGAGAATTGTGCGCTGCATTTGGAGATTTCATAATTTGCCACGTCATGACTAGTTTACAAGACCAACCTTTCCTAGCTTGTTCTTGCTTCCGAGCATGCGTGTTTGTACTTTGGACTTTTGTCCAACGGACTTGTGTGCACACGCTTGGAAAAAAACGGTCAGATTTTCTGCCAACAGCCTGTCATCACAGTTTTCCCGTCGGAAAATCCGATCGTGTGTACGCGGCTTAAGAGTACCAATGCAAAATAAGAGGACAAAGGGAGGTAGGGATTCAGGAGAAGCGAGTGACAAAGTAGGGAAGAGAAGGGGTAGAGGGGAAGGGGCGATCCTGGGGTTTCCAGGTATTAAAAGTTGGAGGTCTAATAGATAGAGGAGGATATGGGTCATCTTGTCAAGGTTCTAGGAGGGAGAAATCAAAACCCGGTGAAAGGAAATTGTCAATTTGTGGTTGTTTGTATTTGGGGACACTATCTTGTAAAGTTGCATCTGTCTTGACATGTATCATGGCTTTGGTGTTCCTATACTTTGTTTCGATGAGGCTAAACCTGAGGGTTTACCAGGCCCTAGCTACAGTTTGCTTAGATGTGCTAATGATTTGTAGGAGTACTCTAAACTGAATGGTGATGTATCCAGGGTGTTGGGTAAGGAGTGCTATTGAAGGGTCTGGAGAGAGATTTTCTTCAGCAGTGTGGTGAGAATAGTAATGATTTTCAACCAGAAACTGCTAATTATGGGGCATGTCCACCAAATATGCAACAGAGTACTCATTGCATTGCAACCCCGAAAGCATGAAGGTGGGTAGGTAGGAACATATTTGGCAGTCCTTGTGGGGACCAGGTACCACCACGAGAGTACTTTGTATGAGGTTTCCAAGGCAGCTACCTCTACATTTCCAATACATGTCACAGTGGGAGAAAGTTGTGTTTTTGGTTTTCTCTGGATTCTGTAGTCCCGGATCGGGGCCTGCAGCTTGAAGGCTCTAAAGTGTATTAAATGGGATGGAGCTTTCAATGCTGTGCCTGGATTTTACCAGGTGCCAGCTGCCTGTGTGAGTACACAGGTGTGCAGGTCGTTAGATACTCAAACCTGAGGATAGCTCAGAGCGCCCAATTTGGAGACAACTCCCATATTGGAGACAGGTCTCACCCAGGGATCAGAGGAGTCAAGAGACAGAAGATCTCCATTAGGGGTCAGAGGAGTCCCAGCCAGGAGGTCTTGTTCCAGGAGTCGGGTGAGCTCCCATTGGGGTGTCAGGAGAACCCCTATCCAGAGGCCAGGAGTGGGTCCTGCAGCAGGGTGCTGCAACTAAGGGCTAAGCGAACTAAGAGAACCAGAAGAGCCGGGCAAAACAGTCAGTGGGACTGGTAAGAAGAGCAGCGGTGCTGCTGACAAGGGAACCAGTTGGCTTGGTATTTTCGGTTGACTGTTCAAGTTGATGTGGAAGAACCCCTGAGTGGGCAACTGATGTCTATGTGAATTTTTCATTTTGCTTAATAAACATGGGCTGCCATGCCCTAAAATACAGTTTGGACTGGCGCAACTCAATGGGAAAAAAGCATATGCCCCATGAGTATAATCACTCCAGTACAACATACATTACAACAGGGGCCTCTAAACATTTTAAACAAAGGGCCTGCTTATTGTCCTTCAGACTTTAGGAGAGCCGGACTATGGCCAGTGGTAGTAGAAATTTTCCTGGCATCAGTGGGAGTAAACATCTCTACATTTGGTATCGGGGGGAGGACTAGTGCCCCAGTGGCATGGTAGTGGGAGATATAGGGGTTGATTTACTAAAGGCCAATAGACTGTGTACCTTGGAAAGTGCAAGTGCAGTTGCTCCAGAGCTCAGTAAACGAAGTAAAGCTTCACTTTGCAAAGAATACCCAATCACATGCAACGAAAATTAAAAAAAAAAAAAAAAAAAAGCATTTTTGCGTGCACATGATTGGTTGATGAAAGTCAGCAGAGCTTCTGCTCATTTACTAAACTCTGGAGCAACTGCTCTTGCCGTGTGCAACTGCACTTTCCAAAGTGCACAGTCTTTTTGCCTTTAGTAAATCAACCCCACAGTGTCCCATTGTTGATGTCAGTGGGCTGAATAGTGTGTCGTATCAGTGGGAGGTATAGTCCCCCAAGGGCCAGATAAAGACAAGCAAAGGTCCGCATCCCGCCCCTAAGCCACCGTTTGGAGACCACCAGCATTACAATCTGCTATAAATAATATTAAGAATACAGGACTTTAAGGATACCTATATTCAAAGACATCTTTACAAAGAGCACTAAAAGTCTGAAGCCAATTATTTTTGCCCACATTAAAACATTTTTTTAAATCATATTCAACAAGGTTAGGTGGCAATACAACAGGAACTCTATTTCCTCATCTATACAGACAATGTCCTCCACATATCTCAAAAACCTGCTCCTTGGCTCATACATAATATATCTACTCGATTCAGATATTCAATTATCCTTGCATTTTCAAGCCGATACTTGCAGAGGGATGAGACCAATTCACAACACGTTTCTGAGATAATAAATCTGTTTCTTCAGAAGATAAATTGGAGGTAGTAGATAATTTAATTTTTGTTTTTTGCACTCAATCAGTCAGGTATTCCATCCAGCATCGTCCTGTATGTAGGGAAAGGGGGCCGCAGGGGATATAAAAATCTCCAAGGACCAATATAAATAAACCAAAAGGAGAAAGTCAATAAAACATCCACAAAGAGTAGCTCCCAGCTGTGCACTGTATTATCAAAGTCAGTCAAAGTTAGTCCAAAGTTTAAAAGTCAGGACTGATACAATGATGTGGATGTAATATATATTTATATATCACAAATACCCATAAGTATTGAGCCAGGAAATGCAGCACCAGCTGATATGTTAACATTGAATGTTCAGATTCTTGCGTAAGCTTAGTTAAGACCGGTCCTCCCTAAAGTGATGGTAAACCCTTACATATACCCAGTGAAGTGACTGGCCTCAGCCGGTACACAGAGATAAAACAAGTCCTCCTACATAAGTTGTACCTGTTTATCTGCGGCCCTCTCTACAGCCATTCGAAGTGCACAGTTTATAAAACTTTTCTTCTTTTTTTTTAACTTTTCTTTCTGCTTCAGGAGGCAGGGGGGAGGTTATCAAATGTCACATACTGCACAGCATAGAGCAGGGACCTGAGTGTAACCTGAGACCTGAGTGGAGGGAATGGACACATCCACCTCTACACAGTTTTATTAGGTGTCAATCGACTTATGAGACTGAATCGGCTTCTGTGTGCTGGAGGGGGTTGGGGCCATCTTCCAGGATTACTTGGTGTTGGCTAGAAGTGACTAATGACTTTAGCAGAGGGTCAGAGCTGACAGAATGCACACTTGGGGCTTTGGATTGAGGCAAATATACACTGTAGAGGGATATGCATTGTACATTATTCATTTCAGAGGTTTACAACCACTTTAACAAACTGCACCCCAGTTCCTATGTTTTCATGCATAGGATGTGGAAGCAAGGTAAGCTCAACTATGCACGAAAACATAGGAACTGGGGTGCAGAAAAATAGCAGCAGGTGCTCTGGACTAATAAGTCAAAATGTGAAATATTTGGCTGTAGCAGGAGGCAGTTTGTTGGTGAAGGTCTGGAGGGCGGAAACATAATGAGTGTCCGCAGGGAACAGTGAAGCATTGTGGAGGTTTGCTTTCCAAAAAATGCTTCTAAAAACTCATCTGCCTAGAAATGACTATAAACGCCCCTGTGTACATGTACTGATAAGATAACACAGAGGAGAGTTCAGGGGGAGCTGAAAAAAAACACCCAACTGCTCCTAAACGTCCGTTTACCAGCAGCAACGTACACGAGGCCTTAGGCTTCATGTACACGGGACGTTTTTACAACCTCTTCTGAACAATTTAACTTGACAGATAGTAACCAACGTTTAAACCATCCGTTTTGCTGCATTTACATGCCGTGTTTGCGTTTTAGAAGCGTTTGAAAAAATACATATATATATATATATATATATATATATTTTTTTTTTTTTTATTTTTTTTTTTTCAAAATAGCCAAAAATGAAAATCGCCTGTAATTGAAATGTGGCTAAACACAAGTTACCGTGTTTAGAAGCGCTTGGTGCTTGAAATGCCTCTAAACTCAGCGTCTGAACTCATTTTTTTGCTTTCCAAAAAAAGCCTCTAAACTCAACTGCCTAGAAACGACTATAAACGCCCCTGTCTACATGTACTGATAAGATAACATCGAGGAGAGTCCAGAAGCAGTTGAAAAAAAACGCCCAACTGCTCCTAAACGTCCGTTTACCAGCAGCAGTGTACATAAAGCCTAAAGAAGAACAAGGAGTCATGGAAGGGATGGTTTGGCCTCCACAAAGCCCTGATCTCAATATCATGGAGTCTGTCTGGGATTGCATGAGGAGACAGAAGGGTTTGAGGCCGCCTACATCCACAGAAGATCTGTGGTTAGTTCTCCAAGATGTTTGGAGAAATAACAACCTACCTGCCAAGTTCCTTCAAAAACTGTGTGCAAGTCTACATAAAAGAAGGCAAAGGCTGGTAACCCTAAATATTGATCTGATTCGGATTTCTCGTCAATTCATTTACTTTACATTTTATTAGTTAATAAAAATAAACTATTAACACTATTCTATATTTACAGCATTTTTTTCTCACCTGCCTAAAACTTTTGCACAGTACTCTATACATATGATTGATGTCCATAACAGCATCACAAGAAGCGTGGACTAGCTGAATGGAAATGGCGTCATAGAGAACACTCTTCTCTGTCTCATTTTACTTGGCAATGATCTGCTCTCAGCAGAAAATGCTTCATACTGTAGAAAATTCCAATGTCTAACCTGTCATTACTGAGCTTCATCTGCAGCGCCCAGCACAGTGAGATGAGTTGTACAGCGATGGACGAGCTGAGAAATATTGACACTGAACAATAGAGAACGATCGCAGTCTGTTTACACTCCTCTGTACCCGCAGACATAATCTGCAATAAGACCATCATGAATTAGACATGGGGACAGAGAAGACAGAGCTGGAGGTGTGCTCTTCTTTTATTTATGAGACAAAAACAAATTGTTTGCTTTGGGCAGCAACTCCGCTTGTGATACAAATGTAATGGAGTCCTTAGTGATCCTGTGTTTTATCTATACAGCTGAGCAGGGTTCATTTCGTCGACTAAAACGATTAAAACATTTTATTCGACTAAATGAATATTATTTTAGTCGACTAAAACAACTGAAATGACTAAAATACGACTAAAACTAAAATGGCATTTTAGTCAAAAGACTAAGATTAAAACTAAATTGAAATTTGACGTCAAAATTAACAGTGGTCTGTAGTGCATGTTCATACCTCAATGTAATAATAAATAACATATTCAATTTTTCACTCCAGCAGTATATAATGAGTTTGCAAATTGTAGAGAATTGTTAACTAATGCATTACAATTGAATTACACCGATTAGATTTTAGACGACTAAAATGAGTTTTAGTCGACTAAAATATACTGGAGATTTTAGTCGAGTAAAACGTAGGACGTTTTAGTTGACTAAAATGTACTGGAAATTTAGTCGACTAAATACGACTAAATCTAGCTATGAATAAGCACTCATCGTGAGTGTGAAACGCGTCAGCTGTTTTTGTACGCTTCTGCTGCTATGTTTTGTGTTTCTTCATGATTCAGCTTTTCAAATAAAGCATTCATCATTATACCGGTGTGTGGCTTCCAGCTTTCCTCGATTTGTCTAAATACGACTAAAACTAAAACAATTGCAGAAGACTAAAATGGGACTAAAACTAAAATGCCATTTTAGTCCTAAGACTAATGCCCCGTACACGCGGTCAGATTTTCCCGAGGGAAAAAAGTGCGATCAGATCGTGTTGTCGGAAATTTCCGATCGTGTGTGGGCTCCATCGGACTTTTTCCGACGGAATTTCCGACGCACAAAGTTTGAGAGCAGGATATAAAATGTTCCGACAACAAAATCCGATCGTTTAAATTCCGATCGTGTGTACACAAATCCGACGTACAAAGTGCCACGCATGCTCAGAATAAATAAAGGGATGAAAGCTATTGGCTACTGCCCCGTTTATAGTCCCGACGTACGTGTTTTACGTCACCACGTTCAGAACGATCGGATTGTCCAACAACTTTGTGCGACCGTGTGTGTGCAAGACAAGTTTGGACCAAAATCCGTCGGAAAAAGTCAGATGGATTTTGTTGTCGGAATGTCCGATCAATGTCCGATCGTGTGTACGGGGCATAAGAGTAAAACTACATTGAAATCTGCTGCCAAAATTAACACTGGAGCTGAGCGGTAGGGACGCAGAGAAAAAGAAGACAAGGGAGAGAGAAAGATCAAGACTGTAGAGTGCCTTGAAAAAGTATTCATACCCCTTGACATTTTCCACCTTTTGTCATGTTACAACCAAAAATGTCAATGTATTTTATTGGGAGTTTATGTGATAGACCAACACAAAGTGCAAGTCTTTTTGTGGATGTCTCTATCAGCTTTGCACATCTAGAGAGTAACATTTTTGCCCATTCTTCCTTGCAAAATAGCTCAAGCTCTGTCAGATTGGATGGAGAGCGTCTGAACAGCAATTTTCAACTCTTGCCACAGATTCTCAGTTGGATTTAGGTCTGGACTTTGACTGGGCCATTCTAACACATGAATATGCTTTGATCTAAACCATTCCATTGTAGCTCTGGCTGTATGTTTAGGGTCGAAGGTGAACCTTTGCCCGAGTCTCAAGTCTTTTGCAGACTCTAACAGGTTTTCTTCTAAGATGGCCCTGTATTTGGCTCCATCCATCTTCCCATTAACTCTGACCAGCTTCTCTGTCTCTGCTTAAAAAAAGCAACTCCACAACATGATGCTGCCACCACCATGTTTCACAGATGGTGTGTTCAGGGTGATGTGCAGTGTTAGATTCCCCCCACACATAGCGTTTTGCTTTTAGGTTAAAAAGTTAAATGTTGGTCTCATCTGATCAAAACACCTTCTTCCACGTTTGCTGTGTCTCCCACATGTCTTCTCACAAACTGAAAACGGGACTTCTTATGGCTTTCTTTCAACAATGTCTTTCTTCTTGCCACTCTTCCATAAAGACCAGATTTGTGGAGAGCACGACTAATAGTTGTCCTGTGGACAGATTCTCCCACCTGAGCTGTGGATCTCTGCAGCTCCTCCGGAGTTACCATGGGCCTCTTGGCTGCTTCTCTGATTAATGCTCTCCTTGCCTGGCCGGTCAGTTTAGGTGGACGGCCCTGTCTTGGTAGGTTTGCAGTTGTGCCATACTCTCTTTCCATTTTCGGATGATGGATTGAACAGTGCTCTGTGAGATGATCAAAGCTTGGGATATTGTTTTTAAATCTAACCCTGCTTTAAACTTCTCCACAGCTTTATCCCTGACCTCTCTGGTGTGTTCCTTGGCCTTCATGATGCTGTTTGTTCACTAAGTTTCTCTAACAACCTCTGAGGGCTTCACAGAACAGCTGTATTTATGCTGAGATTAAATTACACACAGGTGGACTCTTTTTACTAATCAGGGGACTTCTGAAGGCAATTGGTTCCACTAGATTTTATTTAAAGGTATCAGAGTAAAGGGGGCTGAATACAAATGCACGCCACACTTTTCACATATTTATTTGTAAAAAAATTGGAAAACCATTTATAATTTTCCTTTCTACTTCACAATTATGTGCCACTTTGTGTTGGTCTATCACATAAAATGCCAATAAAATACATTTAGGTTTTTGGTTGTAACATGACAAAATATGGAAAATGCCAAGGGGTATGAATACTTTTTCAAGGCACCGTACAAAGCCAAAGCTGTTTTATTTTTAGTTTTTGGACACAGTAAAGGGTTAAAACCCCTGTCAGGTTTTTATTAAGCCCTTTGAGTCTAGGGGTAAAACAAATGTTAATGCCTAAGCACAATTTTGCAACTTTGACATTTGTGGGTAAAACCGTACAGAGCATCACAATTACTTTGTGCATCCAGGTGGATTATACCGCTTTTTTTTTAGGACAAATCGGGCTTTCATTTGGTGGTAAAGGGTAATGGATATCTCCTGATTTTTTTCTTTATTATCAAAGGAAAACTGGCCTAAAATAGTGAAAAAAATGAATTTTTAAATTTTTTTTTAGCTGTTTTTTCCTACTTTCATAACCTCCTACCAAACAGCAACCCAAAATAAATTGTCCTGCTTCTGACGATCGCAGCGATACCACATATGTATATGTTAGTTGTTGTTTGTAGTACAGCCCAGAACAATAGTGAGCATTTTGCGTTTTTTTAACCCTCCCTAAACCACACTGGGGCTGATTTACTAAAGGCAAATAGACTGTGCACTTTTCAAAGTTGCAGTTGCTCCAGAGCTTAGTAAATGAGGCAAAGCTTCACTTTACAAAGAGTACCCAATCAGGAGCAAAGGAAGAAAACAGCATTGATTGGATAATGGAAGTCAGCAGAGCTTCTGCTCATTTACTAAGCTCTGGAGTAACTGCTCTTGCAGAATGCAACTGCACTTTGCAAAGTGCACCGTGTGTTTGCCATTAGTAGATCAACCCCTATAAACACTGATATGAACATTAATTAAATAAAACACCTGCTCCCCCCAAAAAATACTGACCCTGACCTTAACCCTGGCACTAATCTAGATCAAACCTTGATTCCTTGATTTAGGTTTTTTTTTTTTTTTTCTTTTTTTTTTTTTTTTTTACAGTTGATGTTTTTTTTCTCTCTACAAGGAGAGAGAGAGAGGTACGATGCATCTCCCTCCTCCATTCAGAGAAAAAACATGGGGGCGGGCTTTACAGTGACTGATCACTATCATAGCCAATCAGAGGCTATCACAGCGATCAGGTGACCTGGATTTGGGAGATTCCAGTCCCGATCATTCGTATAAAGCTGTCGGTGAGACCCCGGTGTTTGTGTTGTGAGAGCGCCGTGCTCCCAGCGCAAAGACAGATATGCAAATATGCAGCCCCATGGAAAAAAAAGCCCAGACCAGTGGGGCCGCCTATTTGCATACACTCAATGCCATGGCGTTAAAACGTCAGTGGGAATGGAAATGGGGGTAAACCTCTCCAATGCAGCCCTGGATAGCAGTAAAAACCTGACAGGGGTTCAAGCCCTTTTCTACTTTATCAAGAGCACGGAAAAAAATCTTGAGGTTGATTTACTAAAATTGGAGAGTACAAAATCTGGTGCAACACTGCATAGAAATCAATCAGCTTCCAGGTTTTAGCCTGGGTTCACACTGATGCGGGTTTGAAAAGCTGAATTCGCACGTTTTCAAACCGGCAATGCAGTCCGACTTCGGGGGGGGGGGGGGGGGGGGCATTTGACGGACATCTGTGCAGGTTCCTGAATATCTTGTCTATTCAAATCGCCCCCCCTGAAGTCGCCAAAAGTAGTGTGGGAACTACTTTTGGGAATTGGTGCAGCGCCGCAAAGTCAGCGCCGCACCCATTCGGACGGTGCCATTGCCGACAACAGTAGTGTATTTAGGTTTTGTGCTGCCCTAGGCCTGACTAAACTTGTGCACCCCCTAATTTAAATATGACCCACCCCTTCCTGTCAAGGCCACACCCCTTGTGGTTTAAGACCTGCCCTGATATTTTCGAGTGGTGACACTAGTTCTGAAGGCCGGAGGGGGGGGGGGGCAATGGATTCCCTTAATTTGCATAGATTTCCTCTCACTTCCTGTTTGGCTATGGGGCAGGAAGTGAAGGAAAATCTCTGCAATGGGACAGGGATGGTAAAAAATAAACTGACAGGGGTTATAACCCTCCCTTACTCTATCCAAAATGAAAAAAAAAAACAGTGTTGCCTATAGTTCTACGTTAAGCACAAATTTCAGATAATTTTATGAAGAGGACTAAGAAGATATAACCATGCCAATGGTGCAGCAGAAAAACATAGAGTGAGGAAGGTTTGTGGTCCAGGATGATAGACATGTGCGCCGTCAATAAATTTGTTTCGTTCCATTCTGTTTCGTATTAGAATTAATTCGTATTTCGTAATTCGTGTCCCGAAATTTCGAACTAAATACGAATTTTCGTTAGGTTCGTTAACTTTTCGTAACAATTACGAATGTTCGTTATGATGAATTTATCATTATGAGGGGCTCCCACCGTCCCTGTGCTGTGCTGACTTCCTGGGTTTTTAACTTTTAGGTTCGTTAACTTTTCGAAACAATTACGAGTGTTCGTTAGGAATTCGGATCCTCCCATTTACGGAAATTCGTACGAATTTTTGATTCGTACGAAACTAATCGCACACGTCTACAGGATGATAGGACAGTCAAAATTAGAAGCGCCCCCCCCCCCCCACAGTTGCAGATTACCGGCCGCCCGCATACCGGAAGCAGCGCGCCCACTTTATGGGGGCGCTAGACTAATTTGCCTCTCAGCCCAGTCCGCCCCATAAGACTGGCGCTACACTAATGCCGCGTACACACGACCGGACTTTACGCCATACTTGGTTCGGCGGACCGGAGTCCGTCGGACAATTCGATCGTGTGTGGGCTCCAGCGGACTTTTTTTCCCCCAAAAGTTCGACCGACCTAGAAATGAAACATGTTTCAAATCTTTCCAACGGACTCGAGTCCGGTTGAAAAGTCAGCTCGTCTGTGTGCTAGTCCGACGGACAAAAACCGACGCAAGGGCAGCTATTGGCTACTGGCTATCAACTTCCTTGTTTTAGTCCGGTCGTACGTCATCACGTACGAATCCGCCAGACTTTGGTTGATCGTGTGTAGGCAAGTCCATTCATTTGAAAGTCTGTCGTAAAGTCTGTTGAAAAGTACGCCGGACAAAGTATGCCATAAAGTCCGCTTGTGTGTACGCGGCATTACAGTGTAGCGCAAGCTGGGCGGGGACTCTTTCCATGCTGCACCCCTGCAAGGTGTCAGGGGGCCTTGTCGGCCTAGGCCAGGATATAACATTGACCGGCAATAGCCGTCAATTTGGCATGCGCTTTCACATGTCAAATTACATGCCAAATCGGCCCAGTGTGAACGTGGGCTAAAGCTTAATTGAACAAGTTGAAGTTAGAAGCTGATTGGCTCCCATGCACAGCTGCACCAGATTTTGCACTCTCTCCGATTTTACTAAATCAACCTCATATTGTATTTTTTTTTTTTATTAAAGTATTCGGTAGATCTAGAACTGCTCACTGGAGAATTTCAAAACTGGTTCACCTCTACTTCTTATCTCTCCCTTCCCCTCAGTGAACTCCTGAAATAGCGGAATTAGATCATTGTCTGACAGCTTTTCGCACAGATTGCTTTTCTGGAAAAACTGAGACTAAATCTACGGCACATTCTTAAAGGAAACCATTTTTAGACACACAACCCACAGACTGTCTTTCTATAAATGATTGAGGTCTTCAGCTAGAACATGTTTTTCTGTATATTTATTATACGTTTTATGAAGATGAGATAATCCCTTTCATCTGTCACCACCGAATGCAATATAGGTAAGCTTAGTGCATCACCAAAACAACTTTTGTTTATATCTGTTTGGCGATGCTATTTTGGTCTCTCATATTAACCACTTCAGCCCCAGAAGGATTTGCCCCTTTAAAGGGGCAAATCCCCTTTTGTTTTTTTTTGTTTTAAAATAACAAACATATTATACTTACCTCCACTGTGCGGTTCCGTTTTTGCACAGAGTGACCCCGGTCATCGTTTTTTGGGGTCCACCAACGGCGATCACGGCTCCTCCCCACATCAGTAAACCCCCTAGGAGAAGGACTCTCCCTGGGGGTTACCGTGCGGGCGCGCTCCCGAGTCCAGCATTCGTGTCCATAGACACAGAATGCCTGACTCGGCCCCCCCCCCCCCCGCGTCTGCGTCATTGGATTTCATTGACAGCAGCGGGAGCCAATGGCTGCGCTGCTATCAATCTATCCAATCAGGACACAGTTAGAACTGGTGTGCTAGCCCCTGGGGAGAAGAAAACCGGGTTCAGGTAAATAGAACAGGGGCACTGGGGGGGGGGGGGCTGCAGCATTACAGAAGGTTTTTCACCTAAATGCATAAAATGCATTTAGGTGAAAAACCATACAACCCCTTTAACTACTTAAGGACAGGAAGGATTTGCCCCCTTAATAACCAGGCCATTTTTTGTGATATGGCACTGTGTTGCTTTAACTGACAATTGTGCGTTGGTGCAACGCTGTACCCAAACAAAAAAAAAATTCTCACAAATAGAACTTTCTTTTGGTGGTATTTGATCACCTCTGCAATTTCTATTTTTTGTGCTATAAACAAAGAGCGTCAATTTTGAAAAATAAATAAAAATTTTACCTTGTGCTATAATACATATGCAAAAAAAAAATTAAAAAAACACATTTATTCATCAGTTTAGGCCGATATATATTCTTCTACATATTCTTGGTTTAAAAAAAATCCCAATATTGATTGGTTTGTGCAAAAGTTATCATGTCTACAAACTACGGGTTAGATTTAGGAAATTTATTTTTTATTATTATTGTTTTCACTAGTAATGGTGGCAATCTGTGATTTTAAGCGGGACTGCAGCATTGGGGCAGACAAATCTGACCCCGTATGAGACTTTTCGAGGACCAGTGATATTATTACATTGATCAGTGCTATAAAAATGCACTGATCAATGTAAAAATGACACTGGCAGGAAAGGGGTTAACACTAGGGGGCGATCAAGGGGTTAAGTGTGTTCCCTGGGTGTGTTCTAACTGTAGGGGGGATGGGCTACCGGGGACATGACAGAGATGACTGTTTTCCCGATCTCTTTCATGTCTCCTGTCAGAATCGCGATCCGCTTCTTTACACTGTCAGATCCCCGTTCTGCCTCTGTAATAGGCGATCATGGGTCCGACTCGCGGGTACACTCCCGCAGTGTGAAGCGGGAGCAGGAGCGATGCACATGTCCATAATGATGGCGACTGATCGGCAAGTGGTTAAAGTACATTTGAACCGACATGTATTAGGTTTTTTGAAAATGTATATACAGCTTGCTTGGATCAGAAAATAAAAGATATATAAAACTTTCAATGAGTCTCCGTTATTTCCCTGGGTATGAAAAATCAACATTAAGAGGTTCCAATTCTTACATTTGTTATATTTTATGTCTGAGTCAGTGGGGTTCTCAATCACTGGAAATGGTAAGGGTAGATGCGCACCACACATGCCAAATCTTATTATATTTTGTTGGGCACCCTCTGTGTTCATACAAGTTTTTCATATGCCAGTATTTGGTTTACCATTTTTATCCACATATGGACAGAAGGAGGACTGGATTCAATCCACTTAAAGTGGTTGCAAACCCTCCCTAATGACTTTTAACTATAGGTAAGCCTAGAATAAGGCTTACCTATAGGTAGTGGAAATATCTCCTAAACTTGCGCAGTTTAGGAGATATTTCACTTGTAGTGCGCCGATGATGTAATCGGTGCATGCGCTGTGAAAAAAAAGGACCTCGGTGCCGTTTCTTCCCCCAGCGTGTGCCGTTACTGACGGCTCCGGCGCGCATGCGCAGGAGTGACGTTACGCGGCTACGGCCAGTCACAGGTTGCAGGTAAGTGTCACATAATGGGCTAGTATGCGATGCATACTAGCCCATTATGCTTTTAATTTGCAGGCTTTGCAGGGAGCAAAAGAGGAAGTAAACCCATCAGTGCTATGGCCTTCCTAGTCAGAAACAATAAGGTTAATTTAAAACCAAATAGACTGTGCACTCTGCAAGGGCAGTTGCTCCAGAGCTTAGTAAATGAGCAGAAGCTCTACTGAATTCCACCATCCAATCATGTGCACACAAAAATGCTGTGTTTTTTTTTTTCATTTTCCTTGCACATGATTCGGTATTCTTTGCAAAGTGAAGCTCTATCTCATTTTACTAAGCTCTGGAGCAAATGCACTTTGCAAAGTGCACTTTTGCCTTTAGTAAATCAACCCCTATGCGCCCATGTACACTTAGGTGGTTATTTACTAAAGCTGGAGAGTGCAAAATCTGGTGCAACTCCACACAGAAACCAATCAGCTTCCAGGTTTTATTGTCAAAGCTTAATTGAAAAGGGTGAAATTAGAAGCTGATTTGGCTAACATGCACAGCTGCACCAGATTCTGAGTGCACCAGCTTTAGTAAATCTGCCCCATAGTCTCTTTCAATAGAGCTCTGTGATACTTCTGTCACTTTTCCTCATCCAGAATACCCAAGAGGCCTTACTCTAGGTCTAGGAGTACAGGGAACAGGTAAGGACAATACTGAGGACAGAAAGTCCGTCACCTACTTCCAGTAACGAGCTATGACAGGGCACACCCAAATTACACGTGCAAATTACACATACTTTTGACCCACAGGTTTTCCTAGAAATACATTAGGCCAACTCATTGTGTAAAATCTATTAGTTGCCTAAAGTCTGGCATTCTTGAAATCTTGAACCTTTATTTTTGACAGCCAGGAATAATCGGTTCCACCAATTAAAGCATCTCTTCAACCTATATTCAAAGTCTTAATGTAGTCTAATTAGGCTTTTAAAGCCTAATTAATCATTATAAAATAATTTAAAACGGACCTGCATGAAAATCCAAGGGTCGTGTGTGTGGAATCCCCTCAGTCTCTGATGAAAAAAGCATGATTAAAGGTATAATATATCGAAAAGTTAAAACGTACTTTCATTACACCCCATCTACTGATAGGATCAACTAGACGAGAATGGTGGCATCACTGGGCTATCTAGTGGGATCCTGGAAAAGCTGAGGATCTCTGACCAGAATGTGCTCCTGCATAGTGCTAAAGTATCTTCTTGTGGAATTTGGGGTCTCTTGTTATATCATGGTTCTGCAGTGAGACCCAGAGCCATCATCATTGCTTCCAAGAAGCACCCAGAAACTGGGGTGTAAGGTGAGAATTTTTTTAAAATTATTATTTCAATACTTTATCCCTTTCACTAAGGATTTTTTTTTCAAACTTTATTTATACAATTTTTCAAGTACATAAACAAAGGATAAAACAAGACAGCAACAAAAGAAGATTGCACAGATAAACCAATCCATGTGAAACAAGTACTGTTCTCATCATATTGTGGGCTAGCAAAAGAATCTGAGTGGTCACAAGCAATAATATGGTTATAAGGTCAATTATAGGTCAGACGTACGTTGGACCATGATACCTAAATTACAGTATGGAAGCAGAAGGTGTGGGCGATAGGGATCCAAGGTCCCACTTCAATGGCAGGTGACATTAGGCACCTTAGGTATCCCATTGTACGGCCACGGGGGGGAGACCCAAACATGCCCATGTATTCTAGGGGTGGAGGGTAGAATATGTATATGAAGAAAAGAAAAAAGGGGGGGGAATTGGTGGTGGAAAAGGGGGGAGGGGGGTAGGGGGTTGCAACCAGCAGGAGGGTACAATGATAGAAAGGAAAGGAACTCATCTGTAATCATTATATTATCAAGGGGATAGTAAAAGAAGAATATACAAACTTTAGCAGACCACCTTAAGCATAGCCATGACATCAACCAGGTTAAGCTGCCAATAATTGTATAACTCAATACAATTGAACCACATGTTTCCGAAATTAGCATGTGTGTCTTTTAATGAGCTTGTGAGACTTTCTATCTCCCTGATATGCTCAACCCTTCTGATCCATTGCTGGACTGTTGGTGGCAAAGATTTCTGTCCTGCATGGACGGTATACATAAACTCTCTGTGTTTACCAGGTGGCGCAATATCGACTTTTTCCAGTCCAATGTCAGAATAAAGTTGTGATGTGAGAGTCGTTGAGAAATGTTTGGGTAATGTCATGAACCCCTGTCCAAAAATGATTAAGGGATGTACATGGCTGGAATATGTGTAGCAAATGTCCTCTTCCTTGTCCACATCTCTAACGGGTCTCAGATGTAGGGCATATAGAATGAATAAGGACGAGAGTTCCATTGAGGATTTTTCTTCCAGAGATAACCGAGGTAATCGGACCTTACATTTTCTAGCAAGGTCCAATTTATTCTTCAGATTCCAGGTCAACTTCCAGTGCCACTCGAAGCATTGCTGTCCTGGTTGGTGGGGAAGATTTAAACTACAGAATGGCCTGCATGAATCTTCAGTTCCCCCTAGAGAACTTTTATAAAATGTTTAGTTAACCAATGAGAGAATCATATAAAATTCTAAAGTTAAATTGCCTGGTCTGATTTTAGTACTGTTGCAGTGTTTTCTGAAGATCATTAGACGTTGACTAGATGGTGTTACTTCATAACAAGATAATAATAATAATATTCCACTTAAAAAGTGATGGCAGAGTGACTGAGTCATTAGGACAGCCTGCTCCTAATTATCACTGTCATGCCAAAACTAATTAGGAACTCCTTTCCTGCCTTCTCTACAACAATACCCATCTGGCTCCATACCATATAAATTCCGCTACTTTCTTTGCCAAAGTAAAGCAAATTCATTACATAAATATGACTTTGGGCAGGTTGTGTTAGAGATACTGTTCAACATTGCACATGCTTGCTAAGACTAAATTCCGAGCGCATCATCACTTTAAGCTCTGCGATACATTTACTGTCAACGGACAACGGCTCTAGTTTTTATGACACAATGTTAAAATATTTTCTCTTTGGTGCTGTCCATTTTATTGGGGAGATTTTCTTTGCTGCACTTTTTGTCCTGGAGACACAACAGGTAGTGAGAGTGAAGTTCTCTTCTCCAAAGGACAATTAAAAGGTAGAAGTCTCTTAGCTGCCTTGTAAGTGTTTGACAAGTTTTGTGCTTTTTACATGTTCCCCCTTTCTGAAGGGGATCATATGATAATAGTTGTCTGTTTATTCATCTTTCAGTATAGTCTTGCATCTTCCACTCCTGATGATTGGCTTCAGGCCATGAAACGCGTCCCCGATTAAGGGTGTCATGACAAACCGTTTTTTAGGATTAGTTTTAACTTCCCTGCATTATGTATTAATCTCTCTTGGATGTGTGTTGCTTCTCTGTATCCAATGCATTAATTATGAATATCGTGATTTATATTCTCATCAAACGTTTTCATTGTTTATTGATTAACTGTAACAAATATATTTTTATGATCCTTGATTGACATGTTAAGTATCTACAAAATAAAAATCATGTTACTATTATTATTATAATTATTATTATTATGTTTATTTACATTATGAGTAACAATATTTGCCATTACTATCATTACGTACTAGTTTACAATGTGCCTATCAATCATGTATATTTTACGTGGTTGTGGCATTGAACTATTTACTCATTATGACTCTGGCACATTGTGTGTCTATCAACCATGTGTATAGTTCACATGATTGTGACACTCAACTGAATTAGAGTCTATCATTTGAATCCTATCCTTCGTTATTCCTGCTAATGCCCCGTACACACGGTCGGACATTGATCGGACATTCCGACAACAAAATCCTAGGATTTTTTCCGACGGATGGTGGCTCAAACTTGTCTTGCATACACACGGTCACACAAAGTTGTCGGAAAGTCCGATCGATCTGAACGCGGTGACGTAAAACACGTACGTTGGGACTATAAACAGGGCAGTAGCCAATAGCTTTCCTCTCTTTATTTATTCTGAGCATGCGTGGCACTTTGTGCGTCGGATTTTCATACACACAATCGAAAATTCCGACAACGGATTTTGTTGTCGGAAAATTTTATAGCCTGCTCTCAAACTTTGTGTGTTGGAAAATGGAAGATGGAAAATGTGTGATGAAGCCCACACACGGTCGGAATTTCCGACAACATGGTCCTATCACACATTTTCCGTCGGAAAATCCGACCGTGTGTACGGGGCATAAGACATGCCCCATGTAAAGTCCCAACCCTGCCTCTTTTTTATGTATATCTCTTCTCCAAAGGGTTTGCTTCAGAGTCGGCATTACAAGAAAGCGAGTATCTCCGCTGTTCCCCCCTTCCCTGTTAGAAATTAGTTTCATAGATAGAAACTGAAGAATGCTTAGCTCATAGGATACTTAAGAAAAAGTGTTTATTCTTCACAAAGCAAGACAAGACTTACGTAGGGACATATGGTAACATATTACATGGCTTCAGACATCAAAAGGTGAAAGAGATATATACAGTATCTCACAAAAGTGAGTACACCCCTCACATTTTTGTAAATATGTTATTATATCTTTTTATGTGACAAGACGGAAGAAATGACACTTTGCTACAATGTAAAGTAGTGAGTGTACAGCTTGTATAACAGTGTAAATTTGCTGTCCCCTCAAAATAACTCAACACACAGCCATTAATGTCTAAACCGCTGGCATCAAAAGTGAGTACACCCCTAAGGCTCGGCCCCAAGTCGCCCCAGAAATAGTTTGAATGGGAGTTAACGCTAGCGTCTTAATAGACGCTACTGAAGTCGCTCCGACTTCAGAGCGTACTCCCTGTACTACTTTGATCCGACTTGGTAGGCGACCTGTACCATAGAAATCAATGGAAGTCGCCTCCAAGTCGGATCTCTCTGTAAAGTCAAGCGACTTTGCAGGGAAAACCCCTCCCTCCCCCCCCTCCCTCCCAGAGAGCTGATTGGCCACAGGCGAAGTCGCCTGTCATGGAGGCGACTTCAAGTCGCCTTATAATTTGCTAAAGTCGCGTCGAAGTCGCGTCGAAGTCGCGTCGAAGCCGCCGTGCAAAGTCGCGCTGAAGTCGTGTTGCCCCAGTGTGAACCGACCCTAAGTGAAAATGTTCAAATTGTGCCCAAAGTGTCAATATTTTGTGTGACCAACATTATTTTTTCAGCACTGCCTTAACCCTCTTGGGCATGGAGTTCACCAGAGCTTCACAGGTTACCACTGGAGTCCTCTTCCACTCCTCCATGACGACTTCACAGAGCTGGTGGATGTTGTAGACCTTGCGCTCCTCCACCTTCCGTTTGAGGATGCCTCACAGATGCTCATAAGGGTTTAGGTCTGGAGACATGCTTGGCCAGTCCATCACCTTTACCCTCAGCTTCTTTAGCAAAGGCAGTGGTCATCTTGGAGGTGTGTTTGGGGTCTTTATTATGTTGGAATACTGCCCTGCGGCCCAGTCTCAGTACATGTTGGCATTCATGGTTCCCCCAATGAACTGTAGCTCCCCAGTGCCGGCAGCACTCATGCAGCCCCAGACCATGACACTCCCACCACCATGCTTGACTGTAGGCAAGACACACTTGTCTTTGCACTCCTCACCTGGTTGCCGCCACACACACTTGACACCATCTGAACCAAATAAGTTTTTCTTGGTCTCATCATGGTCTCATCATGGTTCCAGTAACCCATGTCCTTAGTCTGCTTGTCTTCAGCAAAATATTTGCGGGCTTTCTTGTGCATCATCTTCCTTCTGGGACGACAGGCGTGCAGACCAATTTGATGCATTGTGAGGTGTATGGTCTGAGCACTGACAGGCTGACCCCCCACCCCTTCAACCTCTGCAGCAATGCTGGCAGCACTCATACTGTCTATTTCCCAAAGACAACCTCTGGATATGACGCTGAGTACATGCACGCAACTCCCTTGGTCGACCATGACGAGGCCTGTTCCGAGTGGAACCTGTGCTGTTAAACCGCTATATGGTCTTGGCCACCGTGCTGCAGCTCAGTTTCAGGGTCTTGGCAATCTTCTTATAGCCTAGGCCATCTTTATGTAGAGCAACAAATTCTTTTTTTTCAGATCCTCAGAGAGTTCTTTGCCATGAGGTGCCATATTGAAGTTCCAGTGACCAGTATGAGAGAGTGATAACACCAAATTGAACACACCTGCTCCCCATTCACACCTGAGACAATGTAACACTAACTAGTCACATGACACTGGGGAGGGAAAATGGCTTATGGGCTCAATTTGGACATTTTCACTTAGGGGTTTACTCAATTTTGTTGCCAGCAGTTTAGACATTCATGGCTGTGTGTTGAGTTATTTTGAGGGGACAGCAAATTTACACTGTTATACAAGCTGTACACTCACTACTTTACATTGTAGCAAAGTGTCATTTCTTCAGTGTTGTCACATGAAAAGATAGAATAAAATATTTACAAAAATGTGAGGGGTGTACTCACTTTTGTGAGATACTGTATATCAGATGTTACATTCTTCCAGAGTGCAGTTTCCTTCCTTCCCTATCTCTTTCTAACTATCCATTTAGAACCATATATTCTTATACTGTTTTGTAAAGTTATGTCAGCACTTCACGAGAATAAAACCCATTCTTGCATTTAGGGTTTGATCTATAGTACTAAGATACATAGCTCCTTCTAACATTCTGACATAGAAACTCAGACTAGAAATACATACACAGCTAAATGACTTTTCTGTGAATGTCAAAGGTGTACAGTAACCTTCAAAAACTGACATCATTAAATTATAACATTAATGTATATTTTATATATATTTCAGAAACTTTTATCACTTAAAATAATATTAAACTCAAAATCTCTAACATTCTCCTCTCCCTGTCTATCCCAGGTGCTTGTATGTGACATCACATGGGACGGCTGGTGGGGAACAGTGTGCCAAAACAGGACTGTACCCTGCCGCCCCTATGTATTGTACTCTGCCGCCCCCCCCCCCTCCGTACTGTACCCTGCAGTCTCCATGTAATGTGCCCGCTGCCCCCTGTACTGTACCCTGCAGTCTCCATGTAATGTGCCGCTGCCCCGTGTACTGTACCCTGCAGTCTCCATGTAATGTGCCCGCTGCCCCGTGTACTGTACCCTGCAGTCTCCATGTAATGTGCCCGCTGCCCTGTGTACTGTACCCTGCAGTCTCCATGTAATGTGCCCACTGCCCCGTGTACTGTACCCTGCAGTCTCCATGTAATGTGCCCGCTGCCCCCTGCACTGTACCCTGCAGTCTCCATGTAATGTGCCCACTGCCCCCTGTACTGTACCCTGCAGTCTCCATGTAATGTGCCCGCTGCCCCCTGTACTGTACCCTGCAGTCTCCATGTAATGTGCCTTGCTGCCCCGTGTACTGTACCCTGCAGTCTCCATGTAATGTGCCCCGCTGCCCCGTGTACTGTACCCTGCAGTCTCCATGTAATGTGCCCTGATGCCCCCTGTACTGTACCCTGCAGTCTCCATGTAATGTGCCCTGCTGCCCCCTGTACTGTACCCTGCAGTCTCCATGTAATGTGCCCTGCTGCCCCCTGTACTGTACCCTGCAGTTTCCCTGTAATGTGCCCTGCTGCCCCCTGTACTGTACCCTGCAGTCTCCATGTAATGTGCCCTGCTGCCCCCTGTACTGTACCCTGTAATATACATGTAATGTGCCCTGCTGCCCCCTGTACTGTACCCTGTAACATACATGTAATGTGCCCTGCTGCCCCCTGTACTGTACTACTGTACCCTGCAGTCTCCATGTAATGTGCCCTGTGCCCCCCCCCGTACTGTACCATGCTGCCTCCCCTGTTCTGTACCCGTCAGTCTCCATGTATTGTGCTCTGCGCCCCCTCTCCCCCCCCGTACTGTACCATGCAGCCTCCATGTAATGTTCCCTGCTGCCTTCCCTGTTCTGTACCCTGCAGTCTCCATGTAATGTGCTCTGCTGCACTCCCTGTACTGTACCCCGCAGTTTCCATGTAATGTTCCCTGCTGCCCCAATGTAATGTGCCCTGCAGCCTCCATATAGTGTGCCCTGTTGTCCCCCATGTAATCTGCCCTGCAGCCTCCATATAGTGGGCCCTGTTGTCCTCCATGTAATGTGCCCTGCAGCCTTGCCTAATGTGCCCTACTGCCTCCCCTTACTGTGCCCAGCTGTGCCCCCCCCCTATTGTGCCCTGTAGCTCCCCCCTGTAATGTGTCCTTCTGCCCACAATAATGTGCCCTGCTGTCTCCCCTTGCTGTGCTCCCTATGTAATGTGCCCTGATGCCCCCCCCCCCTTACTGTGCCCTGCTGTCCCCATGTAATGTGCCCTGCTGCCCCCACCTAAAGGAGCCCTGCTGTGCACCCCATGTAATGTACCCTCCTGACCCCCCTCTTCTCTGTCATGCTGACCCTCTGTGCTTTGCCAGGCTAAACTCTTGTACACGGCTTATCTCAAGTTTGACCCAGAATTGAGCATCTAAGCAGAAAAAAAAACACAAGCACAAGTTTCACATTGAAGAAATATGTAAGTGTTAATATGCACTCTGATTATTTAATGCTATTTTTAAAAATAATTATTGTTATATTGTATTTTCAGCTCGCTGATCACACCAGTATACCGTAAGCTGTAAATCTGAACATTATTTAAGGGGTTCCCCGAGATGTCAAACTTCTTGCCAAGGGTTTCTCCAAGGTAAAAAGAAGAGGACACCTGTTTTAGTTTACTTAAAATGAATATCGCAGCAACACATATAACATGCATTGCTGCACATTGTGGAAACACATGCATTACCACAACACATAAGTATAAATGGGCCTGTAGATTCAAAAGCACCGTGTCTCATAAACAATTGCCATCTTTTTTTTTCCAATACAGTTTTACTGTTTTCTTTATGCGTCTCAGTGCTTCTGATCTTCTTCAGCCTCTCAGCCACGTTCTGTCTACATGAACTCTCTCCAGCATTGGCTGTAATAGACATGTGCACTACCGAAAAATGTGTTTAGTTTTGTTTTTATTTCAGTGGGGGTTTTTTTCGTTTATCGGATCATTCGTTATGATCAGCATTCATTACTTCGGATCATCCGTAACTTCAGGTGCACTCCTACTCGTTATGTTCACTGACAGTTACTTTAGCCAAATTTGAAAGGAAATGCCAATAAAATTGTAAATCAAATCTATCCCAAATTAGCTGCTATGGCGCAGAGATCTGAATAGAAGAATTACTGACTTCAGCTATTTTACCTCTAATTTAATAGTTTATATTAATAAATAATAATAAAAACTTTTAAAATAGTTAATAATTTATTTGTAATAGAAAATACAAAAAACAAAATTATCCGAATGTAATAGATTCCTTAAATTCGTAGGTTGAATCATTTTTCGTTCTTTCGGATTTTTGTATTTTCGGGTTATCGTACTTTCAGGATTTTGTTCTGACAATTCGTTTTCGTATGCATTCGTCAAAAGAGTCTTTCGTTCATTCGGATGCATCCGAATATGCCAAATTTAGTCCGAAAACAAATTTGTAACGAAATAAATTGAACATGTCTAGGTTGTACATCATTATTTAGCTTTGTGGCAGTGACAGCAGTGGACCATGTCTGCACAATATCTCTCAGAACAGCCACTAGTAATATTTATAAAAAAAATGGATACTGGAAAGAGGGATTGAGGGGACAGGAGAATAAGTGCTGATGGCCATTTGGCAAGGGAGAGGACTTGTGCTAGAAGAGGGGGGCAAGAAGTGGGGAAAGATTTGTGTTGTGAGGGAGGATTGGGGAGGGGATTTGTACTGGGAGGGGGGATTTGAGGGGAGAGGAGCATTTGTACTACAAGGAAGATTTGGTAGGGGGATTTGTTCTGGAATTGGGAATTTTGGGGAGGATTTGTGCCAGAAGTGGGATTTGGGGAGGGGCATTTTTGCTAAAAGGGGAGAGAGAATTTTTGCTGGGAGGAGAAATTGGAGGGAGGTTGTGCTGGGAGGGGGGTTTGGGGTTGAAGAGGATTTATGTTGGGGGGGGGGGTTGGGTTTGTACTAGCAGGGGGGAGAGAATTTCTGCTGGGAGCAGAGGATATACAGTATGCTGGGGGGAGTAAAGGGAACATATTTGTTAGTTTTGTAAGGGAGGATTGGGAGAAGGAGAAATTGTGCTGGGATGGGGAATGGGGGGATTGTGCTGGGATAGAGGATTTGGGGGTGGGGGGTTGTGATAAAATGGGAGTAGATAATTTGTGCTGGAAAGATAAATTGGAGGGGGGGGGTTGCTGGAAGGGTGGATTGAGGGGGAAGAGGATTTGCTCTGGGGTGGGGAGGGTTTGAGCTGGGGGGGATTTGGAGGGGAAGAGGATTTGTACTAGAAGGCTAGAAGAGAGTTGGTATGGGGAGGGGAATTTGTCCTGGGAATGGAACTGGAATGGAACAGGATTTGTGCTGGAAGGGGGTGATTTGGGGTGGTGGAATAGGATTTGTTCTGGGAGGGGAGGAGATTTGTACTGGGACAAAAGAGCATGCAGATTAGTACTGTATTTTTTTTTTTTTTTTTTGGAGGGGAGTGAGTGGAAATTTTTGCTAAAATATTAATATTAAGCAGTTTTTAGTGGGATTGCGACATTGCGGCAGACAGATCGGACACTTTTGACACTTTTTTGGGACCAGTGACATTTATACAGCGATCAGTGCTATGAAAAAATGCACTGATTACTGTATAAATGACACTGGCAGGGAAGGGGTTAACACTAGGGGGCGATCAAGGGGTTAAATGTGTTCCCTGGGAGGTGTTTCTAACTGTAGGGGGAGGGGACTGACTGGGAGTACAGAGAGATCACTGTTCCCAATCACTAGGAACAGACGATCACTCTGTACTTCCTTGTCAGAATGAGGATCTGTTTGTTTACATTGACAGATCCCCGTTCTGGCTCTCTGGAGCGATCGTGGGTGGCCGGCGGACATCGCGGCCACACGCATCAGCTCCCTTGCCGTGCAGCGGGCATGCATGCCTGCTATAGCGGTTAAAGGGACCGACTTACAGCTCTGGCAATTCACGGGAATGAACCAGCCTGCTGCAGTATAATGATGGCGGCTGGTCAGCAAGCGGTTAATTAAATTCTACTTTAACCACTTGACGACCGCCTCACGCCGATGTACGTCGGCAAAGTGGCACGGACAGGCAAAATCACGTACAGGGTACGTGATTTGCCTTCCGCGGGTGGGGGGTCCGATCGGACCCCCCCCCGGTGCCCGAGGCGGTCGTCGTTTGTCCAGCGGCGATCGGTGATGAGGGGGAGACCATCCGTTCGTGGCCCCCCCCTCGCGATCGCCGCCGGCCAATGAGAACACTCCTTTGCTGCTGTATGCTAAACAGCAGCAAAGGAAGTGATGTCATCTCCCCTCGGGTCGGTATTTTCCGTTCCGGCCCGAGGAGAGACGACAAGTATGTGAGTGCACAAACACTACACACACAGTAGAACATGCCAGGCACACAAATCACCCCGATCCCCCCCCCGATCGCCCCCCGATCCCCCCCCAATCACCCCCCCCCCTGTCACAAACTGACACCAGCAGTTTTTTTTTTTTTTTCTGATTACTGCATAGTGTCAGTTTGTGACAGTTACTGTGTTGGGACAGTGTATATTACCCCCCTTTAGGTCTAGGGTACCCCCCTAACCCCCCCTAATAAAGTTTTAACCCCTTGATCACCCCCTGTCACCAGTGTCGCTAAGCGATCATTTTTCTGATCGCTGTATTAGTGTCGCTGGTGACGCTAGTTAGTGAGGTAAATATTTAGGTTCGCCGTCAGCGTTTTATAGCGTCAGGGACCCCCATATACTACCTAATAAATGTTTTAACCCCTTGATTGCCCCCTAGTTAACCCTTTCACCACTGATCACCGTATAACCGTTACGGTTGACGCTGGTTAGTTTGTTTATTTTTTATAGTGTCAGGGCACCCGCCGTTTATTACCGAATAAAGGTTTAGCCCCCCGATCGCCCGGCGGTGATATGCGTCGCCCCAGGCAGCGTCAAATTAGCGCCAGTACCGCTAACACCCACGCACGCAGCATGCGCCTCCCTTAGTGGTATAGTATCTGATCGGATCAATATCTGATCCGATCAGATCTATACTAGCGTCCCCAGCAGTTTAGGGTTCCCAAAAACGCAGTGTTAGCGGGATCAGCCCAGATACCCGCTAGCACCTGCGTTTTGTCCCTCCGCCCGGCCCACCCAAGTGCAGTATCGATCGATCACTGTCACTTACAAAACACTAAACGCATAACTGCAGCGTTCGCAGAGTCAGGCCTGATCCCTGCGATCGCTAACAGTTTTTTTGGTAGCATTTTGGTGAACTGGCAAGCACCAGCCCCAGGCAGCGTCAGGTTAGCGCCAGTACCGCTAACACCCACGCACGCATCATACACCTCCCTTAGTGGTATAGTATCTGATCGGATCAATATCTGATCAGATCTATACTAGCGTCCCCAGCAGTTTAGGGTTCCCAAAAACGCAGTGTTAGCGGAATCAGCCCAGATACCTGCTAGCACCTGCGTTTTGCCCCTCCGCCCGGCCCAGCCCAGCCCACCCAAGTGCAGTATCGATCGATCACTGACACTTACAAAACACTAAACGCATAACTGCAGCGTTCGCAGAGTCAGGCCTGATCCCTGCGATCGCTAACAGTTTTTTGGTAGTGTTTTGGTGAACTGGCAAGCGCCAGCGGCGTAGTACACCCCGGTCGTAGTCAAACCAGCACTGCAGTAACACTTGGTGACGTGGCGAGTCCCATAAGTGCAGTTCAAGCTGGTGAGGTGGCAAGCACAAGTAGTGTCCCGCTGCCACCAAAAAGACAAACACAGGCCCGTCGTGCCCATAGTGCCCTTCCTGCTGCATTCGCCAATCCTAATTGGGAACCCACCACTTCTGCAGCGCCCGTACTTCCCCCATTCACATCCCCAACCAAATGCAGTCGGCTGCATGAGAGGCATTTTTATGTCCTCCCGAGTACCCCTACCCAACGAACCCCCCAAAAAAGATGTCGTGTCTGCAGCTAGCGCGGATATAGGCGTGACACCCGCTATTATTGTCCCTCCTGTCCTGACAATCCTGGTCTTTGCATTGGTGAATGTTTTGAACGCTACCATTCACTAGTTGAGTATTAGCGTAGGGTACAGCATTGCACAGACTAGGCACACTTTCACAGGGTCTCCCAAGATGCCATCGCATTTTGAGAGACCCGAACCTGGAACCGGTTACCGTTATAAAAGTTAGTTACAAAAAAAGTGTAAAAAAAAAAAAAATATGAAATAAAAAAAAATAGTTGTTGTTTTATTGTTCTCTCTCTCTCTATTCTCTCTCTCTATTGTTCTGCTCTTTTTTACTGTATTCTATTCTGCAATGTTTTATTGTTATTGTTATTGTTATTGATTGTTATTGTTATTGTTATTGTTATTATGTTTTATCATGTTTGTTTTTCAGGTGTGTAATTATTTACACTTTACTGTGCTTTATTGTTAACCATTGTTAACCATTTTTTTGTCTTCAGGTACGCCATTCACGACTTTGAGTGGTTATACCAGAATGATGCCTGCAGGTTTAGGTATCATCTTGGTATCATTCTTTTCAGCCAGCGGTCGGCTTTCATGTAAAAGCAATCCTAGCGGCTAATTAGCCTCTAGACTGCTTTTACAAGCCGTGGGAGGGAATGCCCCCCCCCCCCCACCGTCTTCCGTGTTTTTCTCTGGCTCTCCTGTCTCAACAGGGAACCTGAGAATGCAGCCGGTGATTCAGCCAGCTGACCATAGAGCTGATCAGAGACCAGAGTGGCTCCAAACATCTCTATGGCCTAAGAAACCGGAAGCTACGAGTATTTCATGACTTAGATTTCGCCGGATGTAAATAGCGCCATTGGGAAATTGGGGAAGCATTTTATCACACCGATCTTGGTGTGGTCATTTGCTTTGAGGGCAGAGGAGAGATCTAGGGTCTAATAGACCACAATTTTTTCAAAAAAGAGTACCTGTCACTACCTATTGCTATCATAGGGGATATTTACATTCCCCGAGATAACAATAAAAATGATTAAAAAAAAAAATATGAAAGGAACAGTTTAAAAGTAAGATTAAAAAAGCAAAAAAATAATAAAGAAAAAAAAAAAAAAAAAAAAAAACACCCCTGTCGCCCCCTGCTCTCGCGCTAAGGCGAACGCAAGCGGCGGTCTGTCGTCAAACGTAAACAGCAATTGCACCATGCATGTGAGGTATCACCGCGAAGGCCAGATCGAGTGCAGTAATTTTTCCAGTAGACCTCCTCTGTAAATCTAAAGTGGTAACCTGTAAAGGCTTTTTAAGGCTTTTAAACATGTATTTATTTTGTTGCCACTGCACGTTTGTGCGCAATTTTAAAGCATGTCATGTTTGGTATCCATGTACTCGGCCTGAGATCATCTTTTTTATTTCATCAAACATTTGGGCAATATAGCGTGTTTTAGTGCATTAAAATTAAAAAAAGTGTGTTTTTTCCCCAAAAAATGCGTTTGAAAAATCATTTTAATCTGTAGGGCATTTGCTTTAAAAAAATATATAATGCTTGGGGGTTCAAAGTAATTTTTTTGCAAAAAAAAAAAACTTTTTCATGTAAACAATAAGTGTCAGAAAGGGCTTTGTCTTCAAGTGGTTAGAAGAGTGGGTGATGTGTGACATAAGCTTCTAAATGTTGTGCATAAAATGCCAGGACAGTTCAAAACCACCCCAAATGACCCCATTTTGGAAAGTAGACACCCCAAGCTATTTGCTGAGAGGCATGTCGAGTCCATGGAATATTTTATATTGCGACACAAGTTGCGGGAAAGAGACAAATTTTTTTTTTTTTTTTTTTTGCACAAAGTTGTCACTAAATGATATATTGCTCAAACATGCCATGGAAATATATGAAATTACACCCCAAAATACATTCTGCTGCTTCTCCTGAGTACGGGGATACCACATGTGTGAGACTTTTTGGGAGCCTAGCCGCGTACGGGACCCCGAAAACCAAGCACCGCCTTCAGGCTTTCTAAGGGCGTGAATTTTTGATTTCACTCTTCACTGCCTATCACAGTTTCGGAGGCCATGGAATGCCCAGGTGGCACAAAACCCCCCCAAATGACCCCATTTTGGAAAGTAGACACCCCAAGCTATTTGCTGAGAGGTATAGTGAGTATTTTGCAGACCTCACTTTTTGTCACAAAGTTTTGAAAATTGAAAAAAGAAAAAAAAAAATGTTTTTTCTTGTCTTTCTTCATTTTCAAAAACAAATGAGAGCTGCAAAATACTCACCATGCCTTTCAGCAAATAGCTTGGGGTGTCTACTTTCCAAAATGGGGTCATTTGGGGGGGTTTTGTGCCACCTGGGCATTCCATGGCCTCCGAAACTGTGATAGGCAGTAAAGAGTGAAATCAAAAATTTTCACCCTTAGAAATCCTGAAGGCAGTGATTGGTTTTTGGGGTCCAGTACGCGGCTAGGCTCCCAAAAAGTCCCACACATGTGGTATCCCCATACTCAGGAGAAGCAGCTAAATGTATTTTGGGGTGCAATTCCACATATGCCCATGGCCTGTGTGAGCAATATATCATTTAGTGACAACTTTATGAAAAAAAAAAAAAAAAAAAAGTGTCACTTTCCCGCAACTTGTGTCAAAATATAAAATATTCCATGGACTCAATATGCCTCTCAGCAAATAGCTTGGGGTGTCTACTTTCCAAAATGGGGTCATTTTGGGGGGTTTTGTGCCACCTGGGCATTCCATGGCCTCCGAAACTGTGATAGGCAGTGAAGAGTGAAAGCAAAAATTTACACCCTTAGAAATCCTGAAGGCGGTGATTGGTTTTCGGGGCCCCGTACGCGGCTAGGCTCCCAAAAAGTCCCACACATGTGGTATCCCCATACTCAGGAGAAGCAGCTAAATGTATTTTGGGGTGCAATTCCACATAGGCCCATGGCCTGTGTGAGCAATATATCATTTAGTGACGACTTTTTGTAAATATTTTTTTTTTTTTTTTTTTTTGTCATTTTTCAATCACTTGGGACAAAAAAAATAAATATTCAATGGGTTCAACATGCCTCTCAGCAATTTCCTTGGGGTGTCTACTTTCCAAAATGGGGTCATTTGGGGGGGTTTTGTACTGCCCTGCCATTTTAGCACCTCAAGAAATGACATAGGCAGTCATAAACTAAAAGCTGTGTAAATTCCAGAAAATGTACCCTAGTTTGTAGACGCTATAACTTTTGCGCAAACCAATAAATATACACTTATTGACATTTTTTTTACCAAAGACATGTGGCCGAATACATTTTGGCCTAAATGTATGACTAAAATTTAGTTTATTGGATTTTTTTTATAACAAAAAGTAGAAAATATCATTTTTTTTCAAAATTTTCGGTCTTTTTCCGTTTATAGCGCAAAAAATAAAAACCGCAGAGGTGATCAAATACCATCAAAAGAAAGCTCTATTTGTGGGAAGAAAAGGACGCAAATTTCGTTTGGGTACAGCATTGCATGACCGCGCAATTAGCAGTTAAAGCGACGCAGTGCCAAATTGGAAAAAGACCTCTGGTCCTTAGGCAGCATAATGGTCCGGGGCTCAAGTGGTTAAAGTGTTACTAAACCCACAGCAGTAAAATCAGTCTTCATATGAAGTAAAGCATGCTTGTTATACTCACTGTGGAACCTAAGGGGTTAATCCACATTATGTAAAAAGGTTGTTTGATCCTGTCTCATTTGATCCTCTCCTTCTTCCACTGTCCCCAATCCATCTCCTGATAGTACAGAGCCTTGGGGGAAAGCCGCACATGTTCAGTTTGGTGTGTATTGCTAGAGAGTTTTTTTTTCTTGGGAGAGTGCATGTGATCAGCACAGGGCCAATCAGCACTGTCCACGCAGAGGGTCAGGGGTCCTGCAGCCTCATAGGACAGTCAGAGGACAATGAAAACTCCTTCTACGAGCTTTAACCAGACACTGATAGAAGTCACAAGACTGCTATATACTGCTGATGAGAAAAAGGTATTTAGCAGTTCGTATTTACTAAAATAATTGCATTTCCATTTCCTGTGTACTGTGGGAGACCAGATAGAGTGAATGCAGGTTTTGGGTTTAGTAAAGGCTGGCTCAGAAAAAAAATGTTAGCTCTCTGTCTATTTTCGGTGTGTGCACTTTTTTTAATGATTGCACGCTAAGGATTACATTTTACATTTGTTTGTGACACAGCAATCACAGCATATTGTATAGGTATAAGGGAGCCCGGGTTGTATGGTTTAGTTTAACTATGCTCCTTAAGACCCTCCTACTGTTAACAGTTTGGCCACACCCACTGTTCGCCGCTGCTTGGTGCATGCGTTGCATTACTACTGTCCCTGGGGTGCCCAGAAGTGCCTCCCTTTTTTTAACAATCCTAACAATCTCCCGGAAGCTGAGTAAGAATGTCACCCCTGGCCACTGTGATTTAACCACACCCAATTTTCACCACGGCGTGTTATGCGTGACGCAGGTAAATCCCTCCATGAAGTGTCCTTCATTCTTCAGATCTAAGGGGGGGGTGGGTATGATAATAACTGGGGGTACATGTAAGAAGGTGACAACACAGGAGCACAATTTTGAAACAGGGACAGAACTTTGTCACCCTATAACAGGAAGTGCCCAAACAAGGCCTTTCATGGCAGGATCACCAGAGATTATTTTAGCTTTAAAAAGAGTGAAAAGAGCTTTTGGCATAACATATTGAAGTTTACATGATATTTATTTCCCTTGTTTAGATCTATGTATAGGGAGAACTGGAAAAGGGGGATTTTGATGGTGCCACAGATATAACAACAATCTGATAAAAAAAATATGAAATATTTTAATAATATAAAACATAATATATAATGTAAACAAATGTTGACTCTCATATAAAGACAAACATATATGAAATTATCACAGCATTATAACAAACAATATAGTGCATATACCACTTCCATCAGCTTATTCCCCACAGTTACAACCTTTTGTACCACCTGCCCCACCCTATTAGATTGTAAGCTCTTCTGAGCAGGGCCCTCCTAATCCTCTTGTATTTTATTGTATTACAACTGTATTGTCTCCCTTTTATATTGTAAAGCGCTGCGTAAACTGTTGGCGCTATATAAATCCTGAATAATAGTAATATAGAGCAAAGCTATATAAATGCCTGTTGGCTCAACATGTTTTGCAAACACAACCATAGCTCATTAATTAGTATGTTGTATGTCCTATGTATTATACATTGTGTAAGTGTCCATTTTTTTATTTTATTTTTTATTAAAATGTATCCGTATATTATAAATTGTAATAAATTGTTGTTGTTTGATACCTTATATCAGGGGTAGGCAACCCCCCGCACACCAAGCCTCTTTTGCCGGCACTCGGCTCCCTCCCCATCAGCAGAGCAGCGCAGGGAAGTGTCAGTGAGACACAAATGCATTCCAATCTCAGAATTCCCCACACCGCACTAACGGGGAGGCACTGCGCCCCCACGCATTGTAAAAGATGGGAAACATTGTTTAGTTCTCTAACTTTGATGTAGCTATGATCGTCAGCTTTTGTGATGGGGAAGAGATTGGGTGCAGTTCTTCTAGCGATGGGCGGTCCCTGTTTCCAGGAGGAGAAGGACTGTCATTGGCCACTGCTAAAGCCAATCACAGTCCTGCCAGCCCCGTCCACCATCTGGAGGAAGATGATTCACTTGGTTGCCACTACCAACCTCAGAAAGAAGGGATTTCACTGTGATTGAGAAAACCACAATCAGGTGACAGTTTGTGGAATTACTGTTGAGCTCCTGAGAACTTTGTTGAAATTATTCCTGAACCTTTGCGTCACTTACTACTGAACCCCTCTGCACTCTGTGTCCCTTTAAGCCGCAGCCAGTATTCAGCGCAATGAAAATCACACCCAACTTTTGCTGCGGCGCAGAAACTTTTTCTCAGCTGCGGGGGCCCAACTTATGACCCTGCACATAGGCCCACTGCTTTCAGAAAATGCCCCTGACCTGAGCTCATCATTGCGTATCCATTCCAGATGTGTGTATGTCACATACATCACATACATCCCATACATCACATACATCCCATACATCCCATACATCCCATAAATCACATACATCACATACATCCCATACATCCCATACATCCCATACATCCCATAAATCACATACATCACATACATCACATACATCCCATACATCACATACATCACATACATCCCATACATCACATACATCCCATACATCCCATACATCCCATACATCCCATAAATCACATACATCCCATACATCCCATACATCACATACATCACATACATCCCATACATCCCACGAATGTGTCAGGACAGGTAGATGTGTCTCATCTCTGCTTCCTTTCACCACTCTGCATATCACACATATCATAGATGAGAAGAAGGTACAGCGGTGGAAGAGAGAGCAGGAGGATTCAGTGTTGGGGCAGATGAGCCGGGGGTGTTCAGTGTTGGGGCAGAAAAGCAGGGAGGGGTAGAGCAGTGGGCCAGATGTGAAAGGAGATGTATTGGGGGGGCAGATGAGCAGGGGGTTTCGGTGTTGCGGCAGAAAAGCAGGGGGTACAGAGGTGAGACAGATGTGCAGGAGGTACATTGGTGGGCGGATGAGAAAGCGAGTTACAGTGGTGTGGCAGATGAGTTCAGTGTTAGGACAGATGAGAAGGTGATTCAGTAGTGAGACAGAAGAGCATGGCGATACAGCGGTGGAGTAGATCTGCAGGGAGGTACGCTGGTGGGGCAGATGAGAAAAGGGGTACATTGATGGGGTAGATGAGCAGGGGGGTTACAGTGGTGGAACAGAAGAGCAAGGGGGTACAGTGTTTGGAGGGATGAGAAGGGGGTTCAGCAGTGGGACAGAAAAGCAGGGGGGGTACAGTGATGGGGCAGATGAGCAGGGTGTTTCAGTGTTGGGCCAGATGAGAAGGGGGTTACAGTGGTGGGAAAGATGAGCAGAGGGGGGTTCAGTGTTGGGGCAGAGGAGAAAGGAGGTACATTGGTGGGACAGATGAGCAGGGGGTTACAGCAGTGGGGCAGAGGAGCAGGGGGTACAGAGGTGGGGCAGATGTGCAGAGGGGTGCAGAGGAGAAAAGAGGGACATCGATGGAACACATGAGCAGGGGGTTACAGTAGTGAGACAGAAGAGCAGATCAAACAGAGGTGGGACAGATGTGCAGGAGGTACAGTCGTGGGGCAGATGAGAAATGGGGTTACAGTGGTGGGGCAGATGAGCAGATAAGTTCAGTGTTAGGACAGATGAGAAGATGGTTCAGTGGTGGAGCAGATGTGCATGGAGGTACAGTGATAGGGCAGATGAGAAAGGGAGAACATTGGTGGGGCAGGTGAGCAGCGGGTTACAATGGTGGGACAAAATAGCAGGGTGGTACAGTGGTGGGGCAGATGTATAGAGGGTTACAGTGGTGGGGCAGATGTATAGAGGGTTACAGTGGTGGGGCAGATGAGCAGAAGGGTTCAGTGTTGGGGCAGAAAAGCAGGGGGGTAAAGCAGTGGGGCAGATGTGAAAGGAGGTGTATTGGTGGGACAGATGAGCAGGGGGTTACAGTGGTGGAGCAGATGTGCAGGGTAGTACAGTGGTGGGGGCAGATGTACAGTGGTGGGGCAGATGTGCAGGGGGAACAGTGATCTGAAGTGTGGAGTTGCAGGAATTGGGGCTGATCTGAAGCGTCAGAGTGCAGGATGTTAATTTTTCACTACTAAAGTAGTTTACATCATTTACTTTATAAAAAATCCTTTTTGTGATTGAGCGTGTGAAGTTGACATTTTTTTTGTTATAAAATCGTCACGCTTAATTTCTTTGAAAACATTTTTCGGCACACTGTGCTCTAAAATGGTTGCCTACCCCTCATTTTATCTTATTTTCTGTTTTGTTTTTTTTTGTACTTTCTTGTAGCCAATATATTGCCTTACAACTCCTGAGGAAGCAATTAGCGAAACATGTTGAGCCAACAGGCATTTACAGTATATAGCTTTGCTCCATATGCATTATATTGCTCGTTATCATGCTGTGATAATTTTATATATATTTGTCTTTAGATGAGAGTTAACATTTGTTTACTCCTTTTTATATTAATAAAATATTTCATATTTTTTTTTTTATCAAATTGTTGTTATATCTGTGGCACCATTAAAATCCCCCTTTTGCAGATCTGTCTGTTCATTTCTAGTTAGGGATGAGGGTGCCTTTGATCTCCTGAATTAGTGTGATTATTTCAATTGTTTAGATCTACGTTACCCCCTTCAGTCCATCTCGTTAGTAGTAGAGGGATGGGTCAGCCCCCCCCCCCCCCCTCGTCATTCACAATTTTTCTCTGAAAATTCATTTTCCTCTGCATTGCAGTCTTTGGATTCCAGTAATGAATATCACACATTATTACACCCACACAATTTATCGAGTAATTAGGCAACAATAAAATCATCCATCCGAGCTAAAACAGAGAATGACGTTCCAAAGAGTAACATGGGCACGCCATTAGCTTTTATAACAGATAATACAAAGGTACTTTTAACCAAAGAGGAAAATTTATTATGTAAGCCTGACAGGTTTATCATTCCAACTGCTTCATGGACCGAGAATAGAAGGTGATAACGGGAAGTGCTGGGAGAAGGGCTTCTGAAAAAGGGGAACTAAACTTTCATGAGCTCATAAAAGGGAAGTACAGGTACAATGGTTTCATTAAATGTCTAACTAACTTCATCTGATGTTTCATTTACTTAAAGGCTAAGTTCACCGGAAAATAGCTTATGTAGTCAAGGGACATCAACAGGTATGGAAGAAAAAAAAAAAAAACTGTGCAGCTTTGTAAACGGTTTATTCGTTCTATAGTTGTACCTGTAGGCCACTTGGGTCCCCCATAAAGTACAGTAAAACCTTGGGTTGAGAGTAACTTGGTTTGAGAGCGTTTTGCAAGTCAAGCAAATTTTTTTTTTTAATAAACGATGACTTGGTATACAAGTGATGTCTTGATATACAAGTAGCGTCACAACTGAGTATAAAAGAGAAGAGAGGCGCCTCTAAGTGTAGCAATATGGTTCAATTTAATGAAAGTACAACATTTAACATCTCACATGGTTGCTGATTAAAAGAGGCACATCTAAGTATGCAGGGATCCGGGGTAAAGCTGTCCACATAGACCGTCCTCCACACCGCCATCAATGTCATCTCTTCCACGCTGCGCTCCACGAGCGCTTCAAGCCTCGCTTTCAGATCGCTCTACTGCAGGGAAGTCTTCCCGGTCACGATTGCAGACTGACAGCAGTGGTAGCCGGTGGTGCGGGGGACGGTCTATGTGGACAGCTTTACCCCAGATGCCTGTATAGTTGCATGTGCCTGTTTTAATCATCAACCATATGAGTTGCTAAATGTAACCATATTGCTACACTTAGAGCCCATTCACACAGGGGCGACTTTGGATCCGACTTGAAGTCGCCCCAAGCCGCCTCAAGCCGCGCGACATGATAAAATCAATGTAAGTGAATGAGAGTCGTCTTAATGCACACTACTGAAGTCGCTCCGACTTCAGAAAAGGTTCCTGTACTACTTCAATCCGACTTCTAAGGGACTTGTACCCATTGATTTCAATGGAAGTCGCCTCCAAGTCGGATCACCGTTCATAGTGAGGCAACTTTACAGGAAGCAGAAAGGAATTTACCCAGAACAAGAATGATGTCACAAGAGCTGATAAGCTCTGGTTGGCCACTTGTAAAGTTCCCTGTCCAAGGCGACTTCAAGTCAGTGTTGTAAGTCGCCCCAAGTCGCACTGTTAGTCATACTCAAATCGTGTCCAAGTTGCCTCCCAAAGTCGCGCTGGAAGTGGTGTTGCCCCTGTGTAAATGGGCTCTTCGAGGCGCCTCTCTTCTCTTTTATACTCTGTAGCTCCTGCTGGATTTTGCTTCTAATCCCCTCTTGGAGGCTTCCATTTGTGGATGGACATTTTATGGTTACACAACCGATCACATTGCTATAATCTTTTTATATAGACTATAAACTTATAAATAAATGGTTGTGGAACCAATCATCTGAGAGTCCATTATTTCTTATGGAGAAATTTGCTTTGATATTATATTTTTATTATACAGGATTAATATAGCGCCAACAGTTTGCGCAGCGCTTTGCAACATGAGGGCAGACAATACACGTACAATACAAATCAATACAGGAGGGATTACAATCTAGAAGGGGGGGTCAAGTGGAAACAAAAGGTAATAACGGTGGGGGATGAGCTGATGGAGAAAATGAAAAAACAGTTGTTAGGTGTGGGTAGGGTAGGCTTCTCTGAAGAGAAGGGTTTTTAGGGATCGTCTAAAAGCTATTAAAGTAGGAGATAAGCGGACAGATTGGGGTAGGGCATTCCATAGGATTGGAGAGGCTTTGGAAAAGTCCTGGAGGCGAGCATGGGAGGAGGTGATGAGGGAGCTAGAGAGCAGGAGGTCTTGAGAGGAACAAATAGAACGAGTAGGTTGGAATTTTGAAACTAGGCTAGTGATGTAGCTGGGGGCGAAATTGTGGATGGTTTTGTACGTAGTTGTTAGCATTTTGAATTCAAGATATGAGAGTGCTTTGGATTACAAGCATGTTTCCGGAACAAATTTTGCTCGCAATCCAAAGTTTTACTGTATGGCCAAAAAACTCCTAGGTAGCAATCCCAACACCCTGCCTTGTTCCCAGGATGTGAAAACCTATTGATTTCCACTCCTGTAATGCTGGGAGTGAGCGTCCAACAAGTTTCACATCCTAGCTACAAGACTGGATTGGGGGGAAGGATGGGGGGATTGTTAATTGGCAGTTTTTTGTCCAGGCTTCCTGGCGGACCCAAATGGCCTACAGGTATAACCATAAAAAGCATGAACATTTTACATAGCTTCACAGTATTTTTAATACCTACTGAGCCTCTTGACTTCATAGGTTATTTTCTGGAAGAAGTGAACTTTATGAGCATCTAACACTTTTACTGCCACTGACCAGGGCTGGCGCTCCCGCTAGCCACCTGAGGCACACTGCTGCCTATTGGGCACAACCACGGCCGCTGACTTCCCCTCTAGCCTGGCCGGGGAACACGAGGGGCTGAAGAATGCCACCCTAAACAGGGCTGTCCGGCGGCCACAGCTGGGGAGGCAGAGGAGGACAGTGGGGAGCCGGACGAGGTGGGCACAGCTGGGGAGGCAGAGGAGGACAGTGGGGAGGGGATACTGGGGAGCCGGACGAGGTGGGCACAGCTTCGGAGGCAGTGGGGAGGGGATACAGGCGGGCACCATCAGTGAGAAATTATCCTGGCCTTGTGAGTCTGCTCTGACCCTGTTCCCTGTTGTAGTTATCCCCCCCCCCCAACGCTGCCTGCCCAGCCTGGGGACAGTCCCTAGGGACACATTTAACCCTTTGATTGCCCCTGATGTTAACCCCTTCCCTGCCAGTGTCTTTAGTACAGTGACAGTGCATATTATTTAGCACTGATCACTGTATTGGTATCACTGGTCCCCAACAAACCTCCCTTAGTCTAGGTTCACACTGATGCAATGCGGGAACCAGCGTGATTTCAGCGCTGGTTCCCGCATCACTCCTCTCCCGCAGACAGTTCACACTGCCTTCTGCAAACCGCTGCAGGTGTCAATACAATGTCAATGACACCCCCCCAGATCAATTTATAGATCGCAGTGTGAACTGTGAACTTGCACAGGAATTGGATTGCATAGGTGAGAACACACATGCGATACGATTTCAGTGCGGGGGAAAAAAAAGTCCCTGCACTTTTTTTCCCGCAAATTTAATGCGAGTTCAGCCATACAACGGTATGGCTGAACTCGCATCTTACAGACATCGCATGTGATCGCAGGTGAGAATCACATGCGATGTCTGTGATCGCAGTAGTGTGAACCCGGGCTTAGTGTCTGATTTGTCTGCTGAAAAGTCGCAGTCCCGCTATAAGTCGCTGATCGCCACCATTTACTAGCAAAAAAATAAAAATAAATAAAAATTCCATAAAAATATAGTTTGTAGACGCTATAACTTTTGCACAAACCAATCAATATGCGCTTATTGGGGTTTCTTTTACCAAAAACACGTGGCAGAATACATATTGGTCTAAACTGATGAAAAAATTCGATTTCTTTACATTTTAAGGGCATTTTTTTGTTCATAGCGCAAAAAATAAAAAACGCAGAGGTGATCAAATACCACCAAAAGAAAGCTCTATATGTGGGAGGAAAAAAGGACATCAGTTTTATTTGTGTACAGCGTCGCACGACCGCGCAATTGTCAGTTACAGTAATGCAGTGCCGTATTGCAAAAAATGGCCTGGTCATGCAGGGGGGGGGGGGGGCGTAAACCTTCCGAAGCTGAAGTGGTTAAGGACTAACAGAGTTCTTTTAAGCCTGGCTAACTTTGCATCTTTCACATTCCTAAGTTTATATAAGTTACGTTCGTCTAATTAGTGGCGGTGGATTATTTTTGCATTGCACAGACTGTGACAGTGGTAGCCAGAAGTCAATGCGGAGAAGTCTTGGAAGATCCGTCAACGGGAAAAGATCTATTTATTTGTTCAACATTGAGTAATATTTACCAACACGGAACTGTCATTGTGTTGAAGTTGTAACTAACGAAGCAATGCTGTTCTGACAGATAACTGACGGTGCTGACAAAATACGCCAGCGCAGATCTTCCTCTGTCAATATTTGTGGATGATGGGCAGGTTTAGGGCTAGGTATGCTCTAGCACATTGGTTCTCAACTCCAGTCCTCAGGACCCACCAACAGGCCAGATTTTAAGTATTACCTTGGGGAGATGCAGACAAGAATACTGCAATCACTGAGCAGCAAATGATATCACCTGTGATGTATTTCAGTTATCTTGCAAACCTGGCCTGTTAGTGGGTCCTGAGGACCGGAGTTGAGAACCACTGCTCTAGCAGTTGATGTGGGGTTATTATGGGGATGCATTACAAGGCGACGCCACCCCCAGATTAGCAGCACTGCTCACCTGCGACTGACCCCCACACAGGCTCTGTAAGCCTGCATTCACATCCAGCGTTTTCTAGACGCACATTTATTTATTTTTTTTCTTCTTGCACGTTTTTTGTGTGGCCGCATAGGACACCCTATTCATTTGAATGGGCTGCCTTAGGCGGAACAAATGTGGCAAAGAAGCTCCTGCACCTTTTTCAGACGTAGAGCTTGCGTTTTCTTTACCACCCATTTGCTGGCCGCGTTTGGTCTGCCATTAGCAATTAATGGCGCTGCAAGAGTGACACACGTTTAGGGATTGCGCTGATGTGAAAGGAGTCTTATGCCATGTACACACGGGCGGACTTTTTGGCATCAAAGGTCCGACGGCCTTTCCAACGGACTTTCGACGGACTCTCTAACGAATGGACTTGCCTACACACGATCACACCAAAGTCCGACGGATTCGTACGTAATGACGTACACCGGACTAAAACAAGGAAGTTGATAGCCAGTAGCCAATAGCTGCCCTAGCGTCGGTTTTCGTCCGTCGGACTAGCATACAGACGACCAGATTTCTCTATAGGAACTGGGTTAGGCGGAGTTACGACCTAAAGATTTGAAGCATGTTCCAAATCTAAAGTCCGTCAGATTTTCGACAGAAAAAGTCAGCTGAAGGTCCGATGGTTCCGTCGGACCAGTCCGGTCGAAAAGTCCGCCCGTGTGTACGCGGCATAAGGCTAGGTTCACATTTGTATGTTTGCAGATCTGCAGAAATGGACTACGGTCCATTTAACCCTTTTTGCGCCAGCACCTATCGGCCCTTTAAGAGGTTGATGGTGCCGGGAGGCGGGGGCGGGCTGAAGATCACATGACCGCCGTGATTGGCTGTCACGGCGGTCAAGTGATCCGGGAACTCCCGTTTGCAAACCACGATTTGGAGGTTTCAGTTAGGCACCGGTAACTGTGCTAGGAGCGCACAGGGCACACGCTCTTGGCACAGCTCGAGTGACAGCAATGTACGCAATTATGTGCCAAGTAGCAGGCGGACGCCGAGAGGCTACATATTTGCGTGCAGCCTGCGCCAAGGGGTTAAAGTGGTTCTAAAGTTTTTTTGTTTTTTTTTACCTAAGGCCTCATGTGCACTGCTGCTGGTAAAGAGGCAGTTGGCTGCTTTTTTCAGCTGCCCCTGAACTCCTCCAATGTTATCTTATGTGTACATGTTCACAGGTTCATTTAATGTCGTTTTTAGGCAGTTGCGTTTAGAGGCTTTTCTTTGAAGGCAAAAAAATGAGTTCAGACGCCGAAGTTTTCAACGTTTCAGACGCCAAACGCATCTAAACACAGTACCGGCGTTTAGCCGCATTTTCGTTCAGAAGTGTTTTTAAAGGTGCCCTATTTTTTTTACATTACAAAACTTAAAAATGATAGCAAATGATGAAAAATAACTAAAAAAGTATTTTAAAAACTTGTAATTGCTTGCAATGCTTCATAGACCATTTATATACCCCTGATGAGCCCATGATCCAATCCAATACACCACTAGCTGTACATGTGTGTTGGAAAAATATCCTACAGACATGCGCTGCGCAATCAATGGATGAGTCCAGTAGCGACGAACTCTGGTCCTTGCACGCAATTTCCGACGTCTTTCCAGCCTCATCAACAGCAACGTCAGGAGCATTTCCTCACATATGCTCATTATGGGATCCATAGTAAAAGCACCAAAATTGAGGTAGATACAAGTACACTGCTCTCTCAGCTGCTGCTACTCACTCTGGTCTTACAGAATGGCTGAAATAGTTCGGAGGCAGAAATTGTGGTGGAACGTTCCTCCCTCCCGCCCTAGTGGAAGTGGTTTGGCTGTGGTGAAGAAGACGGCGTCTGCGGTTGGGTCCTTGACGATGGGTATACACATACAATAGCTTCCAACTGTCCCTGATTTGGAGAAAGAGAGATATTACCGCTCTAGGAAGCTCAATCAGGAACAGACGTCTCCTCCATGCTGGAAGTAACAGGTGCCGGCAATGAAGTAGAGAGAAAAAGTCCTGAACAGCCGCACTCAAAATAATGAATTATCTTTATTGAATGATGATCATAAAAAATACATGCCACCGCAGAAAAATAGCAGGAAACTGATGCGTTTCGCACTGTAGTTAGTGCTTAATCATAGCTATGCTATGCTATGATTAAGCACTAACTACAGTGTGAAACGCGTCAGTTTCCTGCTATTTTTCTGCTGTGGCATGTATTTTTTATGATCATCGTTCAATAAAGGTAATTCATTATTTTGAGTGCGGCTGTACAGGACTTTTTCTCTCTGTCCCTGATTTGGAGGGACTGTCCCTAATTTGGAGCAATGTCCCTCTTCCCCCCTCATTTGTCCCTCATTTTGGTCTGATCCATATAGCTGTATATAAAATGCACTTTTTATCTGAACAAAAAGTGTTTCCCAGAGCTAAACCTTTCATCCAAATTCTAAATTGCTGCTTTTGAACATTTTAAAAGCCAATATAAAGGAATAGTATTGGTAAAAAAAAAAAAAACCTTGTGGATTTAAGTAACCTTTTTTTGGGTTAATGCTTCTTCGGATTGGAGAGTATTTAATAATGTTAATATTTTGTTTTGGTTGTGAGTTAATAAAGGCCAAACCGGCCATTTAAATCCAATACAGTGTCAGTGTCCTTAATTAGTAATAAGTGGGAGTGGTAGGTACAATTTTGAGTTGGGGTAGTAAGTTATCTGAACTACCCTAGTCATGCTGTATATGGCTTCCTAAAAAAACATCACAGCACCCGGCCTCAGTATTCCTCTCTAGAACAGAATACTCAAAGGCCCTGAGCACTTGTAGACTTACATATAAAAAAAAAAAATGGCTGCGCAAATATCCTGCGACATAAAAAATTTGCGTAATTAATCTTTGTAGACTCAGTGCTGGGACAAGGTCATCTAGAGCCCAAGGAGAACATGCCAAACTTCACCCACCCCCAAGAAGCATATGTGATAGCAAAAATCTCCTAACCTCCCCCCCCCCCCCCACCCAAAAAAAACCTGAGCACTATTCTGTATGCATACTAGCTAAGCATACATTTCCCCTCCTCCAAGTACAATTCTTCCCCCCGGTGAAATCCCCCCTCCCAGCACAAATCTTTGCCCCCCCCCCATCCCTCTTAGCTCAAATCCTCTCTTTCTCCATATGCCCCCAGAACATATCCCCCCCCCCCCCCAAAAAAAGAAAACTGTCCCCCTCCTAGAACAATTCATAAAGACGTCAAATTTTACCACTGAGCACAAATCCCGCCCCTCACTCCCAATTCCCCCTCTCCCAGCACAAATTACCCTCCCCCAATCCCCACATCCTAGCACAGATCCCCCCAACTTCCCCTCCCAACAAAAATACCCCCCAATCATCCCAACTAGCTCAATCACCCCAGCAAATAAAATGTTTAAAATGTTTCTTTCTAGCATACACCCCCTTCCCCCCTCTACCATATCACCTTTTCTAGCACAAACTCCCCAAATCTCCCCCCATAGCACAAATCCTCCTCCCTCATCCCCCCCTTGCAACTCAAATCCCCCCAAATCACCACTCCTTAGCCTCTGCTTTTAGAAAATATATAATGTTTGGGAGTTCTACATTCTAACATGTATGTGAAAAAATGGCAAAACTGCCCCTGACAGCAAGCAAATAAATAAAAAAAAAGCAAACAGTGCAATGCGCCGCGATTGGTGCCCCGGCACTGCCATCACCTTACTGCACACCAGCGGCTGCCTTCTAACATGTACCCGCCCTTACTTAGATTCTCCATAGAGTTCAGCTTTACCATGACTGAATTGTGTATGAGGAGCCCTGCAGATGGGCGCCAGTGCCAGGTTGGCAATGTATGGGCATAGTGACTATCTGCCATCGCCTCCAGCTTCACAAATATTTATTTATGTTTACTTGTGTGAGAATCGCATGTGCCAGGAATAAGTAGGTTACATCAGGCGAGTCACCTAGCTGTGGTATATTATTCATCACTGAGTCATGTCTCTAACATATAAAAAAAATCATTTATTTTTGTACACTATATTACCAAAAGTATTGGGACGCCTGCCTTTACACACACATGAACTTTAATGTCATCCCAGTCTTGGTCCGTAGGGTTCAATATTGAGTTGGTCCATTCTTTGCAGCTATAACAGCTTCAACTCTTCTGGGAAGGCTGTCCACAAGGTTTAGGAGTGTGTCTATGGGAATGTTTGACCATTCTTCCAGAAGCGCATTTGTGAGGTCAGACACTGATGTGGATGATGAGAAGGCCTGGCTCGTAGTCTCCCCTTTAAGTCATCCTAAAGGTGTTCTATCAGGTTGAGGTCAGGACTCTGTGCAGGCCAGTCAAGTTCCTCCATCCCAAATTCACTCATCACTCATTGCACAGATATACGGAGGGCATTAAAAAGCAAAAAAGAGGGGTAGTGGGACTTTAAATGAGGCATGGGTAGGTCTTTAAAAAAGTCTAGGAAACCTTATATTAAATTATCTATCACCACCCCTTGAGGGGCTTATAAGCTGTATAGCCATAGAGAATTGCTAATCAAAGACATGCATAGACATCAATTCATGAGTAATATAATAAAAATAATAATAATAATAATAATAATAATAATAATAATAATAATAATAATATAATGCATCATAATATACAATACATAAATCATGCACATTGAGGCATAATAAAAATAGTAGTCATGTTGATAGAAACGTTGTTTATAAACACTGTTTGAAAATAATTGATACAAGCAATCACAGTTCTAAAATGGGTATACAAAAAAGGTGAACAAGGTATTCCGAATAACAATGTTAGTAAGTGTAAATGGTATACGATAGAATTCATAGATGAACCAAACTTGAAATGGCAACCCTGAGTGTAGACTCTACGCGTTTCATGGCGTTTAAAGCCAATCATCAGGAGTGGGATGCATCAAGAGATGACTTTTGGCAACAACCCAATACATAACCCAACAGTCCAATTATGGAATGATGAAGGTGGCCCTGAGAGAGCTGTCTCCCCCGGGGTTGAGGCCAAGGACACACAAGGCTCACCCCCAAACCGAAGGTCTCCATGGGGGCTGGAGAATCGGAGAGGGGGTAGAGAGGAACAGCAGCCAGGGAGAGAGCCAGACAGCCAAAACACACTTCCAAAGCAGGAGGCATACATGTATGGGCCACAGATGAGGTTCTGAGGTGTGGATGAAGACCCATATATCCTCTCCTCCTGAGAAAAAGATATACGGAGGGCACCCACACATTGGACATTCTGAGGACACACCCACTGGGGGAAGGTTGGATATTCATCCGCCCATTGTACAGCCTTTATCACACAGGCTCCAACGATCGTCTGGCCTAAGTAGATCCGCCCAATACAGATTGGGTCTGGCATCCATGAAATACTTTATTTGACCCCGGTGCTTTCAGTGCTGCTTGAACACAGAGTCATTCCTCTGGAACTTATACATTTGTAAATCATCCTCAACTCTCAAACCCCTGACGAAGGTATCAGAATACTGGAAACGCGTCGAGTATTGGGGTACATCACCCCTTGGAGAGTATTTATAACACGATCATTATTCATCTGTATATCTTCGGTTCTGTTTCTGTATGGAATGTACATTTTTATATGTTGTAGATGTTTGTACGTCTTTTTTACTGTATACCATTAAAAATATATTTTTAAACTTAAGAGTTGGTGGTCTCTCAAAGTCCCAATAAGGGGGGTATCTTTCTCTGGTCAAAATCACTCATCTGTCTTTATGGACTACACTGCTACACTCACTGAAGCAAACGGCACGTATTTGCCATTGCTTCAGTTTGCTTCAGTGCACATGTGCCGATGACGTCGGCACATGCAAATACAGGGGATATCTCCTAAACCGTGTTTAGGTGATATCTTGGGTAGTTACAGGTAAGCCTTATTATAGGCCTACCTGTAGCAAGGCAGGGAATAAAATCCAGCACATCCCTTAGTAAAAGCAGCACACAAAGTACACACAAAAACACTGGCTAGGCACACATTTGATCACCCTAGATGTTTAACAACTTCCCATCTAGTGTCATTAGTACAGTGACAGTGTATATTTTTAGTATTAATCACTGTATTCGTTTCACTGATTCCCACAGTGTCAGTTAAGCTGCGTACACACGATCGGGGAAATGTTCGATGATAGGCAGTAAATCCGACCGTGTGTACGCTCCATCGGACAATTGTTGTCGGACTTTCCGCGGACAAATGTTGGATAGCAGGTTTTAAAATATTTCGCGGACAAATGTCTGTTGTCGGATTTTCCGAGCGTGTGTACACAAGTCCGTCGGACAAAAGTCCAAAGTACAAACACGCATGCTCGGAAGCAAGGATGAGCCAGAAGCGGTCGGTCTTGTAAACTAGCGTTCGTAATGGAGAATTAACAATCCTGACGCGGCAAATGATGAAATCTTGAAATGCAGCGCACAATTATCTTCTTCTTTAATGGGATAATAATGAAGCTGCTTTGCTGGTGATACTGATGGAGTTATTACAAACAAATTTTCAAAGGATTTTTTTTTCTAGTGATATCAAGAATAATATTATTATTATTTGGTGCAAGTTACCACAGCACCATTATCCCGTAGTTTTTAAGATCAAAGATACAACTATGTTGCTGTCCCTTGTTAATTTTACATTGGGGTTGATTTACTCAAACTGGAGAGTGCAAAATCTGGTGCAGCTGTGCATAGAAACCAATCAGCTTCCAGGATTTGTTGCCAAAGCTTAACTCAACAAGCTGAAGTTAGAAGCTGATTGGCTATCATACATAGCTGCACCAGATTTTGCACTCTCCCAATTTAGTAAATCAACCCCCTTGTATTTTATAAAATGTAACTGCCAACTCCCAAACTGTCATTTGAAGTAAGACACATAGCCAAGTATTATTCTCCACAATTTTTTTTATTGTGCATTAAAAAAAGAAAACAAATAAAATTAGACATGCTATCCGCCAATAGAACTTAACCAAAAAGTGCATTCTATGCATCCAAAAATATAGAAAATATACCAAATCAAATCATTTATTCTACCAAAAAAATAATGTCAAAGCAATAACTCCAAGGCCAATAATAAATAACACGTTATCTCCTCCGATTCCGCAACATGTCTGGTTGACGAACGGCCGTTCAGAAATGAAATGAAAAGCGCGAACTGAAAATCGCTAAATGAAAAACGCGAAAAGAAAAGTGCGCATCAACAATCAAACTTCTACTAACACAAAATTAGCAGAAGGAGCCCAAAGGGTGGCGCTAAAGAGCTGAAAAACAATGTAGTACGTCATTACGTTCGTAATTGTTGCCCAACAATTGTGTGGCCGTGTGTATGCAAGACAAGTTTGGGCCAACGCCCTTCGGACAAAATTCCACGTTTTTTTTGCCCATCGTGTGTACGAGGCTTTAGACTATTATATGTTGTGGGTGTGGTGCACTTTCTGAAAATACACCAAAACTCCTGCATTCGGTTTGGGGTCGAGGGCTCCATCAGGGGCTCCAAGAGCCAAAGGTTGAGCACCCCTGGTCTAACAGCAAGTCAGATCACAGCAGCGAAAAATAGGAAGTTGGAGATTTGGATTAGAAGGGACTTTTATGAGTTGAGAATACATAGTGGAATAGAAAAAAACTGAGTTTAGTGTAACATTAACCACTTGGCGACCGGCCTATTGTAGCTTTACTGCTACAGGGCAGCCGCTCTGTGCAAAATCACGTACTGTGTATATATATATATATATATATATATATATATATATATATATATATACGCGATTTTGCTCTTCAGGGTAGGGAGCTCGTCGCTTCTGCTGTGATTAGTCACAGAAGAAGATGATCAGTGGGTGCCAGTCAATGGACGACCACTGGCACCCACTGTTCAGCGAGGACACACACTGGACAGAGATCTGCATATGTAAACAAGGCAGAGCTCCGTCCTTTCAGTAGGGATGTGCTGGATTTTGTTTCCCTGCAAGGCAGGGAATAAAAACCAGCACATCCCTTAGTAAAAGCAGCACACAAAGTACACACAAAAACACTGCCTAGGCACACATTTACCCATTTGATCGCCCTAGATGTTTAACGACTTCCCATCTAGTGTCATTAGTACAGTGACAGTGCGTATTTTTAGTACTAATCACTGTATTTGTTTCACTGATTCCCACAAAGTGTCAGTTAGTGTCAGATTTCAGTCCCGCTATAAGTCGCTGATCATCGCCATTACTAGTTTAGTTCAATCCCCACAATTTTATTGTATCAAGGAAAATATGATAATAAACCGTGCATCAATACAAAGATGTATATACCGTGGGATGATATATACAGTGGAACCTTGGTAATGCGGTAAACGAGCGTTTTGAAAGATAAGCAACTTTTAAAAAAAAATTCTGACTCGGATTGCGAGTGTTATCTCGCAAAACGAGCAGAATTCAAGCTAATGGGGTGTGCAGTACTGCATTTGGCCAGAGGTGCGGGGGGCGCCAGGGACACTCGGAATGGTTCAGAGTTGTTCGGAATATACGCGGAAACACTCGGAAATACTCAGTTCCCGAGTGTTTCCGAGCCTTTCCGAGTTCAGCCAAGCTGTCCCCGAGTATTTCCAAAGGTTCTCCGCCGCCCCCCCCACCTCTGGCCACATGCGGTATTGCATGCAATAGAATTATCTTCGTTTCCATTGACTTCTATGGGGAAACTCGATATGCGAGTGCTTTGGATTACAAGCATTCTCCTGGAACGGATAATGCTCATAATCCAAGGTTCCACTGTACTACATAGAAAACATACAATTACACAAGGTGGAATACAATATTCATCTGTGAACATATAATGAGCCATACTGCATCAGCCATCAGTTTTCAAATTAACGTTTAGGGTGATATCCAGGTGTATTAAAACACGAAGTAAACATGAATAAAGTATAACCTGCAAGAGTCAATTTAATATTTAAGAAAAATGTTGTAGGGAGCACTAAGTTGAGGAGCACATTTTGATACTTCATTTTATGACAGTGATAAAGAGTAAAGAGTCAGGGAAAGAAAGGCAGGTAGGTGAAGAGCACAGAGTATAATTTAGAATCCAAAGAGATTCTCTTGTGTAAACTCCGTCATGGCCCAGAGGAGGTATACATGGGATCACCCGAGGCCCAGATGATATACTCGGACGAGTAGGGCAACATAGACCAAGAGGTCCAGGTTAGTGAAAACTGTTCTTCTCTATTAGCTTCCTGCTCAAGGTCTCTGACTGAATCAACTTCCGTGGACCAATCCCCGAGGGAAGGCATGCCGGTTGTCTTCCAATGGCGAGGTAGGACTATTCTAGCTGTGGATATGTCGAAGGACGTCATTTTTTAATGGATTTGAAGGAACCGGGAAGTATTGACAGGAGAGCTATTTCAGGTGTGGGTTGTACTAAGTTTGCCATCAATTTGCAGTTAAGGTCAAAGATATGCTGCCAGAAGGATCTGATAGGGGGACATTCCCACCAAATGTGGATCATAGGACCCTTGGAGCAACCACAGCGCCAACAAGTATCAGGTATGGAACGGTTAAAATGATGTATGACTGATGGGCACCCATACCATCTAGTGGTAACCTTAAATCCCGTTTCCTGGTGTTTAGAAGATAAAGAAAGTTTATGGGTTAAGGTGAAACATTTCAGCCAGTCAGAAGGGGGAATAGGATGATGTAGCTCCAATTCCCAGGCTTGGGCTTAAGAGGGTAAGTCAGGGGATGACGCCGAAAGGAGAAACGAGTATAGTTGGAAGACCACCTCTAATGGGGGGTCGTCATGTTAAAGCAGAGATTCGAATTCCGTTGGTTTTGCTTGTAGCTCTGAAAGTGAGGGAAAGGAACGTATATATGATGGGGCCTGCTGATGCTGTAGCCATTGAGGTAAAATAGCGACTGGTGGCACGGAAGCACGCGTCTTCGTTAAAGCGGAGTTCCGGCCACCTTTCTCTTTTTTTTTTTTAATGATCAGTGCTTCATTCATTCTTAAATAAAAAAACGATTATACAATTTAAAAAAAAGGATGCTGCTAAAATATTAAATTTCTACTCACAAGTTTTTCCGTCCTGTTGTAGCCATTGCCATCATGATTGTGGGCATGTGAAGCCCAATCGCTAACTCTTCCTGGATAAGCGTAGGCGAGGTGCATGCTGGGTAGCCAGAATGCACCTCTCGTCTCGTGCATGCGGGATTCACCGGCGGCCGTAGCCCAGATTGTTTCTAAAGTTGCCATAGCAACGGGCGGCGACGGTGGAAGGTCCCGCCCTGTTGTTATGGCAACAAGGGGCTTTCTTCCCTTTTTAAAAATGGCGCTGTGATCCGAGTTAAATCGTGTCATTTCCTGTCAGGAAATACCACGATTTTTGATCACAGTACTGCCCACAGACTCCTGGGAAATGATGCCACATCATTTCCCAGGAGCATAGGCGAGGAAGCAAGTGATGAGGGAGCTCCGCAGACCAGGAAGTGGCAGATTAGGAGAACTACATAGCAACAGGGCGATTCTGGTAAGTATATAAAAAAATTTTTCCTCCAAATGTTTCTTCTTAGGTTAAAAGGAGTCTGTTAATGGGGAAAAAAATTTCAGGGTGGAACTCCGCTTTAACCCCTTTACGACCGTCCGCTGCAGTTATACTGAGGCAGAATGGCACAGGCAGGCGAATTGCCATCATGGTACGTTGGTACCATAGACGGTCACTAGGTGGCGTGTGCGTGCCCCCTGCTCACCCACGGAGCCGATGTGAGTGCCCGGCGGTCTCGATCACCGTCGGGCTCCCGCGATCGCTCGGGGAACACAGAGAACTGGGAGCTGTGTGTGCAAACACAGAGTTTCCGGTTCTCTGAGGGGAGAACTGACAGATTCTCTGTTCATGTAGACTAGAGTATGAACAGGCGATCTGTTAGTTTCCCTGCACAGTCCCCTCCCCCTTCAGTTAAAACACGTACTAGGACACACATTAACCCCTTCACTGCCCCCTAGTGTTAACCCCTTAACTGCCAGTGACATTTTTACAGTAACCAATGCATTTTTAATCGCACTGATCGCTGTATTAATGCCAATGGTCCCAAAAATGTGTCAAAATTGTCTGACGTGTCCGCCATAATGTCGCAGTCACAATAAAAATAGGTGATCGCCGCCATTACTAGTAAAAAAAAAAAATGTATTAATTTAAATGCCATAAAACTATCCCCTATTTTGTAGACGCTATAACTTTTGCGCAAACAAATCAATACACACTTATTGCGATTTTTTTTCCCAAAAATATGTAGAAGAATACATATCGGCCTAAACTAAGGAAAAAAAATTTTTTTTATATTTTTTTGGGGGAAATTTATTATAGCAAAAAGTAAAAAATATTGCGTTGTTTTTTTCAAAATTGACGCTCTTTTTTTGTTTATAGTGCAAAAAATAAAAACCAAAGAGGTGCTCAAATACCCACAAAAGAAAGCTCTATTTGTGGGGAAAAAAGGTTGATTTTGTTCGGGAGCCACGTCGTGTGACCGCGCAATTGTCAGTTAAAGCGACGCAGTGCCAAATCGCAAAAAGCGCTCTGGTCTTTGGCCAGCCAAATGGTCCGGGGCTGAAGCGGTTAAAGAAGGGTCTGCTTGAAGAATCTGAGCTGCTCTCCTATGATCTTGGAGGTTCCAATTCCCAAACCTCGAGGTGTGAAGGGCTGGCGGAAAAGCCGGGGTCCCAAAAAAGGGAGTAATAGGGCCTGTAGAGAGTTATAGGTAAAGAGCGCCATTACTAGTTTAAGAAAAAAAAATGTAATTATATTTCCAGTATTTATCCCATAGTTTGTAGATGCTAGAACTTTTGTCAAAACAATCAATATACGCTAATTAGGATTTTTTTTAACCAGACATATGTAGCAGAATACACATTGGCCTAAATTTATGAAGAAATTAGATTTTTTTTTCCTTTTTTTATTGGATATGTTTTATAGCAGAAAGTAAAAAATATTGTTTTTTCTTTCAAAATTGTTTTTGGTTATAGCGCAAAAAAAAACAAGTGGTCATTAAATGCCACCAAGAGAAAGCTCTATTTTTGGGGAGAAAATTACATAAATTTCATTTGTGTACAACGCTGCATGACTGTACAATTGTCAGTGAAAATAATGCAGGGCCGTATCGGAACAAAATGTCATAAAGGGGGTAAATCCTCTGGAGGTCAAGTGGTTAAGTAATCTTCGGGCCTAAAATTTCCATTTTAACACGTATGCAAAAAAAAAATATTAATAAAAAACATAAAATGGCCCCAGCAGTGAAAGAGTTAAATATACTCAATGTCTGGAATGTTTTGCTAAAACTGTCAAGGGAGAAAACAAATAAAATGTATCACTGGAAGGCGGAACCCCCCTTTATTAGGTTCTATATTCTCAATCATAGCTCTCCGGCTCCCGTTTTGACAGAAAAAACACGATTTTGTGATGTTCCCCTTCTGTTTTCATATCATCTCTGAATAATGTGTACTGACCACCTACTGGAATACGCAAGGCGTGTAAATATGAATGGAAACCATCCGGAGCAGATAAGACCAAAACACAGCCGCTGTTGACAGACAACAAAAGATTCATCTTAGATTAGCTGAAGATTGAGACAGAGAAACCAGAGGAAGCCATTCCAGTCCAGGAGAGAAACCTGTTCAACTGTGCAAGACTGACGGGGAGGACGGAGGTCAGATTTAATGAACACACAAAACTGCATGATAAATACGGGATATTGGGGCTGATATACCAAAGCAAATGTACAAGAAAAGTCACTGCAGATGATAGTCCTCTGAGGGGATGTCCTCACACTGCCATTGGATTTGCTTGTTCCAGGCACAATTGCATACCTTCCAACTGTTCCTGATTTTGAGGGACTGTCACTGATTTGTCCCTCTGTCCCTCGTTCCCCCTCATTTGTCCCTCGTTTTAGTCTGATCCATATAGTTGTATTTAAAATGGACTTTTTATCTTTCAAAAAGTGTTTCCCAGTGCTAAACCTTTCATCCAAATTCTAAGTGGTGCATTTGTACATTTTAAAAGCCAATATAAAGGAATATTAGTGGTAAAAAAAAAGCACTTGCAGATTTAATTAACCTTTTGTTTTGGTTAATTCTCCTTTAGGAGGGTGTGGCAGGGGGCGTGTCCTATGCCTACATACGTTTGCTAGTAGGTGTCCCTCATTCCCATCGCAAAATGTTGGGAGGTATGCAATTGTTGTGCCAGCATACTGTACTGTACAAACATTTGACCTAACACTGACCTAACAAAGAGAAGAGGAGACTTTCTCATACAAGTACATGGTACAGCAGCGTCATTTTAGGAATATGAAATGTTAGGGTAACAAACACTTTAAGAGTGGGTGAGGAACAGACAAACTCTGCTACTTATGCCTAGTACACACAATGAGAAAATCGGACAAAAAAATACTGTTTTCGCAGAGGTTGTCCAATAATCCGATCGTTAGTACACAGCTTTTGAGGGTCAAGCACGAAAATTTTCCTTGTACAATAACAAAACGAATGATTTTCATGTAATTAGTATAGTATTTGTACGAAAAAAATTGTATGACCAAGGCCACACATGCTTGGAAAGAATACATTACAATACAATAGTTTTAGTAACCTATTGGTTTTTGATATGAGACTAGCATGCAAAGAACGATCATTCATCCGATATTCTTGTCGTGGTGTAGCACCCTCTACTTTAGGTTAAGGTGACCAAATTTTTAAAATTAAATCCGGGGACATATTTTTTTTATTGGCAAATGGTAAACTATTTTATACGCATATTTTCCTCAAATTATATATGCAGTCAGTGGTGTAGCGTGGGTTGTCTTTTAGCACTCCCTGAGTCCCTTCCAGTAGTACTTGATTCCTACACTGACCTACCTGACCACTGCACTAATCTACCTGATTCCTACACTGACCTACCTGATTCCTACACTGACCATTACACTAACCTACCTGATTCCTACACTATCCACTACACTAACCTAATTGATTCCTACACTAACCTACCTGATCCCTACACTGATCTAACTGATTCCTATACTGACCACTACTCTAAACTACCTGATTCTTACACTGACCTACCTGATTCCTATACTGACCAGTACATTGACCTACCTGATTCCTATACTGACCACTAAACTGACCTACCTGATTCCTATACTGACCACTACACTGACCTACCTGAGTTCTATACTGACCACTACTCTGACCTACCTGATTCCTGCACTACTCACACCCCCCCCCCACATGAACAGTGTACATCGGTTGATTTTGCTCACCTGATAAGCTATTGGAGCATGGTTCTCCCCAGCACCAGGTACTGTTCCCGATGCCCAGCCACTCCTCAGTATCCCCTACCAAAAGCTTCTCCAATAGTCACCATACGCTCTGCACCGCCCCTCCCCTCACCTCCGCCGTTCTCACACACACACAAGCCGCCTGCACCAGGGGTTTCATGGGGGACAGGCTGGACCACAGGAGTCCCTGGGCAGGGGGGCAACATAACACACTGTGTGGTTGTGTGGCAGGAGGTAAGCTCACTTGCTGGTTGCTGCCTGGCTTACCGGTGCCCATCAATGCTGACCACTAAACTCATCTGCCTGCCACACTGACCTACCTGCCTGACACTCTGACCTACCTACCTGGCATACACTGACCTACCTACCTGACATACACTGACCTACCTATCTGACACGCACTGACCTACCTGACATACATACACTGACCTACCTACCTGACATACACTGACATACCTACCTGACATACACTGACCTACCTGACATACATACACTGACATACACTGACCTACCTACCTGACATACATACACTGACCTACCGACCTAACATACACTGACATACCTACCTGACATACACTGACCTACCTGACATACACTGACCTACATATACTGACGGTAGTGACACACATTGACCTACCTGACCAGGAGACTTCATGTGTACTGAAGCAGCAGCTCAGCAGTGGTGTGCGGTGCGCATCCATCTTCACATAAGGCAGCCGGAGGAGAGGTGGAGAGCCGAGTGCTGAGCGGGGATCTCACACGGCAGCTGCATTGTGATTCCTGCCTTCTGGAGCCTGCAACGCCTATGATGGATGTCACACGTCCCGCGGTCCCACCATTGGACCAGTGGGACGTCCATCAGCGGTGAAGGCTCCAGAAGGCGGGACCTGCTATGTGACTCAGCCACACTCGGCGGCGCTCAGTGGCGCTCATAATAAGATCGTTTGGCGCTATAATTAGAACGGTGCCCACTCGAGACTCTGGGCTTTTTGGGGACCCACTCGGGGCTTTAGCCACGGTGAGCCCCCCCCTGCTGATGCCACTGCTCGCAGGCAAAAATTTCAAAGCAGACTGGGGTTTCAAGATGAGCTGTGCAAGCTCTTTTGAAGAAGCACAAAGAAAGTGGTAATGTTCAGGACCGTAGACACAGTGGTCGGCCAAGGAAACATAATGCAGCAGATGATAGACAAATCATGCTTACTTCTCTTCAACATCAGAAGATGTTCAGCAGTCCCATCAGCACAGAACTGGCAGAAACCATTGGGACGCAAGTACACCCAGCTACTGTCTGGAGAAGTCTGGCCAGAAGTGGTCTTGATGGAAGAATTGCGGCCAAAAAGCAATACCTCCAACATGGAAACAAGGCTAAGCAACGCAACTATAAATATAGGAACTGGGGTGCAAAAAAATGGCAGTAGGTGCTCTGAACTGATAAGTAAAAATGTGAAATATTTGTCTGTAGCAGGAGGTAGTTTGTTTGCCGAAGGCCTGGAGAGCAGTGAAATAATGTGTCTGCAGGCAACAATGAAGCAGGAGTGGAGTTCCTTGCAAGTTTGGGGCTGCATTTCTGCAAGTGGAGTTGGAGATTTGGTCAGGATCAATGGTGTCCTCAATGCTGAGAAATACAGGCAGATACTTATCCATCATGCCATACCATCAGGGAGGCGTGTGATTGGCCCCAAATTTATTCTGCAGCAGGGCCACGACAACAAAAAAAAAGGCAATGTCATTAAAAACTATGTTCAGTGTAAAGAAGAACATAGTCTCGGAAGAGATGGTTTGACCCCCACAGAGTCCTGATCTCCTCATCATAGAGTGTGTCTGGGATTACATGAAGAGACGGAAGGATTTGAGGCCGCCTACATCCACAGAAGATCTGTGGTTGGTTCTCCAAGATGTTTGAAACAACCTACTGTACCTGCCAAGTTCCTTTAAAAACTGTGTGCAAGTGTACCTAGAAGAACTGATGCTGTTTTGAAAGCGAAAGGGTGCTAACCTCAAATATTGATTTGATTTGGATTTTTCTTCTGTTCATTTATCATTGTATTAATTGATAAAAAAATAAACTATTAACACTTCTATTGCTGAAAGCATTAATTGGCTCCCGCTGCCGTCAATCAAATCCCGTGACGTGGGGGCGGGCTAAGTCCTGCTGCCTGTGTCAATGGACACAGTAAGGCTCGGGACTGCGCCAGCATGAGTGCCCCCAGGGATAGCTCTCCGTGGGGGCACCCGATGAAGAGAAGTAGCCAGGAGAGCCGCCAGGGGACCCCAGAAAAGGAAGATTGGGGCCGCTCTGAAAAACCCTTGCATAAAGCAGGTAAGTATGGCATGTTTGTTCTTTAACCACTTCAATACCAGGCACTTTCCCCCTTCCTGCCCAGGACAATTTTCAGCTTTCAGCACTATCACACTTCGAATGACAATTGTGCCGTCATCCAAAACTATACTCAAACAAAATGTTTATATGTTTCTTCCCACAAATAGAGCTTTCTTTTTGTGGTATTTGATCACCACTAGGGTTTTTATTTTTTGCTAAATAAACTAAAAATTACCAAAATTTGGGGGAAAAAAACAGTTTTTCTTTGTTTCTGTTATAAAATTTTGTTTTCTCCTTCACTGACGGGCACTGATGAGGTGGTACTGATGGGCACTGATGAGTTGGCACTGATAAAGTGGCACTGGTGAGGAGGCACTTATATGTAGAATTGATGGGCACTGATATGCAGCACTGATGGGCACTGATAGGCGGCATTGATGGGCACTAACAGGCAGCACTGATGGGCAGCACTGATGAGGTACTGATAGGCATTACTGATGGGCACTAAGTGGCACCTGTGAAGGGCACTGGTAGATGTTACTGATTGGCACTTTGATGGGCACTTTAGGTGGGCACTGACTGACACTTTGGGTACTGACTGGCAGCTGATGGGCAGTGATTGGCAGATATGGTGGGCACCTCTGATGGGGGTTGAGATAATAATCAATGTGCTCAGCGCAGACCCCCCCCCCCCTCTGACAGAAGAGCCACCGATCGTCTCTCCTGTCAGCGCAAGCCGAGGAAAAGCCATTTACCGGCCCTTCCTGGTTAGAAGCTGTGATCAGCTGTGATTGATCACAGCTGATCACATGGTAAAGAGCCTACGTCATAGACTCTTTACCACGATCGGAGTTGCGGTGTGTCAGACACACACCACATCACCGATCGCCGCGCGCCCCCGCATGATCGTGGCTTATCCTGCTGGACATCATATAACGTCCAGTCAGAATAACTTAACCACTCTGCGCACGTCATTCTGTTATATGGCGGGCGGAAGGTTGTTTAAAAAAAAACAGAAAACCTTTACTGTCACTTTAAATCCTTTTCTAATACTCCTGTACAGAATGGGATTTCTCCTTTTCCTTCCAGTGATTACCGATGAGGGATTTTGCTTCACAGGTGACAGATTCCCTTTAAAAAAAGAATTACAAGTGAAAGGCCAGACCGTCCATTGATGAATCATTTAAGACTCTCAACATACAAAGTCTCCTCTATACAGCATGAAAGGAAGGATTTGTAAACGGTAACATCCATTGTTTCCCTGCTGTCAGCGGTTATATGAATGACAGATGTGGTCGCTGAATAATTCAAGCTATAAATATTAGAGTCTGAGCACAACGTATCCATGCTGCCTCTCTCCGGATCTTACCTCTATGGGCTGATTACCTATTAATACTTGTACTGTGATATTATAGAGCTAGTAGGAGGGCTACAGCAATCCCTGGGGACTGGACACACTTTTGTTTCTCTACTCTTTCCACTAAGAAATACTGTTTTCTGACCAATTCTTATACTTAGTACAAAAACAAAATGTATATCATTATTATATATATATATATATATATATATATATTTTTTTTTTAACAATTCTTACACTTAATACAAAAATAAAAAAATTATATATATATATATATATATATATATATATATATATAATTTTTTTATTTTTGTATTAAGTGTATACATATATGTGTATGTGTATATGTGTATATATATATATATATATATATATATATATATATATATATATATATATATATATATATATATATGTATATATGTATGTATATATGTATGTATATATATATATATATATATATATATATATAAATATATATATATATATATACATATATACATACATACATATATATATATATATATATATATATATATATGTATATATATATACACACACATATACACATACACATATATATATATACACTTTAAACAAAAATAAAAAAATAAAAAATAAATATATATATATATATATATATATATATATATATATATATACATACATACATACATATATATATACATACATATATATATATATATACATACACATGCACATGCACTTTATTGCATATTTATTGCATCACAGATCTGATGATATGATATATATATCAGATCTGTGATGCAATAAATATGCAATAAAGTGCATGTATACCCTAACAATAAATATTAAAATGTTAAATATGCCTAGTAATATGAAAAATAAGTAAAGAATGCTACAATAAAATATGGCAAAATACAATGGCACTTAAAGTTCCTCAATTTCTGTTACTCAATATAAAGAAATAATATGGCTAGAAACCTACTTTAAAATAAATCTATGCTCTTTCCATGCAGGGCGAAGCAACAAATTCACTTAATTACCGTTAACATTGAGGTCAAAGGGGCTTATTCTCAAAAATGTGGCCACAAACAATGAGAGCAAAATTGGAGGAGGTGCCCATGCCAACTAGTCAGTTAATTTAGAGAGAAATGGAATGAAGGAACCAGTGTGGGTATGTCGGCGGCACGTCTGGATTTGACTGCATTTAGGGTTTGTGTCACAAAAGCACCTCCGTTGTTCTAGGGAATTATAACTGGTATTGGCTTAGATACCGAATGACAGCAAAATGAGAAATTTAGGCTTCAGTTGTCATTTGCAGTGTGGTGACAGTACGACGTGTATGGCTGCATTGAGCACAGCGGGGCTCCATAGCACTCAGTAGTGAATCATTGATAAAACTGTAAAAAGGCAGATGCCTCAAAGCCATCTGTGCCAACTAATGCTAATGCTGACCCTGATATAAATATGGCAAATGCTACTGAGTGCAGGACTTATCATTGGATAATAGGAGATCCAAATATATACTACAGCAATTGTGGCCAGAATAGCTGATTGCCAGGGGTATGTGTGTTATAAATGCTCAGACTCCACCAATGGGTATAATATTGGCAATGTTACAGACATATAATGACATATTTGTAAAATGTTGCGACTCCTGTAATAGGTATAATACTGGCAATGTTTGGCAAATGCTGGGTCTCCTCCAATGTATAAAACTGGCAATATTTGGCAAATGCTGGGACGCCTCCAATGGACATAATAGTGGCAATGCTTGGCAAATGCTGGGAATCCTTTAATGGGATTTAAATTGGTTATATTTGGCAAATACTGGGACTCCTCCAATGGGTATAACATTGGCAATGTTGGGCAAAGTATTATTTACTATCTAATTACCAATTTGTAATAATCAAAAACTAATTTAAATATTAAACATTGCTTTCTTAGTGCCAGCTTCAATTCTTTCAAGCAACTGTAATAAGCGCCCCAATTTTAATGCCGATAAATAACTATCCATTCACTTGTGTGCTGCTGGATGTTGGGGTTCCAGGGCTTCTAATAAATAAAACATTGCTGTTTACCTGTAAAAATCAGTATGTGGATGAACGTCTATACCAATGCATGCCAGCTAGGTAGAACTGTGTTTTAAATGAAGCAGGGGAATGCTGATAATTGTAGTTCTACAGGGGGAATGAGCCACAATATCCTTTGCAGTTAAATCAGCTAAAAAACTTCTCCTGCCCCCTTAATTTTCAATGCATATCCATTGACTTGTGCCTTGCTGTTTGTGGTGATTCCACAGCTGTTAACAGTAAATAAATATTGCTGTTGAAAGATAAAAATCTGTATGTGGATGAACTTCCATACTGATGAATGCCACCTAGATAAAACTGTGTTTTAAATTATGTGGGGAGTGCTGGGACATGCAGTTCCACACTGGAAGTGAGCCATGATATCCTCAGTTCTAGAAGCAAACATGCTCCTTAATTTATATCCAAAACCTAATTATAATCAGGGAGCTCATGTTGGAACTCACGATTCCACATTTCCTAATTATCTTCATATAGCATTGGCGTTTCTCCCACAGCAGTTTATGTAGAACAGGGATATGCAATTAGCGGACCTCCAGCTGTTGCAAAACTACAAGTCCCATCATGCCTCTGCCTCTGGGTGTCAGGCTTGTGGCTGTCAGAGTCTTGCTATGCCTCATGGGACTTGTAGTTCTGCAACAGCTGGAGGTCCGCTAATTGCATATCCCTGATGTAGAACATTGAACTGTTCACATTAGTCCATGAAGTTGAAGGAGCTTACAGCTAAGAGCCCTTGACACACAATGGGGCCAAGTAGGTGGAAGCTACTGACTCTACATGAATATTTTTGGCCTTTGGAGAAAACCTTGCAAACGCAAGCAGAACTAACTACATGCAGAGAATGTCCTGTCCTTGTTGGCGACTGAACTGAGGACCAAGGACAACACAACCATGTGCTATTGTCTTAACTGTCATTCTAGCCTAGTTACCCCTTATCAAGAGCCTTATTAAAGTATGCTAAAAAATACAATCACCATACATATATACTCAAAACTGGAATTGAGGACTCGTATCTCTGTGGTCTTTTTATCTCCATGGCCTGGATATTTTCATGGTCCTTGTATCCCCATGAGCTTCCTGTCTCAATGGTTTCCAACAATCCACAAGTTCTTAAATATTTCCATAGGCTCTGTTTTTAGATCTTGGCCAATTCAAATCCATATTTTATCAGAAGACCATTTTGTTTCTATACACTATAAAGCAAAGTTTCTAAACCAGGGTTCTGTGGAACCCTAAGGTTCCTTCAGGGGTTGCTAGGGATTCCTTGAGCAATGACAATTTCTGCCTCTCAAATAAGTTTTCACCGACACCGTTGATCTTTTTACCTATCTATAAGGGGGGAATTCCTCCCAATGACCACAAGTGAAAGGAGCATTCTTCCCAATGGCCACCACACTAATGTATCATGAGTTGTAGATATAGTCATTTTTAGCAGGGTTTCCCCCCGAGACCGGAAAGTTATTTCAAGGGTTCCTTTGTGTTGAAAAGTTTGAGAAACCTTATATAACACTTTATAGTATAAAGTGTTTTATAAAATAGTTTCACATTTTCATAAGATAGTGAACAGAAATCCTGTGGTGGAAAAGGAAGGCTTTCATTATGCCACTGTGTGCAAAGTAATCTCAATTTTTTCCAGAAACAGGGTACAACTTTTCAAACTCCAATGCTGTCCCTGGAAATAGGGGGCATTTACTTCTTGAGGTTATTTGGAGGAAACCTCACAAATGCAAGCAGAACTAACAAACCACATGCATAAAATGTCCTGTCCTTGGTGGGGGCTGAACTGAGGATCCAGTGAAGCAAGAACACAATACTATTGTCTTACCCATTCCAGCTTTGGTACTAGGGATCAGGCGTGTCTGAACATGCCTGAACGCATCCCTACTAGGGACCTTATATCAGGAGCCTTATTAAAGTATGCCGATAAATGCCACCTTAATACAAATGTACCACAAATAGGTGTTCAGGACTTGTATCTCCATGTTTTTTATATCCCTAGGGTTTCCAACAATCCACAAGTTCACTGTTGCTAGCCAGATTTTGGCCAATTCTTGTTCACATTTTAGCAAAAGATCATTTTATTTTCTTATACTATCAAGTGTGTCATTATCAATAAATGTCAACTCCAAATATAAACTGGTGTTCAGGAGTCAGGATTTGTATCTCCATGGTTTCCAACAATCCACAAATTTTCAGCATTTAAAAGTATTTCCAATGACTCTGTTGCTAGCAAGATCTTGGCCAATTCTATTCCATATTTTTTCAGAAGACCACTTTGTTTCTTTACAGGATAAGACACTATATAAAATAGCTGTTTCACATTTATAATATTCTTTAATAAATGCAGACCCAAACCCTTACTTATTCCTCACCCAAAGAAAGTAGAATAAAATTGTGAAAAAGCTCATTTATTTTGGAAAAGGAAGGATTTTTGCATCACTGTCCACAAAGTAACCTCAAACAAAAAAATCCAGGTTCAATATTTCAAAATCCAACACTGTCCCTAGAAATGGGGACATTTTAAATAACGTCTCCATACAAATATTCACTAAACTGCCTAACAAGATTGGTATCTCCATGGCTTCCAACAATCCACACATTTTCAGCATTTAAAAATATTTCAATAGCCTTTATTGTTAGATCTTGGTCGATTCAATTCCATATTTACCCATTAGACCACTTTGTTTCCTTACATTATCAAGTGGTATATAAAATAGCTGTTTCAGCTTTAAAAGAAAAAAAAATCCTCTTTATTAACTGTAAAACCAAACCCATACATACAATATTCCTTGAACCCCCTAAAAAGAAAATGTAATAAGACTGTGAAAAGCTATTCTTCGAACCTCACATCTACCTAATAATATTGAACGTCTAAAAGAAAATAGAATAAGACAGTGGAAAACAAATCTTCGAACCTCACATCTATTTAATAACAAAAAATATATATATATTTTTCTCTTTAAAAAAACAATGAATGTTTAAAAGTAGTTGTGGAGGCGAACATAACACAGTTAACACTCATACATATTTCTTAAAAACCAAAGAAAAGAAAATAAGATAGTGAAAAACAAATCTCTGAACCTTGCATTAATTTAGATTTCCAATATTTTTATTGAAAATATTCAAAAAAAAAATCGAAATATCGGCAACAACGAAAAACAGAAGCTCAGGTTATCACCAGCGTAAGATTATGTCAAAATAAGGACAATAATTATCCAGGTATGGACTGAACAAGAAGAAGAACTCCAGGTGAGAAGAAGAAGCTTGATGGATCCAGTGGGTGCCCGCCCCGGCTCGCCTCCGTGTATAACATAAATAGAAGAAATGGCCACACACCACTATAATGATCCAAGATCCTTAATTAGGAAATCCCAAAAGACACTACAGGAACCTGGTATTTACCAGGCATTCGGTTCCTGTAGTGTCTTTTGGGATGTCCTAATTAAGGATCTTGGATCATCATAGTGGTGTGCGGCCATTTTTCCTATTTCAGTCATCCAGGTATCCTTATAATAAGGACAATATTTATCCAGGTATCCTTATAATAAGGACAATAGTTATCCAGGTATCCTTATAATAAGGACAATAGTTATCCAGGTATCCTTATAATAAGGACAATAATTATCCAGGTATCTTTATAATAAGGACAATAGTTATCCAGGTATCCTTATAATAAGGACAATAGTTATCCAGGTATCTTTATAATAAGGACAATAGTTATCCAGGTATCCTTATAATAAGGACAATAGTTATCCAGGTATCTTTATAATAAGGACAATAGTTATCCAGGTATCCTTATAATAAGGACAATAGTTATCCAGGTATCTTTATAATAAGGACAATAATTATCCAGGTATCCTTATAATAAGGACAATAGTTATCCAGGTATCCTTATAATAAGGACAATAATTATCCAGGTATCTTTATAATAAGGACAATAGTTATCCAGGTATCCTTATAATAAGGACAATAGTTATCCAGGTATCCTTATAATAAGGACAATAGTTATCCAGGTATCTTTATAACATGGACAATAGTTATCTAATAGTTATCCAAGTAACCTTATTTTGTTATACTTATTATATAATATTTATATATATGATTATATACTATATAAATGATGTATTATACAATATATAAAGTATATGTATACATAAAAAATAGAGTGTTTAAAGTGGCCATGGTGGCAAATACAACACAGGTCACACATATTGACGGTGAATGTAACACCCATACATACCCCTTAAAAAAATAAGAAAAAAAGAAAATCTCCGAAACTTACTATCTATTTATTTATTTATTTACTATCTAATCTATTTAATATTATATAAAAAATGACTCTCTAAAAAAAAATGAATGTTTTACTTTCTAAAAAAAAAAAAAAAATTATTAAAAGTGGTCATAGCGGCAAATGTCACACAGATCACACATGTGGAAAAGGAAGGAATTGATCACAACGCTGTCTGAAAAAGTAATCTCCAGCATTTGCAGAGACTAAATATTGCAGGTACAACTTTTTAAATCCAGAGCGGTCCCTGGAAATTGGGGACATTTATCACTTAGCGTTTCCTTAGAGGAGCACCACACGGACCTAAGACTATGTGCTGAGCGCGGTAATCCGTAGCAACCCATCTGCAGCTCACCGACATCCGGTTGCCCTGGGTGACTGCACATCATGGTGGCACGGTTAGAAGCGAGGGTTAAAAATGGTATTTAAAAAGGGACTTACCTGATACGAGGATGTACATGCAGCACTTCAGAAAGTGGCGTGTGCAAGAGAGGCGCTCCATAGAAGCATCCTGTCTGTGACTTCAGCTCCTGAGTGACTCCTGGAGACGACAGCTGCTGCTGCTGAAGGATTTGCCAGGCAAATCAGCAGAGAGCTGGGAGACTCCAGCCTGCCTCTTCCCTGAGGTGATTTGAATGTGCATACAGAGCCTATAGGGGAAGGAACACCTGCTAGATCACTGTTTACTGTGCACTGACCAGGCCGGCTAATGGGGACTATTATTTGTTCCAGGCAGACTCCCTGGATGAAACCAGCCCACAGCCACCGGGGGTTGTTTAGACTCAGCCTGGCAGGCTTTCCACATGAATAGTTGTGATTCCTCACCGCTTATCACAACGCCGCCGCTTTGTCGTCAGTGTAAATGAACTGACAGGGAGCACTTTGTGGCTACGCTTATTAATGATTTGCTGATCATCTGCTGTTGGCTTTTTTCTTCGCCCATTGCCCATCGTAATGCCCCATTCACGCCTGAACGTAGCAGGAATGTGCGTTCCCTCTCACACATTAATGTGCGTCACGCCTAGGGCAGCCCTACGCACAACAAACGCCCCAAAGTATCACCAGAACTTTTTGCGGTCACAGGGCATTTTGTTCGGTGCGCATTTGTATCACAGCAAAATGAACGTTTGTTACCCACGCTTGGGGTGCAAGAAATATTTAACCACCTCAATACTGGCAACCCCCCCCCCCTTCTTGACCAGGCTCATTTTCAGCTTTCAGCACTGTTGCTTTTTAAATGACAATTGCGCGGTCATAAAACACTGTACCCAAACAACATTCCTATCATTTTGTTCCCACAAATAGAGATTTCTTTTGGTGGCATTTGATCACCTCTGGGGGTTTTTTTTTTTGCTAAACAAATAAAAAATACAGAAAATTTTGAGAAAAAAAAAGTTTTTATTTGTTTTTGTTATAAAATTTTGTAAATAAGTACGTTTTCTTCTTCACTGATGGGCACTGATGAGGCTGCACTGATAAGGCAGCACTGATGAGGTGCCACCAATGAGGTGGCACTGATGATGGGCACTAATATGCAACACTGATGGGCACTAATAGGTGGCATTGATATGCAGCACTGATGGGCATTAATAGTCAGCACTGATGGGCACTGATAGGCGACACTGACAGGTGGCACTGATGATGGGCACTAATATGCAGCACTGATGGGCACTAATAGGTGGCATTGATATGCAGCACTGATGGGGATTGATAGGCAGCACTGATGGGCACTGATAGGCGACACTGATAGGTGGCACTGATGGGCACTGATAGGTGGCACTGATGGGCACTGAAAGGCTGCACTTATGGGTGCTTATGGGTGGCACTGATGGATACTGATAGGCAGCACTGATAGGTGGCACTGATGGGTACTGATAGGTGGCACCGATGGACACTGATGGGTGGCACTGATGGACACTGATAGGTGGCACCGATGGACACTGATAGGTGGCACCGATGGACACTGATAGGTGGCACTGGTAGGCGACATTGATGGGCACTGAAAGGCTGCACTGATGGGTACTTATAGGTGGCACTGATGGACACTGATAGGCGGCACTGATAGGTGGCACTGATGGGCACTGATAGGTGGCACCGAGGGACACTGATGGGTGGCACTGATCGACACTGATAGATGGCACTGATAGGCATCACTAATGAGGAGGCACTGACAGGCATTACTGCTGGGCACTGACTGGCATCATTTATGGGCACAGATTGGCATCCCTGGTGGTCATGGATGGGCATACCTGGTGGTCATGGGTGGGCATCATTGATGGGCATCCCTGGTGGTCCTGTCAGGAGATCAGCTGATTGGCTCTCCTCTACTCGCATCTGGACTTCATATGACACCCAATCAGGATAACTGAAGCACTTCCCGGCCGTCATTCTGCTATAGGCCAGGTGGAAAGTGGTTAATGACACCGCGACCCATGATTGCAGCACGTTTGTAGTGTATTTCCAAAAGGCACATGTTTTGTCGCACGTTGACCCTACGTTCACACCTCTGCGCTTTTTTGTGCGTTTTCTGTTTTGTAGATAAGTAGTATTCACGAAAGATCACATCACAAAATAGTATAGCCCTATATGTAATAATATAGAACTATCTATTTTGTGATTTGATCTTTCTTGAATAAAAACCGGTTTGACGAAATTGATGATCCTTGTGCTGGCGAACATCTACATAATCATTCCAGTATTCAGCCGGCGGTCCCTACAACACCCAGTACCCTAAAGAGCTCATTCCAGGAATGTGTGCGATGGGAATATGGAATGTGTTCTGTTTTGTAGAAACTCACTGCAGTCCATTTAATATGGTTTCCTATGTTACACGTTCACATCTATGCGTTTTTGTTTTTTCAGTAGGTGCGTTTTTGGAAAGTGTCAGGGACTTTTTTTCCCGCAGCAGATTGCATTTTGCGTTTAATAGACTTTAATAGAGTCACACCAGAAATGCAAGTTTTGCGCTTTTGATGCGTTTTTTAATGAGTTTTGCATTTTTTGTTTTTTTAATTTCCCCTTTAAAAACACTGTATATAGCTGGTTGCTAAGGAGCGGGCCGGGAAGCCAGCCGCCGCGTTCTTAACCACTTCCCAATCGCCTCATGCAGATATACTGCGGCAGAAGGGCAAATAAAGGCAGAATGACGTACCTGCACGTTGCCCTTTAAGAGGCGGCTTGCGGGCGCGCGAGCACCCGGAGCTCCATGAGTGTGATCACGGGTCCCGCGGACTTGATGTCTGCAAAGATACCCGTGATCGTCTCACGGAGAGGAAGAACGGGGAAATGCTGATGTAAACAAGCATCTCCCTGTTCTGCCTAGTGACAGTGTCACTGATCTCTGCTCCCTGTGATCGGGAGCGGTGATCAGTGTCGTGTCACACATAGCCCCTCCCCCCTACAGTTAGAATCACTCCCTAGGACACACTTAACCCCTACAGCGCCACCTAGTGGTTAACCCCTTCCCTGCCAGTCACATTTACACAGTAATCAGTGCATTTTTAATTGCACTGATTGCTGTAAAAATGGGAATGGTCCCAAAATCGCGCCAAAAGTGTCCGATCTGTCCGCCATAATGTCGCAGTCACAATAAAAATCGTTGATTGCCGCTATTACTAATAAAAAAAAAATTATTAATAAAAATGCCATAAAACTATCTCCTATTTTGTAAAGGCTAAAACTTTTGCGCAAACCGCTTGTTGCAATTTTTTTTACCAAAAATATGTAGAAGAATACATATCGGCCTAAACTGACTAAAAAAATGTTTTTTTATATATTTTTGGGGGATATTTATTATAGCAAAAAGTTAAAAATAATGCATTGTTTTCAAAATTGTCGCTATTTTTTTGTTTATAGTGCAAAAAAAAAGAACCACAGAGGTGATCAAATAACCCCAAAAGAAAGCTCTATTTGTGGGGAAAAAAAGGACGTCAATTTTGTTTGGGTGCAACGCCACACAACTGCGCAATTGTCAGTTAAAACAACGCAGTGCCGAAATGCAAAAAATGGCCTGGTCATTCAGCAGCCAAATCTTCCGGGGCTGAAGTGGTCAAAGGAGCTAAAAAAACTCAAAACGCATGAAAAATACATGCAAAACGCATCAAAAACACAGGTATAAAAATGCAAAATGTGCCTGAAAAACGCATAAAGCGCAGCCCACATAGATGTGAACCTACATTTAGAAAATGCACAGGTGTGAATGCAACCAAAGAATGACTGCATGTATGGTGTCCACCAGCCAGATTCACCCCCTTCTTCCCAATCACATTTTTATTTTATTTTTATTAATAAAATTAACATTGTTATATTCTCCAGCATGACTACTTTCAAACGTTCATATTTTTTTTTTAGGGCTATTCCATCCAAGCACCCGAGGAGAGGTATAAACAGGCAGCTGAGCTACAGTTTTACCTCCCCCCCACCGGCCACCCACCTAAAATAATAACATTACTGCCGCAGCATTTTTAACTTAAACACGTTTAAAGATTGGGCGCTTTCAGATTTGCTGTGCCCTAAGGAGCAATACGAGTTTGGATCGCTTTTCAGAGGGCATTTTACAGGTGGTGAGGAGGCGTTAAAACTAGGGATGCACTGATACCCTTTTTTTTTTTCAAATATAGTTTTATTTATTTTTACAGCATGCCCAACCTGGGCTTGAACAAGACATTACAATACAATACATATACACAATACAAGAGGCAAGGGGGGGGGGAAGGGGGGGGCCACACTCGACCATCCTGGGGAGGAAAGGGAAGGGGGAGCACACCTCCATTTCAAAATTATTAGCATGTTTGGATAATTTCCATCAGTAAGGGGCGAACATAAAATATCTTTACACCCCTCTCCACTCCACCAACCCCCGATCACCTCCCATCCCGTCCAGGCCAAAACCCGATGCCGGGGGGGGGGGGGGGGCATCAGACAGATCTAAGCAATACATATGAGAAGTAGGGGGGGGGAGAAGGAGGAAGAGGGGGAAAGGGGGGAAGGAAGTGAGACAGGAGTGAGGTGGGGGGGGAGGGGGGGGGCTCTGGTTGATTCAGGACAACTCCACACATTATGGTAACTGATAAATTAAACTCATCAAGTAGTTCTAAGGGCCATGCCCTCTGAGGATAGAATAAATTGATTCCACATTGCCCAGGTTTTTTGATATTGTTCCTGTTGGTGTCTCGCAGTGAGCACCAGGTCCTCCATTCTACCAATCTCCTCCACCCTCCGAACCCACTCCGCTACCGTTGGTGGGATTTGGCTCTTCCAGTGAAGCGGAATGCATGATTTAGCGGCATTAACCAAATGGCGTACGATGGATTTTTTATATCTTTTGATTGATATTGTATTTAAATGTAGAAGGAAGAAAGCCGGGTCATTTGGGATGTTGTATTCTGTGAACCTTTGGATGGTTACCCTGATTGTGGACCAGAAATGTGATAACTTCGAGCAGGACCAAAATATATGTAACAGCGTACCTCTCTCTACTCGACATCTCCAGCAAAGTGCTGAGGTGTTTGGGTAGAAGGTATGCAGCACCTGGGGGGTTAGATACCACCTCGTGAGGAGTTTATAATTGGTTTCCTGTAGTTTTGTACAGATGGAGGATTTTAATGCTAAAGTTACCATACGCTGAGCCTGGCTCGAAGTGAACGTGCAACTCAGGTCCCTCTCCCATTTACTTAAAAAGGTTAGATGTGTATCATCCGTCGGGGTGATCAAAAGGTTATACATTACCGACAACGTTCTCGCGAGTACATCCTCTCCGGAGCAGTAGTCCTCAAACATAGTCAGAGGTTTGGCAAACCCCTGTGGGTTAGGTATAGTCGCGAGAAAATGTCTCAATTGTACAGATGTCCAGAAAGGCAACCGAAAGGGACCCGTTTGATTGCTAAGTGTCTCTACTGAAGGCCAGGAGTCATTTATTAGAAAGTGTCGCGCTTGTGTACGTTTTGGACTAGTGAGGGCATTCTTAACCTGGGGGTCTAGGCCTGGAGGAAATTGTGGATTTCCTATAATGGGATATAGTGGAGAATTATACGTGGACAATGAGTGTGAGGTGTAGGTCTGTGACCCCACCCTAAGCGTCGTCCCTATCAATGGGTGCCTTTTGTCTTGTGTCCGAAGATGTTCATAGCACCATAACGCTCCTTGTAGGGGTATTTGCACTGATACCCTTTTTTATCAGTGAGTACGGAAACTTTGCGTCCATTCAAAATGAATGGGCTCAAATCGCACTGTAAGGAATCGCATGTGAATTTGAACAGGAATGCGGTGCAATCCCTGTCCGAATCGTTTGCGTTTTCCCCACCACTCCTGTGTGAACCCAGGCTTGTCATAGTGATGTCATCCTGGGTTCACACAGGAGCAGTGCGGGAAACTGCAAGTGATTCAGAAAGGAATCGCACCGAGATTCCTGTTCAAATGACATTCGATTCTTTGTAGTGTGATTTGGGCACATTCATTTTGTATGGGCGCAAATCACACTGCAAACGTATCAGTTGTGTGTATTGTTGCCGATAGGCTCAAATCGCACTGCAAAGAACCACATGCGATTTGAACAGGAATGCGGTGTGATTCCTGTCTGAATTGCATGCAGTTTCCTGCACCTCTCCTGTGTGAACCCAGGCTTGTCATAGTAATTTCAGCCAGGGTTCACACAGGAGTGGTGGGGAAGCCTCATGTGATTTGGACAGGAATCACACCGCATTCCTGTTCAAATTGCATGCGATTCTTTGTAGAGCCATTTGTGCCCAATAATTTTGTATGGATGCAAATTGCACCACAAAGTGAAAATATTGGCGCCCCCCTAGTTAAAACGCCTCCTCACCACCAGATCTAACCTTTTAATGTCGCACTACCGTGCCGCAATCGTGGACATTACTGTTGCAGTGTGGCCCCTTAAACTCAACGGGCAAATATGACCTGTCAAACTCTTCACCCCAAGTCAAAAATGCAGTGGACGCGCCATTTTTTACAGCCCCGTCTGTCTGTATTGGGACAGCTTGGGTGAGCGGCTCAGGGGTCAGAGAAACCGAGGGAGCTCAGCTGCCTGTTTTTACTGTCCCCCGGTCACTAGTCTGAAAGAGCACTTTGACAGATTACACCGCTCGGTGAGGTCCATAGCTCACCGCAGATGCAAGCCAAACGCTTCGCTCGCAGTTGCCGTTTGGTATTTTAATATGAAATCCCCCTTGGGATTAAAAAAAAAAAAGCAGACATTCAGAAGGCAGCAGAATTCCCCTCTGACCAGCTGTCAGCCACCATGGATCACTTTTCAGAGGACGGTAAGCACATAACTTACTCTGAATGTCCTGGCCACCCCTCTGGACCCTGTGGCTCATAGCGGCTGTGAAGCTCTGTGCAGCCTGTGTAGTGGTCTGTACACCGTATACAGCAATAGACAGCCTGGAGTGAGTATCCATCATAGTGCTCACAATGGTAAGCCCTCATTGGTCAGAACGACCACATGTGCTTCTTTCTTCTGGGACACCTTACCAGAAGAAGAAGCCTCAGGCATGCTTCTCACTGGTCAGCACCAAGTGCTTGTCATTGCGAGCATTATGATGGATACTCCCTCCAGGGCTGTGTATTAGTGTGCAGTATATGGACCACACTGGCAGCACGGCCGCTGTGTGCAGTGGGGTCCAGAAGGGTCGCCAAAATATTTGGGATTCGTTTTTTTCATTTTTCATTTTTTTTTACATTTTTTTTACATTTTTTGCGAAACTTACACTTTAAAGCACTAAAGGCTTAATACAGTTATTACAATAGCAGCTGCATTTGTTGTCTCATAAAGAAAAGATATCCTTTAACCACTTGCCTTCTGGACACTTATACCCCCTTCCTGCCCAGGCCAATTTTCAGCTTTCCGCGCTGTTGCACTTTGAATGACTGATGGGCACTGATGAGGAGGCACTGTGGGCACTGATGAGAGTGCACTGATAGGTAGCACCGATGGGCGCTGATAGGTGGCACTGGTGGGCACTGATAGGTGGCACTGGTGGGCACTGATAGGCGGCACTGGTGCGCACTGATAGGTGGCACTGGTGGGCACTGGTAGGCGGCACTGGCAAGACACACTGATGGTGAGGCACTGATGGGCACTGATTGGCAGCACTGATAGGTGACACTAATGGGCACTGATTGGCAGAACTGATGGCACCGAAATGTGGCACTGGTGGGCACTGAAAGGTGGCACTGATTAGCAGCACTTGTGGGCACCAATAGGTGGCACAGATAGGGACCGATGTCCCTGTAACACAAGCTGGTAACCGGCTTTATTCTTTTCTCCTCGCGCTAATCGTGAGGAGAAGAAACGTAACCGGCTTCTGTTTACTTTCTGATCAGCTGTAATTGGCTGATAGCTGATCACGTGGTAAAGGGCCCGCTGTGATTGGCCCTTTACCCTGCTCTGTGATCAGCCAAGTCCGAAGGACCCAGTGAACACAATTCGCGCCGTCCGCGTGCCGCAGCGCGATCACTGGAGGACGTCTATAGACGCCTTTCCCACACTGGAAGCCCGCGCTGTACATGTCATTCTGCTATAGTGCGGGCGGAAAGTGGTTAAAATCCCACCATTGTAAAGCATTGATAGAGACCTCTGTGCTTGCTAGTGATGGATGGATGGAAACATTTTCTAGAACTAACAAAATTCTAACAGTGAATGTGGTTTCTGTTTGGGAAAAGCGATGCATATTGGAATTTACTTGTTCTAGGCACAAAAAATAAAAAAATCGGTTTGATACATCTGGGATTCCATTCATGTAGCTGGTCTGGATTACATACATCTTGTCTGTCTCCACCTGATTGGGGGTGTTCCATTGCCTAGTCTCGCTAGTTTTCACTGCGACTTTGCTGGCCTTGTGAGCAGTTTTGGTTTTCAAGGATCTGAGGATGGATGCTGCATGTTTTTAATATTCCGTAGCTAATGCATTTGTTTTTTATGAACCTCTGTCAACATGTAAGTTCAATTTTATACAAACTATACAAGCGATGCATGGACGTATTTTTCTGTGTGTGTTCCTTTGTGTTCCATTTTTTCTATTACTGGTATTCCTTATTTATTCTATTATAGAAATAACATGCTCTATCAATATACAGTGGGGACGGAAAGTATTCAGACCCCCTTACATTTTTCACTCTTTGTTATATTGCAGCCATTTGCTAAAATCATTTAAGTTCATTTTTTTCCTCATTAATGTACGCACAGCACCCCATATTGACAGAAAGACACAGAATTGTTGACATTTTTGAAGATTTATTAAAAAAGAAAAACTGAAATATCACATGGTCCTAAGTATTCAGACCCTTTGCTGTGACACTCATATATTTAACTCAGGTGCTGTCCATTTCTTCTGATCATCCTTGAGATGGTTCTACACCTTCATTTGAGTCCAGCTGTGTTTGATTATACTGATTGAACTTGATTAGGAAAGCCACACACCTGTCTATATAAGACCTTAGAGCTCACAGTGCATGTCAGAGCAAATTAGAATCACAAGAAAAAAGGAACTGCCTGAAAAGCTCAGAGACAGAATTGTGGCAAGGCACAGATCTGGCCAAGGTTACAAAAAAAAATTCTGCTGCAATTAAGGTTCCTAAGAGCACAGTGGCCTCCATAATCCTTAAATGGAAGACGTTTGGGACGACCAGAACCCTTCCTAGACCTGGCCGTCTGGCCAAACTGAGCTATCGGGGGAGAAGAGCCTTGGTGAGAGAGGTAAAGAAGAACCCAAAGATCACTGTGGCTGAGCTCCAGAGATGCAGTCGGGAGATGGGTGAAAGTTGTAGAAAGCCAATCATCACTGCAGCCTTCCACCAGTCAGGGCTTTATGGCAGAGTGGCCCGACAGAAGCCTCTCCTCAGTGGAAGACACATGAAAGCCCGCATGGAGTTTGCTAAAAAAACACCTGAAGGACTCCAAGATGGTGAGAAATAAGATTCTCTGATGAGACCAACATAGAACTTTTTTACCTTAATTCTAAGCGGTATGTGTGGAGAAAACCAGGCACTGCTCATCACCTGTCCAATACAGTCCCAACAGTGAAGCATGGTGGTGGCAGTATCATGCTGTGGGGGTGTTTTTCAGCTGCAGGGACAGGACAACTGGTTGCAATCAAGGGAAAGATGAATGCGGCCAAGTACAGGGATATCCTGGACGAAAACCTTCTCGAGAGTGCTGAGGACCTCAGACTGGGCCGAAGGTTTACCTTCCAACAAGACAATGACCCTAAGCACACAGCTAAAATAACGAAGGAGTGGCTTCACAACAACTCCGTGACTGTTCTTGAATGGCCCAGCCAGAGCCCTGACTTAAACCCAATTGAGCATCTCTGGAGAGACCTAAAAATGGCCGTCCACCAACGTTTACCATCCAACCTGACAGAACTGGAGAAGATCTGCAAGGAAGAATGGCAGAGGATCCCCAAATCCAGGTGTGAAAAAGACTCATGGCTGTATTAGATCAAAAGGGTTCTTCTACTAAATACTGGGCAAAAGGTCTGAATACTTAGGACCATGTGATATTTCAGTTTTTCTTTTTTAATAAACCTGCAAAAATGTCAACAATTCTGTGTTTTCTGTCAATATGGGGTGTTGTGTGTACATTAATGAGGAGAAAAAAAATGAACTTAAATGATTTTAGCAAATGGCTGCAATATAACAAAGAGTGAAAAATTTAAGGGGGTCTGAATATTTTCCGTCCCCACTGTATATTATGGTGATGTGGTAGATTGACATTCCATCATATTATAATAAAAACAAAGAAACCCTCAAAAGGACTGCGCGTGCTGACTTTCTACTTCAATATCGCAACTTTCAAAGAGAGTTTTAGAAATGCATAGTGTAACTATCCCAACCCTCTCTAGGCCCCACAGAGGGGGGGGTCTTCAGAGGAACTCACTGGGGTCAATATGGAAAGATCCTGCAATAAAAGGCGTATGTAATTCAGGGATTTAGTAAACGTAATTTGAGTGTTTAACTAGAAATTAGCAAAAAAATTTATATTTTAAATTTTTGGGAATAGACTCTTTGGGATAGATACACTATGCATTTCTAAAACTCTCTTTGACGGTTGAGATACTGAAGCAGAAAGTCAGCAAGCACAGTCTCCTTTTGATGGTTTCTTGGTTTTTAATTATATGATGGAATGTCAATCTACCACGTCACCATAATATATGTAAGTGTATCAACCAATTTTTTGTACAGCTGTCATCTACAATATATATGTATATTTTTATGCAGGAATCAAAAGACAAAAAAGCAGCGCTCTATGAGTAGGAGCCAAAATTATATATATATATATATATATATAGCATATATATATAGCATATATATATAGCATATATATATAGCAGATAATAAAAAGCATATAGCTATGTAACTGTATTATATTAAAATTAAAAACGGTACCACCATGATCTCTGGATGAGAAGGGGTTAAATGCTTTCAGGAGGCTCACTGGTCACACGTGGAGAGAGATCATTCCAAAACGTGTGGGGAAGTATTGTCTTGATGGAAGAAAGTGGGGTGATGGACTGCCTTTTGGCTCCTACCCGTAGAGCGCTGCTTTTTTGTCTTTTGATTCCTGCTCCCCATTTCTCCAGTGGTTGGCAGCTGCACTGGGTATCAGTTTTATCCACATATGACTGACAGTTTCTAGCACTTCAGGAACTTGTTGTTTGTATATTTTTATGCCGCTATATACTTACCGTATACACTCGAGTATAAGTCGAGTTTTTCAGCACATTTTTTTGTGCTGAAAGTGCCCCCCTCGACTTATACTCGAGTCAAGCACTTTTCTGCAGCAAAAAATTTCATTTTCTGAACCGACTTTGGGGCCCGGTATCTCAGGGCCACTTGGTGCTAGGAACCCCAAATGTGGTGTGCAAACCCAGGAGAACTGGTACCATAACATATCCAAAGCTGGAGTTCCTAGCACTAAGTGGCCCCGAGATACGGGGCCCCAAAATCGGTTTGGAAAATGTCATTCTCTGCTGCAGAAAAGTGCTTGACATTTTCTGAACCGAATTTGGGGCCCCGTATCTCAGGGCCACTTAGTGCTAGGAACCCCAAATTTGGTGTGCAAACCCAGTGGAATGGGTACCATAACATATCAAAAGATGGAGTTCCTAGCACCAAGTGGCCCCGAGATACGGGGCCCCACATCTGATTCGGAAAATGTCATTCTCTGCTACAGAAAAGTGCTTGACATTTTCTGAACCAATTTTTGGGGCCCTGTATCTGGGGTCCACTTGGTGCTAGAAACCCCAGCTTTGGATATTTTTATGGTGCTAGTTCCACTGGGCTTGCAAATTTGGGGTTCCTAGCACTAAGTGGCCCCAAGATACGGGGCCCCAAATTCGGTCAACTGTGTCCATCTGCAGCAATGTCATTTTGGGACCCTTTGGGTTCAGAGACCCCAAATTTTGGCTGCAGCTAGGGGGCATCTAGTAACCCTTAACTACCGAGTTTGAAGTTCGGGGGACCTATGGCTGCAATCGGGCACAGTGAGGCATGCAAATGGGCACAGTGAGGCTGCAAATGGACATTGTTGACCCTCTTTTCCACTTACAGTAGCTGTGCATTTCTCACCCTCGTCTTATACTCGGGTCAATAAGTTTTTCCCATTTTTTTGTGGTAAATTAGGGCCTCGACTTATACTCGCTTATACTTATACTCGAGTATATACGGTGCTTCTTTTCAAATTATACTATAGATATATTTTCCTCCTCAATATACATCCCTGAGGAAGGAGATATCTGTACTCCGAAACGCATTGGGTGCAAGATGATCACATCTGTTATGCTAGTAGATGGTGACAATGTTATAGATGTACAATACATTCCCTCTTCATATGTCTGTTTTACTAAATATGTTTAACAAATAATAAAATCTTTTACTGAAATACTCTTAGATACTTCTACTTTAATTAATTAGGTGTGCCTTAAAAGTCCATCATAGGGGCTTTTTTTCGCTTTTGGCTCAATACTGGATGTGGCACCATAAACGCATAGAATTACCATTCCATATTCTTTCATGAGAGAGACAGCGCCACTAGATTATCCAGCAGCTATACGAAAACAGATCAAGGTCATCCCCTGGAAATGGAATATTTGCAATGACATCTGCAACAACGCAGGTCACCCACATGTTGTGTACACTGGTAGAACACAGAAGATTACAAAAGGTACAGTCATACATTAACACATGAATACAGTGGACAGATGAGGGATTAGCATATGACTAGAAACCTACGTATGTACACATCACCCACTCGGAAAGATACAAGAGATTAGCCAATGGGGGGGGGTTCTACCACCCAAAGATGTCAAAGTATCTGTCACATGACCTCAGCAAATGACATGTGTGTGTGGGGAGGGGGGGTTTGAATAGACCTTGTAATCGGGCAAATACTAAAAGGTAGACATAGACATCAGAGAACATCAGACATCCAAGCACAATCCCCTCATTGACCAACTGTCATCTCTATGGGATTCTTCCTAAGCATGCATGCTCTGAGAGTGGGGAGAGTAGAAGGGAGACATGCATAGCTACCAATATTTTGAGATGGGAAAAAGGGACACCTATTAGCAAAAGTATGTAGGCATAGGACACACCCCCATACCTCCCAACAGTCCCAGATTGGGCGGGACTTTCCCGCTTTGACACCTTTGTCCCGCTATCCCGCCATTACAGGTGATTTGTCCCGCATAATGCTGTTGACTACAAGCTAATTTTTCTCTCAATAGGACCTGCAGCAGTGTGCACATCCAGTACAGCCAGGAATTGCCTAGCAAGTCAGCTGGATGTGCACTGTGCAGCCCCAATGAGAGACTTCACCTGTCAAAAAGAGAGTGTGATGTCGGGTAGGGGCGGGACTTCTATCCAGACCCGCCCCTCTGTCAAACCAGTGCATAGCGAAAGAGGCGGTGACACCACTCCGGCATTCATAGATTGCTGGCCAGGATCAGCTATCTATTCCTCTCCCCCAGAGTTTTTTCAGCCTCCATTAGCCCTGCACTCACAGGCAGCTCCCCACTTTCACCTAAATACAGAAGCCTGGCTTCTGCAGTTGAAAGTGAAATTAACAGCTCAGCTTAGCTCAGCTCCTTCAACAGGCTCTCTGCTCTGCAGTCTGCACTAAAGTCGGGACAAGTGAAAGTCTGACTGCAGTGTGTTTGAGGAGGGGGGTGAACTGCCCCCTAATCCTTATCTCCTTCCTGCTCCAGAAGTCCAAGATACCCTGTGCACTGAAAGGAAAAGGAAGCTGTGGCTGCACTGGATAGAAGACATCTACAGAAAGGTGCTACTTTTACAAAAGTGTGTGTGGTGTGTTATGTATGTGTGTGGTGTGGTGTGGTGTGTGTTATATGTGTGTGTGGTGTGGTGTGTGTTATGTGTGTGTGTGGTGTGGTGTGTGTTATATGTGTGTGTGGTGTGTGTTATATGTGTGTGTGTGTGTGGTGTGGTGTGTGTTATATGTGTGTGTGTGGTGTGGTGTGTGTTATATGTGTGTGTGGTGTGTGTTATGTGTGTGTGTGTGGTGTGGTGTGTGTTATATGTGTGTGTGGTGTGGTGTGTGTTATATGTGTGTGTGTGGTGTGTGTTATATGTGTGTGTGTGGTGTGGTGTGTGTTATATGTGTGTGTGGTGTGTGTTATATGTGTGTGTGTGTGTGGTGTGGTGTGTGTTATATGTGTGTGTGGTGTGTTATATGTGTGTGTGTGGTGTGGTGTGTGTTATATGTGTGTGTGGTGTGTGTTATGTGTGTGTGTGTGTGTGGTGTGGTGTGTGTTATATGTGTGTGTGGTGTGGTGTGTGTTATATGTGTGTGTGGTGCGGTGTGTGTTATATGTGTGTGTGGTGTGGTGTGTGTTATGTGTGTGTGTGGTGTGTGTTATGTGTGGTGCGGTGTGTGTTATGTGTGTGTGTGGTGTGGTGTGGGTTATATGTGTGGTGTGGTGTGTGTTATATGTGTGTGTGTGTAGGGAGGGGGGGTTCAGATGTTATAGTTGAGGAAAAGGGCAATAGTGACATGTGGATGGATACCTAGCGCTCTTGAACCCTTGTACTCTGTACGTAACGCACTCCAGAACCATGCACTGTGCCTGCACTCTTTACATAACACATGCCAATACCCTGCACTCTATATGTAACTCCAGAACCCTGCACTCTGTATCTAGCCCTATCTTGAACCCTGCACCCTGTGCATAACACACTCCAGAACCCTGCACTCTGTATCTAGCCCTATCTTGAACCCTGCACTCTGTACATAACACACTCCAGAACCCTGCACTCTGTATCTAGCCCTATCCTGAACCCTGCACTCTGTACATAACACACTCCAGAACCCTGCACTCTGTATCTAGCCCTATCCTGAACCCTGCACTCTGTACATAACACACTCCAGAACCCTGCACTCTGTATCTAGCCCTATCCTGAACCCTGCACTCTGTACATAACGCACTCCTGAATCCTTCCACACTTTGTGTAATGCACACTTCCATAGTTTATGCAAAATCATTTGTAATGGAAGCTTTTTATTCTTATTTTTTTAAATGACTGTGCTGGGGTTTTTGTATGCATCAGTGAGAATCTTTCTTTTGTGCACGTAGCGCGCGGTCAGTCGCTTCCTCCCATAAGTGTCCCTCTTTCTGAAGTTCAAAAGTTGGGAGGTATGGGTTTATTTACTAAAGCTAGAGAGGGCAAAAATGAGTCACGTTTTCTGCATAGAAACCAATCAGCTTCTAACATCAGCTCCTTCAATGAAGCTTTGGCAATAAAACTTGGAAGCCAATTGATTACTATACAGAATTGTGACTCATTTTGCACTCTCTAGCTTTAGTAAATTAACCCCTGACTGACACTTTTTTGGGGATCAATACATTGATCGGTGCTAAAAATGTGCACTGTCACTGTACTAATATCCCCGGCAGGGAAGGGGTTAACACCAGGGGAGATCGAAGGGTTATATGTGTTCCTAGGGAGTGATTACTAACTGTGGGGGGGGGAGGGGCTTGTACTGCAGGGAAGACAGAGATCGGTGTTCCTGCTTAGCAGAGACACAGGATCACAACCTTCCCTTGTCACAGAACGGCGATCGGCCTTGTTTACATCGGAAGACCGCCGCTCTGTCTCTCCCGAGAACGATCGTCGGGTCCGTATTGGCTCCCGCTGTATCCAATCACAGCCGGAGCGGGTCGCCGGCAGCAGCGCACGTGCATGCCCCAGACCCGGAAGCACAGAATCGTGTACAGATCCCACCCAGGGGAGCCGCCGTATATATACAGTATACAGTCGGAAAGCGGAGAAACCCTTTTTTATTACATTTATTTCATTTTTTTTTTTTTTACACTTTTTTATGTGTAATTTTATTGCTCTCACCAAGGAGGAGAATATTGATGTACAGATGATGACAATCTCACTGACAGGTGACACGCCTGATGATGGAGACAACAGAAGAGAGACTTCCCAGTACAGACAATGGGGGAGAGGGGACCAATGAAAAGTGTCTGAGACTAAATTTGTCTCAGCCAATCAGAGATGATTGGTTGCTATGAGCAACGGCACCAGGTTGGAAAGAACTTATGTTTGACATATTTTTTATGAACCCCCCCATGTGTCTGGTGCCTGCACTGGGGCTCTGAGATCACAGGAAGGGACAAGCAGGAGGGGGCTGTATGTACTAATGATGTATAAGAGGAGGAGAGACAACTATCACACCATGGATTATCATCACACAATTCATGGAAGAGAAAGTAAACACAGAGTGGCTACAAGAAAATGGCCGCCTCTTTATAAACACGGAGTTGCTACAAGAAAATGGTCGCTGCTGTTTCCGGAGTGTGCTTATTGTTGTTACTATGGTAACCCGGGGACGTGTTTACTCCTGGAAGAAGAGGCGTGTACTTGCTGCAGGTCGGGCCCTCCCATTCCTCTTCTAACATTACGCCCACCTCACTGACAGCGGACAGTTTGTAAAGAATCTGGGGGATGTCCGGGGTGTGCACTCTGCAACACCAGGCTCCGCCCACCAGTACTGTCATTGTTATTGGTTAGTTATCTACACCCAGACCCTGATATAAGGAGGAGGGGGGTGGGACCGTGGGGACCCTGATATAAGGGGTGGGGACCATGTTATGGGGGCGGGGCTGTGGGGACCCTAATATAAGGGGGGCATGGGGATCCTGATATAAGAGGGGGGGCTGTGGGCACCCTGATATAAGTGGAGGTGGACTGTGGGGACCTCTGATATCAGGGGGGGGGCTTTTGGGACCCTGATATAAGAGGAGGGGGACTATGGGGACCCTGATATAAGGGGGGGGCTGTGGGGAACCTGATATAAGGGGAGGGGGGACTGTGGGGACCCTAATATAAGGGGGGACTGTAGGGATCCTAATATAAGGGGGGGCGACTGTGGGGATCTTGATATAAGGGGTGCTGTGGGAACCCTGACATAAGAGGAGGGGGACTGTGGGGACCCTCATTTAAGAGGAGGGGGACTATGGGGACCTTGATATAAGAGGAGGGGGACTATGGGGACCCTGATATAAGGGGGGGGGGGCGGCTGTGGGAACCCTGATATAAGATGAGGTGGTCTGTGGGGACCCTGATATAAGAGGGGGACTGTGGGGACCCTGAAATAATAGGAGGGGAACTGTGGGGACCCTGATATAAAGGGGGGACTGTAGGGACCCTGATCCCTGATATAAGAGGAGGGGGACTGTGGGGATCCTGATATAAAGAGGGGGCTGTTGAGAACCTAATATAAGGGGGGGCTGTGGGGACCCTAATATAAGTGGAGGGGGACTGTGGGGATCCTAATATAAGGGGGAGGGGCTGTTGAGAACCTAATATAAGGGGGGGGGGCTGTAGGCACCCTGATATAAGTAGAGGTGGACTGTGGGGACCCTGATATCAGGGGGGGGGGACTGTGGGGACCTCTGATATCAGGGGGGCCTTTTGGGACCCTGATATAAGAGGAGGGGGACTATGGGGACCCTGATATAAGGGGGGGGGGGCTGTGGGAACCCTGATATAAGAGGAGGGGGGCTGTGGGTACCCTGACATAAGGGGAGGGGGGCTGTGGAGAACCTGATATAAGGGGAGGGGACTGTGGAGACCCTGATATAAGGGGGGACTGTAGGGACCCTAATATAAGGGGAGGCGACTGTGGGAACCCTGATATATGAGGAGGGGGACTGTGGGGACCCTGACATAAGAGGAGGGGGACTATGGGGACCCTGATATAAAAGGAGGGGGACTATGGGGAACCTGATATAAGGGGGGGAAGCTGTGGGAACCCTGATATAAGATGAGGGGGTCTGTGGGGACCCTGAAATAAGAGGGGGACTTTGGGGACCCTGAAATAATAGGAGGGGAACTGTGGGGACCCTGATATCAGGGGGGGACTATGGGTACCCTGATATAAGATGAGGTGGTCTGTGGGGACCCTGATATAAGAGGGGGACTGTGGGGACCCTAAAATAATAGGAGGGGAACTGTGGGGACCCTGATATAAAGGGGGGACTGTAGGGACCCTGATCCCTGATATAAGAGGAGGGGGGCTGTGGAGAACCTGATATAAGGGGAGGGAACTGTGGAGACCCTGATATAAGGGGGGACTGTAGGGACCCTAATATAAGGGGAGGCGACTGTGGGAACCCTGATATATGAGGAGGGGGACTGTGGGGACCCTGACATAAGAGGAGGGGGACTATGGGGACCCCGATATAAAAGGAGGGGGACTATGGGGAACCTGATATAAGGGGGGGCAGCTGTGGGAACCCTGATATAAGATGAGGGGGTCTGTGGGGACCCTGAAATAAGAGGGGGACTTTGGGGACCCTGAAATAATAGGAGGGGAACTGTGGGGACCCTGATTTTAGGGGGGACTATGGGGACCCTGATATAAGAGGAGGGGGACTATGGGGACCCTGATATAAGAGGAGGGGTTCTATGGAGACCCTAATATAAGAGGAGGGGGACCCTGATGTAGGAGGAGGGAGGCTGTGTGGACTTTGATATAAGAGGAGGGGGACTGTGGGGACCCTGATATAAGGGGAGGGGGACTGTGGGGACCCTGATATAAGGGGAGGGGGACTGTGGGGACCCTGATATAAGAGGAGGGGAACTATGGGGACCCTGATATAAGAGGAGGGGAACTATGGGGACCCTGATATAAGGGGGGGGGGGGCGGCTGTGGGAACTCTGATATAAGATGAGGGGGTCTGTGAGGACCCTGATATGAGAGTGGGACTGTGGGGACCCTGATATAAGAGGGGAACTGTGGGGACCCTGATATCTGGGGGTACTGTGGGGACCCTGATATAAGGGGGGGGACTGTGGGGACCCTGATATAAGAGGAGGGGGACTATGGGGACCCTGATATAAGATGAGGGGGACAGTGGGGACCCTGATATAAGTTTGGGGGGACTGTAGGGACCCTGATATAAGAGAAGGGGGGACTATGGGGACCCTGATATAAGGGGGGACTGTAGGGACCCTAATATAAGGGGGGCAACTGTGAGGATCCTGATATAAGGGGGGGCTGTGGGAACCCTGATATAAGAGGGGGACTGTGGGGACCCTGAAATAATAGGAGGGAAACTGTGGGGACCCTGATATAAAAGGGGGACTGTGGGGACCCTGAAATAATAGGAGGGGAACTGTGGGGACCCTGATATCAGGGGGGGACTATAGGGACCCTGATATAAGAGGAGGGGTTCTATGGAGACCCTAATATAAAAGGAGGGGGACTATGGGGACCCTGATATAGGAGGAGGGAGGCTGTGTGGACTTTGGTATAAGAGGAGGGGGACTGTGGGGACCCTGATATAAGGGGAGGGGGGCTATGGAGACCCTGATATAAGGGGAGGGGGACTGTGGGGACCCTGATATAAGAGGTGGGGGACTGTGGGGACCCTGATTTAAGGGGGGACTGTAGGGACCCTAATATAAGGAGGGGCGACTGTGGGGATCCTGATATAAGGGGGGGCTGTGGGAACCCTGATATAAGAGGGGGACTGTGGGGACCCTGAAATAATAGGAGGGAAACTGTGGGGACCCTGATATCAGGGGGGGGGGGACTGTGGGGACCCTGATATAAGAGGAGGGGGACTATGGGGACCCTGATATAAGAGGAGGGGTACTATGTGAACCCTGATATAGGAGGAGGGAGGCTGTGGGGACTTTGATATAAGGGAGGGGGGCTGTGGGGACCCTAATATAAGAGGAGGGGGACTGTGGGGACCCTAATATAAGGGGGGTCGACTGTGGGGATCCTGATATAAGGGGGGGCTGTGGGAACCCTGATATAAGAGGAGGGGGACTGTGGGGACCCTGATATAAGGGGGGAACTGTGGGGACCCTGATATAAGGTGGGATAGGACTGTGGGGACCCTTATATAAGGGGTGAACTGTGGGGACCCTGATATAAGAGGGGGACTGTGGGGACCCTGAAATAATACGAGGGGAACTGTGGGGACCCTGATATCAGGGGGGGACTATGGGGACCCTGATATAAGAGGAGGGGGACTATGGGGACCCTGATATAAGAGGAGGGGTTCTATGGAGACCTTAATATAAGAGGAGGGGGACTTTGGGGACCCTGATGTAGGAGGAGGGAGGTTGTGTGGACTTTGATATAAGAGGAGGGGGACTGTGGGGATCCTGATATAAGGGGAGGGGGCTGTGGAGACCCTGATATAAGGGGAGGGGGACTGTGGGGACCCTGATATAAGAGGAGGGGAACTATGGGGATCCTGATATAAGGGGGGGGGGCGGCTGTGGGAACTCTGATATAAGATGAGGGGGTCTGTGAGGACCATGATATAAAAGGGGGACTGTGGGGACCCTGATATAAGAGGGGAACTGTGGGGACCCTGATATCAGGGGGGACTGTGGGGACCCTGATATAAGGGGGGGGGACTGTGGGGACCTTGATATAAGAGGATGGGGACTATGGGGACCCTAAAATAAGATGAGGGGGACAGTGGGGACCCTGATATAAGTTTGGGGGGACTGTAGGGACCCTGATATAAGAGAGGGGGGGACTATGGGGACCCTGATATAAGGAGGGACTGTAGGGACCCTAATATAAGGGGGGCGACTGTGGGGATCCTGATATAAGGGGGGGCTGTGGGAACCCTGATATAAAAGGGGGAATGTGGGGACCCTAAAATAATAGGAGGGAAACTGTGGGGACCCTGATATAAAAGGGGGACTGTGGGGACCCTGAAATAATAGGAGGGGAACTGTGGGGACCCTGATATCAGGGGGGGGGGACTATAGGGACCCTGATATAAGAGGAGGGGTTCTATGGAGACCCTAATATAAAAGGAGGGGGACTATGGGGACCCTGATATAGGAGGAGGGAGGCTGTGTGGACTTTGGTATAAGAGGAGGGGGACTGTAGGGACCCTGATATAAGGCGAGGGGGACTGTGGGGACCCTGATATAAGAGGTGGGGGACTGTGGGGACCCTGATTTAAGGGGGGACTGTAGGGACCCTAATATAAGGAGGGGCGACTGTGGGGATCCTGATATAAGGGGGGGCTGTGGGAACCCTGATATAAGAGGGGAACTGTGGGGACCCTGATATCAGGGGGGGACTGTGGTGACCCTGATATAAGAGGAGGGGGACTATGGGGACCCTGATATAAGAAGAGGGGGACTATGGGGACCCTGATATAAGAGGAGGGGGACTATGGGGACCCTGATATAAGTGGGCTGACTCTGGGGCTTTTCACTCCTGGGGGCCCCTATCACACTGACACCAATGATTTTTTTCTATAGACATTTTCTCATTGTGTTTATTTGAATGACAGTAACTCAGCGGATTCCCCCATTTTTTCCATCCATATCTTACATTCCCGTACATTTATTATATGAGGATAAATGTTTTCTTTCTGTTGGGTCACGGAGGGATCTGGAAGAATTGTCTCGGGGGCCCCGGGCTCACTAAGGTTGGGCCCCCCAGCTGTAGACTTTGGTTATAAAGGATATAAGGCTTCTTCTTACAACTGATTTACTTTTCCAGGACAAACTCCCCCCCGGAATATTCCACGGATCTGTCCTCGGAGGATGGAGGAGGGAAGGAAGAAGAAGGTGGAGATGATATTGAGCCTTACTATGGAGTTCATCTACCTGATGACGGGAGAGGTGAGGATTCTGGGAATTTCTCATGGACATCATTTGTCTACCAACCGTAAAAAGTGCCTCTTATGCCGCGTACACACGAGCAGACTTTCCGGCATACTTGGTCTGGCGGACCAGAGTCCGCCGGGCAATCCGATCGTGTGTAGGCTTCGGCGGACTTTTTTTCCCCAAAAGTCCGCCGGACCTAGATTTAAAACATGTTTTAAATCTTTCCGTCGGACTCAGTTTCTGATGGAAAGTCCGTTCGTCTGTATGCTGGTCCGACGACAAATTTTCCTATTGCGGCGAGCGCGGGGCATACCAGGCCCTTAGGTCTGGTATGGATTAAAAAAAGGGAAGCCCCTACGACGAAAAAACGGCGTGGGGTCCCCCCTAAGATCCATACCAGACCCCGACCTGAGCATGCAGCCCGGCCGGTCAGGAAAGGGGGTGGGGACGAGCGAGCGCCCCCCCCTCCCGAACCGCACCAGGCCGCATGCCCTCAACATAGGGGTGGGTTCTTTGGGGGAGGGTGCACCCTGTGGGGCCCCCCCCACCCCAAAGCACCTTGTGCCCATGTTGATGAGAACAAGGGCCTCTTCCTGACAACCCTGGCCGTTGGTTGTCCGGGTCTGCGGGCGGGGGACTTATCGGAATCCGGGAGCCCCCTATAATAAGAGGGCCCCCAGATCCCGGCCCCCCACCCTATGTGAATGAGTATGGGGTACATGGTACCCCTACCCATTCATCTAGGGAAAAAGTGTCAATAATAAAACACACTACACAGGTTTTTAAAATAATTTATTAAACAGCTCCGGGGGGGGTCTTCCTCCGGCTTCGGGGGTCTGCTTCCGGCTTCGGGGGTCCCTCCGGTTCCTCTTCTCCCGGCGTCCAGTTGGTTCTTCTCCGCTCTCTCTGGCCTCTTCTCCCGGTGTTCCAGTTCTTCTGCCGGCTCCTCCGCTGTCTTCATGCCGCTCTTTTGCCAGTGGAGGTCCGGACTTCTGGGCTTCTTGTCTTCTTGTCTTCTTCCCTCTTCTCTTCTCCAGATGTTGACACGACGGTCTCTCCGGCTGGAATGCTCTCTGAGCGCTCCGCTGTGACTTATATAGGCGGAGACCCCGCCCCCTTATGCCGTCACAGTCCCTGGGCATGCTGGGACTGTGACGTTTTAGGGGGCGTGGTCAACATTACCCGGTGACCACGCCCCCTAAAACATCAGTGTCAATCTCGCCGATAAAAGCGGCAAGATTGACTTCCTTTTCTAGTCCCGTCGTACCCGAGTCACGTTCAAAATAAACTGACTTATCCGTGTGTGAGCAAGTCCGTTCATTCTGAAAGTCCGCCGTAACTCCGGCGAAAGTCCGCCGGAAAGACGGGCGGACCTAGCCTGCCGGAAAGTCCAGTCGTGTCCGGTCGTGTGTAGGCAAGTCCGTCCGTTCAGAAAGTCCGGCGGAAAGACCGTCGGACCAAGTCTGCTGCAAAGTCCGCTCGTGTGTACGAGGCATTAGATATAAATTCTTATCAGTATATATGAGATCTAATATCTCAGAGCGCTTGTGATGACATCACTGGATCTGAAATAAGGTACACAATGTAGTAGAAAGGTTTTATTTAAAAATGTCATTATCATTGGTGGTGGGGGGGCAGGGAAAACAATAGGCTGACCCCCCACCCCTTCAACCTCTGCAGCAATGCTGGCAGCACTCATACGTCTATTTCCCAAAGACAACCTCTGGATAGGACACTGAGCACGTGCACAATCTTGCAATGGACTGGGTGAGATTTCTCCAGCTCCCAAAGTTGGGAGCATGAAATTGTCCAATATGTCTTGGTATGCTGACGCCTTAAGAGTTCCCTTTTAGGCTGTCCGTTTTGGCGCACTACTTTGTGTTTTTTACCACTACTTGGCCCTGGCCCCGTACTGGCCACACTTTACTGTAGAGACTTCATGTAAGTATTTAGGGTGCTTCCCCCCCTTCCTTGCTTGTCACGTTCAATCACCAGTAGACTCACCATAGATTTCATTTATGCTTTAGATATCCCCTGAATACCTTCCCCTGATGAGCTCCTCTACACGAAACGCGTCGGACATATGGGATCTAGACACATGTCTACAACACACTTTCAATTCAGAACACCTTTCATTGTTCTATTATATATTTACTGCTTTTCATCTGTACTCCCTTCACCAGTGCTGCTTAATTTTTCATGTATATATATGAAATGTTTGTATGTATTATCCATCAAATGAGACCACAATGTGGCGCCAAGTCTGATATTTTCTTGTCGCTTATTGCCTATGCACATATTCATGTCTTTGCAATTCACTATGAAACAATGTTCACTATAATGTCTTTCTTCATGTGGCCTTTTTTGACATGGTTTTTATGCATCTCAGTTTTTTCAATAAACATGTACTTTTACTTTAGTTGCCTTCACTTTGTCCATGACCTCATTTAAAGTCCCACAATTTCCAGTAAATTCCGCAATAGGGATGGAGGCACATTTCAATATGTGCCTCATTTAAAGTCCCAAAATTCCCCCCTCTTTTTTCTTCGTATAGGGATGGAGGTTCATGGACAGGTTTGGCAGTGTTCCCCTGCCACCTCTGTGTTAGGTTTCCACGACTAGGATGGTCTTGTACCGTATCCTGGTCTTGCATACTCTGGACACTCTTTTTTGTGCCCATGAGATCATGCAGCACAGCTGTGTTATGTTCATTTTGGGATTACAAGTTCAGTGACCTGTTTATATCCAGGACCGCTTTTGTACCTGACTCCCGGGAGCTGCGATGCGCTCTGCATGCCCCCTCCCCTCCATCTTGTCTGGCGCGGGGGGGGGGTGGGCGGGCTCCCACAGTGCATCGGCGCCACCCATCCCGCTCCACTAGTGACGTCACAGCCGGCGTCATGACGTGGAGCGTGAGTTTTCCCATCTGCAGCCGGCTAGATGGGGAATATGGGCGTTCTCCACAGACGTAATTCACAGTCTGTGTTGAGGCCCCTCCCCATTCCCGCCGTGCCAGGGTGACGCTGGTTGTTTGGGTCAGCGTGCACGTGTGCGGGTCGGGTCTATATCTTGCCTCATCTGACACAAACGGGTGCCATTTACCAAAGACGCCATACTGTATCCTAGCGCTATTTTGGACTATGCAAGGTACTACCAGTTTAGTTTTGTTTTTTACCATTTTATCTGTTAGTTATCCCTCACCGATCTGTACATACCACACTTCACTGTGCTCCGGATGTGGCTGTACACTGTTTTACCATATTTTTTCTGGCACGGACATCCCTTTTTCCACCATCCTCATCAGACGAACATCACCTCATTCATATATTTTTTCCACTCTATCAGCATCACCTTGATACATTGTTTATGTTACTCATTTTAGGCTGTCCATTTTGGCGCACTACTTTGTGTTTTTTACCACTACTTGGGCCCCCATGTCTCAGGGGGGGCTTGTGAGTACCCGCCTCGCCAGCACTGACCCCAACATACCTCATCTCCCGGGACGGATGCACATGTTTGGCCCTGGCCTCGTACCGGCCACACTTTACTGTACTTACTTCATGTAAGTATTTAGGGTGCTTCCCACCCTTCCTTGCTTGTCACGTTCAATCACCAGTAGACTCACCATAGATTTCATTTATGCTTTAGAAATCTGCTGAATACCTGCCCCTAATGAGTGTCTTCTACACGAAACGCGTCGGACATATGGGACACACTTTCAATTCAGAACACCTTTCATTGTTCTATTATATGTTTACTGCTTTTCATCTGTACTCCCTTCACCAGTGCTGCTGTATTTTTACATGTATATACAGTGGCTTGCGAAAGTATTCGGCCCCCTTGAACTTTTCAACCTTTTGCCACATTTCAGGCTTCAAACATAAAGATATAAAATTTTAAATTTTTTGTGAAGATTCACCAACAAGTGGGGCACAATTGTGAAGTGGAACAAAATCTATTGGATATTTTAAACTTTTTTAGCAATTAAAAAACTGAAAAGTGGTGCGTGCAAAATTATTCGGCCCCTTTACTTTCAGTGCAGCAAACTCACTCCAGAAGTTCAGCGAGGATCTCTGAATGATCCAATGTTGTCCTAAATGACTGATGGTGATAAATAGAATCCACCTGTGTGTAATCAAGTCTCTGTATAAATGCACCTGCTCTGTGATAGTCTCGGGGTTCTGTTGAAAGCGCAGAGAGCATCATGAAGACCAAGGAACACACCAGACAGGTCCGTAATACTGTTGTGGAGAAGTTTAAAGCCGGATTTGGATACAAAAAGATTTCCCAAGCTTTAAACATCCCAAGGAGCACTGTGCAAGCGATCATTTTGAAATGGAAGGAGTATCAGACCACTGCAAATCTACCAAGACCTGGCTGTCCCTCTAAACTTTCAGCTCAGACAAGGAGAAGACTGATCAGAGATGCAGCCAAGAGGCCCATGATCACTCTGGATGAACTGCAGAGAACTACAGCTGAGGTGGGAGAGTCTGTCCATAGGACAACAATCAGTCGTACACTGCACAAATCTGGCCTTTATGAAAGAGTGGCAAGAAGAAAGCCATTTCTCAAAGATATCCATAAAAAGTCTCGTCTAAAGTTTGCCACAAGCCACCTGGGAGACACACCAAACATGTGGAAGAAGGTGCTTTGGTCCGATGAAACCAAAATCGAACTTTTTGGCCACAATGCAAAATGATATGTTTGGCGTAAAAGCAACACAGCTCATCACACTCAACACACCATCCCCACTGTCAAACATGGTGGTGGCAGCATCATGGTTTGGGCCTGCTTTTCTTCAGCAGGGACAGGGAAGATGGTTAAAATTGAGGGGAAGATGGATGCAGCCAAATACAGGACCATTCTGGATGAAAACCTGTTGGAGTCTGCAAAAGACCTGAAACTGGGATGGAGATTTATCTTCCAACAAGACAATAATCCCAAACATAAAGCAAAATCTACAAAGGAATGGTTCACAAATAAACGTATCCAGGTGTTAGAATGGCCAAGTCAAAGTCCAGACCTAAATCCAATCGAGAATCTGTGGAGAGAGCTGAAAACTGCTGTTCACAAACGCTCTCCATCCAACCTCACTGAGCTCGAGCTGTTTTGCAAGGAAGAATGGGCAAGAATTTCAGTCTCTCGATGTGCAAAACTGATAGAGACATACCCCAAGCAACTTGCAGCTATAATCACAGCAAAAGGTGGCTCTACAAAGTAATAACGCAAGGGGGCCGAATAATTTTGCACGCCCCACTTTTCATTTTTTTATTAGTTAAAAAAGTTTCAAAAATCCAAAAGATTTCGTTCCACTTCACAATTGTGTCCCGCTTGTTGGTGATTCTTCACAAAAAATAAACATTTTACATCTTCATGTTTGAAGCCTGAAATGTGGCAAAAGGTTGAAAAGTTCAAGGGGGCCGAATACTTTCGCAAGCCACTGTATATTAAATGTTTGTATGTATTATCCATCAAATGAGACCACAATGTGACGCCAAGTCTGATATTTTCTTGTCACTTATTGCCTATGCACATATTCATGTCTTTGCAATTCACTATGAAATGATGTTCACTATAATGTCTTTCTTCATGTGGCCTTTTTTGACAGGGTTTTTTTGCATCTCAGTTTTTTCAATAAACATGTACTTTTACTTTAGTTGCCTTCACTTTGTCCATGACCTCATTTACAGTCCCACAATTTCCATTAAATTCCGCAATAGGGATGGAGGCACATTTCAATATGTGCCTCATTTAAAGTCCCAAAATTCCCCCCTCTTTTTTCTTTACTGGAACTAAGGGGCCAAGCCCAACCCCTGAAAAACAACCCCACACCATAATCCCCCCTTCCCCTCCACCCAATGATTTGGACCAGTGCACAAAGCAATCGGCAGTGATCTGTGATCCTTTGGACGCAGCTGATTGCAGATCGGGGTGAAGAGCCAATCACAGCTGATCACGGATGTAAGCAGGATTTGCCAGTTATCGGCAATTCTCCCCTCATGCGGACAGCGTGTGAGGAGAGGAGAGCCGAAAACTGGCAAATCCACACAGGGGACATCTGCATTGACAATCAGGACACTGATATTAGTGCAGCTCCAAAAGTGCCAATCAGTGCCGCTTATCATTGCCGCATATCAGTGCCCATAAATGCCGCATATCAGTGCCCATAAATGTGGCATATCAGTGCCCATAAATGCCGCATATCAGTGCCCATAAATGTGGCATATCAGTGTCCATAAATGCCGCATATCAGTGCCCATAAATGCCGCATATCAGTGTCCATAAATGCCGCATATCAGTGCCCATAAATGTGGCATATCAGTAGGGCTGCGCATCTTCACTGGTCTCACGATTCGATTCGATTACGATTATCTGGTCAACGATTCGATTCGATTCGATTCCGCGATGCATCACGATGCATCACGATTACCGACGAGCTCCCACTTCCGCTTGGGCCGCCTAGGTGGCCCTTCCATCCTGCAATCTTCTGGGACACATCACAGTTCCCAAAAGATTGCCCGGCTATGCAGGACAGCACAGTGAGACATGCGCACCCGGCTGTGAAGCTGCAAGCTGTCACAGCCGGATGCCCACAGTAGTATTGCCAGCGCTGTGGACAGGCGGGGGAGAGAAGGGAGGGTTTGGGTGGCCACGTCGCTGGATTGTGGGACAGGTGAGTGTCTTTTTATTAAAAGTCAGAACATGCACTTTTTTTGTAGCTGCTGACTTCTAATAAACAAAAAATTGACTGGAACTCCGCTTTGAATTAAAAATAACCTCACTCCCTAAAAAGTGCAGTAATCCGGTGCACTACAGGGTACAGAGATTCACACACACGGCTGCTGGGAGGTCAGAAGGGATAGAATCCACAGATGACAAACAGCCCTGTGAAGTTCCCTGTACTGTCTCTGTGCTGACCAGTGGCGGCTGGTGCTCAAAATTTTTTTGGGGGGTGCAAACAAACTGAAAAATACTGAACCTCCCCCGTCAAAAGCAGCCATCTGTGCCCGTCAAACGCAGCCATCTGTGCCCGTCAAACGCAGCCATCTGTGCCCGTCAAACGCAGCCACTTGTGCCCGTCAAACACAGCCACTTGTGCCCGTCAAACGCAGCCCCCTGTTCCCATCAAATGCCCTGTGCCCAAACTCAGCCACCTGTGCCCAAACTCAGCCACCTGTGCCAAAACGCAGCCACTTGTGCCCGCCAAACTCAGCCACCTGTGCCAAAACGCAGCCACTTGTGCCCGCCAAACTCAGCCACCTGTGCCCAAACTCAGCCACTTGTGCCCGCCAAACTCAGCCACCTGTGCCCAAACTCAGCCACTTGTGCCCGCCAAACTCAGCCACCTGTGCCAAAACGCAGCCACTTGTACCCGCCAAACTCAGCCACCTGTGCCAAAACGCAGCCACCTGTGCCAAAACGCAGCCACCTGTGCCCACCAAACGCAGCCACCTATGCCAAAACGCAGCCACCTGTGCCCACCAAACGCAGCCACCTATGCCCAAATGCAGCCACCTGTGCCCAAATGCAGCCACCTGTGCCCAAACGCAGCCACCTGTGCCCAAACACAGCCACCTGTGCCCGCCAAACGCAGCCATCACTGACCCACCCCCCCCCCCAATTACTTTCTTTTAATAAATATATTACAAAGGATGGTGTGCCCCCGCTGTATGTGCTTTTAAAAAACGTTGTCACATCATACCAAATTTCGCCGGTATACGATCATGTGACTCCCGGCCGTCCCGCCCCTCTCCGCTCTCCTCTTCCCTCTCCGCTCTCCGCTCACGTGTCTCCTGAGTCCTGACGTCAGCGGGGAATTCTCAGTCCCGCCCGCTGACTATAGTTATCGTATCAGAAGAGAGGCGGGCGGGACTGAGAAATCCCCGCTGACGTCAGGACTCAGGAGACGGAAGCGGAGAGCGAAGAAAAGGGGCGGGGCGGGCCGGGAGTCACATGATCGTATACCGGCGAAGTTCGGTATGAAGTTAAATTGTTTTTTAAAAAAGCACATACAGCGGGGGCACAGTGCACACCATCCTTTGTAATATAATTATTAAAATAAAGACGGTTTTTCAAATTTTCTCGAGCACTTTCCCGGGAGGGGCGGGGCTACTAATGACGTCACCAAACATCGATTTTCGGGGTTTTATGCATCGATGCCGCATCGGGGACACCCGAATCGCGATGCATCGATGCAACGATTAATTTCAGCACCCCTACATATCAGTGTCCATAAATGCCGCATATCAGTGCCCATAAATGCCGCATATCAGTGTCCATAAATGCCGCATATCAGTGTCCATAAATGCCGCATATCAGTGCCCATAAATGCCACATATCAGTGCCCATAAATGTGGCATATCAGTGCCCATAAATGCCGCATATCAGTGCCCATAAATGCCACATATCAGTGCCCATAAATGTGGCATATCAGTGCCCATAAATGCCGCATATCAGTGCCCATAAATGTCGCATATCAGTGCCCATAAATGTCGCTTATCAGTGCCCATAAATGCCGCATATCAGTGCCCATAAATGTCGCATATCAGTGCCCATAAATGCCGCATATCAGTGCCCATAAATGCCGCCTATCAGTGCAGCCTCATCAGTGTCCATCAGTTAAGGAGAAAAATTACTTTTTTACAAAATTGTATAACAGAAACAAACAAAAACTTTTTTTTTTGAAAAATTTCTGTCTTTTTTAGTTTATGTAGCAAGAAGCATAAAACCCAGCGGTGATTAAATACCACCAAAAGAAAGCTCTATCCATCTTAAGAAAATGCTACAAATGTCATATGTGTACAGTGTTACATGACCGCGCAATTGTCATTCAAAGTGTGACAGCGCTGAAAGCTGAAAATTGGCCTGGGCAGGAAGGGGTGAAAGTGCCCGGTAGGCAGGTGGTTAAAGTAAGACTATAGGCAAAACATTTTTTTTTTATTGTTTTGGATAGAGCAAGGGAGGGTTATAAACCCTGTATGCTGTATTTTTCCTATCTTTGTCCCATTGGGCAGATTTCCCTTCACTTCCTGTCCCATAGCCAAACAAGAAATGAGAGGAAATCCCTACAAATTAAGGGAATTCCTTGGGGACCCCCAGGTCACCATAACTAGTGTCCCCATTAGAAGATCCCCCCCCCCCCTATTACTTTTTTGGGGACAATCAAAAATTTGGGACAGAACCGGACAAATAAAGAGAATGAATCTCCCTAACGGGCACAGACAGCAATAAAAACTATCAGGGGTTCTAATCCCTCTCCACTCCATCCAAAACTAAAAAAAAAAAAGTTTGCCTTTAGTTTTACTTTAAGTGGACTCTGTAAGGCTCCATTCACACTTGGCGTTTTGGGATCTCGGGCGGAATTGCTGCGATTCTGCCCTCGATCTCAAAACGTACTAGAATCACAAAACACAGGTTCAGATGCTATTATTTTAAATGGCACCTAGAGCACGGTTTTGCTTGCTCCTTTTTGGGAGACGGGCTTCACGCAATGTGTTTTGCTGTGATTGCCGAGCAATAAATTGCATGACAATCGCAGCAAAACCACTCTGTGTTTTAGGTGCCATTGAAAATAATGGCCCCTGAACCTGCATTTTGCGATTTGTAGTGCGTTTCGAGCTCGAGGGCAATATCACAGCGATTCTGCCCCGAGATCCTAAAACGCTGAGTTTAAATGGAGAGCCTTCCTGAGTCCTCTTAAGCTTTTGATAATGATTGGAAGTCCTGATGAAGGGGGTTGTGGTTGGCTCCCAGAACGTGTTGAACAGTTAATGAGATCATATGATAAATCATTAAAGCGATTTGGACTCGTTTCACCATGTGTTGTGTTCTAATGCTGTGAACCCCATTCTGGGAAACCACTCACAAACAGGACCCCCGATATTAGCTGTGACAACCCCTCTTGGGGTACAACATTTTTGCCTAATAAGGAAGATTTATTATAGATCAGATCTATTAAAGATATGAGCAGAGCTGTCAGTAGCCTGTCATAAACACAGAGTAAGGTGGTCACCACTACCAATGACCACCAATGTAAGGGGTATCCTTCCCAATGACCACCAATGTAAGTGGTATCCTTCCCAATGACCACCAATGTAAGTGGTATCCTTCCCAATGACCACCAATGTAAGTGGTATCCTTCCCAATGACCACCAATGTAAGTGGTATCCTTCCCAATGACCACCAATGTAAGTGGTATCCTTCCCAATGACCACCAATGTAAGGGGTATCCTTCCCACTGACCCCTGATGAATGAAATTTCAGAAGGGGTTCCCAAAGACTTGAAAATTATTACCCCTGGGGTAAAAAGGTTGAGTAAGGTTAGTATATTGTACAGCGTTGGCATATGAAAAGGGCGAGGACGGGCAGTTGCATGGGGCCCCAGAATGCGCACCATACTTATGTACATGTGTAAGCAGCTTTCTTGCCATTTCTCGCCAAGCTGGCCATACCCTCCCAGGGCAGATTCTTCACTAAAAGGGGTGCTAATCAGTGGCGGCCCGTCCATATAGGGCGCCAGCCCCCTAATCCATGCGCCCGGCCCCTGTTTGCCCCCCCTCCAAAATGGAGCACCAGCCACCACTGATGCTAACCCCTACTTACACATGGCCTGCTGTACCTGCAAACAACATACACTATATTGTCAAAAGTATTGGGACGCCTGCCTTTACACGCACATGAACTTTAATGACATCCCAGTCTTAGTCCGTAGGGTTCAATATTGAGTTGGCCCATTCTTTGCAGCTATAACAGCTTCAACTCTTCTAGGAAGGCTATACACAAGGTTTAGGAGTGTGTCTATGGGAATGTTTGACCATTCTTCCAGAATGGAAGTGCCTGTGAGGTCAGGCACTGATGTTGGACGAGAAGGCCAGGCTTGCAGTGTCCACTCTAATTCATACCAAAGGTATATAACCAGGTTGAGGTCAGGACTGTGTGCAGGCTAGTCAAGTTCCTCCACCCCAAACTTGCTCATCCATGTTTTTTTGGACCCCTCCACCAAATGATTTGGACCAGTGCACAAAGCAAGGTACTGTACATAAAGACATGGAAGAGCGAGTTTGGAGTGGAGGAACTTGACTGGCCTGCACAAAGTCCTGACCTTCAATATGATAGACTAACTTTTCTGATGAATTAGAGCGGAGACTGCCAGCCTAAGACTGGGATGCCATTAAAGTTCATGTGCGTGTGAAAAGGCAGGTGTCCCAATACTTTTGACAATATAGTGCATCTGCTGCCATAACATGACTAAAATACAGAGACTAGACTTTTGGTGTTGATGTAGGGTTGACACTTTTTCTTCAAGCCAAATCCGAACACTTTAGGGGTGCACAGCAAATTTTTTTTCTAGTATACACTATAGGATTGTAACAGACCTGGGACACCTTTGGGCGCTACAAAGGGAATAGTAATTCGGCACACGTAGTGCCCCCTCACCCTGCTGTCTGGCCCTGTTCCGAGAAACACTCCTGTCTGAATAATGTGTCCGGGTTTGAGGTGGACTGATACCCAGACACATGATTCAAAACCTGGACTGTCCAGGTGAATTTCAGACAGTTGGCAACTCTATGTTAATAGTGTTTCTCATCACCATCCCATGGCCTAAGGGTGATATAATCATGAAATATGGGATGAGACTCCCCACCCTGCTGTCATTCATCATTATATTACAATATAGAGATAGGAAAAAAAACCTTCACATACAAAAAAGACAATTAAGGTGCACACAATTTTATTGAAATTTTAATTTTTTTACAAGGAAACATTTTTACAAGAAAATTATTGTAGGTCTTCGGAGAACATTGGTCGGTCCATCACTGTTATCCTCTGACTCCTCAGAGGTGGGGCCTTTTCAGACTCCTAAACCTTCAGGATGATTCAGAGGAAGGCGAAAACCCCCTCAGTCAGATGGTCTCCAAAGGGGAAAAAATTCCTTCCTGACCCCCTAAGGCGATCGGATAGTCCCTGAATCATCAGTCTAGGGTGACCAGTTCATCTCCCTGTGAAATGCACGACTTTCTATACTGTTTAAGACAATATAGATCAGAACATACATTCTATTTCTCATCAATATAGAGCATCGGATCATCTGATTTTACTTTTATTTTAGAGAGACAAAGTCTGACTTTTTAAGGTCCCCACATCAAGGCGGTATAGATAAGAACGTACATTTTATTTCTCATTTACAGATAACAAGACATAAAAACATTGTGACAACATCCACTTACTTTCCTATTATTGAGACCTCCATCCATGTAATCCCATACATCTCCTGGGGTTACATGGATATAATTCCAGGAATCCATCCAGAGGGAGGCCCATTCCCAAGTCCCCCCTCCCCCCCTGGAGAGCAACCCACCCAGATCACTCCCAGAGAGTCAATGCTGCAGATGCCATTGGCAGGAAATATGGAGGAAGAGTGGGCTATGGGGGAGGATTCTATCCGGCATGTAAGTGGGAAAACAGGACAAAGGTGTCTCACAGTCTCCCACCTATTCTCAGTCGTCACAGTTCCATGGGTGCAGTGTGGGTCAGAACACAGTGGACCCCACCCCCCATGGGGCCCATGTGCACTGCACACTTTGCACCCATGGATAGTACGCCATTGTTGCAGGCTAAAATGGCCAATTTTAGAATGCTGGCAGGTGTGAAGGAGCCCTTAGTGGTTTAAGAAGATGGACACGCCTTTTTTTTCCACAATTATATGCTGGTTAGACTCCTCCCCTATAGCCCGCTCCTCCTCCACATGTCCTGCCAATGACATGTGTGGCAGTGACTCTTTGGGAGTGGTCTGAGCGGGTTGTTCCCTGGGGGTGGAGCTTGAGATCACGCTTCTCTCTGGATGGCCTTCCGGATTGTGGCTGCTCTACCAATGTACAGTATGCATGCCCATGTCACATGTGCCGTCATACGCCGCTATCCTGCAGCAGTTAGATCACATGTGATGGGTGGTCTGATCTGTGACACAACCACATTCTCTGGAGATTTGGTAATAGGAAAGTCAATGGTTGTTGTCACAATGTCTTTATGTTTTGTCATCCGTAGATGATAAATAAAATGTATCTTCCTACCTATATCATTGGGACCTTGAAAAGTTGAAGTTTGTCCCTGAAAAATAAATGTCACATTAGATGGTTGTAGATCCTTCAGAGTCTATTGATCTGAGGCTCTACATTGATGATCCTGGCTCTCCGATGGTGGTGATGAGGCTCTACGGTGAGCATCCTGGCTCTCCGATGGTGGTGATGAGGCTCTACGGTGAGGATCCTGGCTCTCCAATGGTGGTGATGAGGCTGTACGTTGATGTTACTGCCTCTCTGATGGTGGTGATGAGGCCCTATGGTGAGGATCCTGGCTCTCTGATGGTGATGGGGTCACTGGCTGCAGCTTCAGATGCTCACTCACGTAGGTGAAGCCATAGAATTCCTCCTGCTTCTTTGGCTCTATCGGCCTCTCATTGTCTTCTTCTGATTGAATGAATTTATCCCCTGGTACTCCATTATCTAGATCTTCCTCAGGAATCTGGAAAGAGAAAAAATCTTGTCAATGTTTCTGATTTATTCAGAAAAAAAATACCTATAAATCTCCACATTGTGCTGGGACTCCTCCCTTATACGTATACTTACATTTCCTGATGGAAATGGTGGCGGTGATTTCCCTTGCTCTGTCTCCTTCCAGTCCACCTTGCATAAGAAGGGGTGTTCTCGGATGTCACTTACTAGCCTCATCCGTTCCTCTTGGTCTTTACATAGAAACTGTAAAAAGGAAAAGAATATAATAAGAACATTAAATAACATGAACAATCTCTGAACATAAGAACTCCCCTATTAATAGTTAATTCTGACAGTTACACGTTTCTTATATCGCTCTTATGATGATGGCAGCCCCAGGGTAGTTCTATATGCTGTCTGTGTCTGTGTAAGGAATGTCCCCAGAAATTGAATTCACTGGACATTCACTGGACATCACAAGGGACACAGGGACTACTGCTTTCCTTATGACAGGTGAAGACAGATCCTTCCATTAAGCAGTCAGCTTGCTGAAAGTACTGCTATGACTTCAATCGATGTGTGCAGGTAAACATGTGAAATTTTTAATGTGTCTTCTAAAATCCTAATAAGATATATGTAACCTGGAAAGGATTTTGTCCCTTAAAAGATATAAAACCTCTATGTATACTTACGATCTTTATGATGTCGCAGAGGGTAGGGTCCATGTCTTCTGGATAATCCGGTTCCATGGTGGTCACTATCTTCAATTCTTCGCTGAAGGACACTTGGCCAATAGGATATGGATGTCTGACGAACGCCATCAAATATACTATTATTCCCAGTGCATAATAGTCGACCATGCCAAAGTATGGTAATTGTTGAAGGACCTGTAAAAACATAATGAAGAGAAAGATTAATAAGCTCATTGTCAGGCCAGGCAGAGGACAGAGATGACTCCATGCTGGTATATGTGACCTATGAAGCCTACCAGGAGTCCTAAAATTGTGCTCTAAAGACATTAAACTAAGGCGGAGCTTGCGAATATTGGGGCTTTGGGTCTCTCAGAGATACAAATTAAAATTGGTTGAAGTCTCCCGAATTGAGGGAAATTTCTCTCTTAAAGAATTGTACCCAGAACAGGCGTCCCCATTGAAGGTTTCTCCTCACCTCATGTTCTGGGGAAAACTCTAAAACTTTGAATCTTACTTTCTTTCTCAATGACAGTAGTCACCAATACAAACAGATGGGGTCCCAATAGGGACACCTATGTAAAACTGTCAGAGGATCAAACCCTTCCCTGCTCTTACCAAAACAAAAAGAGAAAGCTTTTGCCTACACTTTAATAGTCCTTTTTAAAGGGGCAGATAGAGGTATACTGACCCCAATAGCTCAATGTTCACAAGCACTCATCATGTTAACGAGAAGGAGTCCAGCAGGTGGACAATCCATGAAGCTTTTATCCCATTTGTATGTGTGAATCGGGCTGAACAGAGCCAGCTATCTACACCTGACCTTAAAGTCTCAGAAATTCCCACCTTTTGTTGGGGACATAGTTCCAGTTTGGAAACCCATTGAAAGCAAGCAGGGCACCAGTAGAGAAATTCTTCATTTAGTGAAAAGTGAGCCCCCTTTATCTTATCTCTATATCCCATAATAACAAACATTACAATTAGATCTAATATCAGGTGGCTAGCACGTATATCTTACCTCTGGCGCTATGTATGATGGTGTCCCGATTCGTCCTTCCATCCTCTTGGACTCTGTGACTCCAGCAACTGACAAGCCAAAATCAGTGATTTTGATGTGGCCGTCATCATTCAAGAGGATATTTTCAGGCTTGATGTCTCTGTGGATGATCTCTCTAGAATGCAGAAACTGCAGACCGCAGATCATTTCCGCTATGAAGTATCTGATGGGGAAATAAATATATTAATTAGCATCACAAATCATTGCAGACCAATTAAATCTAAAGATAAAATGACTTCCCCCTATAGTACATAGGGGTGTGGATAGTCAGGGCTCAGATGAAGGGGGTGATCACATCACTGCCATTTCCTCAGTGGTCGGTCACCCCCCTCCCCCAACTCCAGAGTGACCCGGTTATTGATCTTACCTGATGGTGTACCCTGGAAGTGGACCTGAAACGATGGTGTCAAAGAGATCCCCTCTGCTCAGGCATTCCATGACAAAGACGAGATGATTCTGTGTAAAAATAAGAGGTAAAGTTTACATTATAGACATGCAGGATTTAATTTTGTAATAGACAGAGACATACACACACACAAGTTAGGAAAACTGGACAGAGAAGCTATGACGGTTGTCTTTGCTAGACTGTCCTTTTTGCAATGCTAGCTTCGTCTGGCTGTTCTGGTGATCGAATGAATGAATTCTTTGGCTCACCATCCTGGAAGGCCCATGTAGATCAGAAGGCCTGACTTCTCCTGTCTTACTAGCTGCAGACTTTTTTCTAAGTGACTCAAAATTTTGATACCAGAAGCAACCAGGTAGTCATTTCAAAGGCCAGCAATAGCAGTTTCTTAAAATGAGTTTTTTAAATAAAACCTCTACTCTGTACAGTTTACCTAACCATCCTCCAGGCTTGAAGGAGGCACTCTAGAGTTCTGCTGTTCCCCATACTGCTTTTCACCCCACTACAGCCGGACCCCTTAGGAAAAACCTGGTGTGGGACACAAGTGAAGCTCCCTTCCACCTCTCACAATTCAGCACTCAGTGCCTAAGGGACTATTTGACAGGTGTGAAGACCGTCATATGAGGGGGAAGGGGGATGCTTAGCCTTGTGTAAATTTCAGCTCCCAAAAAGGTCACCATTTGCATAACAATTTTAGGGGGTCTGGATCAGTAGTGGAGTGCAGTACAGGAAAGAGGTGAAGAAATTGGAAGGTGAAAAGACTTACCTTTGTCTGGAACGTTCCAAACAGATGTGTAATAAATGTACTCTTGCTGGCTGCCTTCAGCACGTCACGTTCTGTGAAAATCGCCTCGCAATCATCCTCTTCAAGTATTTCTTTCTTTTTCACAAATTTAACCGCCAGTTTCTTGTCAATTGCCGGATGAGTGGCTAACACCACTCTCCCGTAGGCTCCCTCTCCGAGGATTCTATGACAGGTCATCTTTTCAAAGGAGAGTACGCATGAATGGTCCTTGATGGCCCTGGCACATGGGATTGGTGAGGGCATCTCATGGTCTGTGCTACTGATGGATGAAGATTTAAGACTATCAACATCACTGCTGAGTGAAATAAATGAAGATAGATTGCTTGATATGTCAGAGAGTGATGAGAGTGAGAGAGATTTGCTCAATTTGATGCTTCTGCATCTAGCTGATTTCTTGTCCATACTGGTGGATGGACTGATTTCAATTTTGATGTCCTTGGTTGATGGAGTGACTTGTGTTTCTTTGTCCTTCATAGTTGTGGCCTCTGCAGTCCTCTGGTCCTCGCTGCTAGATGGAGTGACTTGTGTTTCTCTGTCCTCCATAGCTGCAACCTGTACAGTCTTCTGGTCTTCATCGGTGGATGGAGTGACTTGTATGTTCTTGTCCTCCATAGACACCATCTGTACAGTCCTCTGGTCCTCATCGGTGGATGGAGTGACTTGTGTTTCTTTGTCCTCCATAGTTGCAGCCTGTGCTGTCTTCTGGTCTTCATCGGTGGATGGAGTGACTTGTATGTTCTTGTCCTCCATAGTTGAGGCCTGTACAGTCTTCTGGTCCTCAGTGGTTGATGGAGTGACTTGTATTTCTTTGTCCTCCATAGTTGCAGCCTGTGCTGTCTTCTGGTCTTCATCGGTGGATGGAGTGACTTGTATGTTCTTGTCCTCCATAGACACAGTCTGTACAGTCTTCTGGTCTTCATCGGTGGATGGAGTGACTTGTATGTTCTTGTCCTCCATAGTTGAGGCCTGTACAGTCTTCTGGTCCTCAGTGGTTGATGGAGTGACTTGTATTTCTTTGTCCTCCATAGTTGCAGCCTGTGCTGTCTTCTGGTCTTCATCGGTGGATGGAGTGACTTGTATGTTCTTGTCCTCCATAGACACAGTCTGTACAGTCTTCTGGTCCTCATCAGTGGATGGAGTGACTTGTATGTTTTTGTCCTCCATAGTTGAGGCCTGTACAGTCTTCTGGTCATGATTTGTTGATGGAGTTGTTTGTGTATGTTTGTCCTCCATCATTTTATCCAGTTCAGCCTTACTGATGTATGGAACCCGGATGTAAGGCTGTCTGACATTAAGACGTTCATCGTTTTGTCCTAGAGAGAGAAGTAAACAGTCATTTTTATTCTTGCTCTTTACACGTCATTGATCGATCTTACACGGATCCTGTGCACATTTAGATGGACCGTCATATATAAGTGAGTGTCATGAATGAGTGTTATGGAAATAATCTGGTGTTACGTGTTTCCCTGGGGGGGGGGGGTCCATTCTCAGTGCCTGGCTTTCTATGTCAGAACAAGTGTTATGTCTAACAGCACTTCCCCCCTCAATTCCCATTCTTAAAGTGGAACTCTGGGCAAAATAAAAAATTACATCTATGATGTAGTCTGTCACTGGTATCGCGTTCTTGTTTTACTGGGTCGTCCCCCCCCCAAATAACACAGCTTTATTGCCTGTTGATCCTGCCTGTAAGTCTGTTATTTTCAAGTTCTTTTATCAGACCAAGCTGTCCAGCAAAAGAGGCAGTTAGAGGGCAAAGTCAAACCACTTAACACTGCTGGGTCCCTATCAAAAAAAGAAGTTGATCTGCAATTTTACCACCTCTGGCAGCCCACCTACAGTAAATCCTACCATGGCAGCCAGAGAGGGTGGTACAGATGCTGCAGCCTTGGATGGATTTGATCATCCCAAGTTTGAGGTCAATAGGATCATGCCAGTATGCTTTGATCACAGTTAGAGCACAGAATTTCAATACAAAATCCCACTTGAAATTTAATTTTTTTTTTAAAACCGAATACAGGAGGGGGCAGGATCACCTCCCGAACGTAAAGAAACCGCTGCTCTACCGCCAACATGTTCATAATGACGTATCGTCTTAAATAAACTGTATACAGTGAGACATGGTGCCAAATGTACTAACAATAGATGTGGATGTGGCTACAAAATATGGCGCAAATTATTGGGGCGTGGCCTAAATTGTCCTGTTGAAACCATGTCTGAGCCTACTTCCAGTATATACTGCACATACTGTATGTACCACTGTTGTGATGTATATTTTATAATGTATATTGTGACAAATATTTCCATAAAGGAAATCCTAAAGCCAAAACTTGCTCCCCATTTTAGGTGGAGAAAGGAATGGTAGAACCCCTGCCAGTTTTTTTATTGTCATTTGTGTCCCAATGGAGAGATTTCCCTTTATTTCCCGTTCTAGACAAAAGTGAGAAGAAATCTCCCCAAAGTGAGCCCAGCCCCCTCCTAGACAGTAAAAGCTGAGTCCCCATTAGAAGATTTCCCCTCTGTTCCTGTTCTGGTAGATCTTCCATCACTTTCTATCCTGGTGACATTGGTGATCAGGTTGGTGATCAGGACTATTAGAGAGGGTGGAGCTACCTAATGGGGACCCGATGGGTTCTAACTCCTCCCCTTCTCTCCTCCATCCAGTGACCCCACTATGTGTATATATAGAGGTGACCCCACTATGTGTATATATAGAGGTGACCCCACTATGTGTATATGGAGGTGACCTCCCCCCCCCCCAATATATAAATACAGTATCTGTCTGTCTACATATTAAAGCATTATGATTAGTAATTATCAATTAATGTAATTATTTACTAATAAGTACTGATAGATAGATAGATAGATAGATAGATAGATAGATAGATAGATAGATAGATAGATAGATAGATAGATAGATAAAAATTATCTATAAATATATTTATAGATATGTATAGATATAGATATATATATTGATATATTTTTTAGATATTTTTTTTTATATATATAACATTTGTCTTTGTAACATTTTAATTTGTTATTAATTATATATATATATATATATATATATATAAAAAGATATATACTGTATATACATATATATTATTTATCAATTCATGTAATTATTAATTAATAAGTACTGTTTTATATATAAAAATGATATATATATACATAGATAGATAGACATAATTAAAAAAAATAGTTATTTTCAAAAAAAAAATTGTTATATTTAACCACTTGACGACCGCCTCACGCCGATGTACGTCGGCAAAGTGGCACGGACAGGCAAAATCACGTACAGGGTACGTGATTTGCCTTCCGCGGGTGGGGGGTCCGATCGGACCCCCCCCGGTGCCCGAGGCGGTCGTCGTTTGTCCAGCGGCGATCGGTGATGAGGGGGAGACCATCCGTTCGTGGCCCCCCCCTCGCGATCGCCGCCGGCCAATGAAAACACTCCTTTGCTGCTGTATGCTAAACAGCAGCAAAGGAAGTGATGTCATCTCCCCTCGGGTCGGTATTTTCCGTTCCGGCCCGAGGAGAGACGACAAGTATGTGAGTGCACAAACACTACACACACAGTAGAACATGCCAGGCACACAAATCACCCCGATCCCCCCCCCCGATCGCCCCCCGATCCCCCCCCAATCACCCCCCCCCCCCTGTCACAAACTGACACCAGCAGTTTTTTTTTTTTTCTGATTACTGCATAGTGTCAGTTTGTGACAGTGACAGTGTTGGGACAGTGTATATTACCCCCCTTTAGGTCTAGGGTACCCCCCTAACCCCCCCTAATAAAGTTTTAACCCCTTGATCACCCCCTGTCACCAGTGTCGCTAAGCGATCATTTTTCTGATCGCTGTATTAGTGTCGCTGGTGACGCTAGTTAGTGAGGTAAATATTTAGGTTCGCCGTCAGCGTTTTATAGCGTCAGGGACCCCCATATACTACCGAATAAATGTTTTAACCCCTTGATTGCCCCCTAGTTAACCCTTTCACCACTGATCACCGTATAACCGATACGGGTGACGCTGGTTAGTTTGTTTATTTTTTATAGTGTCAGGGCACCCGCCGTTTATTACCGAATAAAGGTTTAGCCCCCCCGATCGCCCGGCGGCGATATGCGTCGCCCCAGGCAGCGTCAAATTAGCGCCAGTACCGCTAACACCCACACACGCAGCATGCGCCTCCCTTAGTGGTATAGTATCTGAACGGATCAATATCTGATCCGATCAGATCTATACTAGCGTCCCCAGCAGTTTAGGGTTCCCAAAAACGCAGTGTTAGCGGGATCAGCCCAGATACCTGCTAGCACCTGCGTTTTGTGCCTCCGCCCGGCCCACCCAAGTGCAGTATCGATCGATCACTGTCACTTACAAGGCACTAAACGCATAACTGCAGCGTTCGCAGAGTCAGGCCTGATCCCTGCGATCGCTAACAGTTTTTTTGGTAGCATTTTGGTGAACTGGCAAGCACCAGCCCCAGGCAGCGTCAGGTTAGCGCCAGTACCGCTAACACCCACGCACGCACCGTACACCTCCCTTAGTGGTATAGTATCTGATCGCATCAATATCTGATCCGATCAGATCTATACTAGCGTCCCCAGCAGTTTAGGGTTCCCAAAAACGCAGTGTTAGCGGAATCAGCCCAGATACCTGCTAGCACCTGCGTTTTGCCCCTCCGCCCGGCCCAGCCCACCCAAGTGCGGTATCGATCGATCACTGTCACTTACAAAACACTAAACGCATAACTGCAGCGTTCGCAGAGTCAGGCCTGATCCCTGCGATCGCTAACAGTTTTTTGGTAGTGTTTTGGTGAACTGGCAAGCGCCAGCCCCAGGCAGCGTCAGATTAGCGCCAGTACCGCTAACACCCACGCACGCACCGTACACCTCCCTTAGTGGTATAGTATCTGAACAGATCAATATCTGATCCGATCAGATCTATACTAGCGTCCCCAGCAGTTTAGGGTTCCCAAAAACGCAGTGTTAGCGGGATCAGCCCAGATACCTGCTAGCACCTGCGTTTTGCCCCTCCGCCCGGCCCAGCCCAGCCCACCCAAGTGCAGTATCGATCGATCACTGTCACTTACAAAACACTAAACACATAACTGCAGCATTCGCAGAGTCAGGCCTGATCCCTGCGATCGCTAACAGTTTTTTTGGTAGCTTTTTATTGAACTGGCAAGCACCAGCGGCCTAGTACACCCCGGTCGTAGTCAAACCAGCACTGCAGTAACACTTGGTGACGTGGCGAGTCCCATAAGTGCAGTTCAAGCTGGTGAGGTGGCAAGCACAAGTAGTGTCCCGCTGCCACCAAAAAGACAAACACAGGCCCGTCGTGCCCATAGTGCCCTTCCTGCTGCATTCGCCAATCCTAATTGGGAACCCACCGCTTCTGCAGCGCCCGTACTTCCCCCATTCACATCCCCAACCAAATGCAGTCGGCTGCATGAGAGGCATTTTTATGTCCTCCCGAGTACCCCTACCCAGCGAACCCCCCAAAAAAGATGTCGTGTCTGCAGCAAGCGCGGATATAGGCGTGACACCCGCTATTATTGTCCCTCCTGTCCTGACAATCCTGGTCTTTGCATTGGTGAATGTTTTGAACGCTACCATTCACTAGTTGAGTATTAGCGTAGGGTACAGCATTGCACAGACTAGGCACACTTTCACAGGGTCTCCCAAGATGCCATCGCATTTTGAGAGACCCGAACCTGGAACCGGTTACCGTTATAAAAGTTAGTTACAAAAAAAAGTGTAAAAAAAAAAAAAAATATGAAATAAAAAAAAATAGTTGTTGTTTTATTGTTCTCTCTCTCTCTATTCTCTCTCTCTATTGTTCTGCTCTTTTTTACTGTATTCTATTCTGCAATGTTTTATTGTTATTGTTATTGTTATTGATTGTTATTGTTATTGTTATTGTTATTGTTATTGATTGTTATTGTTATTGTTATTGTTATTATGTTTTATCATGTTTGTTTTTCAGGTGTGTAATTATTTACACTTTACTGTGCTTTATTGTTAACCATTGTTAACCATTTTTTTGTCTTCAGGTACGCCATTCACGACTTTGAGTGGTTATACCAGAATGATGCCTGCAGGTTTAGGTATCATCTTGGTATCATTCTTTTCAGCCAGCGGTCGGCTTTCATGTAAAAGCAATCCTAGCGGCTAATTAGCCTCTAGACTGCTTTTACAAGCCGTGGGAGGGAATGCCCCCCCCCCCCCACCGTCTTCCGTGTTTTTCTCTGGCTCTCCTGTCTCAACAGGGAACCTGAGAATGCAGCCGGTGATTCAGCCAGCTGACCATAGAGCTGATCAGAGACCAGAGTGGCTCCAAACATCTCTATGGCCTAAGAAACCGGAAGCTACGAGTATTTCATGACTTAGATTTCGCCGGATGTAAATAGCGCCATTGGGAAATTGGGGAAGCATTTTATCACACCGATCTTGGTGTGGTCATTTGCTTTGAGGGCAGAGGAGAGATCTAGGGTCTAATAGACCACAATTTTTTCAAAAAAGAGTACCTGTCACTACCTATTGCTATCATAGGGGATATTTACATTCCCCGAGATAACAATAAAAATGATTAAAAAAAAAAATATGAAAGGAACAGTTTAAAAGTAAGATTAAAAAAGCAAAAAAATAATAAAGAAAAAAAAAAAAAAAAAAAAAAATACCCCTGTCGCCCCCTGCTCTCGCGCTAAGGCGAACGCAAGCGGCGGTCTGTCGTCAAACGTAAACAGCAATTGCACCATGCATGTGAGGTATCACCGCGAAGGCCAGATCGAGTGCAGTAATTTTTCCAGTAGACCTCCTCTGTAAATCTAAAGTGGTAACCTGTAAAGGCTTTTGAAGGCTTTTAAACATGTATTTATTTTGTTGCCACTGCACGTTTGTGCGCAATTTTAAAGCATGTCATGTTTGGTATCCATGTACTCGGCCTGAGATCATCTTTTTTATTTCATCAAACATTTGGGCAATATAGCGTGTTTTAGTGCATTAAAATTAAAAAAAGTGTGTTTTTTCCCCAAAAAATGCGTTTGAAAAATCGCTGCGCAATTACTGTGTGAAAAAAAAAAATGAAACACCCACCATTTTAATCTGTAGGGCATTTGCTTTAAAAAAATATATAATGTTTGGGGGTTCAAAGTAATTTTTTTGCAAAAAAAAAAAACTTTTTCATGTAAACAATAAGTGTCAGAAAGGGCTTTGTCTTCAAGTGGTTAGAAGAGTGGGTGATGTGTGACATAAGCTTCTAAATGTTGTGCATAAAATGCCAGGACAGTTCAAAACCCCCCCAAATTACCCCATTTTGGAAAGTAGACACCCCAAGCTATTTGCTGAGAGGCATGTCGAGTCCATGGAATATTTTATATTGCGACACAAGTTGCGGGAAAGAGACAAATTTTTTTTTTTTTTTTTTTTTTTGCACAAAGTTGTCACTAAATGATATATTGCTCAAACATGCCATGGAAATATGTGAAATTACACCCCAAAATACATTCTGCTGCTTCTCCTGAGTACGGGGATACCACATGTGTGAGACTTTTTGGGAACCTAGCCGCGTACGGGACCCCGAAAACCAAGCACCGCCTTCAGGCTTTCTAAGGGCGTGAATTTTTGATTTCACTCTTCACTGCCTATCACAGTTTCGGAGGCCATGGAATGCCCAGGTGGCACAAAACCCCCCCAAATGACCCCATTTTGGAAAGTAGACACCCCAAGCTATTTGCTGAGAGGTATAGTGAGTATTTTGCAGACCTCACTTTTTGTCACAAAGTTTTGAAAATTGAAAAAAGAAAAAAAAAAATGTTTTTTCTTGTCTTTCTTCATTTTCAAAAACAAATGAGAGCTGCAAAATACTCACCATGCCTCTCAGCAAATAGCTTGGGGTGTCTACTTTCCAAAATGGGGTCATTTGGGGGGGTTTTGTGCCACCTGGGCATTCCATGGCCTCCGAAACTGTGATAGGCAGTAAAGAGTGAAATCAAAAATTTTCACCCTTAGAAATCCTGAAGGCAGTGATTGGTTTTTGGGGTCCAGTACGCGGCTAGGCTCCCAAAAAGTCCCACACATGTGGTATCCCCATACTCAGGAGAAGCAGCTAAATGTATTTTGGGGTGCAATTCCACATATGCCCATGGCCTGTGTGAGCAATATATCATTTAGTGACAACTTTATGAAAAAAAAAAAAAAAAAAAAAAAAAAAGTGTCACTTTCCCGCAACTTGTGTCAAAATATAAAATATTCCATGGACTCAATATGCCTCTCAGCAAATAGCTTGGGGTGTCTACTTTCCAAAATGGGGTCATTTTGGGGGGTTTTGTGCCACCTGGGCATTCCATGGCCTCCGAAACTGTGATAGGCAGTGAAGAGTGAAAGCAAAAATTTACACCCTTAGAAATCCTGGAGGCGGTGATTGGTTTTCGGGGCCCCGTACGCGGCTAGGCTCCCAAAAAGTCCCACACATGTGGTATCCCCATACTCAGGAGAAGCAGCTAAATGTATTTTGGGGTGCAATTCCACATAGGCCCATGGCCTGTGTGAGCAATATATCATTTAGTGACGACTTTTTGTAAATATTTTTTTTTTTTTTTTTTTTTGTCATTTTTCAATCACTTGGGACAAAAAAAATAAATATTCAATGGGTTCAACATGCCTCCCAGCAATTTCCTTGGGGTGTCTACTTTCCAAAATGGGGTCATTTGGGGGGGTTTTGTACTGCCCTGCCATTTTAGCACCTCAAGAAATGACATAGGCAGTCATAAACTAAAAGCTGTGTAAATTCCAGAAAATGTACCCTAGTTTGTAGACGCTATAACTTTTGCGCAAACCAATAAATATACGCTTATTGACATTTTTTTTACCAAAGACATGTGGCCGAATACATTTTGGCCTAAATGTATGACTAAAATTTAGTTTATTGGATTTTTTTTATAACAAAAAGTAGAAAATATCATTTTTTTTCAAAATTTTCGGTCTTTTTCCGTTTATAGCGCAAAAAATAAAAACCGCAGAGGTGATCAAATACCATCAAAAGAAAGCTCTATTTGTGGGAAGAAAAGGACGCAAATTTCGTTTGGGTACAGCATTGCATGACCGCGCAATTAGCAGTTAAAGCGACGCAGTGCCAAATTGGAAAAAGACCTCTGGTCCTTAGGCAGCATAATGGTCCGGGGCTCAAGTGGTTAAAACAGTACTTATTAAATAATAATTACATAAATTGATAAATAATATATATATGCATATACAGTATATATCTTTATAGATAGATAGATAGATTTATATATATATATATATATACATATATATATTGTACTGTGGCTTATTTCTGCACCTCACCCTATATACTGGATTATATTTTTATATATATAACATCCATCATGTGACCTTGGATTATAATTCTCTAATATATCACTTACTATGAACGTCATCTTCTGGGATTTTGGGGCGTTGGCAGGGCCAGATTCTACCTATGGCAGCCCATATCCTCTGCCCAATAGCCCTGGCTCCTCCCCTTTTAGGGGCGGTAGTTTGGGGCGGTGGATTTGCCTGGTGCTCCCCTGGTAAAGGGCGCACATTTAGCAATACAACAGATTCTTCTTTGTTGTCCTTCAGAAGATTCTTTGCTTTGTAACCTTTCGTTCTCATAAATCGTGTCATTGTTCTCATGGAACTCACAACACTGCAGAGAGATCGAGATCGCATCCTGCTCGGTCAGAATACACGAAGCAAGTGAGCTGCAGGTGCTGTGTGTGGCAGTTATATCGGCAAAAGGGGAGGAGCTACACGATGACATCACAGCATGTTGCCATAGCAACATTTCTGAGCCACAGCTCAAATCCATTGATTGAGCCTTCTATCTGGGTTTATTTATCAATTATTTCACCAATAAACTAAATAGGGGACATTTTTGTTCATTTGACATCCACTTTCTCCGTGTTTTTATGTATCCATTTCATAATAAAATAATTTTCTTCCTGTCTTTAGACTGAATTCACACAGCTGCACCAGCTGGATGGGCTGATTGGCTGTTCTATTTTTAGCACCAACTGACAAAAATTTAAATCTGCAGCCAGTCTGGTAAACAACTGTTTAACCCCTTCACTGCGGGGGACTTTTTTATAAAATGTATTTTGCACATTAAAATGAGCAGAAATGACTGTAAACCCCCCCAAAAGTATATATTTCCTGAAAGCAGAGGCTCTGCAGAATAAAAAAACGGCATTTGTAATTTTCTATGTCACACGATATTTGCAGTTATTTATCAAACGCATATTATTAGAAAAAAATAATTTTAATGCAAACAAAAGCAATATTATACCAATTTTGTTTTGCAGGACAGAGTAGCTCCTGGACCATTTTGCCACATTCCGGTTTGTGTGATTTGCTGCATTTGTTGTGTGACAAAGCGAATCTTTTCTAGGCAGGTTCAAACAGGTTCAAACAGGTTCAAACAGGTTTTAACAAATAATGACGCCACAAGTAGACATGTACACGGCCGAAATTTAGTTTTTTATTCGTTTTTTGGGGGATTTTCTTTTCATTTTTCGGATCATTCATTATGATCGAAATTCGTTATTTCGAATGAATTCATAAATTTGGAAAAATTCGTATTCGGTACTTTCCATTCGTATAAATGCGGTATTCTGTTTTTGTTTAATTCGTATTCATTACGTTCACTAACAGGCAGAAAAATTTGAAAAGACAATTCCAATACCTATATTTATTAGTTTATAACTATTATTATAGTTTTTATTATTATAATTTATTATTAATAAATAATAATAATAACAACTATAATAATGGTTAATAATTTGTTATATTCACTAACAGTCAAATTTGAAAGAAATTCCAGTAGCTGTAATTTATTAGTTTATAACTATTATTATAGTTTTTATTATTAATAATAATAATAATAATAAATAATAAAAAACTATAATAATGGTTAATAATTTGTTATGTTCACTAACTGCCAAATTTAAAAAGAAATTCCAATACCTATAATTTATTAGTTTAACTATTATTATAGTTTTTATTATTATTATTTATTATTAATAAATAATAATAATAATAAACTATAATAATGGTTAATTCAGTTCGCATTTGCAGCGCTATACAAATCATTCATTCATTCATTCATTCACTAACAGCTAAATTTAAAAGAAATTCCAATACCTATAATTTATTAGTTTAATTATTATTATAGTTTTTATTATTATTATTTATAATCAATAAATAATAATATTGATAAAAACTATAATAATGGTTAATAATTTCCTACATTCACTAACAGACAAATTTGAAAGGAAATTGAAGACCTATAGTTTAATAGTTTATACCTATTATTATAGTTTTTATTATTATTAATAAATAATAATTATAATAATAATAATAAAACAATCATAATGGTTAATATACTTAATAATTTAATTATAATAGAAATTATCCAAATGTTTTTTGTTCTTTCTGATTTTCTAATTTTCGTTCTTTCGAATTTTTTTAGATTTTTGTTCTTTTGAATTTTCAGAGTTTCGTTCTTATTTTAGAATTTTCGTTCTTTCTAATTATCGCATTTTCGTTCTTATTTTAGAATTTTCGTTCTTTCTAATTATCGCATTTTCGTTCTTTCTAATTTTCGGATTTTCGTTCTTATTTTAGAATTTTCGTTCTTTCTAATTATCGAATTTTCGTTCTTTCTAATTTTCAGATTTTCGTTCTTATTTTAGAATTTTCGTTCTTTCTAATTATCGAATTTTCGTTCTTTCTAATTTTTGGATTTTCGTTCTTTCAGATTTTTGTTCTTTCAAATTTTCGAATTTCAGATTATCGTTCTTTCCAATTTCCTGTTCTTTTCGAAAATGTGTTTTCGGAAAAACTCTTCAAACGGTTTTTCGTTAATTTGGATGTTTCCGAATTAACGAATATGCCGAATTTTGACGAAAAACATATTCGGAACGAAGCGCATTGCACATGTCTAGCTGCAAGAGCAACGCACATTTTTCACTCACATGTGGGGTGCAGATGATGTTTACATGATCGCCCTACGCTGCACTTTTCATTGGTGGGTGTGTCCAGGGATAACAGGCTCTTTAACCGCTTGACCTCCGGAAGATTTACAGTGTTTGTAGCTGCTGACTTGAAAAAAATAATGTTTGCGGCTGGAACACCGCTTTAAAAATCCCTTTTCCTGCTTCTTTGCTCTGTCATTTTCAGTCAAGGGATTTGGTGCTGATGATTCTCAGATGTTCAGTAATTATTTCTTTTCAATTTGTCTTGGAAACCATATGATCTACTATCCATGCGTTTCTGATGCAGAGGAAAAAACGAAACGCACTGGACTGCATGTGGTGTGAACCGGCCCTTAAACAAATCCAATAAAAAAATGGGAAAAAAATTTACATTTCTTGATAAATTTAGTCCAATATTTATTCTGCTACATATTTTTGGTAACAAAAAAAAAAAAATCCCAATAGGCGAATATTGATTGGTTTGGGTAAAAGTTATCACGTCTACAACCAATGGGATGGAGTTCCGGAGTTTGTATTTATTTATTTATTTATTTTTTTACTAGTAATAGCGGCAATCAGTGACTTATAGCAGGACTGCGACATTGCGGCAGACAAATCGGACACTATTGCCCCGTACACACGATCAGAAAATCGTATGGAAAATTCCTCTTTCGAAGCAATCGTACGATAATCGGATCATTAGTACAGAGCTTTCGAGAGCCGATCATGACAGTTCATCCGATATTATTCTATCGGATATGCGCGAAAAAAATTTTTCTTACGATGCCGGATCGTACTATTTTCGTTTAATCGGTGCAGCTATCGTTCGAAAATGCAATACAAATGCATTACAACACATGACATCACTTCCGAATTTTTTTTTCTGTCGTATGGGAATTTTGGTGACTTTAGTAAACTCATTAGATTCGAGATTAATATGCAAAAAAAAATGGATGATAATTCGTCTGATAATCTCATTGTTTGTACCGGGCCTAAGGCTCGGTTTCCACTAGTGCGACTTGTCCTGTGACTTGTGACTGCAAAGTCACATGACAAGTCGTACCCCAATGATTTTCAATGAGTACCGTTCATATCTGTGCGACTTCAGAGTAGTCCCTGCACTGTTTTAGTCCCACATTGATGCGACTTGAGGTCTGTAGACCTCAGGAATACACAGGCATTGCTTCAAGTCGCATCAAAATTGCGGGTAATATCGCGCGACTTTCAGGTCGCAATCGTGGAAACCTAGGCTAAGGGGTTTATTTACTAAAGCTAGAGAGGGCAAAAATGAGTCACGTTTCTGCATAGAAACCAATCAGCTTCTAACATCAGCTCCTTCAATGAAGCTTTGGCAATAAAACTTGGAAGCCGATTGATTACTATACAGAATTGTGACTCATTTTGCACTCTCTAGCTTTAGTAAATTAACACCTGACTGACACTTTTTTGGGGATCAATACATTGATCGGTGCTAAAAATGTGCACTGTCACTGTACTAATATCCCCGGCAGGGAAGGGGTTAACACCAGGGGAGATTGAAGGGTTATATGTGTTCCTAGGGAGTGATTACTAACTGTGGGGGGGAGGGGCTTGTACTGCAGGGAAGACAGAGATCGGTGTTCCTGCTTAGCAGAGACACAGGATCACAACCTTCCCTTGTCACAGAACGGCAATCGGCCTTGTTTACATCGGTAGACCGCCGCTCTGTCTCTCCCGGGAACGATCGACGGGTCCGTATTGGCTCCTGCTGTATCCAATCACAGCCAGAGCGGGTCGCCGGCAGCAGCGCACGTGCATGCCCCAGACCCGAAAGCACAGAATCGTGTACAGATCCCACCCAGGGGAGCCGCCGTATATATACAGTATACAGTCGGCAAGCGGAGAAACATTTTTTATTACATTTATTTCATTTTTTTATTTTCTTTACACTTTTTTATGTGTAATTTTATTGCTCTCACCAAGGAGGAGAATATTGATGTACAGATGATGACAATCTCACTGACAGATGACACGCCTGATGATGGAGACAACAGAAGAGAGACTTCCCAGTACAGACAATGGGGGAGAGGGGACCAATGAAAAGTGTCTGAGACTAAATTTGTCTCAGCCAATCAAAGATGATTGGTTGCTATGAGCACCAAGTTTGATAGAACTTATGTTTGACATATTTTTTATGAATCCCCCCTATGTGTCTGGTGCCTGCACTGGGGCTCTGAGATCACAGGAAGGGACAAGCAAGAGGGGGCTGTATGTACTAATGATGCACACGTAAGTTATGCACACAATAAAGCACTCTGTGGTGTGAACAACTCCTTAAAGATAACTTTAAAAAATTGAGCACTGCCATGCATTATAACAGCGTTCCTCCGCGTACATTCACGCTGCATGCCAGAGCATATGTGTTATTGGAAAAGTAACGCACGCTGAACCCTAAATAAATGGCATGTTAACCACTTCAGCCCTGGAAGACTTTACCCCTTTCCTGACCAGAGCACTTTTTACAATTTTGTACTGCGTCATTTTAACTAACAATTGCGCGGTCATGCAATGCTGTACCCAACGAATTTTGCGTCCTTTTTTTCCCACAAATAGAGCTTTCTTTTGGTGCTGTTTGATCACCTCTGCGGTTTTTATTTTTTGCGCTATAAACAAAAAAAGACCAACGATTTTGAAAAAGAAAACAATATTTTTTACTTTTTGCTATAATAAATATCCCCAAAATTAAAAAAAAAAACACATTTCTTCATCAGTTTAGGCCGATATATATTCTTTTACATATTTTTGGTAAAAAAAAATAATCGCAATAAACGTATTGATTTTTTTTGCGCAAAAGTTATACTGTCTACAAACTATGGTAAAGATTTATGGCATTTTTATTATTTAATTTTTTTTACTAGTAATGGCGGCGATCTGTGATTTTTAGCGGTACTGCGACAGACAGATCGGACACTTTTGACACATTTTTGGGACCATTGACATTTATACAGCAATCAGTGCTATAAAAATGCACTGATTACTGTGTAAATGTCACTGGTAGTGAAGGGGTTAACACTAGGGGGCGATCAAGGGGTTAAATGTGTGTTCCCTCAGTGTGCTCTAACTGTATGGGGAGAGGACTGAGTAGGAGAGGAGACATATTGCTGTTCCTACTTAGCAGGAACAAACGACATGTCTCCTCTCCTCTGACAGCACAGGGATCTGAGTGTTTACACACACGAATCCCCGTGCTGGCGCTCGTGTACGCGATCGCGCGTGGCCGGCGGGCACGATCGCCACTGGCCACGCGCGATCGCGTACACGAGTGCCAGCACGGGGATTCGTGTGTGTAAACACTCAGATCCCTGTGCTGTCAGAGGAGAGGTCCCCCGATGGTGGCCGAAAAAGGGAAGGATGTACTCATACGGGATTTTGCCCAGGAGAGCCATTGTGTCGCAGTATATCTGCGTGAACCGGTCGGGAACCGGTTAAAGCAATAAGCAATTGCAATTTGCATTTTTTTAAAAATTGTTTTTACTTCTTTTTGTTCTTTGTTCAGTCTTAAAGCGTTTGTTAGGTAACGTCATAATGTGAAACTTACCTTAGAACGAAGCTGTTTCAGCGCCTCGATGACATCGCTGCAGCCGCTTCCATCTTCAACCGTCTTGCTTCCGGGTTCGCGGGCTCTGGCTGTATGACTGGCCGGAGCCGCGATGACATCACTCCGGCGCATGTGGGCGGGAGCCACCATTCACCGCACAGGGCTCGGAAAGGAACGGGTGGCCTTTCCTTCAGAGCGCATGCGTCAGTGATGTCACTGGCTGCATGTAATGTAAATATATTTACACTACCCAGTGGTGGCTGGTGTTTTTTTGGGGGGGGGGCGGCAAACAACCCCTCCCCCAGTCGACCAGCGGCACCCCTGCCCTTATCCCCCCCACCCCCTGTCGGCCGGTTGGTCCGGCACTTACCCCATATGGCAGTGGCAGGTGGTGGGCAGCGGCTCCTTTGTCCTCTCCTCCATCATGGCAACTTCTGCCGTGCATCTCCTCTCTCCTCCTCCTAGGCATCCAATAGTATCGCCTTTCCTTTCAGCTAATCCGGTGATGGGTCTCAAGACCCGCTTCCTGATTGGCCAGGAGGAGGATCAGTGTGGCAATAGTGAATATTCATTCTCTACTGTCTCACAACTGGGTGGGCTCGGAGCGCAGTGTTCTGTGCCCAGAGCCCATCCTTTTTGTAGCCAATTAGAGCCTCAGGCCCCCCATTGGAATCTATGGTCCGGCGCTCTGTATGTAGATCAGGGGCCGGACGCATAGATGGGGGGGGGGGGCGTCCGTAATGGATGGGCTGCCACTGACACTACTGTAGCAAGGACCCAGGCCTCCCTCGGTCTAATGAGACCTCCAGGGCAAGAGATAGCTGACATCCTTCTGTATATGGTGGGTTGTGAGGCATAGTGGGTACAAAGTAGTTAAAGTCACTGGGTGCCAGACACTTCTTGAATACAAAAGAGATTTTTATTTATCTTAATAGAACTTTGGGAGAGAGGGTTAGGGACAGGACACTCTTAGGTAGTTGCAAGATTAATTGGCAGACTCTGAGACTTCAATAGGAGGACAGCCATGCAGGGAAAGGCATCCAGCAAGACGCCACATCTGCATGTGCAGGAATAATGTCTCCTATGGCAACAGTCTTTAACAATTCCTAACGCAAAGTGTAACAGTTCCTTCACTTCCACTACCACCACTTCTTGTAGTTCTTCAGCTCACTGAGCTCCCAGCTCTCTCACTAGACTAGATGATTCTCTACCACAGAATCCCTTGAGCTAAGCATCTTCTTCAAGCGTCACCGCCGCCTCTCTGCTGGGTCCATAGCTTGGCACTCAAGATACCCCTCAAGCTTCACCCCCACTGGCCTGCTCAGTCCCTGGCTTAACACACAAGGCTGCTCTGCAAGCATCACCTCCGCTGGTTGGGTCCCTGACTTGATACCCACTGAAGTTTCCCAATTCTTCACCGTCCCCGGTTGGTGTGAATACTGCTCTGGTACTTGCTTCAGTGACTCACGGTGGTCCCTGGTAATAAGGTGGATAGTCCCTTAGTGGCGACAGCTTCCCCTCTACCTCCGGCCACAACTGGTTCCCCGGCCGGCAGAATCGTCACTTCTGGTTGGACTGCAAGTCGCAATCCCAACCCCGCGCTGCTCTCTTGCTTCTGGATAGGCCCTCAGACAGCCTAGCAGCCAGATGTGCCCGGGATAGTCCCAATCTCCGGCTTAGCAGCCCGGGGCAATACAACACACATCCACCCAGACAGCCATCAAGGTGGCACAGAACCCCGATCACCTTACTCCACCTGAATATATAGGTTCTCCCAGCAGGCCAAGGGACCCAAGAAAATCCCTGCCCATTGGCTGGGATACCCCATATACCCATAATCTGACCTTGTATTGCCCCTTCTATCTAATGCCACCAGATACCTGGCCACCTAGTGGCAGAAGAGAGAAGTGCAGCAGTGCCAGCTCCACCCTTTGGGGTTACAGTAAACAGGACAAATATAGAGGATGAACCCCCTAAGCGTTGACACAGACAGCATTAAAAACCTGACAGGGGTTCCAATCCCTCTCTTCTACCTGACCCTATACAGATGTGTCCATAGCTCCCAACTGTCCCTGATTTGGAGGGACTGTCCCTGATTTGGAGCAATGCCCCCCTGTCCCTCATTCCTCCTCATTTGTCCCTCATTTTGGTCTGATCTATATAGACAGGGTTGCCAACCGCCAGTAAATTTACTGACAGTTTGTAAAAATCAGTGATTTTTTAAACAACTGCCAGTAAATATCAGGGGCTGATCATTTCATGCTGTGTTGACTTTTTAAGTGTTAATCAAGGAAATTTCTTTGTTATAGGTATTGTCAGTGTTTCCATACCATGTTTATACTGTTCAAATATTCATTGTGTTAGTTTTCAATCGGAGTTCTGTAATTTCTCAGGTTGCCAGTAAAAAATGTGCTCCGCCAGTACATTTTCCATGTTTTGCCAGTAAAAAAATGCTGCGGGAGGTTGGCAACCCTGTATATAGATGTATATAAAATGCACTTTTTATCAATCAAAAAGTGTTTCCCAGTGCTAAACCTTTCATCTGATCTCTAAATTGCTGCATTTGTAAATTCCAAAAGCCAATATAAAGGAATAGTAGTGGTAAAAAAAAAGCACTTGTGTGTTTAAAGTGGAGTTCCAACCAAAAGTGGAACTTCCACTCATCGGATTCCTCCCCTCCTCCGGTGTCACAGTTGGCACCTTTCAGGGGGGAGGGGGGTGCAGATACCTGTATATTACAGGTATCTGTACCCACTTCCGGCATAGATAGCCGCAGAATCTGGGGTTATTTATGCCACTTCCTGTTCCCCCCCCCCCCGCTGTCCGCTGGGAACTACACGGGTCCCAGAGACAGCAGGGACCAGCCGTATTGCGCTGCGCGACTCGCGCATGCGCAGCAGGGAACCGGGAAGTGAAGCCGCACGGCTTCAATTCCTGATTCCCTTACCGAAGATGGAGGCGGCAGCACCCGAGGACTGAGAGACGGTTCGGCCTCGGGTGCCGACATCGCGGGCGCCCTGGACAGGTAAGTGTCCATGTTTTAAAAGTCAGCAGCTGCAGTATTTGTAGCTGCTGACTTTAAAAAAAAAAAATTTCGGCGGAGCTCCGCTTTAAGAAATCTTGTTTTTTTGTACAATTCTCCTTTAAGGGGGCGTGACAAGGGGTGTGTCCTATGCCTGCATACTTTTGCTGATAGGTGTCCCTCATTCCCATCTCAGAAAGTTGGGAGGTATGCACACCCCTTACGTGGCAAGGAGAATTATACAAAAAAAATGATTAGTTAAACCCACAAGTGCTTTTTTTACAACTACTATTCCTTTACATTGGCTTTTGAAATCTACAAATGCAGCAATTTAGAAATTGGATGAAAGGTTTAGCACTTGGAAACACTTTTTGAAAGATAAATAGTGCATTTTATCTACAACTATATAGTTTAGATCACAATAAGGCACAAATGAGGATAAAAGAGGAACAGAGGGACCGTCCCTGAAGTTTATCTGCATTCACTCTTCATGTGAGTTTTTCAGATAAAAAGCAGCAGATGAAGTGGGACAGTACAGTTATGCCCCGTACACACGGTCGGACATTGATCGGACATTCCGACAACAAAATCCTAGGATTTTTTCCGACGGATGTTGGCTCAAACTTGTCTTGCATACACACGGTCACACAAAGTTGTCGGAAAATCCGATTATTCTGAACGCGGTGACGTAAAACACGTACGTCTGGACTATAAACGGGGCAGTAGCCAATAGCTTTCATCTCTTTATTTATTCTGAGCATGCGTGGCACTTTGTGCTTCGGATTTGTGTACACACGATCGGAAATTCCAACAACGGATTTTGTTGTCGGAAAATTTTATAGCCTGCTCTCAAACTTTGTGTGTCGGAAAATCCGATGGAAAATGTGTGATGGAGCCCACACACGGTCGGAATTTCCGACAACAAGGTCCTATCACACATTTTCTGTCGGAAAATCCGACCGTGTGTACGGGGCATTACAGTGATGCAACCTTGCTGTCGAGCCCCTGGAGAAGTGGGCCAGCTTCCTGATACCCCTAAAAGTGAGGGGGTACATCCGCCCAACCAGTGAGCAGAGGTCCCACCCACACATTAAGAGGAAGGGAAGAGTGGGAGAGATATAGAGCAAGGGCTAGTATGCCTGAGAAGGTTAGTCTTTTAATTTAGGGGTGCTCCGGCTGCCGCTGTGGCCATGAATAGTTCAGGCCATCACCTGCCTACAAACTAATATTATTATGTAAAGTACAGCGCTAGTGTAGCACCCTCTAGTTTAGTGTGTTAGAGAGAGATAGCATTTTTGCTAGTGTAGGTCAACTGTCAGGCTTGGCTGGTAGCCAAGCCCTATGTGTTTCTGTTCTGGGTCAGGGTTGAGTGACTCAGGCAGAGCTGGCGACTCACAGGCAGCATCACCAAGACCTTCCACTTCTTTCCAGAATATTCTAGCATCTTCTGGAAGGGAAGGAAGAGAGGAAAGGTGGAGCTGCCTGGGGTATTCTGAGGAGCCCTGACCAATCCCCAACTTGGATTGGCAGGGGGCAGGCCTGCTTAAATACTCAGGGTCAGCCCAGCTGGGGAGGAATTGTTTGGGTGGAAGCTGGAGATGGAGTGCTAGGCTGTCGTGGCTTGGAGGGAGCTCCCCAGTCTGGGGGGGGTGTGAACTTGGGCCTGGGCTCAGGTGTGGACGGGACCCTCTGAGTACACACGGAGGTGTCCTGGACAAGAGGCATGGAAGAAAGGAGAGGACAGCAGGAGAGAACTGCCAGGCAAGTCTCCAGGAGAAACCACAGGTCGAGCCAGGAGGGCTGGTAAGTGTCATACAGTCAGGGGCACGCCTGAGAGGACTGGGAGCAAGCAGTCTGGGATGGGTGCAGAGCCAGTGGCGTGGACTGTGATGGCATGGGCAGTGGAGAAAGAGTCAGCTGCAGCCAGGAGGCCTGGTAGGGCCTGAAGATGTGGTACTGGGCTCAGTAGCCACGTGGACAGCGAGCACTGGGACTACCTACTTTTTTTTTGCTACACCATAGGGGGCCCGCGGTCGCTGCCTGCAAAGGGCATTCGCTTTGGGCCTGGCTGAGTCAGTGTCAAGCCTGCATATCAGTGCTAGCTGGTCCTGGAGAGTGAGTTCTAGGACTTGTATATACCGGAAGGTGTATATAGTTGGTACCATTTACCTTTTCTGCAATCAGTTGGGCATTGCATGAATATCCCACCCCCATCCAAGTTAAATCCCCTCAATAAAAACACAAAACAAAGTTCAAGGACTGGTTTTCTGGCTGAGGATGAATAAGAACTGTGTGTCTGGCTGAGCAGGTAACGGACGAACCACAACACTCAGCAGCTCCTATGGGGTACTGCTACACTAGTATATCTAGTACAGGTCTCTTAAAATAAGAGGGAAGGATGTCCCCCAAGGATAGATGCACCCTATAAGCTCTTGTATTCTAATGCAGCCGTACACACGAGTGGACTTTCCAACCGGACTGTCCGACGGACCGAATCCGGCGGACAATCCGGCCGTGTGTGGGCTGCATCAGACTTCCGACGGACCGTTCCGGTCGGAAATCCGACGGACTTTGGAATTGAAACCTGCTTCAAATCTTTACGTCGTAACTCCGCCGGACTCAGTTCCTAACGGAAAGCCCGTTTGTCTGTATGCTGGTCCGATGGACCACATATGAAGCAAGGGCAGGGTACTACATCCCGCGCTCGCTGCAATAGGAAAACAAATTTTCCTATTGTGGCGAGCGCAAGGGGGAGGCAACAATGTCCCTTAGGGTCTGGTATGGATTTTAAGGGGAACCCCCTACGCCGAAAAAAGCAGTGGGGTCCCCCCAAAATCCATACCAGACCCTTATCTGAGCACGCAGCCCAGCCGGTCAGGAAAGGGGTGGGGACGAGCGAACGCCCCCCCCTCCTGAACCGTACCAGGCCGCATGCCCTCAATATGGGGGGTGGGTGCTTTGGGGAGGGGGGCGCCCGCGGCCCCCCCACCCCAAAGCACCATGTTGATGAGGACAAGGGCCTCTTCCCGACAACCCTGGCCGTTGGTTGTCGGGGTCTGCGAGCAGAGGGCTTATTGGAATCCGGGAGCCCCCTTTATTAAGGGGGCCCCCAGATCCCTACCCCCCAACCTATGTGAATGAGTATGGGGTACATCGTACCCCCACCCATTCACCTAGGGAAAAAGTGTCAATAAAAAAACACTCTACACAGGTTTTTAAAGTAATTTATTAGACAGCTCCGGGGGTCTTCTTGCGACTTCGGGGGTCTTCTTCTGACTTTGCCCCTCTCTCCTGCCTCTTCTCCCGGTGTCCGGTTCTTCTCCCACTCTCCGGCCTCTTCTCCCGGTGTTCGACCTCATCTCCCGGTGTCCGGTTCTTATGCCGGCTCCTCCGCTATCTTCTGCCGCTCTTTTGCTAGCGGTGGGCCGGACTTCTGCATCGTCTTCTTCCCTCTTCTCTTCTTCCGATGTTGACACGATGCTGTCTCCCGCTGCAATGCTGTGTGAGCGCTCCGCAATGACTTATATAGGCGGTGACCCCGCCCCCTTATGACGTCACAGTCCCAGCCTGCCAAGATCGGGTAGGGGTCTGGTATGGATTTTGGGGGGGACCCCACGCCATTTTTTCTGCGTAGGGATTGCCCCTTAAAATCCATACCAGACCTAAGGGCCTGGTATGCCCCGCGACGGGGCTCGCAAGGTGTCAATCTCGCCGTTAAAAGCGAGGCGAGATTGACTTCCCTTTCTAGTCCTGTCATACCCGAGTCACGTTCAAAATAAACAGACTTGTTCGTGTGTGGGCTATAGTCTGCCGAAAAGTCCGGTCGTATGTAGGCAAGTCCGTCCGTAGTCCGATCGTGTGTAGGCAAGTCCGTTCGTAAAAAAAAAGTCCGATGGAAGTCTGTCAAAAGTTTGTCGGAAAGTCAGTCGGACCAGTCCGGTCGGGAAGTCCGTCCGTGTGTACGCCCCATTAGAGATAGGCTTTTTTAACCTTTTAAGTGGTTCAAAAGCCTAAAGGTTTTTTTTCTACCTTAACCACCTCAATACCGGGCACTTTCAACCCCTTCCTGCCCAGGCCAATTTCCAGCTTTCAGCGCCGTTGCACTTTGAATGACAATGCAACACTGTACCCAAATGAAATTTTTATCATTTTTTTCACACAAATAGAGCTTTCTTTTGATGAACTATAAATAATAAGGTTATTCCCGCGCTATCAAAATATGGAAGAAGGCTGGAGCTGGAACAGCTGCTAGCACCGATTCGGGTACACACCTGACCTTCAGAGTAATAAATATAGATATGTGGTGCAGCGCTACTCTGCACTATACAAACATGTGTAAAAAATTGTGCATGGCAGAAATCTCAGTGTCACATCATGAATCTTCAACACAAACAAACGTAAAAGTAAGGTCTTAATTTAAACGTGATACGTGACACTACTCAGTAAAAGTTGACTGATGCAATAAATAATAAATAAATACGGCCGTGAAAATAAATATAGGTATAGCCACCTGCAATTTGGTGAACCTTGCAATAAACAGCGTAAATCATAAGGTGCAATACATATAAGAAAAATAAAACAATGCGTGCAAACAATGCTCAGAAAAAGTGACAAAGTGCAATGGATTATTCACATCAAATGGGTCTGTGTCCAAAATTCTATAAAAAGTGACAAATGTGCAAAAAACATCCGACAGAGTAAACCATAAATGTCCCAAAGAATAAAGTGCAAAAGTGCTAACACGGGCAGTCCTTGGTAAAACTGGAATATGTGACAGCAGCAGTTTAGCATGCGGCCGTTGCAGTTAAAGTGCTCAGCATAGATAACAACATAAGTGTCTTCGTGTGCATACACACAGGTGAGCAATGGCCCCTTACCTTAAGGTAATAGGGCAAGCGTATGTGATCATTTAAGCCTTTGGGGTGTCCACCTAGGGGCTCCTGCGCGTCCCTCACCGTCCTAGATCCGAGATGTAGTTCCCTCAGATATGGTACAGGGGGGGGGAGTCGGTATATGAAAAGCAGGAAGGATCCCAATAGTGTAATATCGTTTAACCAGGTAAGTTTTATTTAGAAAATAACAGGTACTCACATTAAAAATTGACAACAGCAATTTGCATCCGACGAGCGGCGAGCTCGTATGCCTCTATCAATATCTGCAGCCTGTCTCGTCCCTACGCGTGACGTCACACCTCACGTGACTTCATCAGATCTCGGATCTAGGACGGTGAGGGACACGCTGGAGCCCCTAGGTGGACACCCCAAAGGCTTAAATGATCACATACGCTTGCCCTATTACCTTAAGGTAAGGGGCCATTGCTCACCTGTGTGTATGCACACGAAGACACTTATGTTGTTATCTATGCTGAGCACTTTAACTGCAACGGCCGCATGCTAAACCGCTGCTGTCACATATTCCAGTTTTACCAAGGACTGCCCGTGTTAGCACTTTTGCACTTTATTCTTTGGGACATTTATGGTTTACTCTGTCGGATGTTTTTTGCACATTTGTCACTTTTTATAGAATTTTGGACACAGACCCATTTGATGTGAATAATCCATTGCACTTTGTCACTTTGTCTGAGCATTGTTTGCACGCATTGTTTTATTTTTCTTATATGTATTGCACCTTATGATTTACGCTGTTTATTGCAAGGTTCACCAAATTGCAGGTGGCTATACCTATATTTATTTTCAGGGCCGTATTTATTTATTATTTATTGCATCAGTCAACTTTTACTGAGTAGTGTCACGTATCACGTTTAAATTAAGACCTTACTTTTACGTTTGTTTGTGTTGAAGATTCATGATGTGACACTGAGATTTCTGCCATGCACAATTTTTTACACATGTTTGTATAGTGCGGAGTAGCGCTGCACCACATATCTATATTTCTTTTGGTGGTATTTAATCACAGCTGTGTTGTTCTTCTTCACCGATGTGCAGTGATGAGGCTGCACTGATGGGCACTGATAGCCTGCACTGATGAGGCTGCACGGATGAGGTGGCACTGATAAGGCAGCACTAATGGGCACTGATAAGCTGCACTGATGAGACAACACTGATGAAGTGGCACTGATAGACTGCACTGATAAGCACTGATAGCCTGCACTGATGAGGCTGCACGGATGAGGTGGCACTGATAAGGCAGCACTAATGGGCACTGATAAGCTGCACTGATGAGACAACACTGATGAAGTGGCACTGATAGACTGCACTGATAAGCACTAATAGCCTGCACTGATGAGATGGTACTGATGGGCACTGACAGGCAGCACTGATAGACTGCACTGATGCTCACTGATAAGCTTCACTGAAGGGCACTGATGGGGCTGCATTGATAATCAGGGCACTGATGATCAGTGTCCTGATTATTACAGTAAAGAATGTACTGGGAGCCTTGCTCTTTATCGGCTCTCCTTTCCTCACACAGAGACAGCATGTGATTGGACACAGCTGATCACATGGTAAAGGGCCGCTGTGATTGGCCCTTCGCCGCAATCTGTCCAGAAATATCTGATATAAAAAAAATGCTGCGCCTTCCAACAAGCTGTGTCCAATCACAGCTGATCACATGTAAACAGACTTGGGGGCGCGCAGGGGGCGAGGTTCTGTGAGAACGTCCATGGACGCCCTCCTAAAACTAGAGAGCTGAGCTATGGCCATCTTTCAGCTATAGTGCGGTATTAAAGTGGTTAAGGCATTCCATGCATTCTCTACAACCAGTCTGTCAGATAAATGTTACTCAATCAGCACAACAGGCTATAGCCGTCACCGCTGATCATTGTATTCTGACGGAAGTCTCCCTGTCGTCAGAATACAATAGCTCAGCGGGACTGATTCCCCTATTCACCTTGAATGTGTGGATGGGGGGATTGGGGTTGAACCATCTATGGGCTGCCTAAGTTATGACTAGTTTTCACCACCTCATAGGGAATCTACTTTTTGCATGTAGACACCATTTGGACTGACCTACCAGGAGGTCACAAGAGGCAGGATGAACAGGGAAAGCTTGCAGAGAGACAGACATAGCAGGAACAAGTTGACCAGAAGTCATATTTAGCTGGCCAGTCTATATCTGGAAGGTAAGCAAGTTGATCAATGGTTGGCGATGACACAGTCCTCCTGGCAGCGGATGGCGACAAGCACTGGTCAGGGACTGGTATAGTAGAACGTTGGTCTGGAGCAGAAGTGGGGTCAGATTTAATGGTGACAACAACTGGTACAGGACCTGGCTGAATGGTGACTGAGATGGGAGTGGATAATGGCTGGATAGCGTTGGTAGGTATAAACTTCCGCTTCTTTTTATGTTTGCACACTGAATTGGTTCTGGTGGTTGCAGGGAAATGATTGGATTGTTTTGTTGATGGGAGAGCTGGATTGGTCATGGGAAGCTGATTCTGGTATGATAGTGGTGTCAGGATAAGGTGTCTGAAGGGTTGCCATGGGTAATGGCTGGGGCTATGGGAAGAAGCTTTAAATGACTGGTTACAGAGACTGTATTGCTAGTATGAGCAGAAACAAAAGGCTGTAGAGTAGGGTACTAATATACAGTATGGTTGGGAGTAAAGAAAATAACTTAAATGAGCATGAAGTAGATATGTCTGAAGAAGCTTGGAGTAGGGGGTTAAACAAAATTCAGTTGTTAGATAAAGTAAGTTCAGAACAGATCTGAATATGTGGCTGAACTTCATTCACACGAGATACATTGCCCCATTTTTTTCAAAGCATGCCAACTCAAGGACCCGTAAAAATTAAGGTATGTGAATGGGAGCAGTTCCCATAGGTGTGTTGCACTAATATGCACTGGTTTGCAGTGAAATAGAGTAGAGCAAGCCCTATTTTTTTTAGTGCGGCGTCACTCAACAGATGGTAATGCGCATGGGAAAATCAGCAGGCCAGCACAGGTTTGAATCTTCTTCCATGCTGTAGACCAGTGGTCTCCAAGCTGCTGCCCTTTGCTTGCCTTTATCTGGCCCTTAGTCAATAATATAAGGATTGGCAGTGTATGCAGAAAACTTGGTCCGTCCAATCCAATATGAAGCAAAAGAAGACCTAGTGCACAAGGCACAGTATAACCCCTCAGGATTTTTGAATGACAGACCAAGTATGAAGTAAAAAATGTTTATTTCATAATCACAATTGATAAAATTACAAATTTCATAGAGTTAATATGTAAAAATGGTAACAAATATATACTAAATATACAAAATAGGCATGAAACTTAGCTGCTTTATTCGAAGGTTAGGCTAGCAAAAGTGCATGCTACAAATGATGCCTAACACGTTTCGGACGATGGCGTCCTTCCTCAGAGGCTTATGTCCTGTACACACGATCAGACTTTCCGACAAAAAGAACGTGGATTTTTGTTCGAAGGTTGTTGGCTCAAATTTGTCTTGCATACACATGGTAACACAAATGTTGGCCAACAATTACGAACGTAGTGACGTACAAGACGTACGGCGAGCCGATAAAAAGGAGGTTCAATAGTCATGCGCCACACTTTGCGCTCCTTCTGCTAATGTTGTGTTTGGTGAGCATTGATTCCGAGCATGCGTTGACTTTTGTGCGACGGACTTGTGTACACACAATCGGAAAGTCCGACAACAAAATTTGTTGCCGGAAAATTTGAGAACCTGCTAGCCAACATTTGTTGGCGGAAAGTCCGACAACAAATGTTCGATGGAGCATACACACGGCCGGACTTTCCGCCAACAAGCTCACATCCAACGTTTTGTTGTCGGAAAATCCGATCGTGTGTACGGGGCATTAGTGTCATTTAGGACAATCGTATTTGTTGTATTTTTGTTCTATAAATATATATAAATATAGCAAATATTAGTATAAAGCAATAACAGTATAGTTAGAAGAAAGATTTCTCATTAGAATCATACTTTCAACATAGATTGACATGCTAGAACAGGGGTAGGCAACCTTGGCCGTCCAGCTGTTTTGAAACTACAAGTCCCATGAGACATTGCAAGAACCTGACAATCACAGGCATGACTCCTAGAGGCAGAGGCATGATGGGATTGGTAGCTTCACCACAGCTGCAGGGCCAAGGTTGCCTACCCCTGTGCTAGAACATAGTTGATGACAATATGACAGTGGATCTGAGTACTTACAGGGGCAGGCCAATCGATGCTGAGCACACAGGGAGATGGAAATTTGTTTATATTCCTCCCAAATCAGCAAACCAGCCAGGGACAGACCCAGTGAGGCAACAAAGGGGAAAGAAAAGACCGTCAGCGGCGCAGCAAGGAAGACAGGGCAAGGGGTCCACTGCAAGAACACCCAGCTGATAAGGGTGGAAGATCCAACCACAGCTAACCAGCCATAAATGTATATGTATAGGCGTGCGCACAGGGTGTGCCGGGTGTGCCCAGGCACACCCTAATCCCCCCATGCGCATTAGTGTTATCGTTCTGTGTAGCAACTGGAACATGGGAAAGATCTCCCCCTTACCGGCTCTGCCATAAGAGAAGTGTTTATCCTTTTCTCTTTCACTGTGCCAGCAGGGAGATCAATGTGCCGGGGTCATATATATGTAGATACATACACATGCATGTGTGTTTGAGCTTAAGGGTGCACACCCTAATGCATTAGGCTGCGCACACCTATGTGTATATGTATCAACATTGGTCGGTATATATGATTCTAAAATTAAACAGGAGACAGAACAAACAAAAGGCAACAGTCAGGGCACTTGAGAGCATTGTGTATATTGAAATTCAGAGATAGCCAGATATAACTGGTGATAGTAATGAACAGTAATGAACAAGGCAGGTGGTATAATAGTAAGGAAGGTAGGTAGATGAAAAACCTGATCGTACTAAGTGTGCTCATAAGGTACCTCTGAAAAGTTTGCCTGTATGGGAGTAAGCCCTCCAGTCGATGTGACCGCCCAAGCTGGAGGAGTGATTATATAGGAGCAGGTAAGAACAGCTGACAATGATTGCTAATAAGCAACCAGAATCAGCTGAGGCCGGAATTAATACATGCTGTGCCAGTGACTGGCCACAGCATTGTGATATGGTGTTCTCTGACGCAATGGAGCTTATTAGCAATCATTGTCAGCTGTTCTTACCTGCTCCTATATAATCACTCCTCCAGCTTGGGCAGTCACATCGACTGGAGGGCTTACTCCCATACAGGCAAACTTTTCCGAGGTACGTTATGAGCACACTTAGTACTATCAGGTTTTTCATCAAAACACCTCACACCTCCCAATATCAGATAATCTGGTCGTTACTGACCTCAGCGTTATATTAGGATATCAAGTGCTGATAGCTAATAAAAGCAGGTTGTGACCAGATCTGTGAAGCTACACAAAGGAGATTGGACCCAAACTATTTGAAATTTTAATAAGAACTATAAATAAAACATCAAGTGACAAAATCATCCAACACCACAAACGGTATACAAGCAATAGTGAAACACACGCAACCAGTGAAACTTAGTGGGAAAAAAAAGGACCTAAAAAAATGAGGTAATTATGATGAACTATATACAAAGCTAAGGGAAAGATTGGGTAAGGCTGGATCAGGCAGGAGGTGCAAGGATATAAACAAAAAAGTCAGTGCTACTACCCATACATCACATAGAAAGCAGAGATCCCAGGTGCTCGATCCACAGTCGCTGGCTGAGTAGGGAAATGAGGAATAGATGATCCGCACTCCGGTGATTGCTCTTAAGAAGTATAATATTTATTGACAAGCCACAGTGACGCAAATAAAAACAGTTGACGCGTTTCAGCCTATAAGGCCTTAGTCATAACCACAGGAGGTGCAAGGAGCAGCAGGTAAAACAGGTCAGGAAGGGAGCTCAGGCAGGGATCAGATACAAGGGGAACAGCTAGAGGCAGCAGGATCAGGGTACAGGCTATAGGAACAATAACAGGTTCAAGCAGGGCTGGGACAAGGGGTGGGCAGGAGGGACAGCTGCCCTGGGTGCAATAGTTTATTGCAGGGATGGGGGTGCCCTGTGCCAGTTGCTTCTGTTACAAGGCAGACAGGAGTAGTGACAGTGACATCACTGCTAACCCTAACCCTAAAGAATGGGGAGGGCAGCACAGTTTGGCATCTTTTCCCTGGGTACTAGATGACCCTGTATTCCGGCATTAGGTTCAAGGCAGCAAAGGTCTGAGTAGCAGGCACTAGCTGTTTGGCACACAGAACAAAAAACTGTGAGCCTCCTGAGGTGGGACTAAATACCCTCCTGGCATCCAATATCAGATTGAGACTAATTTCTGGAAGCTGTTAGCTGCTGTGCGTCACCAGCTGGTGGACAATGGATCTACACACTTCAGGTCTGATGACCATAGTGCGGGGTCTCCAGTTCCTTTAGGACAGTGGTTCTCAACCTCAGTCCTCAAATACCCCCAACAGGCCATGTTTACATGTTTTTCCTTTATCTTACACAGGTGCTTTAAATCAGAGTCAATGGCTTGGTATTTTAGGCAGCTATTTTATCTAAGAGAAATTCCTAAAACATGGCCTGTTGGGGGTACTTGAGGACAGAGGTTGAGAACCACTGCTTTAGGAAACAGGTGATTACTTTCCTAACTTACTTCAATGTTCTTTCTCTAACACACGTGAAATCAGCCTATTTAGTATACTAGATACAGGACAGTGGCAAATTTCCAAGGAAAGTATTGTTAATGGCCTGTAAGGCTATTGCCTTCAAATAGATGAATCCATCTCCTCTAGTGTATTTCAGTGGAAATAGCTAATTAGTCACATCATACCGTATTAGCAAGTATATGAAAGAAAAAACAATTATCCCCTTAACTTTCATTAAATTGTGGACTTGTGAATTTTTTTTTTTACGTGAAAAATATGAGATGAGTTGACCTGGTCCAAATACAATAACAATTTTGGTCCACTGAATGTTTACCTAGTAGTAGTGTATAATACCTAGTGTAGTATATAACAAAATACATACTGATTTACTTATGGCCAGGGATGAGCTCAGGTGTTTTTGGATCTTGCTCTCAACAGACCTGACCTATCTTGCCAAGAAGCTGTCAATGCAATGAGCCAATGGTAGGAGGCCGAGGCATTCCCCGCAATGCTCCGCAGCTGAATCAGAAGCAGAACAATGGGCATGTATACATTCAGTTGCAGGGTGGGGAATGCCTCAGTGGTTTTCCATTGGGTCTGTGCAGTGACAGCTTCCTAGCAGGATAGCTCAGGTTCGGACCACGATCTGAAAACGCCTGAGTTCATTCATGCCCGAGACTGTGAATGTTTACAATTTTTTCTTTTACTTTTTATGCTGAATGCTTATTTTTATACCAAATGGTCTTCTGAATGTAAAGCAAATTGAACTCTGTGAGCTTTTTTTAATTTTTTTTACAATTGTTTGAGCTTAATTAAAAAAGAGTTTCATTAAAAGGCTAAATATTCTTGTATATATGTTTTGGAATATTTGTTAAAGAGGAAATTCACTCTGGTCTGAAGAAAATTATAAGTCAGCAGCCACATATACTGCAGCTGATTTAAAAGACACAAAACAAACACTTACCAGTCCACGGAGTCCAGTGCTGTCTTCAATGCAGACAATGGCTTATGTTCTCCAGCATCACCATCTAGGATTTGGAAGTCAGCTGTTGTCTCAAAGCCACTTCCTCATTGGATATGCACAAGCATGGTAGCACTGTGGGACTGGTCCTTCAGGTTCTTGGGACGTGTGATGTGTCCCAGGAGGCTGTGGGGGTAAGAGAGAAGGGACGGTCCATAAGGACTTCATTCTCCCCTAGGTGAGAAGTGAGGAAGTCAGAAAAAAGGTCCACTCCAAAAAAGAACACTTCAAAAGTGTTGGGGTATAGGCCTGTTTTAAGGATGACTTTTCTTATTAAACCTTAAAGGCGTAGTTTAGAGTTACAGAGATACCCATTATGTTGTATGGGGATCACAGACTTCCGTGACCCCATCGTGTGAAAAGGGGCAACAGCTAAAAGAGGCAGGGCTGACACTAGAGTGGTGTAAGTCCTCAGAAGATGGTCAGAGAAAACAGCTCAGATCAGATGCATCAAACTGGTGGCCAGATCAGACACTTGCATCCAACCTGTCTAGATTTTGGACAGGTAGACACAAAAATGACTGACAATAGCAGAGATGTCAGACCAATGATCAGGATAACCACATTCAACCTGAGTAAAAACACATTTCAAACAATTTGCAGGAAATATCCACAACGTGAACAAACAAACATTTGATAGACCAGAATCCAGAACGTGAACAGACAGACTAAACTGTTGATCAGGTCCATCAGTCTCTTTAGGCATTCTTGATTAGGGTTAGTGTGTAGTGTAGCAAGGTCCCAGGCCTCCTTTTATCTAATGAGAAACTCCAGGACCAGGGATAGCTGACATCCTTCTGTATGTAGTGGTTTGTGAGGCATGGTGGGTGTAGAGTAGTTAAAGTTATTGGGCACCAGACACTTCTTGAATGTAAAAGAAAGTTTATTTCTCTTAACAAAATTTGGGGGAGAGAGGGTTGGGGCCAGGACACCCTTAGGTAGTTGCAAGATTAATTGGCAGACTCAGAGACTTCAATAGGAGAACAGCAATGCAGGGAAAGGCATCCAGCAAGACGCCACATCTGCATGTGCAGGAATGCTGTCTCCTATGGCAACAGTCTTGAACAGTTACTAAAACAAAGCCTAACAGTTCTTTCACTATCACTACAATCGCTCCTTGTAGTTCTTCAGCCCACTGAGCTCCCGGTCATTCACTTGAGCTCCTCCAATCTTCACGGTGGCATCTTTCTCAAGCATCACCCCCGCTTCTCTGCTGGGTTCCTATCTTGGCACTCAAGATACCTCTCAAGTTTCACCCCATTGGCCTGCTCGGTCCCTGGCTTGACACACAAGGCTGCTCTACAAGCGTCACCTCCGCTGGTTGGGTCCCTGGCTTCATACCCACTGAAGTTTCCCGATTCTTCACCGTCTCCGGTTGGTGAGAATGCTGCTCTGGTACTTGCTTCAGTTACTCACTGTGGTCCCTGGTAATTAGGCAGATAGTCCCTTAGTTGCGACAGCTTCCCCTCTGCCTCCGACCACGACTTCTCTGGCCGGCAGAACCGTCACTTTTGGTTGGACTGCAAGCCGCAGTTCCAACCCCGCACTGCTCTCTTGCTTCTGGATAGGCCCCTCAGACAGCCTAGCAGCCAGATGTGCCCGGGATAGTCCCAATCTCCTGCCTAGCAGCCCGGGCAATACAACACACATCCACCCCAGGGGGGCACAGAACACAGATCACCTGACTCCACCCAAATATATAGGTTCTCCCAGCAGGCCAAAGGGATTCAAGAAAACACCTGCCCATTGGCTGAGATGCCCCATATACCCATAATTTGACCTTGTGTTGCCCTTCTGGTATCTAGTACCACCAAGTACCCTGCCACCTAGTGGTAGAAGAGAAAAGTGCAACCAGGCCGAACTTAGGGAGAAATCAATGGATCTCTAACAATTAGCCAAGATGACTATTCCTGGCAAGGAAATTTCAAGGAGCAACCCTGACTAAACTCCAGGGTGCTACAGTAGTATGCTGCACTGCTGAAAAATGATCAGCAGATGGTGAAGGTTCAAAAATGTATGTTACAAGAAGAAGCAGATTATTTGAATATAGATTAAGAATCAACGTGTCCTGTAAGGTATGGGATAAAAGAAAAAAACTTGATTGATCAGCCAAGCAGGTTGTGATGTGTAGGGTAGGTCATTTAGGTTTTATACAGGATGTGCCTTGAAGTATTTATCTTCCTTCTGACAAACCTTATCTTATTTCCTTCCTATAGAAGCTGCTGTATTGATATTACAAGTATGTCTCACAGCTAAATGCGCTTGTGGTTTGCCAGCATACGGCTGAGCCACAGGATGTCAGCGTGATTCCTCACCGACACATATGTACAATCATAAGAAACCAGCACGACATACGAGAGAAAATATCAGGATGGATACATTCAATGTTCAGAACATTCCTTTTCTTTTTTTTTTTAAATCTTTTAGTATTCATCTCCCACCTATATTGGCATCACTGTAAGGACTCAACCACATGTGAAATGTTTAATCGCTTTGAGAAAAGCATGAGATTATCTCCTTGTTGTTTGCTCATTTGCAATACACCAATGCCTGCGCTTTGCCAATGAGGCTGTTGTCAAAATTCTCACTGCATTAAAAAGTGACTGTCGGTGCCGGATTTCCATCACCGGAACCTGTAGGCACACAGCCATGGGTGCTCAAAGCAACCCCCACCTGTCAAAGTCACCTCTTCTATTCAGAACATTTTCTATTTTTTCTAGTCTCTGTTTAGCTTAGAATATTGTTACATTGTGAATATCAAGTTGCATTAGATTAATTCATTTTTAATGGTGAAAAAAAAAAAATGCACAACCAATGACTGTACAGGGAAATGCTGATTCTTCGCCTAAATTCGGTCAGAAGAAATTCCTAACATGCGCCAAGTGCTCTTCAGCTGCCTAGAGTTAAACTCTAAGACATGAAATATGAAAAAAACATGTCCATCTATAGTGTGTACCCAGGGCCACTGATAGGGTAGGGGGGCCGGCATACAGGGGGGGTCTGAACAGGCAGGGGATCGGTGCGGTGGGATGGGAGGACAATTGCAGGATGATGCACTGTGTCTGTATCTCTCTTTCCAGCAGCTGAAAGCCAGTTCCTCCCTGTCTTCCTCCCACCGGCTTTCAGCTGCTGGAGGGAGAAACACAGACACAGTGCATCATTCTGTAATTGTCCTCCCATCCCACCGCACCGATCCCCCTCCTTGTGCTCCCCACATCTGATTCCCCCCCATGAGCCAGGCCCCTTCTTTTTCTGAATTGGCCACAGTGAGCAATCAGTGTCCATTTATAACTGAGCATAGTAAACTGTTTACTATGCTTCTGTCAGCTGAGGCTACAGAGAAAGGAATTGAAGAATCTGTGTCCTCAATTCCTTTCTCTGTCTCAAAGGTGAGACGTTTAGGGGGAGTAGGCCTGTCGGGTGGGCTGTACGGGGCCCCATGATTTCTACTGGCAGCCCTGTGTGTACTTTTCTCAGTCCAGAGCACAAAGTGTAATTTCTCTCTGCTGAGTCACTTCTGATGAGTATTCCTGACACCAAGAGAAAAATGGTGACAGGGGAGAGCACAGTCTGTGATTGACAGCCCCATCTCTGTTCCTGTGTGCTGTATGAAGGGGGTGTGTTTCTTCCCTCCAATCAGCTCTCAGAACTCTTCTCACTGATGTAACTTCAGCTCCCTGCTACCTACTTTTCAGAGCTGAGAGATCCTGTGTAAATTCTGAACTTTGAATGGATGTAGGGGAATGTTGACTGTAGGTAGACAGGTAAAACTTATGTAGGATGATTTGTTATATCTCTGTGTATCACCGGAGGCCCTAGAGAATAAAATGGTGGCAGTTTTTCTCGTCACACATTATTTCTACAGCTGTTTATCAAATGCAAATTTTCAGGTAAATATACACTAAAATAAATATTAGTACACATAAACACAATAAAATACCCAATTGTTTGCTAAAATATAAAAAAATGATATGTATGAGAGTGCAAAATGCCAGGGGAGGGGGTTTGAGGCCTTCGGATATTCACAAGTAAGTGCTTCATCTGCAGCCCGGTCTCTGTGTGACAGCAGCAGCTGCACTTACAAAGCCTTTCTAACTGCTGTTTCTTTTACTGTTTTTACTTAGAAGCCGTTGCAGTGAAGGGATCCCTTTCTCTGCACAGTCCATATTATCCCACACCATTGCCATCCTATTACATATAAATCTATGTTGGTCATTGTCTTCATCAATTGCTGGCAGGTGTTTTTCACTTGGAGCAATCATCTCTTGGTTCTATCAAGGTAATAAGTTCCCCTTGAGCTATAGGCTAATTGAAATGCCTATTGCATCTATGTTTTGGCTAACTTTTGACAATTCTATTTTTTAAGGATTATCCAAAACTTTATATCCCTCTGTGGCCATACCAAGACAAGGGAACCCATACTATGAGAGCCCATTACTTTGAAAATGCCTTAGCAGTTTTGCCTTTATTTCAAGTTTAATGCATTATCTGAACACGACAGCCTGGTAAGATTTTTCAATCGCAATAACTCTCAATATTGTTTTGTTTAGTATTTTTGCTCCACAATATATGATTATTTACTCTGTACATGTTTGATTTATTGTCCTATTGAACCTCATTGGTTTAGCACCTTGTACTGTTAATTGATATAACATAATTTCTTATAATCGTTTTTTCCGTTTACTGTTTAGAGCTTACTACAATCTTTGCCACAAACTCCTGAAGAAGCTCGCATTAGAGCGAAACATGTCGGCAGATTGTCATGGAATTAAGTAGCTCTGTCTTTATGTGCCTTTGAATGGGTTAAATTGTTGGTCCATTTTTGTACTAATTTTTATGATGATGTCTTATCTGTAAGGACAAATGGTTTTAAAAACAAAATTCTAATAAAAATTATAGATTTTTTTATAAAATATACTGTACAGATTAATCTACCTTGTGTGTCTACTATACATTTAAAAGCACCTTAAAAGTCCCCGGGGTGTTTGCCTCAAACCCCCTTCCCTGGCATTTTGCACTCTCATACATATTGGACACGGGATATGGTGCTCTCTGCTGACTATTTCTGCCCTTCATTAATACATTTATTAAAAAATGATGTTGTATCGAGTAAATAGATACCAAACATGTCAAGACTCAAAATTGTGTCCACCTAAAAAATGGCAACAAAGTACGGTACCTAAAATTTTTCAAGGGTGACACTTTAAAAGTCTTTACAGGTTATCGTGAATGACGGCTCTAGAACTATTGCTCTCACTCTGTTGGTGGTGATACGCCAGCATTTACATTTTTGTGTATGGAAGGGTGGGCCAGAGTGCTTTAACATTTTTTTTTTATTTATTCTATTGAAAAAAAAGTATACTTTAAAAAAAAAAAAATTGTATCACAAGGCAGTTAACAAGCCCCCATGTGATAGCTTTGGTCAGGTGACAGGTACTTTTTATGGGGACATCAGGGGTTTATTAGACCCCCATTGTCTCTTCTGCCCTCCAAATCAGCTGATCAAACACAGACTGTGCTTGGTTAGCTGCTTCCTTGGTGACCAGGGAATGACAGCTCTGAAACCAAAAGTGGCAAAATCATCTTCGCTTCCAGCTTCATTCAACACAGGTGACATCAGGGAATGGATGTCCCTCCATCACCTCTGGCCATTTACTGTGGTCCCAGGCTTCCTGGAGGAACAGAAGAGCCCAGAAACCACCTCGGGATTTTCCGTACTCTCCGGTCCGGATTTTCCGTACGCTCCGGTCCGGCGACCACGAGGCCTTGCAGATACCACAGGCCTCAGGCTCCATTTCACCAAGTCATGACTCGGACTCACAGCTAACGGACGGGGACACACGAACCCACCGACATAGCCAAGCTGTTAATCTCTCGGATCTACAACATGTCGCAGTGGATATTACTAACAACATCACAGGCACCCTGAAAGCAGCCATTTTAGACCTTAAGATGGACATTCAAGCAGTCGCGGCCCGAATCACAGAGGTGGAGCAAACCACACAGCTTCACACAGCAGCTATCAGGCAAGTGCAGCACACTTATGATGCCCAACTCTCATACCTTTATGACCTACACCGCCAAGTCGAGGACCTCGACAATAGAGGACGGAGACATAACATACGGGTCAGAGGGGTACCGGAGAGCTCAGAAGCAGGATCATTGCCTCAGATCGTTTGTGCCATCTTTAATGATCTATTGGACCGTCCTCCGGACTCCCCTATTGAGATGGAAAGACTACATCGAGCCCTTAGACCTCCCCCCCGAGACAATGAGCCCCCAAGGGATATCATATGTTGTGTGGTGAACTTTCCGTTAAAAGAGGAAATCTTGAGAAGAGCTAGAGAAAGAGGCCAAATACACCATAATGGCACTGAAATCAAGCTTTTCCAAGATCTTTCCCCAACCACCCTGCAGAATAGACGAGCACTGCGCCCCCTACTGGACCAACTCAGAACGCGGAACATACAATACCGTTGGAAATTTCCTTTCTGCTTGTCCGCTACCGCCAGAGGCCGCACTGCGCTCCTGAGATCCCCAGACGATCTAGCAGCGTTCTGTGATCAGCTTGATTTACCGCTGACGGAGCTTCCGGACTGGTGTACGTTCCACTTCCCGTCCGAGCCATGGAGACCAGTCTCACACAACCCTTCACCTAAGGCACAGAGGCATCGCTCCAGACGAAGAAGGTCGGGACCCCCATCTCCCGGTGCTCACGCCTCCCGCCGAGATTCGACATACCGCGACATGGGACAACCAGTAACCCCCCGAAGGAACAACCAGGAAGCCTGATATACACAGCTCCTGACTATATCCGAGTAACTCAGTTCTTTCTTTTTCTCCGAAAAGACTTGCACCACTATTATCTTTTGTTTTTTGTTTTCGGTTGATTCACCTGGATCGATCTCTGCTTCCCAACTCACTCCGCACTGTTCTCAACACTCACACAAGGAAGCGCTGCAGCATGCCCTGTGAGCAGCAGAAAGTGACTTGCCCATTGGCTACAAAGCGGACCCCGACGCACCCGGACAGGAAGCAAGACGCCACCATGCTGAGAAGAACGGAGTGCACTCCACCTACACAGGACCGGTGAGGAGAAACACTATATGAGAAGACAGCAAAGACAAGGAACTGGTCAAGGCAGCCATAGGGCCCGGAGATGAGATCACTGTTCGAACAATGCAAGCTGTAAGACCTACCTGGCAAGACACAGAATCAACACTAAGTTACCAACGAAGCCACCCATACAGAAGACTCTTAGAACTATCCCATCCCACTAAAGCAAATGAAGATGACCCTGTCAGGTGACGAGCGGACATACTGCTCTTAGATTTAGGGGAATAACCATTGCAGTGTCATTGAAATACCTGGGCCACCGATCCCCCTCATTAGACCTTCCCCTTCCCCCCCCCCCCTTTTCTTTTCTTTTGGCTCTCAGTCCCACCCACCCCTACACTTCCCCTTTCCCTCCCCTGTTCCCCATCTTCCTCTACTGACCCCCACCCATTGCCCTCTCCTTTCCCCCCTTACCATCCTTGTCTCTACCCCCGCCTTCTCTCTCCTTTTCCCTCCCCTTATCCCTGTGCCTTTTTTACCCCGTTAATCCTCAAATAGGGTCATATGTATTTAATGTTATTATGTTTTGATGATAAGAATACACATGGAGGACCAGAAGTCGCCGAGGCAGCCACAGGCAGATCCCATTCCTTTCTAAAATGACGCAGACGCTTCTCACAGTATGCATAGAAGAGGCCATTGCTACTTAAATGGCTTGGGGAATAGCACCCCTTTATATTCCCTATTAATATTGTCCATAACTTGCCCAACCATGCATAGCACACCATTTGAACTGCCTTGGTGACTCCTGGGACCACAGTCACTTCGATACTGGTGAAGTTTGCAGATACAGAAGCTTGATCCCAGATCTCCCTGCAGATAAAAAACAAGGGCATAAGCTATAACCTATATTTTCCTGCACTCTCTTATAGAAAGCTTAGATTACGCTCGCCGGTGTCGAAGCAGATACCAGACACTCACAGATCGAAAAGTTTATCATAAAGAAGCATGAGTTTCGATACTTAGGTCCATGTTCACACCGATATTCGCTTTACTGTCTATCACACGGTTTGAAAGATTTTTAATTCTCTCTGGAAGTTTATGTTCTTGTTTGCATTGACTCACTATTGGCAGATACTCAGGATATATAACCCCAGGTGTCCGATAGCAAAAACCAAATGTGCTACTATTACTGCTGCCCTATTCCCCATTATACCGCTATTTAATCTAAATCCTCCCAGTGGCCATGGAGTAGGATTCCAGACACCCTCACCAACCCCCAGCAGCAGCACTAGGCTCTAGTCTGCTGACCATCCGGCCCTCTTCCTAATAGGTGAATTGGCATCTCCATTTTCACCTCTGGTACCTCCCTCTTCTTTACATCTCACTTGCTCTCTCTGACTTTTTCTTTTCTGGTCTGTCGGGCTCGACGCGGGGCTCCCCCTCCTTATTGATCAGTACCTACCCCCTACACTCTATATAAGAACCACCCCCTCACCCCCCCTCTACAGCTACTGTCCGGGACACTCCGTTGTAAATTGGTCTTCATATTGGAAAATAAACACACACCCGGGCACTAAACCTTACACCAGAAACCAGCCACTTGATTACGTACCAAAATGCCACCTCCAGCTCCTCTATCACTAAAATGTGTCTCTTTAAACGCAAAAGGACTGAATGTACCTGAAAAGCGTTCACAGGTCCTATCCTCCCTCACTAAACAAAAAGCTCATTTCATCTTCCTCCAGGAGACCCACTTTAGATCTAACTCCATACCAAAAATGACTAACAACATATTCCAAACAGTTTTTCACGCTACGAACCCTATTGCAAAAACCAAGGGAGTATCTATACTCATTTCTAAACATGCCCCATTCAAACATACAGATTCCTTGCTAGACCCAGAGGGGAGATTTGCATTTATCAAGGGTACCTATGCCTCCAGACCGATCACACTTGCTAACATATATGCTCCCAACGAACACCAAGTGTCATTTTTTAGGAAAGTGAGCGATCTTCTACTCTCTTTCAATGAAGGGATAGTTGTTGTGGGAGGCGATTTCAATGCCCCCCTCAACCCAGACATAGACACTTCCTCAGGCACCTCATCATTACCCTTCCGGGCTCTAAAGCAAATTAAATTACAACTCCAAGCCCTGGCACTACATGACACTTGGCGCACACTGTACCCATCCGTTAAAGACTACACGTTCTATTCCACCCCTTCCAAAAATACTCAAGACTAGACTATTTCTTCCTCTCCCAACCAGACCTGACCTACCTTACGCAAGCCACAATTGAACCCATGTTTCTATCCGACCACCACCCTATATCTGTCACACTGACTTTCCCAGACTTGTCCCCAAAAACAAAAACGTGGAGACTTAACTCCTCCCTATTAAAAGATGAAGTTTTCACTAAACACCTAGCAGCCACCATTAACTCCTACTTTAAGGAAAACTCTACCCCCGACATATCACCCACTATTCTATGGGAGGCCCACAAATGTGTGATCAGAGGGGAGCTGTTGACCCAAGCAGCGAAAGTAAAAAGAGCCCATCAGACAATCCTAGACGACCTGATCACCAACATTAAACGGTTGGAAGCCACACACAAAAAATCTCAATCATAACAGACTTTACAGGAGCTGACACACCTGCGTACAACACTCCTGGAAGAACTGGGTAAACGCGTTAGACGCAGATATGTCCTGCACCAACGAATTTTTTACGAACAGGGCAACAAATGCGGTAAATTACTAGCCAGGGCAGTACGAACCTCTAAACCGGTTAATACGATCCACCACATTAGAACCCGCCAAGGTACTTTGTTGTCTAAAAATGAAGACATAGCTCGGGCCTTTGAACAATACTACAAGAAATTATATAACCTTGACCCTCTTAACACAAATCCTACCCAAACGTTGCGCAGAAAGGAGGAAATACAAAACTTTTTGTCCCAATACAGCCCACAACCACTCACGCAAACGCAAGCGGAAGACTTAGAAAAACCCCTCTCCACAGAGGAATTACAATTGGCTCTGAAACAGATGAAAACAGGCAAAAGCCCGGGCCCGGACGGGTTTACCTTACAATATTATAAGTGCTTTGTCCAGATTCTAGCCCCTAAAATGTTAACTGCCTTTAACGCACTAGCAGATCCTACAATGACTATGGGACGCATGCTAGAGGCACATGTTACAGTAATCCCTAAGGAGGGAAAAGACACCACCCAAATACAAAATTACAGGCCAATTTCATTATTAAATGTTGATATTAAGATCTACGCAAAAATTTTAGCCAATAGATTGTCTACCCTACTGCCGGGACTCATCTCACTAGATCAGGTGGGCTTTGTCCCCGGCCGAGAAGCTAGGGACAACACTATTAGAGCACTAAACCTACACCATGGGCTCACGTCCTCAAAAAAGCAGGGCTTCTTCCTGTCTTTAGACGCTGAGAAGGCGTTCGACAGAGTGGCCTGGGACTATATGCGTGAGGTCTTAAAGAAGATTGGCCTCCACCCGCGCATGCTGTCTCATATCTCGGCGCTGTACTCCAATCCGAGTGCAGCTGTGAGAGTAAACGGCCACCTGTCGAACGCCTTTCCCATAAGCAACGGCACGCGCCAGGGCTGCCCCCTTTCACCTTTAATTTTTGTTTTGTCCCTAGAACCCTTCCTGAACAGACTAAGGGCTAACTCCGACATTGCAGGCATCACAATCAAAGGAAGGGAATACAAGGTCTCAGCGTTTGCGGATGACATTTTGCTCTCCCTGTCCTCCCCAATCACATCGATACCCAACTTGCTCAAAGATATTGAACACTTTGGGACTTTATCACACTTTAAAATTAACTATGCAAAATCTCAAGCCCTAAATATCACGCTCCCGCCACAGGAACTTGAACGGTGTCAATCCTCCTTCCCCTTTCAATGGAGCCAACGTTCGATAACATATTTAGGTATTCAAATCCCCACCAAACTAGCAGATCTATATGATACCAATTTCCTCCCGGCCTTGAAAAAAGCTCAACACGACTTAACAGCATGGGGCCCCCTCAACATTTCCTGGTTCGGTCGTTCAGCCCTTTTAAAAATGATAATTCTACCACGATTCCTATACTTCATCCAATGCATACCTATCAATCTATCGGCTGCTTTTTTTGCTACATATAAAAAGATGTGCACGCTATTCCTGTGGAAAGGTTCCCCCCCACGCATAAAATTCACGCGACTTACGCGACCAAAACTCATGGGGGGCATAGGTCTTCCAGACCTTCATAAGTATTTCCTGGCTAGTCACTTGGCCCGGGTGGTGGACTGGAATGTCCACGAGTCGGGTAAAACCGGGGTCACGCTTGAGAAATCATTCTCTCACCTTCCCCTGGAATCTCTGCCCTGGATTCGACCTAGCCAAATCCCGCAGCAGACATCAGCACATCCACTTATATCAGCCTCACTCAATTCGGTCAGAAGAGCAGCCAAACTCTCTTACATATCTTCCCTGCCGGGCCCCTTAACTCCCTTGAGAGGGAACCCTGATTTCGAACCCGGGCTATCACAATCCTTCCTTAAACACACATGGCCCTATGACAAAATACTAGCGTATCAGTTTTTTGCGGACAAAACCCCTAGACCATACGAGAACCTAGTCGACCTCTCTCTGCTCAAATCCTTCCCCTTCTGGACGTACAGACAGATCCGACACTTCCTTTCGACTCAAGGGACCACCCCGACCTGGACCAGACAATTAACCTTATTTGAAGAACTATGCACTCGCACCTCTCCACTAAGGCACCTTATTTCCCTCCTATACAATATACTCTCAGAAAGCGCCTCCTGCACTCTTGACTCAGCACATACAGCCTGGGAAACGGATCTCCAGATGACCTTCACGGAGGAAGACTGGACACGAATCAATGAATACATACACAAGGGTTCCCCTAACGTAGCCATTCAGGAAAATGGATATAAAATCCAAACACGCTGGTACAGGACTCCTTCACTTCTACACAAGTTTTGCCCTACTGTCCCAGACACTTGCTGGAGGTGTGGGAAAACTAAAGGGACCATGCTACATATATGGTGGGACTGTGACCTATTGCAACCCTTCTGGAAGGAAGTACACGACCTTATCTCACATATAACAACATACACCTTGACCTTCTCGCCTGCTCAGTATCTTCTCCACCACACTCACCTAACTAAAAGTGAGTACTTTAAATCTTTGGCTATGCATTTGGTGAATGCGGCTAGGCTCTGCATACCGACACACTGGCGATCCACGACCATCCCCACAATTGGAGAATGGTTCCGGAGGATCTCCAAGATAGAGGAGATGGAGGAGTTAGTACATATCTCTCAGGAGCGTATTCAAAAATACACGACCACTTGGGCCTGCTGGACTTACTTCAAATCAACCCAGCGATACAGCTCAATCCAACCTTGACAATTGGGTTGGCCTATTTAAGAGGTCAAATAGTTGGATATACAACTGTTTTCCCCAATACCATTTCAATTTAAGAAACGTGGGGGGGGGAGCCCCGTGTTGAGAAATTAGACGGACCAAACTTCTTCTTCTTACTCCTCTCTTTATTTCCTTTCTCCATTCTCTTTCTTACCTAGTAAACACATTCCATATCCCCATAGGGGGGCTATTTATACCCCCCCTTTTTCCGAACAAACTATGAGAGGTTACGATCAATATCATACGACTGTAATAAACAAAGATTGTAAACTTGAATATGCATGTATCCATCTACATTAATGCAATACATATGTAACCTGAACCACTATGTACAAAAGGAATGTATAACAACTTTTTTTTTTTTCTGGATTTAATGCAATTGTTGTAAAATTACATCTGCTAATAAACACTATTGTGGAACAAAAAAAGAAACCACCTCGGTCGGGGGCGCCCCTTCTCAGAACTGTATCTACACCCAGATCATTTGAACTAATAGCCAATCACTGGCTGTAAAAAAAATGACACGAAGACCATGGCTGCAGCTGCATAGTACATGTATTTTAAAGAGACGCTTGTTAGGATACCTGTTCTGTTTAGTAAAGGGTTAAAATTTGTTGTTCCCCCTCTAAAGCAAGGTTGTTTTTCACGGCAAAGCCACCATGCCGATCCAAATGCCTGCCACACAGAACCTGGAATTGTGGAGATGTGGAAGCCAAACACCAAATGTCACCTCATTAGGTCTTCATCTATCATCATGAGCAATGTGAGAACACTATTCTATTTCTAGAAAGGAGATCATCAATGTAGTGTATAAGAACTGGACTCTTTTGACTGCAGATTGTAGCTATGTATAGACCTCTAGTGGCTGTTTTGTATACTGCACATGATATGTAAACTGTATTTTCAGCATGCACGTATTTGGAGACACGCAATCAGGAGAAGAAAATGATTGTGCAAGTTCAATATCTAATGGCATCCACATTCCCATATAATTATATTCCAATTAACGCTAATATAATGCAGCTCTAATGATTTCAGCTCTAACACTTGCACATGCTCTATGGAGAGCAATTTTTACATTTCTGCTTTGGCCTATAGATTTAGCAATAATTTTTCATTACTTAAAGCTTAACTCTGGGCAAATAAAAATGTATTCCTTGCATTGGGGCTATGCCTGCACTGCAAGGGTTAATTGCTCATTTTTGCCTAGGGAAACATTTATGTGGTACCAAACCCACAATGGTCAAATTAGTCTGTATATGCATAATAGCATGCTTGTTATACTCACTGTGAAATCTAAGGGGTTAATCCTCTGCATTGTGTAAAAAGACTGTTTGATCCTGTATGTACAGGTCCTCCCCTCCCTGCACTGTCCCCCTGGACAAGTCCGGATAAGACAGAGCCTTTGGAGTCAAGCTGCACATGCTCAGTTTGGTCGTATTGCTAGAGAGATTTTTTTTTCTCTTGGGAGGGTGCATGTGATCAGCACAGGGCCAATCAGCACTGTCCAGACAGAGGGTCAGGGGTCCTGCTTTCTGATAGGACAGTCAGAGGAGGCTGAAAACGCCTCCTACAAGCTTCACCAGGAACTGATAGAAGTCACAAGACTGCTGTATACTGCTGATGAGAAAAGGTATTTAGCCGTTTATATTTACTAAAATAATTGCATTTCCATGTTCTGTGTACTGTGGGAGACCAGATATAGTGAATGCAGAGTCCTGGGTTTAGTATCACTTTAAAAGGAGAATTACCCATTCCTCCACTCGTCCTGCAGCTAGACTGGTCCCTGCAGCTTCTGTACCCCACTGTCAGGGCTGGGCTCAGCCCTTCCTTCTCTGAGCTGACCGCTCAGCTGTTGGCTAATTGCCATCTCTCTCCACAGTTACTCAGCTGTTGATGATATCCTGCTCGTCAGTCCTGCCTATTTAAGCCGTCCAGTCCAGAGGATCTCTGCCTTCGCCTTGGTCAACATCACAGAGACTATCTTCTGCGTTCCTGTTTAAAGACTTGCTTGGCTGACATCCCTTCTGGCTCCAGATCCTGCTTGCTGTTCCACTACATTGATCCCTGACTTCTGGCTTGGCTGACTATCCGTTCCAGTTACTAAACTTTGGCTATGATTTGACTACGTTTGTTCTTTTTACTTTTATTATTAAACAAGTGTGATTTGACTGTACTTCTGTCTTGGCCTGATTTCATGGTTTCTGACACCCATGCTTCACCAGTCTAGGGGTCCTGACATCATCAAGACTGGAGCCGAGTCCATAGCCCTGCTCTGGACTTGATGGCACAGAGGGACAGTCCACCTCTAAACCATGGTCTGCTGTGGGAGTGGGGGATCAGCTCAGTAAAACGGTTTCTCCTCTCCCCTGGAAAAAACAAGCTATTAACCCTTGCAGAGCCCCAATGGAAGGGATCATTTTTTTATCTGCCTGGAGTTGGGCTTTAAAGCGGTAGTAAACCGCTGGCAATTTTTTTTTCTTTATTTTAACCTGCAAGGCAAAGTTATAATGTGCTAGTATGCATCTCATACTAGCACATTATGTGAAACTTACCTTAGAATGAAGTCCTCTCAGTGGCGAGCTGTCACCGCTGACATGGCTTCCATCTTCAACAAGTCTTCTGTTTGGGTCCGTGGACTCTGGCTGTGTGAGTGGGTGGAGCCGCAATGATGTCACTCCTGTGCATGCGCATGGGAGCCACCATTTACAGCACAGGACTTTGAGGCTGGGTTCACACTATTGTGAATTGGATGTGGCTTTCCCCGCATCCAATTGGCATAGCAGGAGATTGTGACCGTCGCTATATGGAGCCGGTTCACACATCACCGCAGCGGCTCTGGTGCGAATTGCACAGGAGTCCTGTGCATCTTGTGGTCTGTTTCAGGTCCTGAATAGAGACGCACTGGACTCCTGCTGTGAGCCGCTGCGTGATCTAGTGTGAACCCAGCCTGAAGGAACAGTCCAGATGGCCGTCCCTTGAGAACGTATGCGATGGAGACATCCCCGGCTGCATGTACAGTAAATATCTCCTGAACAGCGCACGTTTAGGAGATATTTACAGTACCTATAGGTAAGCGTTATTATAGACAAAACCAGAGAAAATGTGGTTGGTAAGCAGACTGGTTGGTGAGTTGAGCCGGGAATTTCCTCTGGTTTTGTCTTTCATGCATTTGCCCTTCTATGTGCTCCTTGATTTGAAGGCCATGTAGGAGAGAAATGGCAGATTTGGACTGGGTGGCAAGTGGTTTAATAGGAACTGCAGTCTGCCCACATAATTTGTAATAAAAACATCTTTGCCATTCTGAAGCTTCCCTCCAACCACTTTGCATATTATTTTATATATACTGTGATTCTATACTTGCCAAATATGCTGCAGAAATCTCCCTCCACTGAGTCTGGTTGCAATCATTTTAACTGTGGGCAGCTGAAGCTGCTGCCTGTTCACTTCCTGGATTTACACAGACACCTCTCCAGCTCTCATTGGCCCTCTTATGACTGACCCTCCCTCCCTTCCTGGCAAACTCTCACGAGAGAGAGAAAGAGCGTTGTGCATGATGTCATAAGCCTAGGCTAATGACCAGACAAGAAACAGGAAGTGGGCTGTATATGGTATTTACTGGCAGAAAAAAAAGTGTTTTACTATCCAAAATTAAAACAACAAGGGCAGAAGATTTAATAGATGGAAAGATGAAAAACTGACTGAAGTTCCACTTTAACTACCTCCTGCCCGCCATATAGACAAATAATGGGGGTGGGATGCTTTGTTGTTCTGGGATGACATCATATGATGTCGCACCAGTCTCACACCCGCTGTGTCACTAGGACATGGTGTGACCCCAAACTCGGTGAAGAGCCGATGACGTGGCTCTTTACCCATGTGATCAGCTGTGTCCAATCACAGCTGATCACGTGTAAACAAGGAAATGTTGGTTGTCGGCTCTCCTCACCTCACACTGACAGAGTGTGAGGAGAGGAGAGATGATCAGCAACATTTCCTCACAGAAGAGACCTGTACAGATAATCAGGGCAGCCCCAACAGTGCCTAGCAGTGATGCCATTCTATGCCCATATGTGCCCATCAGTGAAGCCAATCTGTGCCCATCAGTGATGCGAGTCAGTGCTGCCTTTCGGTGCTCATCAGTGCCGCCTATCATTGCCCATAAGTGCCCATCAGTGCTGCATATTAGTGCCTTCTTATCAGTGCCCATCAGTGCAGCCTATCAGTGCTGCATATTAGTGTCTTCTCATCAATGCCCATCCGTGCCGCTGTTGTCACCTCCTCGGAGGCAGCCATTTTGTTGGTTAGTGTTGGAGCGGAGTAACAATCTCCGCTCATAATACCGTGCACCGGACTGCATTCGGTTGCCGCTCTTGTGTCAAAACATGTATTCCTCGTCGTGTGAAATTACTTCATAGAAATCTGCAATTAATCATATTTTAAATAAACCAGAAGTGACGTGGTTCGATATTCTGCCGAGTTGCCTATTTTGTCAGAACACTTGATTTTGTCTCCAGGATTATTAATTTTTTTTTTTGGGGGGGGGGGGGTGCAGCATAATCATATGGCAGCAGGCAGCCACAGGGATGGGGTTGCAATTGTAACCCCTCATGCTATGCCTATGGTTCTCTTGTTAGTTTAGCTGCTTCAATACTGGGGGTTTTCACCCCCTTCCTGCCCAGGGTAATTTTCAACTTTCAACGCTGTCACACTTTGAATGACAATTGCGAGATCATACAACACTGTACCCAAATGACATTTTTCTAATTTTTCTTCACACAAATAGAGCTTTCTGCTGGTGGTATTTAATCACAGCTGGGTTTTGATTTTTTTGCTAAAAAACTAAAAAAGACAGAAAATTTTGAAAAGAAAATGTGATTGTTAGTTTCTTTGAGAAAAGTTTGTAAATAAGTAATTTTTATGATAGGTGGCACTGATGGGTTCTGATGAGGAGGCACTAATATACAGCACTGATGGGCACTGATAGGTGGTACTGATAGGTGACACTGATAGGCGGCATGGATGGGCAATTATGAGGAGGCAGTAATATGCAGCACTGATGGGTACTTATAGGTGGCACTGATGGGTACTGATAGGCAGCACGGATGGGCACTGATGAAGAGGCACTAATATACAGCACTGATGGGCACTGATAAGGCGGTGTTCTGACAAGATCAGTTCGGCAGAATATCGAACCACGTCACTTCCGGTTTAATTTATGTAGCACTAACTCTCGGTGGAGCTGCTGGTTTAAAGCGGGCTGTTACCTTCACTCTCGATACCTCTGTTTTACCGGCAACGGGTCTAGGGTCCCGTTAAGTTTACCTCTGGACGATGTAGGCACCAGTCGAACAAAAGTCTCTGCCACAGACTTGTTTGGAATAAAACCCGTACGATCCTCTTCCACAGGATGTATTGGTTTGCGATCAATGTCAGACACAGTACTTGAACCTTTAAGCCAACCCGGCAGTACTATGCAGTAAGACTACTTCAGGATACGTCCTCCAACCGAGTCACCAGGCCCCTCTCCAGACCAGCACTCTGCATGATCCTTCCATAACGGGTCCTCCCCTGGGATCTCCTCGGTTGTCCAGCTTCTTCACTTAGAATAGACAGCTCAGGGCCATTCCTCTGCTGCTGTGGTAGGCCCCAGACAGGCTTCTGGACCCACCCACACGCCGCAGCGACGTGGGCCTCCGGAACGGAGGACCACAAGGTGGTACTCTTAACACATACCTGTCGGCCAGGAGGGCCAGCAGGTGGCTGAAAACGAACCCCTAAACATGGCGTCTGTCCCATAAATACCCTCTCCCAGAATGCAACTCAGAGGACCACCTCCACCGAGTTATCTCCGGGACAGAGGAGCACTCATACGCTTCAACACGTTGCCTTTCCAACACCAGCCCATGGTGACAACGACACCCACCGGCGCAGTGTGGAACTACATGCAACTCAGCCAAGCTGGAACAGAGGCAAATCTAACTTCCTCTAACAAGTAACCCACAAGATTTACCTATCAGCGGTAGAATAAAAATCTACCAGCGCTACATTTAAAATATGATTAATTGCAGATTTCTATGAATTAATTTCGCATGATGAGGAATATGTGCTTTGACACAAGAGTGGCAAGCGAATGCAGTCCGGTATTATGAGCGGAGATTGTTACTAACACTAACCAACAAAATGGCCACCTCCGAGGCAGCAACAGCTTCATCCCCGTTAGCCACTGCTTTATGAAAACACCCAAATGTTCCTTTGCCTGACTGCATTCAGTTTCCGCTGTTGTGTCCAAACACAAATTTGTCAAAATCTGCAATTACTGTGGGTTTTAATAAACCGGAAGTGACGTGGTTCAATATTCTGTGCATAAAAAACGCATGGAAAGTAGGTTATATGGTTATTAATGGCATAGTTCAGACAAGTACTTGCAGTTCCAGTGCGTTCCAGGTTCAGAAAAAAATGTAGAACATGCTGCATTTTTCCTGCACTGGACTGTACTGGAACGCTGTGTAGCGAGGCCTAATGGTGACCTCCAGAGTTAGGGACAGCTGACAGCCTTCTGTGTAGAGTGGGTTACAAGGCATGGTGGGTGTAATGCAAGGTGGATTGATGGGCGCCAGACACTTCTTGAATGCAAAGAGATTTATTTATTTATTTATACAGAACTGTGGGCGAGAGGGTTAAGGGCCAGGACACCCTTAAGTAGATGCAATGTTATTTGCCAGACTCTGAGACTTCTATAGGCAGACAGCCATGCAGGGAAAGGCATCCAGCTGGACACCACGGCTGCATGAGTAGAACCGCTGTCTGCTATGGCAACAATCTTGTAACAGTTTCTAACAAAGGTTGCAATGAACTCCTTCACTTCTTCTACAATCTCCTATTAATGAACTTCACTCAACTGAGCTCCCAGTCTTTCACTAGACCTCCTGATCCTATTGCCACTGGATCCCCTGAGCTCTTCCAATCTTCTTACTGAGTATCTTCCTCAAGTGTCACTCCCGCGTCCCTGCTGGGTCCCTAGCTTGGCACTCACAGATACTCCTCAATCGTCCCCCCGCTGGCCTGCCTGGTCCCTGGCTTAACACACAATAATGCTCTGCAAGCGTCACCTCCACTGGCTGGGTCCCTGGCTTGGCACTTGCTGAAGTTTCCCAATTCTTCACCATCCCCGGCTGGTGAGAAGACTGCTCCGGTACTTGCTTCAGCTACTCAGTGGTCTCTGGTAGTAAGGTGGATGGTCCCTTAGTGGCGACAGCTTCCCCTCTACCTCCAACCAACACAGGTTCTCTGGCTGGCAGAACCTTTACTTCTGGTTGGACTGCAAGCCTGCAGTCCCAACCCTACGCTGCTCTCCTGCTTCTGGATAGGCCCCTCAAACAGCCTAGCATCCAGATGTCCCCGAGATAGGCCGAACCTCCGACCTAGCAGCCCGGGGCAGCACAACACCCAGACAGCCATCCAGGTGGCACAGAACACCGACCACTTGACTCCACCCAAATAAAGAGGCTCTCCCAGCAGGCCTAGGGACCCAAGAAAATCCCTGCCCATTGGCTGAGACACCCCATTCATTTCTAATCTGTCCTTGCAATGCCCTTGTCTTATCTAATGTCACCAGATACCTGGCCATCTAGCGACAGAAAGGTGCATCAATTCCAGGATTGGGGCAAAATCAATTGGCCAAGGCAACTATCACTTGGCAAATAAATTTAATCGCAACCCTGCCTAAACATCAGGATACTACTACTGTAAAATGCACTGGAACACACGTCCTTATTTAGGTTTAAGGAAAAAATGCACTGGACTGCATCAAAAACACGCATGCAAAATCTGGAACACATCCGGACTGTGTTTCTATGCTGTGAACTGGCCCTAAAACCATATTCAATAAAATTTCTTCATAAATGTTTCCAAAAATGTATTCTGCTACATGTCTTTGGTTTAAAAAAAATAATAATTTACAGTCTAAACTCCATGTTCCGAAATCCCTCTTTTACTCCTATTTGCAAATTAAATATTTCTTATCTGTTAAATCCCCTGGCCTCTCATTAGATAAACCCACTAGCTTTGAACTCCTATGCACTCAATGCCGTTACGAACCCCACTTAATATCGGCTATATACAAAATTCTTCAGGAGGCTGCCACTCTGACTGAATCCAGTCACTCTTATGTGAGTAAATGGCCTCGTATTCTCCAATAAACCATCTCCATGTCAGACTGGGATAAAATTTGGGAATCTTCCTCTAAGGTATCTCGCTGAGTGGCACAGAAGGAGACAAAGCCTACAAAATCATTATGTTTTGGTACAGGACTCCTGACATCTTACATGCCCGTAATCCAGAGGCCTCCTGAATGTGCTGGAGATGTGTCGAGGAGATAAGCTCCCATTATCATATTTTTTGGGATTGTCCCATCATCAAACCCTTCTGGGCTTATGTCCAGACCCTTTTATAAGACCTTTTGCATGTGACTATACCCTTAAACCCTTTACACTACCTGTTAGGACTTCCTCTCCCGGGTATTTCTAAATCAGCACGGAAACTGATGGCCCTAATAGTCTTAGCAGCTAAAAGAGCAATACCATGTTGTTGGCTGTCCACCTCTCCTCCTACTAGCTCTCAGCTTCTATCCAATATAGCTGATATCCATAGGATGGAACATTTGACTGCATATATTGAAGACTATCTGTTATGGTTTAGCAAAATTTGGGGAGTCTGGGACGACTCCGACTACTGTCCAGAAAGGTCCCTTCGAGAATGATAGATAGTTATCTCTTATGTTCAACTACTCCTATAAAGCTTTGCTGTTTAATTCCCTAGTCTACTGACCCATGGTGTCCCTTCCCCTTTCCTTGTACTCCTTGTTTTGTTTTTTTTTCTTTTCTTCTTGACAAATTTAGGCTGGAGGTTAACGATATATTAATCTGTTCTCAGGTACTATGCCGTACTCTAATCCTCCAGACTTGTCAGACGGCTACCTTTCTGTGATTTAATTGGATGTTGTAATTCTTCTACTTTTGTTCTTCTTATTATATCTGTCATTGATAACGTTTTGATATCCTTGTATAACTGAAAATCATTAATAAATATACAATAAAAAATAAATAAATAAAAAAATCCCAATAAGTGTATATTATTTGGTTTGCGTGAAAGTTAGAGTCTACAAACAGGGCCGGGACAAGGGTGGGCAGGAGGGGCGGCTGCCCTGGGCACTGTGGTGTCATGTGAGGTGGGGGGAGGCACCACAGGGAGATTGGGGGAAGGGGATTTGTGTTGGGAGGGGGAATTTGGGGGGGGGGGGCACAGGATAAGAATTGTTCTACGAGGGGAAATTATGGGAGGTGTGCTATGAGTGGTGATTTCAGAGGATTTGTGTTGGGAGGAGGAATGGGGGATGATCTGTGCTAGGAGGGGGGATTTTGGGGGGTTTGTGCTAGAAAAGGAAATATGGTAGGAGGGTAGGGGATTTTTGCTAGGAGGGAATTTTTATTTGGGGGGGGGCGAATTTGTGCTAGCAAGGTTGATTGGGGGTAATTTTGCTAGGAAGGAGAATTGGGGAGGAGGTGGATTTGTGCTTGGATGGTGGATTGGGGTGAATTTGTGCTGGGAGGGGGGATTTGGAGTGGGGGTAGAGGGTTTGTGCTAGGAGGGGTGGATTTTTATTGGGGGCATATGGGGAATGAGAGGATTTGAGCTTGGGGGTGCAGAGATTTATGCTGAGAAAGGGATTTCAGCAGGTGGTGGACTTGTATTTGGAGGAGGGGTAATTTATGCTTGGGGGAGGGGGGTAAGCATGCAGATTAATGCTCGTTTTTTTGTTTTTGTTTTTTGAGGGGGAGAGAATTTTTGCTGACACATAATGCTCATACATCTTGGGAGGGGGGGCAATCTGGCATGTTTGCCCTGGGCTCTAGATGACCATTTCCCGGCACTGTCTACAAATGATGGTGTATATTACTGGAATTTTTATTTATTTATTTACTTTTTTAACACTAGTGATGGCGGTGATCAGAGCGGTACTGTGAGAGCCAATTCACACAGGGGCGGCTTCAAAGTTGCCCGACTCTGAACCTGCCCCTTACAGCGTGACTTCAGTATGGCTTGCAAAACGACTTCTGTATAGAAGTCAATGCAAGCCGCTCTGAAGTCGCCCCAAAGTAGTACAGGAACCTTTTTCTAACCTTTTTCCCAGAGCACTAATCTGCATGCTTACCCCTAAGCATAAATTATGCCTCCTCCAAATACAAATCCATCACCTGCTGAAATCCCCTTCCCCGCATGAATCTCTGCCCACACTCCAAATCCCCCCTCCCAGCACAAATTCTCCCCAATCCCCCATCCAAGCACAAATTCTCCCTCCTAGCAAAAATACCCCCAATCATCCTAGTTAGCACAAATCCCCCCCCCCCCCCAAAAAAAAAAAAAAATCCCCTTTTAGCACAAATACCTTCCCCTCCTACCATATATCCTTTTCTAGCACAAACCCCCCAAAATTCCCCCTCCTAGCACAAATCATCCCTCCTCCTCTGATAGTGTCAGATTAAATATCAATAATACAGCGATTACAGTTCAAAATCTATATAAATGTATACCAATGGTAAATAAAAAAACAAACAAACATAGGCAAAAGTCCAAAGTCTTTCAAAAAATCACATACAAAGTGCTCAGTGCTCCAAATGTCATAAACAAAGTGCTGAAGTGCTTAATGTAAACATGCTGTGCGGTGTGCCACACTCCTCTCTCGTATCCCCACTCACCAGAGAGAAGGGACCCCCAGCTTTTCAGTCTGGGGGTGAAAAAGCACATATATCTGGTTTTGGGAATACCAGGCCTCTTTGGAGTTCATATGGAGGTCTCCAAACGCTACTCTTAATCTTTTCATGTGACAACACTGAAGAAATGACACTTTGCTACCATGTAAAGTAGTGAGAGTTCAGCTTGTATAACAGTGTAAATTTTCTTCCCCCTCAAAATAACTCAACACACGGCCATTAAACCGCTCTAAACCGCTGGCAACAAAAGTGAGTACCAGTGGCAGCTGGTGATGTTTTAGGATGGGGGGCGCCAGACCCTGTCCCTCCTTTTTGATCCCTCCCACTTCTCATAAGCCCCACCCCTTATAGAATCCACCCACTCCGTTCCCTGTATTCCACTTGCTTTCACCCATAGTGTCAGGAGTATACAACTCAGCATCACAGGACAGAGTATACAGCTCAGTATCACAGGACAGAGTATACAGCCCCAGCACCACAGGACAGAGTATGCAGCTCAGCATCACAGGACAGAGTATACAGCCCCAGCATCACAGGACAGAGTATACAGCTCAGCATCACAGGACAGAGTATACAGCTCAGCATCACAGGACAGAGTATACAGCCCCAGCGTCACAGGACAGAGTATACAGCCCCAGCATCACAGCACAGAGTATACAGACCCAGCATCACAGGACAGAATATACAGTCCCAGCTTTAGAGGACAGAGTATACAGCCCCAGTGTCAGAAACCATGAATCAGACTGAGACAGAAGTACAGTTAAATCTCACTTGTTTAATAATAATAAAAAAAGTAAACAGAGTAAATGTAGTAAAAACATAGCCAGAGTTCAGGAACCAGATAGTCAGACAAGTCAAAACATCAGGGAGATCAGATGAGCGTAGTAGAACAGCAAGCAGGATCTGGAGCCAGAAGGAATGTCAGCCAAGCAAGTCAACAGGAACACAGGAGAGCGTCTCTAGAGATGTGACCAAGGCGAAGGTAGAGATCATCTGGGCTGGATGGCTTAAGTAGGCAGGACTGACAAGCAAGATATCATCAACAGGTGAGTCACTGTGGAGAGATAGGAGCTGGCAATTAGCCGACAACTGAGCGGCCAGCTCAGAGACAGAAGGGCTGAGCCTAGCCCTGACACGTGAGAGGTAAGTTTCATCATAAGCAATCGATAGAGCACTCTGTGTAGCAGCTGTAAAGGAGCAGTATTTAGTATTAAGTCTTCAGACGGCTAGCCAGACATCCCAACCTGCAAAAACTCATTTCAGGGAGGTGGCAAACTCATTTCAGGGAGGTGGGCGTGTCTTAAACAGTGCTACATATTGGGCATGGCTTAAATGGGGTTGTTTAATAGAGTCTGAGATGACTTACAGCAGTAAGTAGTATGTGGAGGGTGGGGCCCAGTTGTACCATTGGTGCACATGAGTACAGTCCCAGTCACACCTGCAGACAGCAAATAGGGCTACTAGATGGTTGCATGGTCAGTTACTAAAGGGCTCAGTTTCTTTCTCTGGCAGCAGATTGTATATCCCCCCACAGCATCTTACCAGTCCCAGCAATATTTCAGCTGGGCTGTCCTCCTATTGAAGTCTCGGATTCTGCCAATTGAAATTGCAACTGCTTAAGGGTGTCCTGGCCCTAACCCTCTTTCCCCCTCAAAATATAAAAAGGACTGTTAAGAGAAATAAAACCTCTTTTACATCCAAAAAGTGTCTGGCGCCCAATAACTTTATCCACCATGCACCCACTATGCCTCCCACCCCAACACATACAGAAGGATGCCAGCTATCTTTGGCCTTGAAGGTTCTCATTAGACTGGAGGAGGCTAGAAACTTTTCTACATAAAAAGGAAAAACTTAAGGTCAAAAATGTAAAATATAATAAGATATAATAAAAAAGCACCCCATTGCCCTACGCATTCACATCTGAACATAAACACACACGTAGGGCGTGCACTTGTAAACATCAGTTGCACCACACATAATATTTTGCCGTGCACGCTGGAGCGAGATAAATAATTCTAGGTCCCTTAGTCACAAATAAAGGAGAAGTACAGCCAAAGTGCTTGTTCAGCGCTCCTGTGACCCGTTATCAGCAGACAGCGGGCTTACTTAAAGGAGAAGTACAGTCAAAGCTTGTTTGTCTGTTTTCAGCAGACAGCAGGCTGAAGCCACAAAGCTGGTCCAGGCTTCGGAAATATCACATTGGGATCTGCATACATGCCTGGACCAGCACCCGGCTCAGCCTCTCAGCGAGCTGCTCCCACCCCCTCCACAGCCTAGCTCTCCAGTGAGACTGACAGTCACCAGCACTCTGCTCATGAAGCTCTGAGAACAGAGCAATCATCAGTGTTCGATTGCTCGGTTCTCAGTGTTAGAGCTGGCAGGGACAGACACAACATAGAACCGATGCTTCATCCAGCTAGGTAAGCACGATTAAAAAAAAAATTCCATACTTTTCTTAACTCCATAATAACCCTTAGTTAACCTTAATTAGCTTTAATTAACTATTTTCTCCCCTTCCCCTCTCTCAGTTCTATCCTGACATGTAAATGTATAGATAGGCAACTCCTATCCTCATATTAGTAGGGAACAGACACAAAAGATACGCTCAGCATCTTTCCAAATAACTGTTTTGCTTTATTATGACACAATTGAAGGTTTTTATACACATGATTACATAGGTATCACATTATTATTACAATTGTACGTTTATGGTAACAAGGGGCGTAACATAGGCAGGCTAATTCTAATCAGGACTCAAAAGAATGCAAACATGTAATGAAAACATTATTAGTGTTGTATGCACAGTGAGAGCAGTGTGCAATACATACAAAATAGAATACAATTATATACAGAACTTACACATTTCCTTTACAGTCTCCTCTCTTTTGATCAATATTTTGATCACTAACCATACCTGCTATCACCTTTAACCTGGAACCTCCACCCGCTTAGGTGGAAATAGTCCTGGCCAGAGGCAAAACGTCATGGTGGAGAATATAATAGCAGAGCAGTTTTTTTCATTATAAAATTACTTTTCGTTGTGAAAAACAAATGATTGATAAGACATATTTACAGAGTACTGGCTGTACACTCCTGTGGCCAGAATGGTCTTCTAGCTTAAGTGTGGGCATGCTGACTTATCAGCATTTGTAAACACAGACAATTCTACATAAAATGGAAGATGTACAACAGACAAATATGACTTCAACATGGCTGAACTACTTTTCAAATCAAATTATATATATATCTCTCTTACAATTAAAGTATTTGAATAAATAGTAGCCTATACTGTGATTCCAAGAGAAAAACAAATCAAACGCAGAGATTTCTTTAATTCAGTCATTTTTGCAGTGTCTGGTGTGGATCCAAGCGACTTTTCCTTCAAGTTTTGCACAACTGTACATGAAACAGATGCTGTATTGCATCTCCAAACATTTCCTTATATATAAATGTCTCTTAACAATTCACAAGTCACCTGGCTTTAGTTTTAGATCCTTCCAAACTTTTAGGATCTGGAATTGGGGAGAAAACACATAAATGAGTTTGTCAAAAACCTTAAAAGATCAGCAACATTCTCTGTGAGATCCAAATGGAGGACTTCAGCTGCTGAGACAAAATATAAGCAAATGAGTAACACACTCCCAAACCAAATCCCATAGGGAGAGAGTCCAACATCCCCTTAGGGGCTTGATAAAATATAAGAAAACATTCAGGCAAAAGTTTTCTAGTTTCTTACGCTACTTTTTCCGCTACATTGTACACAGTAGGGAGTGTAATAAATAAATAAAACCTCAAAACTTCTAGTAAGGACTCTCCTATAAAAAATTATTTCCTCTGTTACTCTCTGTAGATTCTGCACTCTGTACTTACAAACTACTTCTGATAACAATTTTTACTGTGGCCTTTGCAGTAAGATTTGCCACTGGACATCCAGAAAACATGTCCATACAGACAAAATGTATACTCGTAAGATCCTGACTTGGGCATCTGGATATATATTTTTGTAATCTCTGGAAGGGATGTTCAGCTTTTGGTAACACCTTTAGTAACAGGTAAAACAAGAAGTGGTATGTTATAAAAAACAACAACTGTGGAGAACCCTGGCTCTATCCCATGCTCCCTACTAAGGCAGCCATAACTGCTTGTGACTGATGACGGTCAATCTGTGAAGCTGGAGGGAAGAGAGTGACTGGCAGACATAAAAGATCACATTTTTCTAAAATCCTGTTTCATAAGAAGTTGCCCCCTGTGGACCATTTGTTCTTCTCGTTCTGGGGTCCTTAACCACTTAAGCCCCGGACCATTTGGCTGGCCAAAGACCAGAGAGTTTTTCGCGATTCGGCACTGCATCGCTTTAACTGACAATTGCGTGGTCATGCGACATGGCTCCCAAACAAAATTGACGTCCTTTTTTCCACACAAATAGAGCTTTCTTTTGGTGGTATTTGATCACCTCTGCAGTTTTTATTTTTTGCGCTATAAACAAAAGAATAGGGAATAAGTGAAAAAACGTGAAAAACCACACTCTACCTGCGCAAATGGTGAACAAGCAAATTAAATTAAATTAAACCAGAAAAGAATGGAGACCAGCTCATTGTAAGTGAATATGAATATGGAAGAGATAATTAATAATAATTATTATCAAACCACGCTCTACAAATAACATAATACAAAATACACAAAATTGTGATAGAAAACAATAAAAAAAACTTGAAAAATCTCTAAATAAAAAATGTGTGTATGTGAACTTTTGGTTGTGTGTATATAAAGTCCCAACAAATATAAATATATGAATAGACCAGAAAATATTGGCCAAAACAGTAAATAGTAAAAATAAAGTTCATTCAGTGTTCAATAATCATAAGCTGTGTTCCGGATCTTGGTTAAATTATTCCACCACCATCAACACCTGCCACACATCCTACTCACCGAAATCCCATGACACCCATTACAGGTAGTCATATAGGCGTAAACGACAATCCAAATCAGCCTCACCAATGGTTATCGCAATCAGGATTCGATCGGTACCAATCATCAATGTTTGAAAGCAGTAAGCTTCAGATGAAGTAATTTTCCATACCCACGGCAGCAAACAAAGTTTTAGTGGGGAATAAAGAAAAATGTAACTTCCATGGTGAAGTAAGTTGTAGTTTATTCCAAATGAGACATTAAAACCAAATAAAAAGCAAGTAAAAAGAGGTTTTAAAAATGAAGGGTTTTTCCTTTAGGAGCTGACGCTTGCATGTGTATAAAAAGATGCCGCCAGCGTTCAGCCTGCTTCACAAACAGAGAAGAAGTTAGCAGCTGACGCTTGCACGTGTTAGTAAGACACCGTCAGCGTTCGGACTGCTTCACAAACAGCAGAGAAGTCGTGTCAAGTTCAGTAAGCCCAACATGTTTCACCAGTAAGCTCTGACGTCATCAGGGGTCATGTGATCGGACACGTCGCCTCCATACTTAAATAAGACCATCAATTAAGGATATTCAATCCAAATCAATCCCTAATCGGAAAGTTAAAAACCTAAATCTCACTATAATATAATAAAGGAGAATACCAAAACTAAATTATCTAAACATAAATCTTTTTGAAAAATCATTAATTGTTTTAATATTATATTGGATTTTATAATCCAATATTATATTGGATATTAGTCCAAAGATGCTGCCATCTTATGGACAAACCCGATATTACATTGTATCAAAAACAGCCAACTTAAGGACAAACCCAAAGCTAGGGTGTGTTGAAAATACTGCCATCTTGTGTGCAAAAAGCAAAAATACATAAAATAAATTAAATTAAAAAAATTATATATATTACAATGAATTAATGCTACATCTGATAAATTTAAAAATTAAAATTATGTAAATAATGAAAAATATTAAGTATATAAATCACTCTTGTTATAAAAAGGGGGGAAAATAAAAATAAAAAGATGGATTGACTTCAATTGGGTTTTCCTTTTACAAAAAACAGTGCCATAAAACCCTAATAGTTAGATAAGCAACAGTTTAAGTCAATATCTACATTAATTCCTGCAGGTGTAAGTGTGTGCAACTTATAAATCCATTCAGTTTCATTTTTTGAGATTCTTTGGATCATATTTCCACCTCTCCAATCCATATCTATTTTGTCAATGCCAAAGAATCTAGCCAAACTGGGGTCCTTATTGTGATGAATCCTGAAGTGATTTGAAAGATTATGCTTAGGGAATTCATTTTTTTTTTTTTTTTAATTTCTGTTTATTTCAGATTTTTAGACAAACAGTACAATAACACTTGGTTGCATACAGTTCATCGGTACCACGGCAATAACATAAACGTATTGATCTGTGAGAGTTGCCCAAATATATAACAGCGCAAAATTATTAACACAGTCCTCCTCTAAAAGTATTGTACAAATAAAATCAGTAATCAGTAATCAAAAGGGGCCCAAAATAACGATTTGTTGAGCTTTGGTGAATAGGTAATTAGTCAAACATCATAACCTGGTGTCTATTATAACTCTATATTCATTGTGCAATATTCATTGTTTCCACTTTGTCAAATTTCAAAGGGCACCCTCTGTTAGCATAGGTATCTTTAGGGAATTCATTTTTAATGTTATTAAGGTGTTCATTAATGCGGGTACATACATTTCTTTTTGTTCTTCTTACATATTGAAGCCCGCAAAGACAGGTGATGAGATAAGTAACACCCTGTGCTGAACAATATAAATGTCAATACTTTCCAATCATTTTTTCTTGTTAGCTTGCACACTTTACACTTTTTGCAGTAGTAAAAACCCGTCAGATCCAAAAAAGTACCAACTTTTTGGGGGGGTTAAGAACGTTAGGAGCCAATCTATTCCTAAGGTTGGGTGCCCGTCGATATATAAAATGTGGGCGAGACGGCAAAAATTTGGATAAAGTCCTGTCTCTTAGTAGGAGTGGCCAATGTTTTGTGACTATTTTCTCAAAACTCTTGTAGTCTATGTTGAAATCAGTGAAGAAAGGTATAAACCCTGAGTCCAATTTCTTTTTTGGTTTATCCTCCAGTAGAGTATCCCTATACATCTTCATACCCTCATTCTGAATGTACCTGAGGTCATGGGAGGATAAACTAAAAAAGAAATTGGACTCAGGGTTTATACCTTTCTCAAAAAATGAAACTGAATAGATTTATAAGTTGCACACACTTACACCTTCAGAAATTAATGTAGATATTGACTTAAACTGTTACTTATCTAACTATTAGGATTTTATGGCACTGTTTTTTGTAAAAGGAAAATCCAATTGAAGTGAATCCGTCTTTTTATTTTTATTTCCCCCCCCTTTTTTATCACAAGAGTGATTTATATAGTTAATATTTTTCATTATTTACATCATTTTAATTTTTAATTTTATTAAATGTAGCATTCATTTATTGTAATACTTATATATTTTTTTTTTAATTTAATTTATTTTATGTATTTTTGCTTTTTGCACACAAGATGGCAGTATTTTCAACACAGCCTAGCTTTGGGTTTGTCCTTAAAGAGGGAGTCCCGCGAAAAAAAATTTTTAAACGTCAGCAGCTACAAATACTGCAGCTCCTGACTTTTAAAATATGGACACTTACCTGTCACAGGGTCCAGCGATGTCGGCACCCGAGGCCGAACCGTCCCTTGGTCCTCGGATGCTGCAGCCGCCATCTTCGGTGAGGGAATCAGGAAATGAAGCCTTGCGGCTTCACTTCCTGGTTCCCTACTGCGCATGCGCGAGTCGCGCAATGCAGTCTGAATGGTCTGTGCTGTCTCTGGGACCTGTGTGTGTCCCAGCAGACAGCGCGGCGGGACGGGAAGAGGCATAGACTCCCGTGGGAGTCTATGCCCTGAAGTGGGTGCAAATACCTGTCTTAGACAGGTATCTGCACCCCCCTCCCCCCTGAAAGGTGCCAAATGTGACACCGGAGGGGGGGGGGGTTCCGAAAAGCGGAGGTTCAATTTTTGTGTGAACCTCCGCTTTAAGTTGGCTGTGTTTTTGATACGATGTAATATCGGGTTCGTCCATAAGATGGCAGCATCTTTGGACTAATATCCAAATAATAAATAATATTAAAACAATTAATGATTTTTCAAAAAGATTAATTTTTAGAGAATTTACTAACACGCGCAAGCGTCAGCTGCAAACAAAAAAATAGCGACAATTTTGAAAAAAAACGCATTCATTTTTACTTTTTGCTATAATAAATATCCCCAAAAAATATATAAAAAAATGTTTCCCTCAGTTTAGGCCAATACGTATTCTTTTACATATTTTTGTCAAAAAAATCGCAATAAGCTTTTATTTATTGGTTTGTGCAAAAGTTATAGCGTCTACAAAATAGGGGATAGTTTTATGGCATTTTTATTATTAATTTTTTTTTTTTACTAGTAATGGCGATCAGCGATTTTTATCGGGACTGCGACATTATGGCGGCAACATCGGACACTTTTGGTGCGATTTTGGGACCATTCACATTTATACAGCGATCAGTGCAATTAAAAATGCATTAATTACTGTGTAAATGTGACTGGCAGTGAAGACGTTAACCACTATGTGGCGCTGTAGGGGGGTTAAGTGTGTCCTAGGGAGTGATTCTAACTGTGGGGGGGGATGGGCTGTGTGTGACACGAAACTGATCACCGTTCCCAATCACAGGGAGTTTTGATCATTAGGCGGAACGGGGAAATGCTTGTTTACATTAGCATTTCCCGTTCTTCCTCCCCGAGAGACGATCGCGGGTATCCCCGCGGACATAGAGTCCGCGGGACCAGCGATCACGCTCACGGAGCTCCCGGCGCCTACAACCCACCTCTTAAAGGGCAACGTACAGGTACGTTAATCTGCCTGTACGTGCCCTTCTGCCGCATTATAATTGCATGAGGCGGTTAGGAAGCTGTTAAAGTTGAATTATTAATCCCAGCTATACTGGGCCAGAACTAGGGTGGAATCTGTGAGTTGCACAGACCCAGAAAGTGTCCAGGGCTGTAAATGCAGCATCCTTAGTCACCTGGTCTGCTTCCATGTGTGAAAGTTAATATGGCTACCTCAGCAAGAACCTGGCAGGCTGAAAACAGCCAATCAAATTAACTTAAGCATGCTTGATTGGTTTACCTGCCGAAGTAAAAACAAAGTTCTGGCCCTTCAAATGGAACCAAAAGCTCTCTATATCTATTTATATAAATATATACTCTTTTTATAGCTCACAGGCTTTGCTAAAACATGGAGCTCTGCTTCTTGAGCCGGGGAAAAAGGATCCAATGACTCTGAATACAGAGTATCCTGGGTGATAAACTGCATACTCAGTATGGGTATTGCCATCCTCAGTATAAAACCTGGATCTAATCTACAAAACAAATGAAATATCTGGGTCTTCAGGGAGTGTGTCCTGCACTGGGCTCACAGCAGCTGATTTCTACGTCATCAATTTAACACATGTGGTTTCCTTTGTCTCCAGCCTCCTCCAATAGAGGCAATAAGGTGGCTGGATTCAAATGTATGCATTTTTCATTGTTAGATTTATACATAAACAAACAAAACAAATTCATATTTTGAACCTTTCATTGGACAAACATTTAGTGAGCTGTATATTTGCTGCCCAGAATGTGGGACCATTAAAAATTTAATATTTAACCAAAATAATGTCGAAATTTGTCTAATAACACCTTTGCATAAAGCTACAGCTCTGATATATTGGGGTGAACCCTTCATTACTGGGTCCAGCTTGCATAAATATATTACATTGGCTTGTTTTCTATCATACTGTTTGTGTAAAAACTTCAGTTTCATGTTTCAAAAAGACAACTTTTTCCTGACAATATTATAATTTCTCATTGCTTGCTCTGTTGTTAGTTTTAGCTAGATAACACAAGTCCTTAGTTTCCATCTGACATTACTTTCCTGATGTCATAACATAATAAATGATAACAATACCCTGCGGACATGCAGAGATGTCCAATAAATTCAAAGTATTCTTCTGCTTATACCACGGCACTTACAAGGAAAAGGGGCACATCATTTCACAATTCACACATTCTGCTTTGGATTTCAAAAATAAAAATAAATAAAAACAAAAGGACCAAAATTCTAGTTTATATGACAGAACAGAAAGCTCTCAGCCATATCAAAAACTATAAAACAACTGGCTGCAGGTGGCATCTATTCTAACAGGGTGTGTGGACTTGATGTGATTGGGCTGTTATATTTAAATTTTATTTAATATTACTCTCACATCATAGACCACACATCAAGTTATTATCAGACCTTTAGATTTCATTTTTGTAGAAAAACTTCTTATGTAACCCATCCACCTTGGCTTTGTTAAATATTAAAGAAGCTGTATTCCAATTAACAACCTTATCTTAATCTTTTTTTCTCTTAATAAGGGTTTATTGTATAAATGTAAAATTACAAAATTGTTATCTTAACCGCTTGCCGACCAGCGCACGCCGATTTACATCGGCAGAATGACACTGGTGGGCAAAAGGGCGTACAGGTACATCCCACTTAAGAAGCAGTGTTGCGGGCGCGTGCGCACCCGCCACGGTCTCCGTAACCGTGACTCCCGCGGACTCGATGTCCGCCGGGGCCTGCGATCGTGTCACGGAGAGGTAGAACAGGGAGATGCTTTCGTAAACAAAGCACTTCCCCGTTCTGCCTAGTGACAGGACAGAGATCACTGCTCTCTGTCATCGAGCGCAGTGATCACTGTCCTGTGTGTTGAAGCCCCCCCCCACAGTTAGAATCACTCCCTAGGACACACTTAACCCCTTCACCGCCCCTAGTGGTTAACCCCTTCACTGCCAGTGTCATTTACACAATAATCAATGCATTTTTATAGCACTGATCGCTGTATAAATGACAATGGTCCCAAAATAGTGTAAAAATGTAAAAGGGGTAAAATCTTCTGAGGCTGAAGTGGTTAGTCTAAACTAATCCCATTTTACAAATTTCCCCAATAAGCTAGATTTCATTTCCAACCGAAGATTGTCTAAACCAGTTACAATATATCTATATTATAAATAAAATTGTTAAACTCATATTAGAAATTAATACTCAAGTGATAATCTCAATATCACATCCTAATTCTAATATACAGTATCTAACAAAAGTGAGTACACCCATCACATTTTTGTAAATATTTTATTGTATATTTTCATGTGACAACACTGAAGAAATTACACTTTGCTACAATGTAAAGTAGTGAGTGTACAGTTTGTATAACAGTGTAAATTTGCTGTCCCCTCAAAATAACTCAACACACAGCCAATAATGTCAAAACCACTGGCAACAAAAGCGAGTACACCCCTACTTGAAAATGTCCAAATTGGGCCCAAAGTGTCAATATTTTGTGTGGCCACTATTATTTTGCAGCCTCTTGGGCATGGAGTTCACCAGATCTTCACAGGTTACCACTGGAGTCATCTTCCACTCCTCTATGGTGACATCACGGAGCTTGTGAATGTTAGAGACCTTGCGCTTCTCCACCTTCCGTTTGAGGATGCCCCACAGTTGCTCAATAGTTTTTAGGTCTGAAGACATGCTCGGCCAGTCCATTACCTTTACCCTCAGCTTCTTTAGCAAGACAGTGGTCGTCTTGGAGGTGTGTTTGAGGTCATTATCATGTTGGACTATTTCCCTGTGGCCCAGTCTCCGAAGGGAAGGGATCATTCTCTGCTTCAGTATGTCACAGTACATGTTGGCATTCATGGTTCCCTCAATGAACTGTAGCTCCCCAGTGCCGGCAGCCTCATGCAGCCCCAGACTATGACACTCCCACCACCATGCTTGACTGTAGGCAAGACATACTTGTCTTTGTACTCCTCACCTGGTTGCCGCCACACACGCTTGACACCATCTGAACCAAATAAGTTTATCTTGGTCTCATCAGACCACAGAACATGGTTTCAGTAATCCATGTCCTTAGTCTACTTGTCTTCAGCAAACTGTTTGCGGGCTTTCTTGTGCATCATCTTTAGAAGAGGCTTCCTTCTGGGACAACAGCCATGCAGACCAATTTGATGCAGCGTGCAACGTATGGTCTAAGCACTGACAGGCTGACCCCCCACCCCTTTCACCTCTGCAGCAATGCTGGCAGCACTCATACGTCTGTTTCCCAAAGGCAACCTCTGTATATGACGCTGAGCAAGTGCACTCAACTTCTTTGGTCAACCATGGCGAGCCCTGTTCTGAGTGGAGCCTGTCCTGCTAAACCGCTGTATGGTCTTGGCCACAGTGCTGCAGCTCAGTTTCAGGGTCTTGGCAATCTTCCTATAGCCTAGGCCATCTTTATGTAGAGCAACAATTCTTTTTTATCAGATCCTCAGAGAGTTCTTTGCCATGAGGTACCATGTTGAACTTCCAGCATGACCAGTATGTGAGAGTGAGAGAGATAACATCAAATTTAACACACCTGCTCCCTATTCACACCTGAGACCTTGTAACACTAATGAGCCACATGACACCAGTGAGGGAAAATGGCTAATTGGGCCTAATTTGGACATTTTCACTTAGGGGTGTACTCACTTTTGTTGCCAGCGTTTTAGACATTAATGGCTGTGTGTTGAGTTTTTTTGAGGATACAGCAAATTTACACTGTTATACATGCTGTATACTCACTACTCACCGCATAAATGTAAGCAAAATGCTTACCTCAGCCGGCTGATTATCAGAAATTCCCGGATTGTCTCAAGCTCCTCGTTTCGGATTCCTAGGGTCACCTGTAAATTCCCTCCTAGGCAAAGCTCGCCATCTGACATGGAAATTTATAGATAGGCAACTCCTATACTCATATTGATTAGTGTTTCCAAATTATCAATGACTACTGCAGTAGGGAACAAACACAAAATATCTCACACTCCGCATCTTTCCAAATAACTGTTCTGCTTTATTATGTTGTAATTGAAGGTTTTTATACACATGATTACGTAGGTATCACATTAAAATTACAATTGTACATTTATGGTAACAAGGGGCGTAACATAGGCAGACTAATTCTAATCAGGACTCGAAAGAATGCAAACATGTAATGAAAACATTATTGCACAGTAAGGGCAGTGTGCAATACATACAAAATAGAATACAATTATATACAGAACTTACAAATTTCCTTTACAATCCAAACACAGGTTCAGACCAAACATTGCTTCTTCCAGAGTTGGAACCTATCATCATATACTGTATAGTAGCTTGTTTTTCTTCAACTACTATATATGACAGCTTCCTCTGTCAATTGCTGTCAAGGAAGCAGTGGGTACCAGCATCTGCCTGGTCCTTAGCATCCAGTCACCAAAGATTCCCCTGGGCATGTAAATAAAGGGGCAGGGATAGTGCTGACATAAACAACCAAATATGGTCACAGGGGGCTTCCAGATTTTAATAAGCCCCCCACACAGATCCCCATAACTACTGGTCCAGGGTTGTAGTGTTTTACCAGGGGAGCCCCCCCATGTTGAAGACAGGTGGCCTGGTATATCTCAGGAGAGTCTAGGACACTCCCCCCTTTTATCCTTAGCCTGCCAAGGTGAATGTTCAGATAAGGGTCTGGTATGGATTTTGGAGGGAGACCTCAAGATTTATTCCTGTTTTTTGAGTGGGGTACCCTCTTAAAATAGAACTTGAGGAACCTCACTTTTTAGGGGGGGTTGTATGGAGTTACCCATTAATATCTATATCACACCCTCATCTATGCTAAGGGTATGGTATAGATGAAGGCTCCATTCACACCTAAGTGTTCCAGATTGCGGACAGAATCGCACAATTTTACCACGATTCTTCGGTCGACAATTGCAGGCAAAATTGCACTGTGATTTAGGGGGCCATTAAAATGCATCCTGCGTTTTGCGGTGATTCGGAATTGCGGTGATCTGCCCACGATGTGGAATTCCTTTTTTTTTTTTTAACATAAAGTTTATTTATTTTCTTGAACAAACAGAAATAAAAAACAAGTTACAGTAGCTCAAGACAGATAGTGTACAATGATCATCTATACCATGTCAAGTTAATAAGTACAGTGAAGATGATACAGTTCAATCTCACACATCCCGTATCACATAGTGGCGATAGTATACTATTAAACCTCCAAATCATAGTCACCTTATAAGACCCTTGAGGGGGGGGGGGGGGAGAGGCCCGGGGGGGAGGGGGAAGCCCAATAGGGGTCCCCCAACCCTAGTTATATACTAGCTGTGTATCGGGCAGGTCATGTCCGGAGTAGAATTACAGAAAGTAGGGATGTATGGGTAGCCAATGGACTAAGGTAGGGTACTTAATTTATCTATTCAATGGTCAAGTGTTTGGCCTCCACCCAACCCGCCCATATCCTATCGAATTTCTTCGGACAATTTCTCCCCATATATGTAAGCTTATATAGGGGCAGGGCTGCATTAATGAGAGAGAGCCATAGTTGTTTAGTGGGTGGTTGAGGCTGGTTCCAGTTAAGGAGAATCGCCTTTCTGGCATACATTGCTGTGTAAAAAACTAATATTTTTTTCCTTTTGGGGGCTTCAAGGGAGTCACATATGCCCAACAAGAGGGGGAGAGGACTGTAGGGGACCCTGATTTTGCCCACCGAGTTAATATCATCCAGAACTATCTTCCAAAAACCCACTATCCTTGGACATGTCCACACCGTATGGAAGAAGTCAGCATTATCCGCATCACACCTGGGACAGGTGGCTGTTCTATTTGCATAAATCTTAGCAAGACGCGATGGGGAGTAATAAGCCCGATGATGAAATTTTAATTGGGTAAACCTATCCCTGGAGGATATGGTCAGAGTTAGGTATTGCTGCACCCCCTCTTCCCAGTCCTCATCAGTCAGGTCGGGAATGTCACGCTGCCAGGTAGACATCAATTGTGAGACTCTAGACGTGTCCAGTCGTGCAAGCATATTATACATAGTCGACAGCAGTCTGGTTCCTTCAGGTGCGCGGAGCTCCGTTTCCAAATCTGACATCTGCAAGATCACCGGATCAGGAAACTGGGAGCGAAAAGCATGTCTTATCTGAAGGAATCTAAAAAACATCTGGTTTGGGAGGCCCTTTACACTCTTCAGTTCATCAAATGTTATCAGTTGTCCCTGCGATACAATATCGCTCAGGGTAACTATTCCGTATCTAGCCCATATGACGGGATCTGGTATCGAGTGAAAATGACTCAATCGTGGATTACCCCAGAGTGGTGTCACAGGGGACCACGTATTTTGCCTATCTAGCTTCGTGTTTACTGTATCCCATACTTTGATGGTTGTTTTCATTGGCACAGTCATTTTGGGATTGGATCGGGGCCCTCTGTGTATAAGATTTCTTAGCTCCGAATAGGAACCAAGCAACGCGCCCTCCACAGTGGATGCCGGGTTAGAGGGCTCCTCCGCCAACCACCATTTTAACGTCACCAGGACCGCCGCCCAGTAATATTTTAGGAAACTTGGGAGTGCCAGGCCTCCCAATGTAACCGGTAATTGTAAGGTTGTTTTTGCGATTCTAGGGGCCTTTCCATTCCATACAAAGGCTATGACTAAGCTGTCCAATTTCTTAAAAAAGGAAATAGGTATAGGGACAGGAGTTTGTCTAAATAAGTAGGTGAATTTGGGCAGGATAGACATCTTAATTAAATTTACGCGTCCCACTGGACTAAGGGGCAGGGACTTCCATGATGAAAATTGGTGGGTCACCCGAGACATCACCGGGGCCAAATTAAGGCCAATGAATTGATGAAGGTCTCTATGTATCTCTACGCCGAGGTATCTGAACTGTGATACCCGGCGAAGCTGTGCGTCCAAGTGCAAAGGAGCAACCCCAGAGTGCAGTGGGAACAGCACCGACTTTCCCCAGTTAATACATATTCCGGAGTATCGCCCGTATCTATCTATTACCTGAAGCGCTTGTGTCAATGATTGTCCATCATCTTTAAGGTATAGAAGGGCGTCATCTGCATATAATGACACCTTTTCTTGTAGTGGGCCTATAGTAATACCCTGTATACGTGGGTTGGACCTTATAAGGATAGCCATGGGCTCTATCGCGAGCGCAAAAAGTCCCGGGGATAATGGGCAGCCCTGTCTCGTTCCCCTACGGAGGGGAAAGGACTTAGAGAGGACCGCTCCAGTGCGCACCACGGCCGTCGGAGATCTGTACACCGCCTCAACCCAGGAGATGAAGACGGGACCAAAGCCAAATCTGCGGAGGACCTCCCATAGATAATTCCATTCCACGGAATCAAAAGCTTTTTCCGCATCCAGGGAGGCCACTACCGCTTGGTCAACGTCTCCAACCCCCGAGGCCAAGACCGCATACAGTCTCCGCAGGTTTATGTCCGTGCCCTTGCCCGGCATGAACCCCGATTGGTCCTCATGCACTAATGATAGTATTACCTCATTGAGGCGTCTAGCAAGGATTTTGGTCAACACTTTTGCATCAGAATTCAATAGGGAGATGGGCCTATAGGACGAACATAATTGGGGATCCTTACCTGGTTTGGGCACCACGACTATTATGGCTTGTGCCATGGAAGGGGGGAGGACTCCCACCTTTAGCGTCTTAACCAACATGCTGTATATTCTTGGAACCATTTCCTCAGTATATTGCTGATAAAACTCAGGAGGGAATCCATCCGCTCCAGGTGTCTTACCTGATTGTAAAGAACCCAGGGCTATTTGGACCTCTTCTAATGTGATCGGGCTATCAAGGGACTGCCTTGCCTCCGGGGTAAGAGTAGGGAACTCCACTCCATCCAAGAACTCAGAGAGCTCTTCATCAGAGTATCCTGCCCTCGAAGAGTACAGACTGGAGTAGAATTCCCTAAAGCATGTATTTATATCTGATGGGTCTGTCTTTACCGTACCGTCTGACGCCTCGATTCTCGCTATAGTGGGGGTTATGGATTGTTCTTTAGCTAGCCAGGCTAACAGTCTCCCTGTCTTCTCCCCCTGTTCAAAAATTTTTTGTGTTTGGACCAACTGTCTTTTATTGACCTTGGCCACCCTAAGAAGCAAAACCTCCCTATAAGCTGCTCTCATATCCTGTCCTGTTAGGGGGTTAGCCGTGAGGGCAAAGTCAGACTCGAGAGTCTGAGCCTTGGCCTCCGCCTCTTCCAGTGTAATCTGATTGTTTTTACGTTCCCTAGCTATGGAAGACATGTAACATCCTCTGATATAGGCCTTAAATGCATCCCAGTCATTGCCCGGTGTAGTAGAGTCAGCATTTATCAACCAGTATTGTCTAATCAAAGTGGCCATCTCAAACTCTATAGTCGGGTGATTTATCCAAAATCTAGACAGTCGCCAGATTCTGTCAGCAGGGGGAGTCACCGTCTGTATATCACAGAATATCGGCGAATGGTCCGATATTCCTCTGGGGAGGATCTTGATCCCTCTAAGCCTGGGCAAAAGACTGCCACTGGCATAGACGAGATCAATGCGGGATAGCGTATTGTGTGAATGGGAGCAGCACGTATATGACCGTTCATGAGGGTGCTTCCATCTCCACACATCCTCAAAACCAAAGATACCCGCCCATCTGGATAAGGAAGAGTCCGTAGCCGGGTCGGGCGTGAGCCTGTCTCGGGACGGATCTGGTGCTATATTAAAGTCTCCCGCCAGAAGGACATTATCTGTGGAATATTGGGCTAGGAGAGGGATAAGATTATGTAGAAGGGAAATGTCAGCCGGGGGTGGTAAATAAATGCCCACAACCACCATCTCAATCGTGTCAATAAGTGCATGTAGTAGTACGTATCTACCCCCAGGGTCCAGCTTAACATCCAACAACTCGAATTGGAGGGACTTATGAATCAAGATACTAACTCCCCGGGAGTATCCAGAGTGAGTGGCATGAAAATGTCTCCCAACCCAGGGCCGTTTGAGGCTCAGTATCTTACTCCCCACTAAATGCGTTTCTTGCAATATGCAAATGTGGGGGTTATATCTCTTAATATATTCGAACACTAGGGAGCGCTTTATTTTATCGCCAAGGCCCCGGACATTCCAGGAAAGAATTCTCAAGGGGGCCATAGCAAGGGAGAATAGGAATATGTGAGGATCAAATTACAGTCAGCTGGACCCCGAGAGGCCGAGACCACCATAAATTCACTGTAGATATGGGTCCGCCACGGATCTAGGCAGAGCGGCGGCAGGGCCCAAACCCACAGCACCTTAGTAAAACGTACATTGTCACACATCTGTCTCATGTAGTAGAAATAAACTCTGATAAACCAAAAAAAACAAAAACCCAAGCCCCGCCCACCCCGCACATCCGCTGTAGAACTCGGCGTGCCTGTACCCCAAACAGAACCCATTAATTTCTAGGAAAGTATCCTATAAGGCAGTGAGACACCTCCCAGAACGGCACCAAACAAACAGGGGCGGTCAAAGTTCGGTGCAGTCCAGAGATATCCGTCCGTATCCTGAGGATAAAAGCACCATAATAGAGATCCATGCAAACTTTAAACTAATATAAGAAAGCGTAATAAAATAAAGGAAAAAATAAAAAATAAAAAAAATAAAACACACCTAGCCGGAGCTAGGGGCACATACTTTGGTCCCAACTGTGACCTGTATTCCCCGTACACCTTTTAAGGAGGTCCCCATTTTCTTCTGACAAAAAATATAGTGTGTCCAAACTGTTATAGCTTCTACATGGTTGAAGAGGGTAAAGGATAAATCCGCCATGTAGAGTTCAACGGTAAGAGGAGAGGGGGAAAAAAAAAAAAAAAAACAGCAAGGGAACCATCCACCACCCCAACCCCTCCATCCCCAACAGGCACATTTTAGTGAACAGGAACCGGGAACTAGGGGGGGGGGGCAGCGGGGCAGCAGTAAGGCTTTTTGGGGAACCACATGAACAAAGACTATCTTCTTGGTAAGTATTAATAGTGACAGTAATACGCATCTAAGAAGTTACTTCTAAGGCACTAGGTAGCATCTTTGGGCACCCACACCAGCATTTGCCTATACTACTCTTGTCCCCTTCGATCTTGGGGTAGGGTATCCAACCAGCGGGAAGCCTCCTCCGGTGAGGTAAAGTACCGAGAGGATTCTCCATCGATCACTCTAAGGCGAGCCGGGAACAACATGTTATACTTTAGCCCTTTCAGGCGGAGCTGTGCCTTGATGTGGTCGAAGGTTCTGCGGAGACGCTGGGTGTCGATAGAGTAGTCCGGAAACATCATGATTTTGGTGTTTTCGAAGCGAAGCTCCGGGACCTTCCGGGCCTCCCTAAGGGCCAAGTCTCTGTCCCGGAAATTCAACAACCGGAGGATGAAGGTACGCGGTGGAGCCCCAGGTGGGCCCCGCACTGGAGGCATCCTGTGCGCTCGCTCCACCACAAACTGCGGGGAGAATGGGGCCTGCGGAAGTAAGGTGCGGAGCAGGGTTTCCGTGAAGGCCGTAGGATCCCGACCCTCAGAGCCCTCCGGGAGGCCCACCAGCCGCAGATTGTTCCTGCGACTACGGTTCTCACTGTCCTCAGCCCGCGATTCGAGGATTTTTACCTTGGCTTGCAGGGTATGGATAGAGGCCCGGTTTTCACGAACAGTATCTTCCGAGTCACCGATTCGCCGCTCCGCTTCATTCATGCGATCCCTCATCTTGTCCATATCCCTGCGCATAAGTCCGAATTCCATTTGTAGGGTATCAATTTTGGCTGTCAGGGTGTTCTGGCATCCAGAAATAGCCAGCATCAGAGCTTGGAACCGATCCTCCTCCGAGCCCGGATCTGTGGGGATGGTCTGAGATGCCATGTGTGCGTAGTTGGTTGGGCCCACTGGGGCCTGCGACCCCCGCTGTGAAGAAGCTTTAGGGGTATGCCCACCTGTCTTCGCTGAACTAGATCTGCCTCTTCTCATGCCCAGATGCCCTCCACTGCTGGATGGAATAGACTATAGTATTGGAGAGGACTCAGCCAGGGCTCGGGCTTTGAAAACTACGGATATGTCACCCCCAACAACAGTACCTTGTGGTAGAGTCTGTAGACTGTTCTGTAGGTCACAGGTTAGAAAAAAGGGGGGGGAGGGTCGTCTCTGCGGTTTCTCCTATGTCCTTTAAATGCTTGTCCCCTCTTATACAGGTCCCAGGCCGGGTGACAGCTCCCTTCCGCAGACCCCAGCACCACAGGGCAGTGTAGGTACAGTGCTGTGGATACCTCCAAGATGGCGGCCGGCAGCCGGTGTATGGAGCCCACTGAGGACCTTTATGGTGTTTTCTGTGTCCCCCCCTTGTTACCTCCGGATCCCGCTACTGCTTCTGGCTGGATGACACCACTGTATAGCCTGCGGTGGCCTTCCTCTCACCGATCGCGTAACTCGAGGCCGGGGATCGCGGAGGCTCCGCAGGCCGCAAGGTGGCGGATCGCGTCCGGGTTGATGAATCGAATGGAGGCCGGATCCGCTTGTCTCCTCCAGTTCTCGCCTCCTCCCACCTCTGGATGGGTCCGATGCGCGGAGCGCTGAGGTCCCCCTCCCGCCGATTACTGTATTTTAGGCCGGGGATCGCGAGGCCGCTGTAGGCCGCAAGATGGCGGAAGTGGAGCCGGCCCACTACAGCTCCGTCGAGCGGCCGTCCTCCACAATACCCTCCGTTCCTGCTAAGGATGGTACCCCACAACACTCAGGGAGCCGTGTGGGGTCAGATGAGGTATGTGTAAAGCAGGATGGCTACGGATGAAGCCAGGACCGGCGGAGCTCCTCTGGATCACGTCCTGCTCCTTGCTACATCCGGACACGCCCCCCGATGTGGAATTCCTAAGTGTAAATGGAGCTGAAGGGCAGCTTTGTTTACAAACAGAAGTAAGTAACTGAGAGTTATCATTTATGGGCATTTTAAATGTTATTTTTACATATTTATTGTAAATGACGGTGTTGCTGTAGCAGGTTGTATATGTCATACAGATGCACCACTGTTATGGCATGTTATTTGAAGGAATTTTGCTATTTTTTAATGTTTCCCTTAAAGTATTGTTAAAATCCCTTGCCTATTAGCCTAGAAAGTGACCATTACTGTCTTTTAACATTTGATTCCCATTAAAATCTGTGGGGTTGGCTTTGGCACCCGAACTTCAGTAATGTTGTCTGAACTCATCTCAAATTAAACCCAGATCTATTTGATTCATGCCTACCCTGTAATTGTTTGTTTACTGATGATATTTTTTCAATTTTTTTTTTTTACTATTAACATTTTTATTTTATTTTATTCCACAATAAAAGTTTGCAATTTGTAATATGTTTCTTATTTGCAAATATATTTGCCATGTTTTATACTAGAAACATATTTTTTGTGTCATTATAGAAATATAACATGTATATTTTTTAATTACATTATAACTACTTAAAAAAATACAAAAAAACAGCAGTGATCACATAAAAAAAAAATACACACATCTTTTTGTTTATAGATTACATGAAAAATAAAAATTGTTACACTGTATTACTCAGGAGCAACAGCGTTTTGACAGCAACTGCATCGTCTTAAGAGTCCTTTTATAGAAATAGAGGGTAAGTGCAGCGCAATATGTAAGATTAAATAAATGATCAAAATAAGATGGGTAAATTCCACAAATGTCCATCAGGACGAATCCATATTAAGTAAACTTCAAGTGACAGAAATCGGTCTTGCATGAAAATCTCCAATTGCCCTTACCAGATATAGTGGAACTCTGCAAAGAAGGGGTCAAACTCACATTTATCCCCACGGGGATGATGGTAATTCCTGGTGGTGTCACTGGAAAATATCACTGAAGCTTGGAGATCCAGTCATCCAGAGGAGTAGACCAGCCTTCCAACAGGGAGATGCCAGAGGTATGAACCGCCAGGTTAGAGATGTGGGAAAAGACCGAATGTCTCAGGAGCTGTCTGCCACCAAGCATCCACAGGAAGATCCTAAGTGAGGGAGATAAAAAAAATCCTTCTCCAGACCTGGACTTCAAGATAGTGCCCTCTAGCAAATGATCCTTTAACAATGTTCCCCAAGCCCTCAGCCCACTTTTATACCTGGCATTTTTATACCATAGATCTAACAAGGGTCCACCCATAACCACTGGGCAGAAACCGTCCCATTCGGCTCTGATCAGCAAGGGAGCTGCTCACAGCTCCCATGCTGGTCAGAGCGGGCTCCGCTCATATCAAAGGAGCCTTATAGTGGTTGTAAACCCTTGCATTGTATACCCAGTGAAGTGACTGGCCTCGGATGATATACAGAGCATAGCTGCACACCTGCACAGCTGTAAAAATGGCATGAGTGGCCATGTCTGTGCAGCCGCTGAGTCCTTATAGCCATGAATGGGTTGTCTGCACGCAGCACCTGGCAGCTAAAGCCACAAAAGGCACCCATTTATGGACTTTGGGTGTCAGCAACTGTCTGAATGAGGTCTTTGACAGGCACCTAGGAGTTCTGTGTTATGATGCCCAGTTTATATAAAATGTTCTCTCCTAATGCCGCCTACACACGAGCGGACTTTTCTTCCGGTCTGGTCCGACGGTCTATCCGACGGACTTTTGGCGGACTTCCGATGGACTTTCCTAACGAACGGAATTGCCTGCACACGATCACACGACGTGATGACGTACGACCGGACTAAAATAAGGAAGTTGATAGCCAGTAGTCAATAGCTGCCCTTGCGTCGGTTTTAGTCCGTCGGACTAGCATACAGACAAGCTGATTTTTCGACCGGACTCGAGTCCGTCGGAAAGATTTGAAACATGTTTTATTTCTAGGTCCGTCGGATTTTTGGGGAAAAAAAAAGTCCGCTGGAGCCCACACACGATCGAATTGTCCGACGGAGTCCGGTCCGCCGGACCAAGTCTGCCGGAAAGTCTGCTTGTGTGTACGCGGCCATGTACATATGGCTCACACAATCTCCATCAGTCAAGGGCAGTAGTAATATCTTTGGACCCACTACCAAGTCTGCTTCAAAATGCCCCACACATCTATGCTGAGGATCCAGTAACAGTTCCCCTGGGACCCAACTTGCCAGTGGGGCTGTAGTGACCCAGCAGAGAATATCTTGCAATAGAGGATACCTTGACACACCTTTAACTGCTCCGACTATCACAGCCTTATCCTACCCCAGGCAGAGCTTGTTCTGTATTGTTCAAACAAGGCAGATGCCTTGCTGCATCTGCTCTCTCACTAGATAATTGTAGTGGTCTTTTTTTGCCACAGCACACCAAAACTCCTGCATGCAGGACCTTTGGTGCACTTTCAGAAAGTGCACCAAAACCACGGGACATAATAGAAGTCAATGGGAAAGTGCATTGACGTGCCGATTGTCATTGCTGCCGAAGTCTGGATCGCCAGTGCCATGCTGGGATTGGAAATCTCGCTATTAGGGGAGACTGCTGGGACTTGCAGTTCTCGAAGAAACATCCTATGAACCCTACCAAATGTGGACTTTCATCATGTGCAGGTATGCTGGGGCAGCCACAATATTGAAATTAGGGACTAGGGAAGTTAGGGAAAAGACTGCACTTTATGTTGAACTGTTACCTGTGAATGTCATCATGCTAAATTATTTAAGTAAAATGTTTGAAACTTTGCATTGCTTGGTCTGAAGTTTCTAGCTGGCACATATACAGCTAGGGTCACTACACACATGTGACAGGTGAGATAGCCTCTTGCAGCGAGTGAGATGTTGGCACTCCTCCTGCAGTGATCTGTCTCCCATAGCAATGGGAGCAGATCTGCACCGCTGGGGCCCTCAGCCTGTACAGAGGTATGGAAGAGGAAAAGTTAAGTGAAGTGCACACATGTGAAGTCAGCGATAGGTGCATGGTGGGACCCCATTCCATTACTGGGAGTGAGGTAGCGGTGATACGCTGGACAGGTGGAGAAGGCAAGGACTCTGCATGTCCCTCCTATATGCACAAGTGACCATAGTGATGTATGCTACATGAAGAGAGTTTATTAGAGTTCAGTCATCTGTTCTAGCAAAGGTTCCCCTATGTGTAAGGCAGCGACCCTGTACAAGGTGTCTAGCATAGCCAAAAAAGCCTCTCATGTGACCCTTGCTTGTCGCCCAACAAGGAGGGAAACATGGGGGATGTAACGACCACCACACGACCTCTACCCCCGCCTGCCTACATCTGCCTGAACAATGTTCTGCATATATGTGAATGTATATATTGTGCTTCTAAATTTATTTGAATTAAAGGTTGTTTTCATTGTGCCAAAACATTGCACTCTATTTTCTCGTCTTGTTTGAGGCTATCATGCATTTCTTGGCCTGTGTAGCCATGTTCCCGTAGGAGTTGCTGAATATTGTGGTTCACCCGTCACCCTGCCCAGCCCGGCATCCATCTCTCAGGCACTCAGAGACATAGAACAGTCCATAAGCTTTGTTTTTTTGTTTTTTTATTGAGGGGATTGAACTTGGATGGGAAATTATGGGATGCTCAGAAAGATTCAGTATAACTTGCTTGGGACTACTATATACACTCCTGTACATACACTCCAGTCTTCTCTCCAGCACAACTCTTGCTTAAGACCACTTTTCCTTCACTTCTCCATCACTTCACTTGCTGCAGACCGTTACTCCTCCAGCGCTTCACATGCTGCAGAACGTTACTCCTCTAGCACTTCACTTGCTGCAGATGCCCAGACCAGCTAGCACCACATGGTTAGGCCTGATACTAACTCAGCCAGGCTTCAGTGAATTGCCTTTTGTGGGCAGGGGCTCACAGAGAGAAATATCTCACCAGCCCTCCTGGCTGCGACCAGCTGTCCTCCCTGCAGTCTCTCAGCAGTGTACTTTCTCCCACTGTCCTCGCCTTGATTTCTCATGTGCCTCTATTCCAGGATCTCTTCTCTCCTCCTGGCTGCACCCAAAGCCTAACCCCCCCCCCCCCAGACTGAGGAGCTCCCTGTAGGCCTCCTACAGCCTCGGCACTCTCTTACTCCATCTCTTCCACCCGACAACTCCTCCTAGCTGGGCTGACCCTGGTCATTTAAGGAGGCCTGCGCCCTGCCAATCCAAGTTGGGGATTGGTCAAAGCTCCTTCTAATACCTCAGGCAGTTCTACCTTTCCTCCTCTCTTTCTAGCACCTTCTAGAAAGAAGAGGGAGGTGACAGTGATGCTACCTGTGAGTCACCTAGCCCTGCCTCGAGCCACTCCCAGCCCAGGAGGAAAACAAACAGGCCTAGCCACCAGCTAGGCCTGCCTAAATTTTCCTACTCTATAGAAAACAGCTTACCTCTAGCACTTTCCTAACTAGAGGGTGCTACACCTGTATTTGAGAGAGCTGCAGGATCTGCATTTGAATGCCTTATGAAGGACTGTGACTCTGCTTTTATGTGACTCTGCCCAACTAAAGCTGTACAGCGTAGATAAGATATAGTTTCCTACAGTTGTGCTCATAAGTTTACGTACCCTGGCAGAATTTATGATTTCTTGGCCATTTTTCAGAGAATATGAATGATAACACAAAAATATTTCTTTCACTCATGGTTAGTGTTTGGCTGAAGCCATTTATTATCAATCAACTGTGTTTACTCTTTTTAAATCATAATGGCAACAGAAACTACCCAAATGACCCTGATCAAAGGTTTACATACCCTGGTGATTTTGGCCTGATAACATGCATACAAGTTGACACAAAGGAGTTTGAATGGCTATTAAATGGCCATCCTCACCTGTGATCTGTTTGCTTGTAATTAGTGTGTGTGTATAAAAGGTCAATGAGTTTCTGGACTCCTACCAGACCCTTGCATTTTTCATCCAGTGCTGCACTGACGTTTCTGGATTCTGAGTCATGGGGAAAGCAAAAGAGTTGTCAAAGGATCTGCGGGAAAAGGTAGTTGAACTGTATAAAACAGGAAAGTGATATAAAAAGATATCCAAGGAATTGAGAATGCCAATCAGCAGTGTTCAAACTCTAATCAAGAAGTGGAAAATGAGGGGTTCTGTTGAAACCAAACCACGTTCAGGTAGACCAACTAAAATTTCAGCCACAACTGCCAGGAAAATTGCAAAGAAAATGCAAGAATGCAAACAAAAGCCACTAATAACTTCAGGTGAAATACAGGACTCTCTGAAAACATGTGGTGTGGCTGTTTCAAGATGCCCAATAAGGAGGTACTTGAAGAAAAATGGGCTGCATGGTCCAGTCGCCAGAAGAAAGCCATTACTACGCAAATGCCACAAAGTATACCGCCAAACAGCACAGAAACAAGCCTCAAACCTTCTGGCACAAAGTCATTTGGAGTGATGAGACCAAAATTGAGCTTTTTTGGCCACAACCATAAACGCTGCATTTGGAGAGTCAACAAGGCCTACGATGAAAGGTACACCATTACTACTGTGAAACACGGAGGTGGATCGCTGATGTTTTGGGGATGTGTGAGCTACAAAGGCACAGGAAATTTGGTCAAAATTGATGGCAAGATAAATGCAGTATGTTATCAAAAAATACTGGAGGAACAATTGCATTCATCATCCAGGAAGCTGCGCATGGGACGTACTTGGACATTCCAAAATGAGAATGATCCAAAACACAAGGCCAAGTCGACCTGTCATTGGCTACAGCAGAATAAAGTGAAGGTTCTGGAGTGGCCATCTCAATCTCCTGACCTCAATATCATTGAGCCACTCTGGGGAGATCTCAAGCGTGCAGTTCATGCAAGACAGCCCAAGAATTTACAGGAATTGGAGGCTTTTTGCCAAGAGGAATGGGCAGCTTTACCATCTGAGAAGATAAAGAGCCTCATCCACAAATACCACAAAAGACTTCAAGCTGTCATTGATGTTAAAGGGGGCAACACACGGTTTAAGAACTGGGGTATGTAAACTTTTGATCAGGGTCATTTGGGTAGTTTCTGTTGCCAATATGATTTAAAAAGAGTAAACACAGTTGATTAATAATAAATGGCTTCAGCCAAACACTAACCATGAGTGAAAAAAAAGTTTTTGTGTTATCATTCATATTCTCTGAAAAATGGCCAAGAAATCATTCTGCCAGGGTATGTAAAGTTATGAGCACAACTGTATGTGTTTCTTTTCCCAGTTTTTATTTAATTGACATTTGTCTTTTTTTTAGAAGGGAGAAAATACAGTATGCCCCAAAGTTAGTATAAGAAGCTGGAGTAATAGACCTCTCCACCTCCTTCATACTAAAATGGCTAGCACCGCTTTGCCTTCCCGGACAGAGGACCCCCCCAGTGTCCAGGTGTATGTGTGGGTGCATAGTGTGGATAGTTAAGGTGCATAGAGTGGATAGTATGGGTGCATAGTGTAGGTGGCATGGGTGCACAGTGTGGGTGAGCAGCATCTAACCTCTCTCCCTCTCACCTCAGTGCCAAACCAGGACCTAATTTCCTCAGTAAGGAGGCACTGTCCCACCCCCTCCTTCCCTTCTCTCCACTCCCCTACACTGAATGAGTAGCCCTGGCTAATTCACATACAAACAACACCACCACGGCTTCCCTCCTCTCCTCTCAGTCTGGCAGCAGCTGCGGACACACAGGGGGTCTTCAGGATGAAGAGCGAGAAAAGGGCTGGAAAATATGTCCTCAGTTCCTTTATCTTTCTCAAAATCTCACCAAAGACCCCTCAAAAAATGTAAAAAATTTGATAAATTAAAATTAATTAAAAATAAAAATATATATGTAACAAAACTTAGCCACACCCATCATTTGCCTCTAACATCTCCCTGCATTACTTTGCCTAGGGTCCCATAATGTTGGTGACACTGCCTGCCTACGTATTATAGCACTGTTGGTAGTTAAATAGTATATATATTTTTTAAAATTTATTAGAGGTCTATACATCAGAGCAAAAGGAGGGACATTTGAGGACAAATAAGTAATAGAAGGATTTGATTATTAAAAGGTAACAGTCCACACAAAAAATGAAAATTTGGGGAGATATGGATAAGAAAACCTACTTACACTAAAGTTTTTAGAAAACAAACCGCGTTCCTTAATTAGTATCCCTAATGCTTTTCTGTTTTGTTTTTAACCACCAGTCACACCTTTTCTAGTTCAAGACATACAACAAGCAAGCTATACAAAAACGGCAACCACCTCAACCTAAGCCTGGTGGTTGATTAATCCTCCTACTCTATTTCTGGAAGCTTCTTCCAAAGGCAAGCATGACCAATAAACATTTATCTGACCTCAACCAATCCCTGGAAGGGGGCATCCAGTAGGTGGCTGGGTAAAAGATAAATGTTTAGGAAGATCTGTTCAGAGCTCTATCTCTCCTGGTGTCTCTGGCCTGGGAGGCAGCCTGTGTTACTGAGCAACTGTTGCTGCTAGGCCTTGGCATGTGCATGGCTGAGGACCTGGATGAACCTGAATTTAAAACATTTGATGGAGATCAGTACCTTAGGGAGCTGGGCTGGAGAAGGACCTCTTTTCATTAGAGAGTTCCACATGGAAGCTGGTTGTAGACAGCTGTCCTTGAACATTGTGACTAGGACCTTTTTGTCTAGGACTCCAGGGGTGCCTGTGCTTTGGGGGTTGGATGCCAGAAGTTACTGCAAGGACTGTTACTGCTTTTACAGAGTCTCAGATGAACTGGCCATCCCCTCTACCTTTAACAATATTTAAGGCTGCTGCTAAAGGATTTTGCTTGAGAATCTGTTCTCCTTTACCTGTTGGTGTTTTTGGAGTATCCTGTACTCTGCATCGCTCTCTCCTGTTCAATTACTGCAATAAATCTACATTAAAACATCCCCTGGACTGAGCCCGTGTTTGTCGGTGTGCTTTGGAACTGACACCTGGGCCTGGCAGCATCTGAACAGGTAAGGGAGACCTGGGTTATTTCCAGCTGCCCCTTTAGGGGTGAGGGCTACACTAGCCTTGGAAGTAAGGCACACACTGCGCCAGAGCCCCCCCCAGTTGTGTGACAATAGCAAAATAATATTCGGTATTGTAACACTGAAACTCCTCCTGGACAATCAGAAAGTGGGTCATGAGACCCGTCACCCGATTGGCCGAAAGGAGATCCGAACAGATTGTTCGGCAGGAGGAGGAGGCGCACGGAGGAGAGGAGGAAGAAGACGCAGGGGAACCAAGCCAACAAGCAACCTGCATCCTGGAGAGAAGCAGCCACACTGCCCGCGAGATGGGGTAAGTGTGGGGCCTGACTGACTGACCGCCGCCCCCCCCCCCCAAAAAAAAATCATCAGCCGCCACTGATGAAAAGGCTGCCATTTATGCATATTAAGCTTGCTGCAATTGGTGTGGTGTGTGTGCAACTAAAACGTTCATTTTTAATGTAAATTGTGAGAAATCACCATTTTGTTTTTTTTTTTGCAGACTAGGTAAGTGCGCTGGGAAAAGTTTGGCTGTTTGCTATAGACATACAACCTTTGACATTTACTAACAAAATATGTCACAACACAGCACAGCTGATCCACACCCACCTTTTCTATTTCCTTGTGCACGACAAGGATTCCACACAGCTGTTATAATGCTGTCAAGAACAATGGTGAAGATAAAATAACATTTAAACAGGAAAAAGGCTTTTAATCAACAAAAACGTAAGTTTTATTTTTTACTATACTCTTATTTTATAGTGCATTCATAAACAAGATTTCTTATTTGTTATTTAACATGATTTTGTGGAAGTTGCACAACTGGCCGCTTGTTCTGCATTTACAAGGCATACGTGTGTATATGAGAAACCTATAAACAGATATATACAGTACTGTAAGCTACGGTATATAAAAAGAAAAAAACTCATATGCAATATATTGCAAACACTGCTCTAAAATAATGTACCTGTGCTGAAATAAATAGGGTAGAGTAAGAAAAGTGATGCCTGAACAATGATTCTCCCATTTGGCAAGGACAATGGGGAAAAAGCTGGCTGGGAGGAAACTTGGGGTCTGCTCTTCCCCAGCATACGTTGTTTGCAGGCTGATTTAAAATGTGTTAATATAATGAAGCAGTTTTTTATTATTTTTTCACTCTAGTAGCTCACAGTCATACTTACAATAAAAGTCCACTCTGAAGACAAGCATAATTTTGTTTTAATTTGGATAGAGTGGGTAAGAGTTTGTCAATTCAGGTTTGTATTGCTGTGTACATTTATTTACTATGTTGTAGTAAGACAAAATATTCCCAGCAGGATAATTTATACCTCACATTTATTTTTTTTGTAATAGACACACTGAACAAAGTGCAGGACTCTACACTGCAGAGTTTTAGTGGACGTCACAATCCACACTGAAAGGCATTCCTTCCTAAAGTGTATTCAACCATCTTGGTTAAAAGGTGCGTTATAAACACATTCCAGACCTGTATTCCAAGCTATGTATTTCTATCTCACCTGCTTATACATGCAAGCTATAGTGAATCGATATAAGAAGGTAAAAAGAATTTCATTTGTTATTGAATTTTAGGGTAGTCAGTAAATATAGATACAAAAAAGGAATAAAATACAGCCATGGACTTCCCTTAAAAGATTCACTCATAGGAATTAAACTAAAAGCACCAACACACCCTGATGCCCATACACATGACACCCACTAATACCATAACAACACCTTTCGAGACTCAACACCACAACACCTCTACAAGACGAAGAAGATCTGAATAGCACAACATGATCTTGTGCACCAAGATACAGACATACCTGAGTGGGGTAAAAATTAGAAAGAACGATCTATGTAAAGACCCCAACACCAATAACGTACTACCCATCATACTTGAAGGTACTTATACTTCTTACCAGTTGGATCTAACATGTAAGACACTGTTGGATCCCTCCTGCATATCTGTTTCATTATTTCTTATCTTCTCTATAGTGTATATGTGGGTCATATACACTTATATTCATAACATCGCCCCCATCTACATAACCAACCTCATCTGCAGACATCGCCCAAATCGCCCCCTTCGCTCCTCCCAGGACCTCCTGCTCTCTAGCTCCCTTGTTACCTCCTCCCATGCTTGCCTTCAGGACTTCTCCAGAGCCTCTCCCATCCTCTGGAATTCCCTGCCCCAGTATGTCCGATCAGCCCCTACCCTGTCCACCTTTAGGAGATCCTTGAAAACTCATTTATTCAGGGAAGCCTATCCCACACCCACATAACTGTCCCTGAGCCACCCCCATCAAATCATTCTTTTCATCATCCTTTTGTACCACCACCCCCTCCCTTTAGAATGTAAGCTCTACGAGCAGGGCCCTCCTGTACCTTTTGTATTGAACTGTACTGTAATTGTGTTGTCCCCCTTATACATTGTAAAGCGCTGAGTAAACTGTTGGCGCTATATAAATCTCGTATAATAATCTCGTATAATAATATTCCACTTTATCTCCCTATATACAAATATACTCATTTAACACGTACCCATTTTCATTCATTCAAGCGTATTACACCATTGTTTGTAAGAAACTGATATTTGGTTATAGCAATAAAAAAATATCAGAGATGGCAGAGCACTCTGAGCCTAGCGCTCGAATGGAAAGAAATACTTAACGCACTTCTAGCTGCCGTTATAAACCAAAACCTATGTTGCAATAAATATTTACTTTCTTACGAGAAGGAAGTATTAACAGCGCTTGTTATGAATGTTCATTCATACTTATGATATGTCATGAAGTGCTATGCCCATCCATTGCTCAACAATATAACTCTTGGTACAAAAGTATAGCTCAATTCAGAAGTTCAAAAACGTCCGGAGCATGATGGAGTGTGATTAGCTACAGTTGCGGAGCGGATCATCACAGTGAAATGAGATCACAGGCTATATTAATCCTTACTTTTGGTAAGCATATACACAAAAGGGGCTGGCCATGCGGTGATATGGTGAAGGTCTATCATCTTAAGGACAGTACACTGGATTTAAATGAGAAGTTCTCTCCCGCTACTGTCATCACTCACATGCACGGGACTTATCACTTAATGATGTGTGTGGATACATTTAACACGCTACACATCTAGTTTGGTTTATGGCACCTGGATTTTTTTCCTTTCAAATCATTTTAAGTTTTACTTTGAACCCAAATCATTGCTGAACTTTTATAAAGATCAATATTGTTTTATATTGTTTTATATTTTTTCTTTCAGTCTGATTCTCTTGATAATGTGATGATATTATCTTTTTGAACTTCTGAATTGAGCTATACTTTTGTACCAAGAGTGATATTTGGTTATAGTATTCAGAGCAAAGACTAATCTCAAGCCGACAGATTCTCAGTTTTATGCTGTACTTAACTCAGTTAGACACCAACAGTATCGTATTCATATTGTTTCTTACTAATTTACATTCAATGCTAGTTGATTGGTTCTATTGTCAACAGTTTAACCATTTATGTAAACATGAATCTTTGTAACCCATTCAGTTTCATTCATATGTTTGTAAAACCTATATTACTTGTCTTTTCTGATGATGCCTTTAGTCAATAAAATCTATTTTGAAAAAAAAAAAAAAGAAAATATGTATATACAGTATATACAGTATATGTATTATATTATATATCTGTATAGGTATAGATACTGTTTCACATCACTTTGCTCTTTTATCTTTGATGTTAGTTCTTGAACTTACCTATACCTGCTGCTCTAGCTGAGTTGCCAGTGCCAGGGCAGGTATGGTGAACTTGGTAAAATAATAAAACTTGGTGAATAATAAAACAAGTGAAAAAAAGAGCAGATAAAAGCCATGCAAGTTTTGCCATAAAAATTGCTTTTTTAAGGGCTACAGCTGCCCCTTCTACTTACTGTTTATTTCGCCTCACAGCAGTAATTGTTTCATAGCTAATCTAAAGGCAAATATCCTAAACAACTTTCATGGGCATATTGAAAATAAATATGCCAAAAACACCATAATGGCAAACAATGTCAAAGTAAAAGCATGCATCAAATAAAACCGTTAATATACAGCTCCACCATCTGAGCCTTGGGGGTCATAGTTTCTAACATAAAAATTTGGTTTAATCCCTGAAAACATCTATTTTTTGTCTTGCCAATTCAATGATACCCAGTGACCCAGAAGACTTAGAAAATCATGAGAAGGTACTGTAGGGAAGGAGTGGGAGGGGGGCTCTTTTTTATATTGGCATGGAGACTATTAAAAAGCATCCCCAAAATTGTACTTTAATAAGATTCTAATTAGTTGTTGCGACTTACCACCCTCAGCAGTGATCTTCTTGCACATTGTATTGAGTTAGGCCATTAACAATAATTAATATTTTATTGTAGAGGTTAAAGAGATTATGTATATATGGCTGCCTGAAATTTGTATGATTCAGATGTCATCACTACATTAGACAAGCCTCAGGTTTGACATGTTCAAAAACTAATATGTACAAATATTTTTTTCAAAATGACAATTTCTTCTTTTTCTACTTTCAAAGATTCAAGGAAAAATGGACAAGCCATTTAATTTGCCTTCAGATATCACTGACTGGACTAAAGAAGATGTGAGGTATTGGGTTATAGAATGTCTAAAGATTGGCCAAGATGAAGGAGATATTTTGTACAGAGAGAATGTGACTGGAAGAGTACTAAACCTGTTTTCAAAAGAAGACTTTTCAAATATTAAAATTACTTATGGTTCAGCTAAGTTAATAATGCACCAATTGACCCAGATGACCAACGATAGAAAACTAGGACCAGCAGATCTTGATAAAAATGGTAAAGCTGTAAAGAAGGATGCAACAATGAAACTGCCAAAGAAAAAAAATGAGAAGCAAAAAAGAGCAGATGAAGCAACTGTGAATGAAGGTGAAGATCAACCAAGAGAAATATTAAGTGCTACTGAAGTGACACTGAAGTGCTCAAAAGTTGATCTTAGTTGTCGAAAAGTGACTTGTACACCCTTCCCTTTTGATAGCAATCATGGCAGCAAACGGTACACTCAACATCATTTTCTAATGCCAGAAGGTGGCACCTCTAATTATACTGACCCAGTGCATGAGTACAAGGAATATACCAACACAGAAACAGCGACAGATGAGAATAAAAAGATGAAGTTTTGCAATGAAGTTTTCAGATTTGCAGCTGCATGCATGAATGTCCGCACCAATGGAACCATCCATTTCGGAGTACGGGACAAACCTCATGGGGAAATTATTGGTGTTAATATTGTTGACAGAGAACTGTATGGCAAGTATTTTTACCAAATGATAAACAAATATTTTGAGGAAAAACAAATTTCTATAGCCAAGCAGTGCATTCGTCCACCTCGTTTTGTTGATGTACTACATGAAGAAAACACACAGTCTGATCTAGTTGTTATAGAAGTAGATGTAGTTCCTGAACACACCTATTGTAGTTCAGAAATATTTCATACTTACCAATACATTTACACTGACCAGAAATGGATGAAAAATAAGGATATCTGTTGCTTTGTAAGAGACGGAGAGAGCTCTAAAGACATTTTAGCAAATGTAAAACAAAGGGATGCAGACTTCAAAATGTTTTACTCCAAGATGATAGAGAGGGACGAGGCCAGGAAAGAAGCAGAAGACAACCAAAAAAGAATACAAAACTTAACATTGGAACAGGGTCACAAACTTGTAAGTTTAATAACAGGAAATCGAGACACACTGGACAATTCTTATTTCAAGTGGTACATTTTGGTAGCAAATAAATGTCATGAAAGTCATACAAAACATTTGGAGTTTCTGCATGAAATTCCATGGTTCGCTGTTCTGGATTTTGATCCTGACTCTTGCACAAATGGTTTATGCAAAGTTTACAGAGAAAAAAGGGGAGCAAATTTGCATTTTCCACATCAATTTCAAAATATGGATAGTGTCACAGTTGAAAAGCTTGACGAGCACAAACTCTCCCAACAAACCAGTTGGATCTTCTGTAATGGGAGGCTAGATCTTAACAGTCAAGAATATAAACCCTTAAATAATAAATTATGGCATAAAGAGAAAGCGGCAGAAGTTAGACGCATGGTTTCTTTTCTCTGCAGAAGAGATTTGATGCAACCTGGAAAATTTCTTGTTGTGTTTTTGTTGCTTTCCACTGTTGAAGACCAAGTGGATCCTATGAATGAAGTTTTTAGTGCGTTTTATCAGGAACTCAGTGGTATGACTGACATCCTTTGTATTTGCGAAAACGAACAAATCTTTCACGGATGGAGAGATCTACAATCTAAAATAATAAATGAGGAAGAAATGGAAGACAGGTGTATTTACACCATGGACATTGAGAATGTAAATGGAACTCTCCTAAAATTGAAATCCAATACTCGGTCTTCTAGCCGATTCCTGCCATCTCATGGTGGATCATCAATTATTCTACAGAGGAAAGATGAAGATCTTATGACTTTTCTAGACATCCTTTGTACTAATGAATGCCATGATACAGAAATAGAGAAAAATGAGTCTAAATTTAAGGAGTTCATAAAGCTTCAAGAAGAGAATTTCTATAGAGGAGGCAAAGCCACTTGCTGGAATTTTTACTTCTCATCAGAAAAATACACTGGACCCTTCATTAAAAGAGACAACTATGAAAAGTTAAAACATTTGATAGAGTGCTCAAACAGTGAGAAAAGCAGTGTAAAAACAATTACTCTCTATCATCATCCTGGCTGTGGAGGAACTACCACAGCAATGCATGTACTTTGGGAACTGAGAGACACATTCCGATGTGCAATTTTAAAGAGAAAGACAGATAGCTTTACAGAAATTGCAAAAGAAGTAATCATGTTAGCAACTTATGGATCACCTAACACTGCAGACCATAATCTAGTTCTGCTCCTAGTTGATGATTTTGAAGAAGAAGAAAATGTATTTAATTTGGAGAGTTGCCTCAGGGCAACCATTGCGGGAAAAGCCATAAGATATAAGAAACCAGTGGTGATTATTTTACATTGTATGAGGTCACAGAACCCAGAAGAAAGCTCCAAGACTTACTGCACCAAAAGTGTTGCTCTGATTCATAAACTTTCTGAACAAGAGAAGAGAGCCTTTAATACGAAGTTAAAGGAAATTGAAAAACGTCATGAGAAGCCTGAAGACTTTTATTCCTTTATGATTATGAAAAGAGATTTTGATGTTAAATACATAGAAAATGTGGTAAGGAACGTATTAAAAGGTTTAAACAATGCAAGCAAAGACTCTCAGCTGATCTCAATTCTGGCCCTCCTAAACAAATATGTGAATGACTCCACAATTTCTGTTTCTATGTGTGAGGAGTTCCTTGGAATAACAGCAAGACAGACCTTCTGGGGCCCTGAAAGCATAGAAGAAAAATTAGGTGGATATTTTGCTCTGTTACTTCGAACTGAAGTTGAAGAATATGGAGGTTACCAAGGACTACGCATAATTCACCCACTTATAGCAAAGCAATGCATAGAGGAAATAAAGAACACACATAACATGCAGCAGAGTAGCATCATGTTAAACATGTTAAAAACCAATTTATTCTATGAAACTATGATTGGAAAAGATATATTTGCAAAGAATATGCAAAGCTTGCTGGTGACAAGACAACGAAAAGAACACGGAGATGAAACAGACACACTATTTTCCCCTTTAATTGAAGAAATACAGAAAGACGAGGGTCACAAAAGTGTGGAAACTGTTCTTAAAGAAGGAACCGATCGATTCAACCAGAATCCATACATATTACAAGCACTGGCAAGATATTTTTACATAAAAGAGAAAGACATTGATACTGCCTTCCAATGGGCAAAAAAAGCAAAACAAATGTCTCCAACAAATTCTTACATTTTAGATACTCTGGGTCAGATATACAAGACTCAGTTAAAAACGATGATGTCTAAGCAAAGCAAAAAGTGCTTAAGTGCAACAGATTTGAGAGAACTTCTGGAAATAGCAGAAAATGCATCAAAAGCCTTCAAAGCATGCCAAGAACAAACAGAAAAGATAGAGTCTGATAGAGATGAGTTTGAGCCAAAAAAACTAAAAAGTTATCATGTCTACAACACTGTAGGATACTTGGGACAGATAGAAGTTTGTCTTTGTACAGTGGATATACTCTTGGTGCTACCATGGTTCAACACAAAAGATGGCATATCACGAAAACACTTGAGGCAGTACCTATCTGGAAAATGGGACATATCAGTCGACAATGCCAGTAAAAGCCATGAGGAAATCTGTGGCGTGTTACAAGACTTCAGACACTTTCTAACCAAGTTAAAATCATGCTTAAAAGAAACTTTTGACTTTTTTGATGACTATTTTACATTTTTTAAACAAAAGAGCATCACAAAGGAATCCACTGAATTCAAAATACGCGAAAACATTAACGATTACTACAAAAAATACAGGCGATTATTCTGTAAAATTGAACCGTTAGCAGATGGCACCGCTGTCCAAAAAAAGAGTATGCCATTGCTTGTACAGAATTACAGATTATGTCTGGAGTCTTACAAGGCAGATAGGTTTTCTGGAATTTTGCAGTATCTTAATGGTCCTAAAAAAGATGTGGGAAAAATGGAATCTATTGTAAATGCATACAGGTACCTTTTGGAGAAAAGCCCAGACACTTGCAGTCACAAAGACAAACAAAACTTCATATTGGCAAATATTGTGCTTCATTGCATTTCTCCAAAATCTGACAAAATTGCACCAATTGAAAAACTGAAAGAGTATCTCAGAGAGGTTCTGCAGACCATCGGCTTTGATCACATGTCTTCAGATCCTTATTTTTTAGCCTCGTTACTTTTCTGGCCTCAAGACAAATATCACCTGGATAATGATTCTAAACTGATTGCCAAGTGTATCATCTCAATGAGAAAATCATCTAGGGGTCAGTATCGACACATGCACCACACCAAGTACCCAATTGCCCATTTCTACTTGGCCAATAACAAGGGCTTAAAAAGACTTGTTCATAAAGGAAGGATTGACCAAAGTTTTTCTGCTGTGCCACCATCACATTTAAATTCCCTCTGGCAAGGAGGAGAAATATGGAAAGAATCTGAAACAAATGACTTGCTTTCCCGCGTCCAAGGTAGAATTGAGGATGACTCTGTCATTGTGGAGTATGGTAGTGATGATGAAAGAGTTACAATCCCAGTAAGAGCAGCTCACCTTGGAGAACTCAGAAGTGGTAAAAGTATTGAACTAGTGTCTTGCTATTTGGGGTTTTCAATTGGTGGCCCAATAGCCTATGACATTGAAAGGATCTCAAAATAGTCATGAATGACATTTGGAGTTTTTACTTTGGACACATTTTGGCAATAATCTGCACATTTTGCTGAATATTTGCCATTTCTCTAGGAAGGAATAATTATGGTGGCTTTTGATGGTTTACAGATATCTACGGGTTTTAAATTGAGGCTTAGGGAAGAGCCTTTCAGTTATTCTGTATGGTAAGGGTTACCACAATGGTAACCCTCACCCTAGACTTAATCCTCTTTCAATCGTTTTTATTAAAGATTTTGACAAAAACAGTAAAGGATAAACAGGTCACAAATAGTAATTTGAAGGCAAAAGCATTGACAGTTAAGCGGATTCTTCATTGTACAAAGTTTATGCATAAGAAAAAACACGAGGGATAACGTAAACCATAGAGGAGAGTAACTAGGTGTACCATTAATCAGATTAGGCAAGGAATTTTATGCTCAATATCATTGGTCTCACTCCAGTAAACAGAGGCACATTTCCATATTTTTTTGTAATATATTGCAGTCTGCTCCCAGACTGAAGGCAATCAGCCCCCAAAATGTTATGCCAAAGCATGCTACCTGTACCTTATGTAATTGTAGTAAGAAATGTGTCCTCTGGGTCAAACCTAGAGTTCATTGTCATATGCTCAATTGCTGTCGACCTCCCTCATGGGGAGATGACCGCATTATTTGAGCCATTAGAACAAACCTGTTCCCTGAGTGGTCAAAAGGAAGAAGTGTAGTTACCAATGGAGAAGAGAGGCCAGAAAGCCAAGAAAGCGACAAAGGAAAGGGGGAGAAGGGGGGGTAGGGAACTCCACACTCCAACCTGGGAGCATGGAGATGAGTCCTGGGATGAGTAGTGAGATATTTGATCCAGAGGTCCCATACCTTCTCAAACATCTGCATTTTGTCATTTGACTTAATCCTAAGTCATGTTCTTCTTCCTTGTCAGCAATGTCATGATGATCACATGACTGTTTATAAACCCATTTCACACAACACCAGCATCCCACGCTTAGGTGAACTACATGCGCCTAGCTTTGGAAGTCAACTTTTTGTAAGCTAATTTCGTCTAGCATAGGCTAATTAGTGGCCAAGTTTGATGACATTTAAGCAATGAAATCATCATTTTTGGTGACAAAAATCAGGATCTGTGATATTCCTCCATTCATCTCCATCTACTGTATGACCAGCTAAAGATGACATATTGTAAGGGGGCTTTGAAGGTGCTTATTTCATGAGACATACACCAAATTAATATAAATAAAGTCATTAGTATCTAAGCTTAGGAGCTGCTGAGGAGCCCCACTGCTAAAAAAACACCCAATCTTGCATTGATCTGGTTTTACCAAGTTTCTAAGCACCTTACTCTCTAAGGTGCTAGAGTAAGCTTTGGGTTATCCTTGATGTACCCCCTATTTTTCATGTCACACTATATCAGAAAATTCCTACATGTCTGAGAAGGTTCTTATTTACCCACCCCATTGTATATCTTTGCAGTAGTTAACAAAATGTAACTGAATTTGTGCTCTAATGCTGAGGATTGTCTTCATCAGTTCAAGTCATAGTCAGGTGAGCTATTTTGAACTGGAGAATTCATTTGGATGAGTTGTGAAATGCTGTGAACATTACATAACAAATCCAGCTGGATTTTTTTGCTTTTACTTGCTAGTTTTCCAACACAACTTTTTACATATGTATATATATTGTACAGTATGTGCATGAATAACATAAAGATGTATAATCATTAACTCATAATCCATAATTTATCTCAATACTAAGTACCTTGTGAATTGTGAGCTCCTGACCCACTGTCCTACACATATTTGATACTTACAGCAAATATGGTAACATATTATTTTTAACTGTATGCAAAATGATGTTTAAATAGATTTGACATTGAGATGGTTTGAACACTGGGGTGCAATTTCACAAAAAATATTCAAAACACCACACCCTAAAGTGACCTTGTTAGTGGGTTAAAAAGTGTTTACAAAGTAGGACCTGCAAACAAGAGGGTTTATATTCACCTGCCCTGATGTTTTTACTTCCAATCTATGCTATGTTCTACGGTCACTTGAAGAATCTTCACATCCAATATTTCCAGTTGTGTTGGATGCCTGCATTCCCCAACATGTGCCGTGGTTCCTCCGGCTAACCACTATGTCATTACCATAGGCGTGCGCACAGGGTGTGCCAGGGCACACCCTAATCTCCCTAAGTGGCGCAGATTCCCCCTGTTTATAACCCTGATATTTCACCAAAACCCCCTAATGAGGCTCCTAAAAGTATTGTAAAAAAAAAAAAAAAATTAAATTGTAAAAAAATAATAAAAAATAAAATAATATTAGAAAAATTACAGACACCGTCCACTGCCCTACTGACACCAATCTCTGCCCTACTGACACTGTCCACTGCTCCATGGACACATACACATGCACACACACATATGTGTTTGAGCTTTCGGGTGCACACCTATGGTCACTACTGTGTCATGTAGCTATGTAGTGCCAGCAGAAGAAACTACAGCATGCAGCAGGGGACCATGGTGTGTTGCATGTTAAGAGGACATTGCTCTGCAAGAAGGTGAATATAAATTGTACTGTTTTACAGGTCTGGCTTTATGATATTTTTTCACCCAGCGACACTTTAGGAATGTACCAGAATTGTGCAACCAAAACTGTAAATTTGAATGTTAAACTTGACCTTCAAACCGCTTTCATTTTCTAAAATCATAGCCAATATCCAACTGTAAATTGCAATCAAATAGCTAAAAGTATAACTTTATCATTTTTATTATTACAGTGAAATTGTAATTATTAAACAGTATGCATAGTGTAAACTTTCTCTTTTAGTTTTTACTTTACTTGTATTTTTGCTGTCTGTCATGTTGGGGAGATTTCTAGTCATGCAACAGGAGGTGACAGAATATCTTTATAAAATTAGGTAAATTCTCATATTAGAGCATTGTAAGTGGAACAGCTGTCCCCATTGGAAGATGTACTGTAAAACTAGTGATAAAGGTCACCAGGACAAACAGTTAAAAATTAACGTAAAATGAGAATAAACTGACTGTTTCACTATACATTTATTTTTTCTAAATTTGTTGTAATTTATGTAAATGATTTTAATTAATTTTAATTCAAAATAAATACCTTTATATCAAGTTATAAGCTAGTTTTCTGTTTTTTTTTAAAATCTCTTTCAATAAAAATCATATATAATTAACACACAGACACACACACTGACAGTCTGCCACACACCGATCAACCACACTTTATGACCACTAACAGGCAAAGTGAATACCATTGATTATCTTGTGACAATGGCACCTGGAAGTGGATGGGATATATTAGGCAACAAGTGCACATTTTGTCCCTGAAGTTGCTGTGTGGTAAGTAGAAAAACATGGGCAAGTGTAAGGGTTTGAGTAACTTTGACAAACGTCAAATTATAATGGCTACATGACTGGGTCAGAGCAACTCTAAACTGCAGCTCTTGTGGGATGTTCCCAGTCTGCAGTGGTCAGGACCAACCAAAAGGGGTGCAAAGAAAGAAAAACGGCAAACCGGAGACAGGGTCATGGGCAGCCAAGGATCATTGATGAACATTTGGAGTGAAGGATGGCCAATGTAGTCCGATCCAACAGAAGAGCCACTGTAGCTCAAATTGCTGAAAAAGTTAATGCTGGTTCTGAAAGAAAGGTGTCAGAACACACAGTCCATTGTAGTTTGTGTATGGGGCCGCATAGCCACAGCCCGATCAGGGTACCCATGAGAGAGCAAACAGAAATCACACATGCTATTGGATTGAGGTAAGTACACACTGTAGAGGGATATGCTGACTTTTTTTTTTTGTCATAATTATTTTATTTTGAAGAATTATAAAAGATACAAAGAATTAAGGCACAAGAAACATTGCATCAATGACAATAAGAGCAGCATAATAAGCCAGCCATACTGTGGGTTAGCAACTTCTCCAAGAATGGCCAGAGCTTCTAGGCAAAAACAGCAGTACAAAATAATAAATAATACAATACATACAGGGCTTGAGTCACAATGTCATAATACATCATTGATTCAATCTAGTTCCTATTATAATTTAAATATATTCTTCAAAAGCCACAGAGTAAATAAACAGTCATTATGTCCACCAAACACCCCTGCAAACACAGATTTTACTATATACAAATAGCAGTGACAACATCATTGTGCAGAGAGCGGAGTCGTGGGAGGAACTCAGCAGAACTACCAACTATGAAAAAGGAACAAATCAGCGCAAATATATATGGTAATAAATGAAAAAGCTGGGTCTATAAATTAAATCCCTAAGAGTAATAGTATAGCAGGTGGTGCAGCGCTAAAAAAATAATAAAAAATCAAATCAAAATAATAGTTCATAAACTTCAAGATCCCATAAGTGTTGTGACATCATGCTGAAAAACTTCGTGGATATAAAGTGATCCCTCCACCACCATATGAAGCCTCTCACCTCAACAACCGGACCCTTTCGTTATAGAGGGTCAGATAGGCTTTCCCTTGCGGACCAAATAAAGCAGATTTGCAGAGGATCCGACTTGCTCAGCAGCGGTACAGGATACACAATATGCAGAATCAATCCCCAAAGTGTATGTCATGAAAATATAAAGGGGATAGACCATAGTGCTCTCCGTATAAAATATTTTAGTGAGATAAATGCAAAGATAAAAAACTTACAAACAAGGCACTCATCCAGTGCCAGATGTATGAGCATGGATAGATAAGCTATGAGACGGTCGCGGGTGACGTCACAACGCTCCCTTCCTTCCGAACGCGTTGCATCCCAGTGGGCGGGGACTTCGTTAGGTTGTTGAGGTGAGAGGCCACTTCATATGCTGGTGGAAGGATCACTTTATATCCACAAAGTTTTTCAGCATGATGTCACAACACTTATGGGATCTTGAAGTTTATGGACTATTATTTAGAACTACCAACTACAGGGTCCTGCCGAAAACTGCATAAGGGACAGAGGTGAAGTGTTTCTCATTTCAAAGGGTAATGCCCCGTGCACACGATAGGATTTTCCGACAACAAAATCCATGTTTTTTTTCCGACAGATATTGTCTCAAACTTGTCTTGCATACACACGGTCACACAAATCTTGTTGGAAATTACGAACGTCAAGATCGCGGTGATGTACAACACGTATGACGAGCCAAGAAAAATGAAGTTCAATAGCCAGTGCGGCTCTTATGCCTGATTCCGAGCATGTGTGGAACTTTGTGCGTCGGAATTGTGTACACACGATCGGAATTTACGACAACGGATTTTGTTGTCGGGAAATTTGAGAACCAGCTCTCAAATTTTGTGTGACGGAATTATGCCCCGTACACACGGTCGGATTTTTCGACGGAAAGTGTTCGATGGGAGCTTTTTGTCGGAAATTCAGACCGTGTGTAGGCTCCATCGGACATTTTCCATCGGAATTTCCGTCGCACAAAATTTGAGAGCTGGTTCTCAAATTTTCCGACAACACAATCCGTTGTCGTAAACTCCGATTGTGTGTACGCAATTCCGACGCACACAGTTCTACGCTTGCTCGGAATCAAGCAGAAGAGCCGCATTGGCTACTGAACTTCATTTTTCTCGGCTCCTCGTACGTGTTGTACGTCACCGCGTTCTTGATGTTCGGAATTTCCGACAAGATTTGTGGGACCGTGTGTATGCAAGACAAGTTTGAGCCAACATCCGTCAGAAAAAAAACATGGATTTTGTTTGAAAATCCTATCGTGTGTACGGGGCATTAGGCTGCGTTTGTTCTGTGGTGTGTTTTTTTACATTCATAATACTTTTTTTTTGTGAATAAATAACCAGGAGTACTATGTACACCTTCCTTATTTACATGGAGTGGGCAGATATCTGGGGTCCCCTTATTTTTGGGGGGATTGCAGATTCTGATAAGAACTCCACCTGCAGACTCCCACATCCACTTGGCCAGGGATGTGGAGAAGAGGCCCTTGTCCTCACCAACATGGTGGAAAGGTGCTCTTCCAGGGCCTCCCTGGGCAAGGTACCATCCCTATTTTAAGGACATGTGGCCTGGTATGACTTAGGAGGATGGGGGGGGGGCACAGGCTAACTGGCCCTCCATCCTTTTCAGCTAAGCTGCATTCTCATATAAGGAACTGGTATGGATTTTGGGGGGAGGGAGGGTCATACTTTTTTTTTTTGAGGGGTATATTTGCATGGGTTTGCAGTCCAGATCCTCAAAGAAATGTGTCTGGTGTAAATTTGGGGGAGGGGCAAGCTGTTTTTTTTTAGTGGGGCCCCCCTGACAAAGCACCTTGTCCCCAATAATTATAGAGAGGGAACCATTATGGAGAGTAAAGAACCTCCATTTGTTGTTGCTACCATCCCAAATATATTATATATTTAAAGAAGATAAGTACCCCCCCCTCCGGTACTGTGGGACTTTAAGGGCAAACTTTTTGAGACACAGTATTTTAGAAACATAGAAAAGTTTATTATTTCATAAAACAGTATGACGGTCTGAGACAGCACCATACACAAAATAGTACATAGTATCCATATATAATATGAGAACTAAGCACTTCTCCTATAGCCAGACGCGTTTTGGGAAATTCAGGGTAAATCCCTTCTTCAGGGACATTGAGTAGACTCTTCCCCATTACCCTGGCCTGGTGATTGTGGGGGCCTGTGGGAGAAAATCCTATCAGAATCTACAAGCCCACATTAAAATAAAGATGGTCCCCAAATAACCCCTCCCTCCTTGAATGATTAAGGGGTATAGAGTACCTCTGGTTGTGGGGATGAGGCCCTTGTCCTGATCAACAAGGAGACATAATACTTTGCCAGGGGATCCTGGCAAAGTATCTTGCCCTCAGCATCTTCCCCATGTTGAGTGGTTGTGGCCTGGTAGGGTTCAGGGGGTGGGGCACATGCTCATTGCCCCCCTTTCTTGGCTATGCAGGCTGCATGCTCAGATAATGGTCTGGTGTGGATTTGGGGGGGGGGGGGGGTCTAAGCTTTTTTTTTTTGTCTTTTGTCTTAAATCTATACCAGACCCTCTCCTAGGATAAGAGTCTGTCATAAATGCCTGCCCACCTTGTATACAAAATGAAGGAAAAGGCTGGGAAATGGTATTTATAGGTTTAAGGCAACCCCAAGCATATATAGTAAAATTTTTTTTGGACTGGTACATGTCCCCCAGGGCAGTTCCCAGCCCCCATGTCCTTTGTTTAATCGGGGGGGGGGGGGGGGGGGGTTCTATGTAGAGTTGCCACCTCATCCCGTTAAAAACGAACACCTTTGAATTACACAGGTTCTGAGGCTAATTAAATGCAGATAAGGCACCAAGTGAGTTTAATTGCCACCTTAAGTAGCCACAGAACCTGTGCAATTAATATGTGTTCGGGTTTAAAGGGATGAGATGGCAACCCTAGTTCTATGCCGTTTATTTAAACACAAAAATCCAATAGATTTAGCGGCAAATAGTATTTATTTCTTTCTTTGTAAATTTCTTTTTTACTGTAGTACATTCAAATCTTGCAGCTTTTGAACTCAGTGGCGGCCCATGCATTAAGGGCGCACGGGCACCACCCCCTCTCTCCTGCCACTCCCTCAGTGCACTATGGATAGATTCATGCATTGCATGAATCTATCCATGGCCGCTGCAGCCACCCCCCATTTAGGCGTCCGGCCCCTTTTTGGGCGCCTGAATTACAGCGGCAGGGGGTGTTTTAGAAGCACGTGATTAGAGCCACATAAAAATGGTGACCTGCGAGCGCCATGCTTGGCGAGCGGGCGCGGGGGTTACACTGGCGGAATTTGATGGCACAGTGGCAGCATTTAATGGGCACACTGGCAGCATTTGATGGGCACAGTGGCTGCGTTTGATGGGCACAGTGGCTGTGTTTGATGGCACAATGTCTGCAATTGATGGCACAGTGGCTGCAATTGATGGCACAGTGGCTGCAATTGATGGCACACTGGCAGCATTTGATGGGCACAGTGGCTGCGTTTGATGTCATAGTGGCTGCGTTTGATGGCACAGTGGCAGCATTTGATGTTTTTTTTTTCAGAATTTTTCAGTTTGTTTGCGCCCCCCCCAAAATTTTGAGCACCAGCTGCCACTGTTTGAACTTGAGAATGAGGGATATCTAGGCATGGGGAAAACTTGCGGTGCACAGAATGCAATGCAGCGAAAATGACAGGGGGGGGGGGGGTGCTGCGCTATCCACAAAAATGGCTGCTGCAAATAATATACGTGGAGGGCTGCTAAGAGGTGTGGTGCAAGCCGCTAAGGTAAATATCAAATAAATAACATGCTGATACCCCATTGGGAATTGAACACATAAATATGTGCAAAATCTTGCAAAAATGTACGATATAAGAAAATTAATAAAATCAATGAGTGTAATCTTGTGCAAGTAAATATAAATACATGTGCCAAATCCAGCTAAAAAATTAAGCAAAAACTGGAATAAATATTGCAAAGAAATCAATATAAAATATACAAAAAACAGAGTCAGTTTGCAACCTCAATCTTGTAAAAAAAACTTCCTGTGTGAACGTGCAAAAAAAACGCATAGAAAGTGCATAGTGCTTAGTGACCTCAAAACTCCAACAAATCACACAGTGTCACAACAGTAAATGGTCCAATATGGTCTAATAGCAGGGAAAGTCCAGATACCATGCAGCTGTGTGCATAAGTGAAAAAACACAAAATACAATGTGATGATGTCCTCTAAAGTGAAATATAAAAAGTCCAATGTGCTCAAATGAAATGAAGTGAAGTGTCTGGAATAAAATAAATCTGTTTCCTCTTCGTGCATAAATCACACTAAAGTAAGCAGTGGCCCCTTACCTGGCGGTACTAGGTAAACCGCAAAGAAGTGAATACAGGTGGCTGAATACTTATCGGATTGCACCACACCATCGATGACCGCTGGCAGGGAAAAAAAAAACCATTACTTCCCTTGGTAAAAGCACCACATGCAGTACACAAAAACACTGGCTAGGCACACATTTAACCCTTTGATCATCCTAGATGTTTAACTCCTTCCCAGCCAGTGTCATTAGTACAGTCTGGTATGGATTTTAAGGGGAACCCCCCCTACGTCGAAAACACAGCATGGGGGTCCCCCCAAAATCCATACCAGACCCCTATCTGAGCACGCAGCCCGGCCTGTCAGGAAAGGGGGTGGGGACGAGCGAGCGCCCCCCCCCCTCCTGAATCGTACCAGGCCGCATGCCCTCAACATAGGGGGTGGGTGCTTTGGGGGAGGGGGGCGCAGGGCACCCCCCCAAAGCACCTTTAATAAGAGGGCCCCCTTTAATAAGGGGCCCCCAGATCCCAGCCCCCCACCCTATGTGAATGAGTATGCGGTACATCGTACCCCTATCCATTCACCTAGGGATAAAAGTGTCAATAAAAAAAACACACTAAACAGGTTTTTTAAGTAATTTATTAGACAGCTCCGGGGGGTCTTCTTCAGACTTCGGGGGCCTTCTTCCGACTTCGCCGCTGTCTCTGGCCTCTTCTCCCGGTGTCCGGTTCTTTTGCCGGGTCCTCCACTATCTTCTGCCGCTCTTTTGCTAGAGGTGGCCCGGACTTCTGCATCGTCTTCTTCCCTCTTCTCTTCTTCCAATGTTGACACGACGCTCTCTCCCGCTCTAATGGTCTGTGAGCGCTCCGCAATTACTTATATAGGCAGTGACCGCGACTTTGCTATCATAGTGATGCCAAATTCTTATCTTTGTTTTTCACTTTGTAGACATCCTGTCAGTAGCATCCACTCCTAATCAGTGGCGGCTGTTCCATAAGGGGCGCATGGGCACCAACCCCCCCTATCCGTGCATCTGGCTCCCTAATCTATATGCGGGGTGCCGGACGCATGGATTTCAATGGGGTTTTTTTTTTTTAGGCACATGATTAGAGCCTGAGGCTCTAATTGGCTTCAAAAATGGGGAAGGCTCAGGGTGCAGAGCACTGTGCCCCGAGCTCACCCACTTGTGTGACAATAGCGAATTAATATTCGCTATTGTCTTCCTGATTCTCCTCCCGGGCCAATCAGGAAGTAGTTCCTGAGACCCAATTGGCCATGGAGTCTTAGGACTACCGGCCAATCAGGTCTCAGTCAGGAAGCAGTTCCTGAGACCCAATTGGCCAGGGAGTCTTAGGACTACCGGCCAATCAGGTCTCAGTCTGGACCCACTTCCTGTTTGGCCTGGAAGAGAAGTGATGGCCCCGGAGCGAGGAGCTGCAGCCCGGATCCATGTCTGCCTGATCTGCCTCCCTCTTAAGGCAAGGAGGCCTCTGATTGGCACCACATTCCCGTCCGTCTCCCTGCGGGGTGGGGGAATCATCGCATTCCCGTCCGTCTCCCGTGGGGTGGGATCGCCGCATTCCTGTCCATCTCCTGAAGGGAGGGGGGTTGGCATTGGTTTGTTGCCCCCCCCCCAACCCCCCCCCGAAAATATTGAGCACCAGCCGCCACTGCTCCTAATGGAGTGAATGAATATTCACAAAGCACGATTTGGGATGTGTTCTGTTTCTTTGTTTTCTTTGTATTTTTTGTATTTTTGTGAAGCATATAGTAGGTGGGGCCTGCTAGGTCCCTCCTACAGCTCTGCTCTTTGCACAGACTATGTACAGCACAGTGATGATATCACCACTACATACCTCCCAACTTTTTGAGATGGGTACGAGGGACACACCCCCTGCCAGGCCCCTTAAAGGAGAATTATACAATAAAAAAAATGATTAGTTAAACTCACAAGTGCTTTTTTTAACCACTACTATTCCTTTTAAAATTTACAAATGCAGCAATTTAGAAATCGGAGGAAAGGTTTAGCACTGGAAAACACTTTTTGATAGATAAAAAGTTCATTTTATATACAACTATATGGATCAGACCAAAATGAGGGACAAATGAGGAGGAAAGAGGGACAGAGGGACATTGCTCCAAATCAGGGACAGTCCCCCAAAATCAGGGACAGTTGGGAGCTATGCTATAGAGATCAGAGCAAAATGAGGGACAAAAGAGGAGGAAAGAGGAACAGAGGGACTTTGTTCCAAATCAGGGACAGTCCCTCAAAAACAGGGACAGTTGGGAGGTGGGAGCTACGCTGCTACTGTACCTTTACAAGGTAATATCTGGGTTTATCATTTTCCTTCCACCAATTATGTGCCACTTTGTGTTGGTCTATCACATAAAATCCCAATAAAATACATTTACATTTTTGGTTGTAACATGACAAAATGTGTGTGTGAATGTGTGTTCAGCTTTAAAGTTGCTAGGAGCTGTGCAATATATATATACTGTATATAGCTGCCCTAGTGGAGCCTCGCTGTTTTTCTTTCTCGGCAACATGCAAAGTTTCGTTTTTGACTGAAGGTATTTCCTAGTCGAGTCATGTGCAAACTATTTGTCCCACTGCCAAAGAACTGGAGAAACGAAACTTAACTTTGAGCTCTGCATAGTTACAGTGACGGCGCAACAATACAGTTCCAGAATGTTTACTCCTCCATGTAGACATGAACAACACACCCACTGTGATCCGTTTTATCCAGGTTGATAAATACCAGTCTAGTCACAACATCACTAGTGATATTGAGCATTGATATATGTATGTACAGTATGTATACAGTATATGTGTGTGTTATTATTATTATTATTTTTTATAATAATTACATTTTTTTTGGATAGAGTGAGAAAGGATAAAATCATCTGTCTAGTTTTTATTGCGGTTCCCACTGGGGAGGTGCACCCTCTCTATTTGTACTGCTAATCATTGTCATTTAGAAAAAAAGATGATGGAAAATCCAAAATTTTCGAGTTGTACCCAGAATAAGAGGTGAGGGGAAATTGTCCAATAGGAAGACCTTTTCCCAGAGACCACTGTCTAAGAGAGAAATTCTTCTCCCATTGGGAGATTTTTCTCTAACTTCCTGTTCCATCTCTGGGACAGGAAGTAAAGTAAAATTTCCCAATGGGACACAGACAGTAAAAAATAAGCTGGCAGGTGTTTCAACCATCCCCTACTCCAGCCCTTAAAATTTCCACTCGCCTGCTCGCATTTGGCGAGTGGAAAAAGCTTGAGGGTAAGAGTTGGGCTGCCTCAGAGAGGGGGGTGAGCGCCGCTGGCAGGCGGGGTTAAATGGGAGCCGTTCTCCCTGGAACTTGGGGAAGAGAGAGGATAGGAAGAGGATAGCTGGTTGGATCAGCACACAGAGCGAAGATCTCCGGCTGTGACAGCTTTGATTTGAATTGCCTGGCAGCTGCAGTCGCACAAATTCCCGCCTCCTGGACCGGCTCCTTTGATGGGCACTGGTAAGGGCTCCATTGATGGGCACTGGTGAGGCTGCATTGATGGGCACTGGTGAGGCTGCATTGATGGGCACTGGTGAGGCTGCATTGATGGGCACTGGTGAGACTGCATTGATGGGCACTGGTGAGGCTGAATTGATGGGCACTGGTGAGCCTGCATTGATGGGCACTGATCCGGCTGCATTGATTAACACTAGTGAGGCTGCATTGATAGACACTGGTGAGACTGCATTGATAAGCACTGGTAAGGCTGCATTGATAGACACTGGTGAGACTGCATTGATGGGCACTGATCAGGCTGCATTGATTAACACTAGTGAGGCTGCATTGATGGGCACTGATGGGCAAAGGGACAATTATCAATGTAGCACTACCCCCAGAGGAGCCGCTGGATTGTTTTGTGATTTTCCCTGCACACCTGAGGATGACACACCTCACTCACCCAGCACTTACCGACACACCTAGAAGTAGTCAAAGAATTTATTAGGCCCAGCATAGCCTAAATGAAGAGAGAATTAGCATCTGTACTTATGCAAACTATCAATGGGACAATAACGTTATTCTGAGAGATATTGTTAAATACCTGCAGTATTCTGATTAACAGAAATTCACAGAACTGAACTGCATTTACCTAGCAACAGTACACTGTATAAGGAAGTCCTAACCTGCTATACCAGTTCCCGTTTTGTCACTCTGGTGGCAGGGACCATGAGCCAGGCAAAGACAGAAAATGCAGTTAAAATCACACCTTTAATGTAAAAGTAAAAATAACACAGATCAGGAATGTAGTCAAAAACAGAAGCAAGGGTTAGGAAGCCAAAAATGGGTAATCAGAAGAGCCAAGATCGGGAAGCCAGGAATCAGCGTCAGAAGCCAAAGATCGGGATCAGGAACCAGAAGAAATGTCAGTCAGGCAAAAGTCATAACAGAAACACAGCAGAGACACACTGGATATGTTGACCAGGTGAAGGCACTGGGTGAATGAGCAAGGCAGTTTAAATAGCCAAAAGGGGCTGGCTGTAGGCTGGACTAAAGAGGGAGGTAATGGTAACCAGGCGAGTCACTGTGGAAACAATGAGTGAGCCTTGAGCACTGAGAAGAGAGCTGTTAGAAGCCCAGCCCTGACAGTGCCACCTCCTCAATGACCCCTCCCCCTCAGGGGGGCACCAGGCTTGAGGGAAAATGTCTATGGAAAGAACGGAGAGGGGCAAGAGAATGTACATGCGAGGATGAGACCCAAGAGAGTTCCTCCGGACTGTAACCCCTCCAATGAACAAGGAACTGTATGCGCCCATGAAACCTACGGGAGTCAATGATAGGTTGTATCTCATACTATTCATGGTTCTCAACCTGAACAAAGCTGCTAGAAGCCCAGCCCTGCCATCTGGCCCATATTTGATGAAAAAAAAAATTGTCTGGCAAAGTTGGAGCCCTTGAAGAAAGCACAACAAATGTTAGTCTTTTACCCAGAGCATTCTCGTCTCCGGACATGTGCTTCAGTAAAAGTCAAGCTCAAGTAAGACAGGGATAAACGTTGCTGTGATTTCTCTATTTCCATACTGCTGAGACAGTCCCTCTTTTCCTTCCTTACAAGTGGTGGGAGTGCTCTGTAGTGTAGTCTGTTCACACCAAGCATCCAAATCACACCTCACACTGCACAATGGGCAGTTTCTCCTGATTGTGGTCAGGAATGGCATAGTTCCATTTAGCCAGCAGCCCCCACATTTTTCCACACCTCTCTAGCTTTAAGACCGTCCTCCCCTTTACTCCCAGCAGCCTGTAGACCACACTTGTTCTGTTGCATCAACCATTCACAATCCTTCAGGCTACACCCAGACCCAACCAACATGGCTGCCCCTATACTCCATGAGCATTACAAAGTGGTCTTCTTAAAGTGATTGTAAACCTTAGTTTTTTCTTTAACTACTTGGCGCCTGCGCTATAGCTGAAAGACGGCTGCAGTGCAGTCCTTAATTGCCGAGAGGGTGTCCATGGACGTCCTCCTTAGCAAGCGCAGTCTGCGCGACCCTGCGGCTCACGCACAGCGCGCTCTGTGATCACCAAGTCTATGAGACTCGGCTGATCTCAGACATGAGTAAGGGGTCGATCCCGGCCGCTTACCACGAGATCAGCTGTCAGCCAATGACGGCTGATCACGTGATGTAAACGAAAGCTCGGTAATCATTATTTTTTGTTTTCTGTCAGTGCCACCTATCAGTGCCATTTATCAGTGCCACCTATCAGTGCCCTTCAGTGCCCCCTATCAGTGCCCTTCGGTACCACCCATCAGTGCCAATCATCAGTGCCACCCATCAGTGCCGCCTCATCAGTGCTTATCAGTGTCACCTATCAGTGCCCATTAGTGCCACCTTATCAGTGTCTATCAGTGCCCTTCAGTGCAGCCTCATCAGCACACATCAGTGAAGGAGAAAAATTACCTGTTTTCAAAATTTTATAACAAAACTATAAAACAGTTTTGTTTTTTGTTTTTTAAATTAGGTCCCTTTTTGTTTTAATTAGCAAAAAATAAAAAAAAACCCAGCAGCAATTAAATACCACCAAAAGAAAGCTCTATCTGTGTGAAAAAAAAATGATAAAAATTTCATTTGGGTAAACTGTAGCATGACCGCGCAATTGTCATTCAAAGTGCATCAGCGCTGAAAGCTGAATATTGGTCTGGGCAGGAAGGGGGTTTAAGTGCCCGGTAAGCAAGTGGTTAAATAACAAACATATCATACTTACCTCCACTGTGCAGTTTGTTTTGCACAGAGTGGCCAAGATCATCGTCTTCTGGGGTCCCCCAGTGGTGCTCACGGCTCCTCCTCGCATCGGTTCACCCCCTGGGAGAAGCTCTCTCCCTGGGGGTTACCTTGCGGACGTGCTCCCGAGTCCAGCTTTTGCGTCCATAGACACAGAATGTTGGACTCGGCCCTGCCCCCCGGCGCCCGCATCATTGGATTTGATTGACAGCAGCGGGAGCCAATGGGTGCACTGCTATCAATCTATCCAATCAAGAGCCGAGTACCGTGGGCAGAGAGCTAGAGTTTGCACTGAGGGAACGAACGGGCTCAGGTGAGTAAAACGGGGGGGGGGGGGGGGCTAGGGGACCGGTCAGTGTCAGAAGTTTTTTCACCTTAATGCATAGGATGCATTAAGGTGAAAAAACAAAAGGGTTTAGAACCCCTTTAAAGATGGCTGCTGCACTTCTTCATTAATGAATATTCAGTTTAACCTTGCCCACACTGCAGAAGGATAATACAGCAGGAACAAAGGAAGCCATTTCGCAACAGTTATCAGCTACAGTCCAGGTTACATCAGGTTTATCCTAAAGGCAGCCCAACAGCCGACTGAAAGAGCATTCAAGGCAGGCTGGCAAAGTTGCTGCTAATTGTGAGGCAGCAACTTAATGTTGTCAGCCTGAAACAGGAAATGCTCTTACTGGTAGGATCTCCAGGTAAAAAACTTTGCAACGTATTAACAAAAAAATAATTTGCTTAAAAATATTGTTTATAGTAGTGCCAAACATGCTGAAAAATAGAATTTGGGTTTACATACACTCATGTGTTCTGGTTAGAACAAGGCCTTGAATACAAGACGGAATTAGAAACATATGCTAGCTATATGTAAAAATGCAGCTAAAGTGCACATCCTATGCGAGAAATATGTAGGCTACAATTGTTGGACTGATTTTTAAAAATGCTAGTTGTCTGGCGCGTTTCAATATCTTCAAAGTATAACTAAAAGCAAAACTTTTTTTTTTTTTTTCGTTTTCGATTGGAGAGGGATTAGAACTCCTATTGGGTTTTTAGAAAGATTCCCCCTCTCTATTTGTCCTGTTCACCATTATCATTGAAAGTGAAAATAAAAGAAAACCCCCAAATTTTGGGTCGTCCGCAGAAAAGTAGTAGCAGGAAAATCTTCCAATGCGGACACTAGTTCCCTCCCACTGGGGGGGGGGGGGGGGGGCAAAGGATTGCCCTAATTTGCAGGGATTTCTTCTCACTTTCTGCTTTGGCTATGGGACAGGAAGGAGGGGAAATCTCCCCAGTGGGGTACAAATGGCAAAAATAAAATTGACAGGGGTTATAACACTCCCTGGTCACTAACCTGAAGCAAGCATACAGCAAGTTAAAGTCAAATAAAAGTCACTGTTCCTTATCACCGTATCCTTTTCTATGTCAATACCTCAGAAAGTATAGAAGACAAAGCATTTGCACAAGAGGCAGGCAGCTAGCATATTCAGAATTAGAGCCCTATAATGGTTTATTTTAATTAATACAATACCGGAATTGAACCTGAACTCCAGGCAGTTATAAAAGACACAAATGAACACACATCTGTATGCATTCATGTATCTTTACATGGAGTGTTTGAAAGCTGAAATCATTTATGCCAGAGGGCAAGAATATCCGTTTCACTTAGCCAATCTTCCGTTACTGCAGGTTCCTCTGCACTGCTATTCTGGTCCCTGCAGCCTCTTCTTCCATGCACTTCAGCAGTCCAAGGTCCGCTAATGTCATCAAGCCCGATGCAGGGAATATTAGGCTCGGTTCACACTGCAGTGACTTGGGATGCGACTTGTGAGACCTGAAGTCACATGACATGTGAAATCCTATTTTTTGTCTATGAGAGCTGTCCTAATTATTATTATATTATTATTATTATTATTATTATTATTATTATTATTATTATTATACAGGTTTTATATAGCACCAACAGTTTGTGCAGCTCTTAAGAAAATAAAGGCCACCATTACAATTACGTTACAATTTGGTACAAGAGGAATCAGTGGGCCCTGCTCATTAGAGCTTACAATCTAAAAAGGAAGGGTCAATTGATACAAAACGTAATAATAGCTGTGGGGGATGAGCTGATGAGCTGATGGAGGAAGTAAAACAGTGTTAGTTAGAAGCAGGATAGGCTTCTTTAAATAGAAGGGTTTGCAGGGATCGTCTAAAGATGGATAGATTAGGGGACAGTCGGACAGATTGGGGTAGGGAGTTCCAAAGTCTGGGAGAAGCTCTGGAGAAATCCTGGAGGCGAGCATGGGAGGAGGTGACAAGGGAGATAGAGAGCAGGAGGTCTTGGGAGGACCGAAGAGAGCGGCTTGGTTGGTATTTTGTTAAAATCACAGTTACAGTTAGAGTGTCCAGGGCATGGTTGTCCTGGCTGAAGAATCTGAAAAATTGGCCTACGTATTTCGCAGGATGGCCCGCTTCATCAGGGCCTCGAATTAAAAGCACAAATACTGTAAAGCTATGCAAGCACGTTATTAGCAAAAAATACATACAGAAATTGAAAGAAAAAATCACTGAATATTCCAACCCTTTTGGCTAACGATATCACATTATTTTAATTTCTTATAGTAACAATTTGATCAGTCTTCATTCACAGCATCTGCTGTTCTGCTTCGGGCCTTTAAAAATGTATTTATCACTTTCTGCCACATCCAGACAGAAATGTAACAGTTTTACACCACATTAGGAACTTCATGCCAGCTGTGTTCATGGACGTGTGCAGAAACCTGCATATACATAGATTTCAAACAAACTTCTTTAACGTTGTCATTATGGGGTATTGTTTGTAGAATTTTGAGGAAAATAATAAATTTAACCCATTTTTGAATAAGACTGTAACATGACAAAATGTGGAGAAAGTGAATACTTTCCGGATGCACTGCACCTATTGCAAGACTTGGCTCATAACCTTACTCCATGCTTTTACTCATTGAACCCCAGCACCTCCAACTCAAGATCTTTGACCCAACTGCGCCCTTTCGCTGCCCTCGCAGTCCCTGTCTCCTCTACCAGGGGTGCTTGAATGGAAATTGTGCAAAAGGGTCACCCTTATCATCTCTAGCTCCACATTCAGACGCGTGACACTATGGTAGCTATTCATAGAGGCAAAAGTAAAAATGATGCAAGAAACATTTAGGCCCCTTTCACACTGTTGGACCGTTCAGGTCCACCTGTCAGTTTTGTCGGCGGACCTGAACGGGCGCTCCATGTTAGCTTATGGAGCAACGGATGTCAGCAGTGACATGTCCGCTGACATCCGGCCCGGTCCAATCTGCTAAAATCAGACGGATGGCCCTACGTTCGCATCCGTCCCTGGTGGATCGGATCGGGTGAGATCTGATGAAAACGGACATGCTGTCCGTTTTTGTCCGATCTCTCCATAGCAACCAGCGGCGCTCGACAAGCCCCTCCCTGCTCAGTGAGCAGAGAGGGACCTGTCATCCGCCGGCTCAGCGGAGATCAACGGACAGATCTCCCACTGAGCTGGCGGACAGAGGCGGACTCAGTGGCAGCGGATCCGCCTCGTGGGAATGAAGCCAAACAGAAAAGATAACTATCGATATAGTTAGATATTACTATAGAACTATAAACAGACATATGCAACAGTACAATAAAGGCAATAAATACTTAAGCAGAATCTGCTGTGTCTTTAATTCAGTGTAGTAGTAATTAAAGTGGTGTTCCACCCTAAAAAAAAAAAAGTCATGATTGTGCCAAAAAAAAACTAAAAAAAAACATTTGGATATTTTTTTTTTTTTTTACTTACCTCTAAATGCCTGTTGCTAGGGGGTCCCTTGTAGTCTGCCTCTTCCAGTGCCTGGACTGGTGACATCACTTCCCCCTCGGCACAGGAAGGGCTCAGCTCTGCTCCCTCCCTCCTGTCAATCATCTGGGACCCATTACAGGTCCCAGGTGACTGAGCGCATGCGCAGTGGGTGCCAGGCTGTGAAGCCACAGCCCGGTGCCCACAGTTGCAATGCCGGCGCCACTGAACGGAGGGGGAGACGAGCGGGGCTTCGATCCCCCGCATCGCTGGACCCTGGGACAGGTAAGTGTCCAATTAAAAGTCAGCAGCTGCAGTATTTGTAGCTGCTGACTTTTAATTTTTTTTTTTTTTTTGACTGGCCCTCCTCTTTAAGGTCACTTGCAGACTGATGTAGTGGAGTCTCTGGCCCTCAGAAATGTGGGAAGCAGACTTAGAGTGATCGTTACTAGAGCAGGTTGACTGAGCAGTTACTCCTTCATACATGACAGTCACCACATCATGTTTTAAAGGAAACATGCACCATTCACAGCATCTGCTGTTACGCTTCGGAACTTTAAAAATGTCTTCATCACTTTCTGCCACATCCAGACAGAAATGTAACAGTTTTACACCACATGTTAGGAACTTCATGCCAGCTGCGTTCATGCACATGTGCAGAGACCTGCATATACATAGATTTCAAACAAACTTCTGTAACGTTGTCATTATGGGGTATTGTTTGTAGAATTTTGAGGAAAATAATAAATTTAACCCATTTTGGAATAAGACTGTAAGGCCAGGTTCTGGAGCTACTTAAGCAGAATCTGCTGTGTCTTCAATTCAGTGCAGAATTAGGGAGTCCGTCCCTGAAAAAAAAAATTAAAAGTCAGCAGCTACAAACACTGTAGCTGCTGACTTTAAATAAGTACTTACCTGTCCTGGGTGCCCGCGATGTCGTCCACCCGAGGCCGACCCGTCCCTTGGCTCTCGGGTCCCGACACCGCCATCCTAAGTAAGGGAAACAGACAGTGGAGCCTTGCGGCTTCTCTGCCTGTTTACTACTGCGCATGCGTGAGCGGCGCTCTGTGAATGGCCCCGTGGTTTTCTGGGAACACACACAGTTCCCAGAAGGCAACGAGGCCGCTCAGCTAGGAGCAGAACATGCTGCGGAATAGGAAGAGGCACATTAGGAAGACTGCCTAGCAACAAGGGTTCAGGTAAGTTTAAAAAAAAAAATTTTTTTCAAATGTTTTTTTTAATTTTTTTTAGGATTTTTGGTGAAATTTTTTTTTTCAGGGTGGCCCTCCACTTTAAGGCCACTCCATGTAGTGGAGTCTCTGGCCCTCAGAAATGTGACTTACAGTATCCTTGGTAGTTTCAGTATCAAATGAGGGCTCTAGCTGCCAAATGCAGCCATCTTTTCTTGTCCATTGAGAAGGTGGCCAACTCCACCTAATAAAAGGGTCTAAGGGGTGTGCTGTAGGGGGCCGAAGAATATTTTAATATGTTCAGCAGACACACCCTTTTGCAAACCATTGTGGGCACATCTATATTTTTGAATAACAAGATTTCCCAATCCGACAACAAACAGCACATTATTTAACATACCGTAATAAAATTACAATTAGATAGCAAACATATAAGCAGGGCTTTAATAACTAATTTGAATACCCCTGGCTAGCTATGATGGTTGTGTAGGCAGGTTGCCTACAGTATGCTAGGTAGGTAGTGGCTGGCCCAGGCATGGGAAAAATTGAATGCTGTACATCTCTGTTCCCAGGGTTTTTGGACCTAGCCTCTCTGTCCTGTAATATATATAAGGGGGGGGGGAGGCCAGGTTCTGGAGCTTCACCATTGGCCCGATGAAGAAATAATGCTGTGACAGCTGCAGGATTGAACTGCTGCACCTTGCACCGGGAGCCCAGAGATCTGACAGTCCTGGAAAACACCAAGAACACTACTACCTTGTTAAGGTAAGGTATACCTGGGCAGCCAAGTAGAGATAATATGGGAATACTCCATTGTATTTGTTCACGTTGGGCTGTATTGCCAAAGTGTTTAGGTAGAAGTTGTATCAACCGTCCTAAGCCTGGTTTGAAGTTATTTTAAGGTTGTGCATGATGGGTTCTAGCTTATGAAAGAACATGGGTCAGTAAAGCACATATGGGGTATGAAGCAAATCCACTATTACGGCAGGACAAGTCAGAAGAGGAATGCAGTTTCTATGGGTACACCTATTCTGGTCTTTTGGCAGGAATGGCTGGCTGTATAGTGTCCCTGCTGGTATGATGGGGGCTCTGAAGTCTAGTACCGGCTGGAACAGAAGCTAGGGCTCCCACTGAATGTGGGGCACAGAAATAATTCCCCAGGGAAGACTCAAGGGGCTCAGGGCCTTCTAATTTGAATGGGTCTACCTGGTCTGGCCATGGACTGGGAAGGCAGAGAATCTGCAGTGTCAGTGCCCCCAGGGGTGCTCTTAGTATCACTTGGGAGTGGGCACCTCACATTAAGAATGAGCACATGGCCATGACACTAAATCTTTTTCTGCACTGCGCCTCTTTAGGCTAGTCCCTTTGGCTAGTTCCGGGGCAGCTTTTTGTTACCAGGCCACAGGGTCGAGCCTAAGCACTAGCATGGGTGCCTATTTATTTAATGTATTATTTCTTCACATTTGTCACTGCACTTTTGTCTGTGTTTCTGTTTCTCACTAGGATGGAGGGTGTGGGTCCTTGGCCCTACGCTGAAGTCTAGGGGAGGATGCGTGCCCATTAGGTTCTTCCTTCCTCCCCCGAACCAGGGAATATTACAATCAACATTTTATTAAGAGGTATTCACGTTTAGGGCCATATGCATTCAGGGATGTATGCCCAGATCAAGGAATTCTACATACAGTATGTCCTTGAACAGGTACGGCCTAAAACATGAGTACCATTTAGTACAGTATCCAGCGACTATGTTACATAGTTGTAAGGTTGAATAAAGACACCAGTCCAACCTGAGTGAGGGTGCGTGTCTACAATTGTCCCTATCCCTATACATTGTGTCTCATTAAGATGCTCATTTATTATTATTATTGATTTAAGGTACCCATATAGCACCGTCAATTTACACAGCGCTCCACACATACATCGCACACTCACATCGGTCCCTATCCTCAAGGAACCCACAATCCAAGGTCCCAAACTCACATTCATATACTAGGGCCATTTTTTTTGGACAGAAACTAATTCACCTACCAGCACGTCTTTGGAATGTGTGAGGAAACCCACGCAGGCACAGGGAGAACATGCTAACTCCAGGCAGGTAGTGTCGATTCGAACCAGCAACCCTTTTAACTGCTAGGCGAGAGTGTGACCCACTACACCACTGTGCCACCCTGATGTACTGCAACCTGTGCCTCCTGGGCTTCTGAAACCAGTGGGATTTGATGCACATGGGCCAAACCACCAAATCCATGTAGCCTTATTGGCATATTTAAGGAAGCAAATAATAAGTTCATTGTTAGTTGTGTCATTAGTTCATTGTTATGCCCCGTACACACGGTCGGACTTTGTTTGGACATTCCGACAACAAAATCCTAGGATTTTTTCCGACGGATGTTGGCTCAAACTTGTCTTGCATACACACGGTCACACAAAGTTGTCGGAAAATCCGATCTTTCTAAACGCAGTGACGTAAAACACGTACGTCGGGACTATAAACGGGGCAGTGGCCAATAGCTTTCATCTCTTTATTTATTCTGAGCATGCGTGGCACTTTGTCCGTCGGATTTGTGTACACAAGATCGGAATTTCCGACAACGGATTTTGTTGTCGGAAAATTTTATATCCTGCTCTCAAACTTTGTGTGTCGGAAAATCCGATGGAAAATGTGTGATAGAGCCTACACACAGTCGGAATTTCTGACAACAAGGTCCTATCACACATTTTCCGTCGGAAAATCCGACCGTGTGTAGGGGGCATTAGTGTGTTAGTTCATTGTTAGTATGTCATTAGCCTGAGAGCCAGCAAGACAGGCACTTAGTTTCTGAGTTGCACATATGATGAATAAACTCTACAGTGCCGTAGAGGTGGGTGAAATCATTGTGCTTTTATGAGGATTAGCTGCAATGTAATAGAGGAAACTAACGGGGGTATAACTCACAGGATGTTCCCACCAGAAACAAGTAGCTACATTCTCCTGTCCATTTACTGTGCAACATTTGTAGAATGAAAAGTCAGCTACCATTCGGCTTCTTGGCTTGTTTTTGTTGACCAAAAAAAACCTAAAAAAAAAAAATCAAATATATTTTTTAAAAGATAAAGAAAATCATCTCATGTGGATTATCTATACAGGGCACATTGCATATTCGGCTACTCCTCCAGGCAGAGCCCCGAGGATTTCCACACCCTCCAGATTTCCGCCTTCTCTAAAGAATGAGACTTGTAGCTGCTTGTTCTAGAAGTTCTCTTGCAAGGAGACGAAGCTCTGTGCAGACAATGTGATGGAAAATCAGTTCCAGATAACGGGGAAACACAACGTAAGTTATACTTCCTTTCTTCCTTATACTTTCCTTCTCTTTCCAACAGTCTAATAGGAAACAAAGCTTGTTCTTTGATGTTGGAGTATCTACAGGATTTCAGTGTAGAAGAATGGAAAGGCTGACAATGAAACTAACTTCCTGTCCTAAAATTGAAAACATCTATTTTTTTTAACCCTTTCCTTCCCAAGCCTGGTGTCCCTTTAATAGGCTTTTTATGCCTAGGGGATGCTGTTCTCCTGATCATTACTAGAGACCGGGAGCTGTCTCGGTCACTGTGCTGTGCTTTAACCATCAGAGTAATGAGCCAATAGTAAAGCAGAGGTTGAAAGGGAAAATGTTACCGCCAGCAACCGGCAGTGACCAGATAGTTCAGTTGGTATTGTAATAAATGGTTTAAAGCACATTTTTGTAGGAAATAAGCATAACGTTCTGAACATCAATTAGATCCTAGTTAGTTTCCTCTCTTGTAGGGCCCCAGGGCCCCCCCAGGGTAGCACACATGCTGACTAGCTTCCTGGTTGCTGGGCAACACAATCCATGGACCTTACTGTTGGCTGTTGCAGCAGTCATCACAGTGATAGGCCAATGGAAATGCATGTGAGACTGAAGTGGTGGACCACAACCAGTGCGTAATTGGGGAAATTTTCCTTCATTTCCTGTCCCAGAGACGCAACAGAAAGTTAATCTCTCAAAGTGATAACAAGTAACAGGTGCACCAAGATTTTCCCTCACCCCTTGTTCTGGAGACAGCTGTAAAATTATAGATTTCCCCTAACTTTTTTTTCTTTTTTTTGTGAAATTGTTACAGTAGAAATAGAGAGTTATCTCCCCAGTGAAGACATGCATCAAGCTAGAAAACCTGAACTGAAAGTGGAACTTTAGTCAGAAAATTAAGTCCCTCTAGTTCACTTCAGGCTGGCCCCTTTTGCATGTATAGCTATGTTGCCAGTGGCAACCTGTGAAGCTCTGGTGAACTCCATGCCCAAGAGGGTAAAGGCAGTGCTGGAAAATAATGGTGGTCACATAAAATATCGACACTTTGGGCCCAATTTGGACATTTTCACTTAGGGGTGTACTCACTTTTGTTGCCAGCGGTTTAGACATTAATGGCTGTGTGTTGAGTTATTTTGAGGGGACAGAAAATTTACACTGTTATACAAGCTGTACACTCACTACTTTACATTGTAGCAAAGTGTCATTTCTTCAGTGTTGTCACATGAAAAGATATACTAAAATACTTACAAAAATGTGAGGGGTTTACTCACTTATGTGAGATACTGTATATATATATACACACACACACACACACACAGTATATTATTTTATGTATACAAGTGCTTTAAAAGTAAATGTAAGAGAACTTATTCATTGTTTCACTAATGTGGGGTACACACTGTAAGTTCCTTTTTTTCATTCAAAGCAGCAGGCTGAACAAAAGAAACTATACAGATCGCTGTACTAACACAAGCGATGTTAGTGTGGCAATGTCCCCCGCTGAGCTAATGTATTCTTACAGGGGGACTGCCCCACCCCCCAGAACACACTGATCGGATGCTAATTTTCCAGCATGCCCCTATGACAGAATCCAGTCAAGAGACTGGCTTCTATCGGACAGGGAGCTGTACATACAGGCTGAAAGTCAGCTGGTTTCTGCCAAACCGATTGTTTTCTATCAATTTTCAGCCCGTGTGTACCCAGCCTAATCTAGTCAATTTCCACCGTGTAATTACAGGTTAACAGCCTATACTCCTTTAGTAAATCAACATTAAAGTTACTGATCTCCGTCTAGGCTCAGAAAGTCATCATGGCAGATAACACAGATTTCACTTCTATCACACACAAAGAGAAGTGGGCAGTCTGAATTCCATTTGTACAGGGATAGTCTGAAGAGAAGGTGGAGATCTACCTGAACAACATGCAAAATATCTGATAAAAGATCACCAGGGTGCACCATGTTTTTATTTTTTTGTTGCTGATGTTGTTCTTTAAGAAGATAACTTAGCAAGGCTCTAAATGTACAAAAGGGTAAAATAAATTTTCGGAAAAAATAATATAAATGTCACAGTGAAAATATATAGAAGAAATAATGTGCTCAGTAATTTTACCAAAACAGGTACCTGCGTCCACAAATGTTATACTGAAAGAAAAAATTGTTGAGGCAAATGGACTTTCCTGACACAGACATAACAACATATTGAAGTTCAGAAACCAATGTTCTTCATTACAAAGTGTATAATTAAAAATACTTAAAACATTACAGAGTATCATAAAAGAACCCCCTCACAGCTAGGCTATTATTTTCAAAAAAGTACTTTCCAGCACCATATTGTAATTAGCGTATCATGAGAAAGGATGTAAAGCCAACTCTTCTCAACATGTTTTGCGGATCATTCGCTTCTTCAGGAGTATTGGAGGGAGTGCATTTTCCCAAAGGGACCACGCGGGCAAGGGGGAGCCAGCACTTGAAAGCCCACAGCTAATTTTTACCCAGCGGGTATGGGAACAATGTAAAAATAAAGGAGATATCAGCCAAAAAGCTTCTTGAACTTAAAATAGGCAAGTACTTGTGAAGTACTTGTGGCCACAGAACTCAATATGATGAAACAGGCCAAGGAAGGGTTGGTTAATGTCTTATGGGGTGAGGCGCATCATATACCTTGAGGACACAAAAAGTCAATGACAAAATGTAGCTGTATTTGTGTCCTTGTGATATATGCTCCATAACCTCTGTCCACTGCCAGTGTCCATTAACTTTTTGTGTCCTCCAGGTATAAGATGTGCCTCAGCCCATAAGACATGGCGCAACCCTTCCTTGGCCTGTTTCATCATATTGAGTTCTGTGATCACAAGTACTTCAGGGCTACCACAATTTGCTCACCTTTTGATCTTCTGATGTTCATCACTGTCCACTTGCCTGTTTTAAGCCCATGAAGTTTTTTGGCTGATATCTCCTTTATTTTACTTTGCTCCCATGCCCGCCGGGTGAGAATTGGCCCTGGGCCCCCTCACGTGCTGGCTCCCCCTTGCCCACCTGGTCCCTTTGGGAAATGTGCTCCCTCCAATCCTCCTGAAGGAGCGGATGATCCACAAAACATGTTGAGAAGAGCTGGCTTTACATTTTTTCTCATGATGCGCTAATTACAATATGGTGTTGGAAAGTACTTTGAAAATAATAGCCAAATTGTGAGGGGGTTCTTTTGCAATACTCTGTAATGTTTTAAGCATTTTTAATGATACACTTTGTCAAGAACATTGATTTTTAAACTGTAATGTTGTAATGTCTGTGTCCGGGCCAGGAAAGTCCATTTGCCTCAACAATTTTTTCTTAAAATTTAAACGTATTATACCTTTTTCTAGCTTCAGTGGGAAACGTGGCATTCTAGTTTACTCACACTTTTTTATGCCACAATCCTTGTATCCACAAAATATTCCTATTTACAGTGCAACAATTAAAAGTCTCACAGACACAAGAGAGAAATGAAAAGAAGAATAGTGAGAGAGAGGTAGAGGGATAGAGAGGTATAGATAGAGAGGTAATTTACATCAGAGCTCCCTAATTTCACATCAGAGACTCTTGCCTTCATATTACCCCCCCCCCCTTTATACATTAGTGTTCATCCTTTACATCAGAAGCCCCAGTAAACATCCGAGTCCCCTCTCGGGTCAGGGGGCTACTCTTACTGCTCCTGGGACCACTGTGGATTTATAGTGTGGCAGCATGGCCAAAGATAGAGCCCACTTTCACATCAGAAGCCTCTCTTTCACAAAAAAATCCCCTCTTTCACATTGGAAGTCCCCCCTTCATATCAGAAGCCCCTCCTTCAGCTCCATTTTCACAGCTACATGCCTTAATGTAAGTCGCACATACCACTCTTTTGTTGAAATGCGATTTAGATATAGGCGACATATAAGTATATATATATATATTAGTGATCATGTTGTTGTTTGAAATTTTAGAATGTGATGCAGTCCCTCCCTGAGGAAGACTTTACCTTTACAATAAAAGTTGAAACGCGTTGGAAATCTGCTATCAGGACGCCATCGCACCAATCTGGGGTGGTACTTGTAATTAGCAGTAGGATGCATCATATGTTTTCATGTATCTGATGTTTTTACAATTATTCAATATTTTCAAAACATAGACTGATGTGTACGTTCATGCATATCCTATTCGTTTTTGTACCAATAAAATTCTTTTTAATTTAATATAACATTTTTCAATCATTACATTGCCTTAAAAATCCCAATTCGAGGTATATATTTGGCCCCTCCTTCAGCTTTCCCCCTTTAACATCAGAAGCCCCCAACCCATCTAGACCAGGGGTTACACTTGCTACTGCTGGGGCTGTTGTGATACCTGGCAGAGGGTGGGAGTTGCAGCAGGTCAAGACAGAGGTGGACTTTAGTTACAGTATTCCCTCTACTTTTAACCACCTGTAATATGTGCAATCTACCCATCACATGGCCATGATTCATTGGTAAATCACAATTGATCTGTTTCCCACCGTCACTTTAGTAAATCAGCCCCATATTAACCTGTGGAAGTGGGCTGGTTGGCTGGCTGTGGGCCAGCGTCATTGTAGAGCCCACGCTGAACAAGCACAACGCTTACAGTCATAATGACCAGTGAACTGTCAGATTTCTGCAGGTGGAACCATGAGTTAGAAAAAAGGGGAGTAGGCATTAAAACTAAAAACTTGCCAAAACCATTTTTTATTTTTGTTTTGGACAGCGTGGCGAAGGGTTAGATGCTTTGTAGGCTTTTTATTGCTTCTTGTTTCCCCACTTAGGAGATTTCCCTTCACTTCCAATCTTATTGAATAATTTCCAACTAAACAGGAAATGAGGGACAATCTTCTACTTCCTGTCTATTTTTAGAGGTGATAGGCAAAAATGAGGGGGAATCCCTGCATCAAGGACATAAACATCACAAAAGGATTAGGTTCTGTGTTGGAATATTATTCCTATCGATGACCCCATTAGGCAAATTTTCCCTCACTTTCTATTCAGGTGGCTGGTTTCGGACAGAGAGAGAAGTAAAGAGAAATCTCTGTGGGGACAGAAATAGCATTTTAAAACCTGACAGAAGTTCTAAACCAGCCGTTCTTAACCAGAGTTCCATTGAACAATAGGGTTACTTCAGAGATTGCTATGGGTTCCTTGAGCAATAAGTAATTTCTTCCTCTCAGATAAGTTCCCACTAATGATCTTTTTAGCTATCTGTAAGGGGGAGATTCTTCACAATGGCCACAAATGTAACCAGCATTCTCCCCAGTGATCATGAGCTTTAGATATAGCATGTGTTAGCAGGAGTTCCCTGAGAGCGGACCTGGGTCAAATCGCATGACAAATCGCTCCAATGTGAACAAGGGCTAATGCTGTCTTGCATACACATGGTCACACCAAAGTCTGACCGTCCAGAACGTGGTGACGTACAACACGTACGACGGGACTAGAAAAAGGAAGTTCAATAGCCAGTAGCCAATAGCTTCCGTCTCGTATTTGCTTCAGAGCATGCGTCGTTTTTGGTCCGTCGGAACAGCATACAGACGAGCGGTTTTCCCGATAGGAATTGGTTCCGTCGGAAATATTTAGAACATGTTCCATTTCTAGGTCCGTCAGAATTTTCGAAAAAGAAAGTTTGATGAGGCATACACACGATCGCAATAGACGATGAGAAGCTTCCGTCGGACTTTTTTTGTCGGACATTCCGCTCGTGTGTACGTGACATTAGAGGAGTTTGTAAACAAAGAAATGCTGCTTTAGACCTGCAGCGGGATGATACACCTGGCAGGTGCATCTGCACTGGGTCACATACATACTGTAGCTACTGAAGCAGGAAATTCTCTAAATATCTCCAAATGCAACACTAAAAACATGTGCAAGCACTTACCATACAACAAACACGCCCAGATTACATGGTCCAGTTACAGGTTTGAACAATTCCAAGCAAGTGAAATCAGTCAGTAAGCTAATAAGCTAATACTTCTTCCAAATGCTCTATGATAAACTCACATACCTCATTGTAGGTTCTCAGTAATAAATAGTATCCATAAGTACAGTGTGGCTCCTGAATGTGCCACTAAGAGGACTGTAGGAATGTACATCCTGAAGTACTGCCTGCCTCTTTTCTCACTATCTCTATCTTTAAAAGCAGGTCTAAATCTGATTTTTGGATGTGAGGAAATTCAAACTGCTACCTTTTTTTTTCACCATCAGGCTTTCTGTAAGTGGGAGATAGCAGAGTCTACAGTGGATGTCCAGCATCACAAGCAGTTGTGTTCCAGGATCATCATCACGTTAACCACAAAAGAGAAGGACCAGTTCAGAACAGCAACATCTGAATAAAACACTGAAGTACTGTGTAGGTAGGATATGCTCCCTGTATGCATCTCAATTTTTAAGTAGAGGTATCTTTGAAACAGGTAACCTATTCATTTTATCTGATCTGTTGTCAGTGTAAACACCCTTGTTGTTCAGGTCCCTGATATGCACTCACATCATCTATGAGTCAGAAGCCTGGCACCCCTCTCACACGGAGCTGAGCCCCCTCCAATCAGCAGGAGATCTGTGAGCAGATCCTATGCTGATCAGAGCCGAGCAGAAGGGATGTGACATTCATGTCCACTCAGTTTATGCAGAGCAGACACAGGCTACATGGGCGGCCGGGTGTAAACAGACTCCGCTGTTCGTTTACAAGCTATCTCCAACCCGGTTCACCAAAACGGAAAACTGACCCAAGTCCATTCACACCTGACTGTCCATAGGGCTGCATGGAAATAAGGGAAAATTCCCGAGAGAGGTCATAGAAATTTTTTCTAACCACTTACAGACCGGAAGATTTTCCAGGCCATTTTTTGAGATATGGCACGGCGTCGCTCTAACTGAAAATTGTGCGGTCGTGCGACGCTGTACCCAAACAAAATTGATGTCCCTTTTTTCCCATAAATGGAGCTTTCTTTTGGTGGTATTTGATCACCTCTGCCGTTTTTTTAAACAAAAAAAGAGCGACAATTTTGAAAAAAAAAACAATACTTTTAACTTTTTGCTATAATAAATATCCCCAATAATGTTTTTAAAAAACAAAATTTCTTCCTCAGTTTAGGCCAATATATATTCTTCTACATAAATTTGGTAAAAAAAATTGCAAAATTATATATTGATTGGTTTGTGCAAAAGTTATAGCGTCTACAAACTATGGGAAAGATTTATGGCATTTTTATGAAATTTTGTTTAGTTATTTATTTATTTTTTTACTAGTAATGGCGGTGATCTGGGATTTTTAGCGGTATTATCACAATTTTTTTTTTAAAAGATAATTTTTTCTCAGTTTAGAGAGTGTATTCTTCTACATATTTTTGTTAAAAAAAAAAAATCACAATAAGCGTATAATCATTGGTTTGAGCAAAAATGATAGCGTCTACAAAATAAAGGATAGATTTATAGCATTTTTATTATTATTATTTTTTTTTACTAGTAATGGCGGCGATCTGCGATTTTTATTGGGACTGCGACATTATGGTGGACACATCGGACACTTTTGACACATTTTTGGGACCATTGACATTTATACAGCGATCGGTGCTATAAAAATGCACTGATTACTGTGTAAATGTCACTGGTAGGGAAGGGGTTAACACTAGGGGGCGTTTAAGGGGTTAAATGTGTTCAATTGTGAGTGTTTCTTACTCTGGGGGATGGGACTGACTAGGGGAGGGGATATATCACTGTTCCTACTTACTAGGAACAATCTGTCTCCTCTCCCCTGACAGAACAGGGATTTGTGTGTTTACACACACAAATCCCTGTTCTGGCTCTCGTGCCCACGATCATGGGTGGCCGGTGGCGATCGCGCCTGCTGGCCACGCGCATTCTGTCCCCTGCCGTGCAGCGGGTGTGCACCTCTGGCGGCTCTTAAAGGGTACGACGTACCCATACGTTGTTTTGCGGGAACGTGCCACTTTGCCAACATATATCGGCGTGAGCCGATAAAAAAAAGGCAAAACTAAAAATACATTTTGGGAGGTTGCATGTGATAAACACAGGGCCAATCAGCACTGTCCAGACAGAGGGTCAGGGGTCCTGCATCCTGATAGAAAAGTCAGTGCAGAATGAAAACTCCTCCTACAAGCTTTAAGCAGACACTGATAGAAGTCACAAGACTGCTATATACTGCTGATGAGAAAGGGTATTTAGCCATTTATATTTACTAAAATAATTGCATTTCCATGTTCTGTGTACTGTGGGAGACCAGATATAGTGAATGCAGGGTCCTGGGTTTGGTAACACTTTAACAATAAACATGAATAATCCTTTGGTGTCTTCTTTTGCCTTTTAATATTTGCTTGGAGTTAGGGTTTAATCCAACTTAGATCTTGTTGCCTATAACAATATATAGATGTATTTTATTAGTTTGGTCAACAGCACAGATACAATTTAATTTGGAATTTTACTTTTTATTTAAGTGGATGTAAATATAAAAGCTTTGGGTCACAAAAAATATATATATTTATAAAAAGAAAAACAAATTAGATTCCAATCCAAAAAAGTATTACATTTTTATCTCCACCACAATTCTTTTACATTTTTTATTTATAGAATTTAACAAAATTAAGAGATAGATACAAATTACTAGCCATGGAAGGAATATTCTACAATGTCTCATTATAAAGACATAGCCTAGATACTTTTTGGCCTATCATGTGTTGTGGACCATAAGAGCTATAATAATACAGATAAAATATTGTTTTATACCATCTCTAATACACATGAGAATATCAATCCACTGGATTTAACCATCTTGTAGAATCCAAATTTTAATCTGAGCAATACAAACAAATAAAAATGTCCAAGCAGGAAAAAACTGAGGGAATTAGAATCTAGGCCTAAAATATAGGTCAAAAGGGGAAGGGGATTCTCCTCCGCCACAGTTTTACCTGATTTAATTAGGGTGTGCTGTGCAGATCTTGACTACATAGTAGATAATATACATGAAAGTCTAAGGCCCCTTTTACACTGGGGCGGTGGGGGCGTCGGCGGTAAAACAGTGCTATTTTTAGCGCTGTTTACCATCGTTTTTGCGGCGGTATTCGGACGCTAGCGGTTTTAACCCCCGCTGGCGGCCGAAAAAGGTTTAAAACCGCTCGCATAGTGCGGCTATAGCCTCGGTATTGCCGCGGTATAGCTGCGCTGCCCCATTGATTTCAATGGGCAGGAGCGGTGAAGGAGCGGTGAATACACCTCTCCTTCACCGCTCCAAAGATGCGGCTTGTAGGAGTTTTTTTCTTCTCCTGCCAGCGCACCGCTTCAGTGTGAAAGCCTTCGGGCTTTCACACTGAACAAACAGCAGCGGCTGTTTTGGGTCGATTTGCAGGCGGTATTTTTAGCGCAATAACACCTGCAAACCGCCCCAGTGTGAAAGGGGTCTTAATACAGTTAAAGAAAATATCCTCTGTTATGGAAAATTTTCTGACAACAAATATTTTAATTTCCAGGAAAATGACAGATCTGAAAATGGACAAACCAATAAATCTGCCTTCAAACGTGGAAGACTGGACAAAGGATCATGTAAAATTCTGGGTCACCAAACAACTTAAACAAGACTCATCTGTTGGAGACATTATTTACAATCAAGAAGTAACAGGGGAGATCCTAAAAGTATTAACAAAAAAAGACTTAGTAGACATGGGAATCAAGCATGGTCCGGCTACATTTATAGTTCATCACTTAGAAAAACTCAATGAAACTTGCAAAGATGGCCAGCAGAGCAATCTAGTGGTTAAAGAAAAAGGTTCAGAGGCAAAACCAAAGAAATCAAAATCCAAAAAGAGTACACATGTCACACCAGAAGAAAGTAAAAATAGCACAGAAGACGAGTCAAAGAATATATCCAAAGAATTGGGAAATCCAAACATAGTCCCTGTTGAATGTTCTCATAGTCCCTCAAAGACAACTCCATGCTCCTTTGACTGCACTCCTGTAAATAAATGTTATACACAGCTTAATTTTCTTCCACCTGAATCCGGGACATCTAATTACATTGACCCAGTACATGAGTACAAGGAGTTCACCAACACAGAAAATGCTACAAAAGATGATAAAAAAATGAAATTTTGCAATGAAGTCTTTAGGTTTGCTGCTGCATGCATGAATGCCCGCACCAATGGCACTATCCATTTCGGAGTGCGGGACAAGCCCCATGGAGAAATTATTGGTGTTCACATTGAGAACAGTGAAACATATGTGAATTACATAGCTCAAATGATGAACAAATACTTTGAGGAAAAGCAATTGGACTTGGCAAAACAATGTATTCGTCCACCCCGTTTTGTCCGTGTACTGTGTCAGGACAACACAAAGTCTGCTTTGTATGTTATAGAAGTTGATATTGTTCCTGCACATGCGTATTGTCACTCACAAATATTCCATACGTATGAACAGGTTTTCAAAGACAATAACTGGAAAAAGAGTAAAGAAAAATGTTGTTTTCTCAGAGATGGATCGAGCTCTAAAGATATGCTTGCAAATGTACAACACAATGTGGCTGAACTGAAATCATTTTACACTCAAACAAAAGACAGGGACGATGCCCGAAAAACAGCTGAAGACAACCAAAGAAAAAATCTAAGGAAAAGCAAAGAACATGGTTCCAAACTTGTGAGTTTACTAACAGGAAACAGAGACACCCTGGACAACTCATACTATAAATGGTATATTCTGGTTGTGAACAAATCTCAGGAAAGCCAAACAAGGAACTTAGACTTCATGCATGAAGTGCCTTGGTTTGCAGTTTTGGATTTCGATCCAGAGTCGATTATCAGCGGTTTATGCAAAGCTTTCCAAGAAAAAAGGAAACCTAGTTTGCATGATCCAAGCCAATACAAAAATATGGACAATGTCACAAATGAAAAGCTGGAAGAACTTAAACTGTATCAGAAGACCGCTTGGATCTTCTGTAATGGGAGAATGGACTTTGAGGAGAGTCAAGACTACAAACCCTTAAGTTATAAGTTATGGCAAAAAGAAAAAGCAGCAGATGTGAGACAATTGGTATCCTTTCTTATCAGGAAAGATGTATTGGAAAGAGGAAAATTCCTTGTTGTGTTTCTTTTGCTTTCAACTGTCGAAGACCCAGTTGACCCCATGAATGAAGTCTTCAGTGCCTTTTACCAGGGGCTTAATGGTATGACAGACATCCTGTGCATTTGTGAAAGCGAAGAATCTTTTCAAAGCTGGAGAGGTTTGCAAACTAGACTAGTAAGTGAGGAGGAAATGGAAGAAAGGTGCATCTACAGCTTGGACATTGAAAATGTAAATGGGACAGTTTTAAAACTAAAGTCTGATACCCGATCATCAAGCAGATTCTTGCCATCACATAATGGATCTTCAACCATACTACACAGGAAAGATGAAGATCTGATGGCTTCTTTAAATATTCTTTGTGCCAATGAGTGTCATGACACGGAGATGGAGAGTAATGAGTCCAAATTTAAGGATTTTATAAAGGCTCAGGAAGAGCATTTTTACAAAGGAGGCAAAGCCACATGGTGGAACTTCTACTTTTCACTGAAAAAGTACACAGGTCCATTCATTGAAAGAGATATCCATAAAAAGCTGAAGGAACAGATTGAATGGTGGTCTAAATGTGACAAGCAAATAAGTGTAAAAATCATTACACTGTTTCACTACCCTGGCTGTGGAGGTACCACTACTGCAATGCATGTCCTCTGGGAACTACGGGACACATTTCGATGTGCAACATTAAAGCGAAAAACAGATAGCTTTACAGACATTGCAGGGGAAGTTATTAATTTAGCGATCTCTGGTTCTCCCAATCGCACAGATTATTACCCTGTGTTGCTTCTTGTGGATGATTATGAAGATGAAGAAAATGTTTTTATTTTACAAAACTGTATCCGGTCTGTAATTGCAGAGCGGTACATGAAATTTGAGAAGCCAGTTGTGATCATTTTGAATTGCATGAGATCCCAGAACCCAGAGCAAAGCTCAAAATTGAATTGTTCAGACAGTGTTCCCCTAAGGAATAAGCTTTCTGAGCAGGAGCGAAGAGCCTTTGAAAAAAAGTTAACGGAGATTGAGGAGAAGTATGAGAGGCCACATGATTTTTATTCATTCATGATCATGAAAAGCAATTTTGACAAGAGGTATATTGAAAATGTGGTTCGAAATATACTAAAAGGATTAAACAATGCAAGCAAGCAGGCCCAACTCATTTCCATTTTAGCCCTTTTAAACAAATATGTAAAGGATTCCACAATTTCTGCATCAATGTGTGAAGAATTCCTTGGCATAACAGCAAAGAAAACATATTGGGGTTACGAGAGCATAGAAGACACAATGGGGGCTTATTTTACCATAATGCTCCGCACAGAGGTGGAAGAATACGGACGATACGAAGGCCTACGGATAAGTCATCCACTGATTGCAAAGCAATGTATAGAGGAATTAATGAACACATACCAAATTCAACGAAGTAGTATCATGCTTAATTTGCTGAACTCCAATGTTTTCCATAGCAATGGAATTGGCAGAGAGATTCTCTGTCAAAACATGCAAAGCATGCTGGTAACACGGCATCGAAAGGAGCATGGTGATGAAACAGACACTTTGTTCTCTCCATTGATTGAAGAAATACAAAAACATGAAGGCAATTTGTATGTTGAAACAGTTCTGAAAGAGGGGGCATTGAAATTCAACCAAAACCCTTATATCTCTCAAGCATTAGCAAGACACTTCTACATTCGAGAGAAAAATTTTTCAGATGCATTTCATTGGGCAAAGGAGGCAAAACGAATTTCACCAACAAATTCCTTTATTTTAGATACTCTTGGTCAGATATTCAAGACCCAACTGAAATCAATAATGGACACTTTAAGCAAAGATAACCCTGTATCTGACCAAACACTAAAAATCCTTCTGGAAACAGCTGAAAATGCATCAATTGCCTTCAGAGAGTGCCAGGAACAAACAGAAAAAACCGAGAGAGAAAGAGAAGAAAATCAACTGACAAAGGCTAGACGCTACCGGGTGTACAATACAGCAGGGTACCTTGGCCAGATTGAAGTCTGCCTTTATACAGTAGATATACTTCTACAGTTACCATGGTTCAATTCAAAAGACTTTTTGTCTAGAAAACACCTGATACAATACTTGTCCGGTAAATGGGACATTTCCGTCGACAACGTCAGTAAAGAATACGAAGAGTTTTATAGTGTTCTTAGCGATTTTAGATCTTTTTTAATTAAGCTGAACACTTATCTAAAAGATGCTTTTGATTTCTTTCAAGACTATTTTGTGTATCTGAAACAACGAAATATCCTAAAGGAAAGCACAGAGTTTAAAATAAGAGAAAAAATTTCAGAATACTATACAAAATACAGACGGAATTTCTGTAACACCGATCTAATGCAGATTACAGATGAAAAGGACACACAACGGGCAGGTGCTTCAAGACGTATTGAGGATTACAGGGTTGGCCTTCAGTCGTTAAAGGCAGACAGGTTCTCAGGTATTCTGGAATATCTCAAAGATTCTGGAAAGGAAGATAAAAACATGGAAGCCATCGTCAAAGCCTACAAATATTTACTCCAGAACCGTACAGACAAATTCATTATGAGAGACAAGCAAAACTTTATCTTGGCAAATATAGTGCTTCATTGTATCTCTGCAAAATCAACACTGGTTGCACCCATTGAAACACTGAAAAGGTATCTCAGAGAAGTTCTGCAGCTTTCGGGCCTGGATTACAAATATCCAGAACCTTACTTCTTGGCCTCACTACTGTTCTGGCCCCACAACATTCACCAGTTAGATTCTGACTCTAAACATATAGCGGAATATATCATCTCTATGAGAAAAACTTTCAGAGGTCAGTATCGGCATATGTGCCACGCCAAACAACCCATAGCCCATTTCTATCTCGGAAAACAGGCTGGCTTAGGAAGACTAGTTCACAAAGGCAAAATTGATCAGTGTTTTCAGGTTCCAACGCCTGATCTAAATTCTCTGTGGCAGAGTGGAGACATCTGGAAGGAAAAAGCAACAAAAGAATTGTTATTACTTGTAAATGGAAGAGCTGAAGATAACATGATCTATGTGGAGTGTCAAGGTGGGATAAAGATTCCAGTGAGACCCGTTTATCTCGGACAGCTGAGAAGCGGGAAAAGCATCGAGCGAGTGTCCTTTTACCTAGGGTTCTCTATAGATGGCCTAATTGCTTATAACATAGAAAGCTTTTAAAGAACTGTTCAGTGGATGTGTACATTTTCTACTAATTGGAATGTCATACATGGCCTCTGTTGACTTGTCTTTTTTATGTACAGTTTGCTTACTGTCAATAAAACTATTGTAAAAGAAAGATTATAAACAACTGGATAGAATACAATATACAAACTAATTTCATCAATATCCACAGTCAATTTTTAAGCAAGTTGAGTATATCATTTAAATCTTGTAAAGCAATTTATTTTTGTGATCATTTTTAAATTGTGAATACCTTTGTTATTAAAATAAAATGTTTTATTTCTGACAGAACTAAGACTTGTGATACATGTGTTTCACAAAGTTTATCCCTTATATGTCATTTAGAACTTTTAAATAAGCAAGTTGACTAGCAACTGGCAGAAATTGGTCTGTGGTCCTCCAATGGTCCATAAAGCTGTGGTTGAGAAATATGGCTTCTGTTATAGTGCAGAAAATGTCCTCGTTGTCTACCAATACACACACACTGTGTACTCTTAGTTATCTAAAATGTGCTGTACTTTATAGGACTTTTGTACTACATGGCTGCAATAAACACTGAACTCTAGACAGATTTAACCACTTGACCTACGGAAGTTTTTACCCCCTTCATAACCAGGCCAATTTTTGCCTTTCAGCACTGTGCTGGTTTAACGGTCATGCAATACTGTATGCATATGAAAATGATATCATTTTTTTCACACAAATAAAGCTTTCTTTTGATGGTATTTAATCACCAATGGGTTTTTTATTTTTTGCTAAATAAACCAAAAAAACGTAAAAAATGTAAACAAAAAAATGTTTTTCTTCGTTTCGGTTATAAAATTTTGCACAAATAATCTTTCTTCATAAATCGAGGCCAAAATATATTCTGCTACATTATACTACTATTTATATACATTATATTACTATTTAGTAAAAAAAGCAACAAATCAGTTTATATTATTCAGTCTGTGTGAAAGTTGTACAAAGTGTCTACAAACAGTATATACAGTATATATATTTGGAAATTGGTCAATCCTGATGTACTGAATGCCTCTCATTTCTTGAGGTCCTAAAATGCCAGGACAGTACAAATACCCCTCCAAAATAACCCCTTTTTGGAAAGTATTCAAGCTATTTAGCAAGAGGCATTACTAGTTTATTGAAGTTGTAATTTTTTGTCACAATTTTAAAAATGAGAAAATTTTAGCAACATTATTATATTTGTTTCACAATTCTTTTTTTTTTTTACATACTGTTATCAGTGCAGTGCAGCGTCATCATATGATTAGTGTGGTGGTTATCAGGGATACTGACTGGTGACACTACGTAAAAAAATATATATTTATTTTAAAATAATTATTTAGAAGTTTTTTCTTACATTGTTACATTGATCACAGTTATAATCAATATTTAACTATCATAAATGGCTTTCCAATTTCCATTCATGAAAGCTTGCTTACTGTTGACATGCTGTGGTTGGCTACAACTAATCACATGGTACAGGGTGCTGTGATTGGACCAGGTACCATGAGATAGCTGTGGGTCAATCACAGCATCACAACAGTATGCAAGCTGTTCATAAATGTAAGCCATTCATGACAGTTAACTTACATAATATGTGATCGCTATGATGGTTTATAGTGATCACATGATACCCCAGTAGCTCACATCGGCCGGGTACCATGTGACGTGGACACAGCAGTCATGGCACTACACAGCTGTGCGCTGTAGGTGGTGAGCTTGTACGCATGTGCTATAGGTACGTCCAGAGGCGTCTCTCTAATTAGGCAAATTAGGTGTTTGCCTAAGGCCCCGCACTCCCAGGGGCAGGTAGGTCCTCACAGCAAACAACCAGGATACAGGTCAGGCAGGCAAAGATGTCACTTGTGAAGCTGAAGTAGGCACTTGACCTCATTAAGAAGGTATGTGGGCTCTATACCACCCTCCATGTTGCCTATTCATTTTAGTGCATTGTGATCACGTTTTTTATTGTTAATGGTTTTTTTAGAAATAAAAATACCCCCGTTTTTATCTGCACCATGTGGAGGCATATTTTTTCTTTCCACATACCTTCCTAATGAGGTCAAGTGCCTACTTCAGCTTCACAAGTGACGTCTTTGCCTGCCTGACCTGTATCCTGGTTGTTTGCTGTGAGGACCAACTGGTGGCCCCTGGAGATCCATGCAGATTCCAGCCTAGAGGATTTGAGTGACGGGACGTCCCTTTCCACGCCCTGAGTGGCACACTGCTCATGCGATTCCCTGTCGCTGACATGGGAATCCACGGGATTTGGTAAGAGTTTTTCTACACACCATTCCTTCCACCATTGCCTCATCTCGTTGTTATAATCCGGTTTCTGTGAAGTTCAATTTGGGACAATCATTTGAACACCACTAGACTTCTGAGTATATTCACCTTCCTGCGTTGTGGGACATTATTTTTCACTTCATCATCATTTATTATTGACTTTATGCTTATCATAGGCCATCAAGCTGATGTTTTCTTTATTTTTATTTACATATTTTTTCTGAAGCACAAATTAGAAACAGTTTGTCTTTGATCACTTATACACATATTAAGCGCTACATTTTTTACTATATATACCTCCTGTTTTTGTCAGATTGTATGTAGCTGCTCCCTTTGGTTCTCACTCAGTAGCGCAGTGTTTTCCATCCACTCAATCTCTGATCGTCTCCTGTTTTCATCTCTGCAATCTCTGACCGTCTCCTGTTTTCATCTCTGCAATCTCTGACCTTCTCCTGTTTTCTTCTCTGCAATCTCTGACCGTCTCCTGTTTTTATCTCTGCAATCTCTGGCCGTCTCCTGTTTTTATGTCTGCAGTCTCTGGCCATCTCTTGCATCATGTCTGCAGTCTCTGACCATCTCTTGTATCATGTCTGCAATCTCTGACCATCTCTTGTATCATGTCTGCAATCTCTGACTATCTCTTGTATCATGTCTGCAGTCTCTGACCATCTCTTGTATCATGTCTGCAGTCTCTGACCATCTCTTGTATCATGTCTTCAATCTCTGACCATCTCTTGTATCATGTCTTCAGTCTCTGACCATCTCTTGTATCATGTCCGCAGTCTCTGACCATCTTTTGTATCATTTCTGCAGTCTGACCATCTCTTGTATCATGTCTTCAGTCTCTGACCATCTCTTGTATCATGTCCGCAGTCTCTGACCATCTTTTATATCATTTCTGCAGTCTGACCATTTCTTGTATCATGTTTTCAGTCTCTTACCACCTCTTGTTTCATGTCTGCAGTCTGACCATCTCTTGTATCATGTCCGCAGTCTCTGACCATCTATTGTATCATGTCTGCACAGTCTCAGACCTTTTTCTGTATCATGTCTGCCTACAGAGGAGTCAAGAGCTGGAGCGCTGCTAGAATGGGGGTCACAATAGGAGCTGGACTTGTGTGGACTGTGGAGAGTACAATATACGATGAAACTAGAGCCACCAAGCTGGAGCCCAGAGAGAACAGTCTGGCTGAGCCCTGCACAGTGCACCTGAGAGGAGGTCAGTGAAAGCGCTGCAAGGATAGTCTGATGGGGGTCAGTGATGTAAGGGGGGAGTGAATACAGTAAGGTAAGGGGGCACTGATATAAAGGTTCCCCCTTATATTAGTAACCCCCCCCCCCACCTTTTACCTTAGTGTATTCACTCTGCGGGTGGTCTGTGGTCACCAGCGTATCCCCCACATTGGAGTTCTCATTTTAAATGCAAGTTGGAACTCCACAGACCCTGATAAAAAAGGGGAACTCTGATGTAAATGGGAATGCTGTGCACTCTGATATAAGGTGATCTCTGGTCACCAGAGCCCCCCTTACTTTAGAGTTCCCCCTTACTCCAGTCTGCAGCATTGCCCCTTACATCAAATTACCCCTTGCACTGTAAGGGCGAATCTTGCAGACTCTAATGTAAGGCGGAACTTTGTGCTGGTGTAGCAATAACGCTCGATGGAGCTGCTGATTTAAAACGGGCCTGTCCTCTATGCTCTTCACCCTTCTTAAATGGTTCAATCCCCTTGACACAACTGTAGCGCAGTGTTGTAACAATATGAGTATTAACTTTAACCCACAATATACACTTATAGTTATAGTTACCTCTACTTGGGTGCTGGTGGCTCCACCTGCAGGAGAAATGACAACACTGCACACAAACTTCAGTAATAACCAAAAATAACTTCTTTCTTTAAGTAAATATTATATTTATATAAAGAGTTATTACAATGACTATACTATCACACCAACGTAGTGTAACACTATAAGAAGTGGTTATGACAATCAGTAACAGACACAAATATATTTAATTATATATATTTACACCCGGGAGCTCCCCCTGCTCTAGACCTTAAAGTCACTATCCTTTGTAACTAAATGCAGGGCCCTGCAATGAAAAGGTAGTCCTGACGTCTTCAGTCTTCGCTAGCTTTTATAATTGTAATCCGCAAAGGGTTACTCCTGGGTGTTGCGCAGTGTAAAATAACACACTAAAACAATTGTAATCCAGCAGATTGACTAAGTGTTCTTATATGAAGAAAACAAACATCTAGCATCTGCTCTTGAATACTGAAGTCTATCCAGATGTAAAGTTCTCCAACTTAACTTGTTACGTAGGACTATTAGTCCCAGCAACACTCCGTAACAGTTATAAATGTGTATGTAGTAGTTAAACAAACTTCTGGGTGTTAACCCTCTCACCACACAGGATCCAGGCAGATGGATGTCTCCGTTTCAACAGTTCTCAGTCCGTATGGAGGCACCACTACGCCGTCACAATGCTCTGTTCACAAATGACCAGGAGTCCTCGGTTATCTCCCCACGGGTCCCTGGAACGATCACTTCTGCTGCTCCAGCACGCTGTGATGCGATGGCAGGATCCTTGCAGCTGCTCCGCTCCTTGCAGGGTAGGCCGCAACCCTATGGGACACACACACCCACAGAGTCCTGCTGGCAGGCCACGCGTCCCAGGAACAAGAGAGTTAATATGGCCGCTCCTTACCCTTTTATATCCTCCCACAATGCAGTTCAGTTCTCACCTTGTCCAGGAGCATTGGGGGTGGGTCAGAGCTAAAGTTCCAAAGTAAACAATAAATCACTTCCATGTCACTTCACTTAAAGCGGAGGTTCACACAAAAAATGAACCTCCGCTTTTCTGAACCCTCCCCCCCTCCGGTGTCACATTTGGCACCTTTCAGGGGGGTGCAGATACCTGTCTCAGACAGGTATTTGCACCCACTTCCTGCATAGACTCCCATGGGAGTCTATGCCTCTTCCCGTCCCCACCGCGCTGTCTGCTGGGACACGCACAGGTCCCAGAGACAGTGGGGACCAGTTAGGAAGCGCAGCGCGACTCGCGCATGCGCAGTAGGGAACCGGGAAGTGAAGCCGCAACGCTTCACTTCCTGATTCCCTTACAGAGAATGGTGGCGGCAGCACCCGAGGACCGAGGGACGTTTCAGTCTCGGGTGCCGACATCGCTGGACCCTGGGACAGGTGAGTGTCCTTATTTTAAAAGTCAGCAGCTGCAGTATTTGTAGCTGCTGACTTTTTAAAAAAAAATTTCGTGGGACTCCCTCTTTAATCATGAAACGTAAATGTATTGTACTTTTTCAATTGTCCACAAGATGGCACTAACACAACTTATGTACTGTATAACACACATATGACTAGAAACAAAAGTTGTCAGCGCTACACTGGGTTATATTAACCTGACCTTCATGTGAATGAAGAAATATGATTTTTGACTTTTATTCTACTACTACTACACATTACTAGTAGCAGCTGCACAATTGTATTTATATTTCTGTGCATGTAATATATATATGTTTAATGATAAATGGCTAGAGAAAATTCTAGAAACTGTGAAATTATAGTTCGTAGTGTTTAAGGCTCTTAATATATAAAATTTATACAGTTCATTTTTATCGCTTGAATTATTTTTCCCATTATGGGTGTGAGTGGGGCCTCATGTCTAGGTTTTGCCTAAGGCCTCACAAAGCCTAGAGCCGCCTCTGGACCGTACGTCGGCTAGCCTGGCTGTGCCCCCCGCCTGCAGTAAATATACTGTGGGTGGGCAGCAAGCGGTTAAACAATACACACTCTGTATTCGTTACCTGTACAACAGTGCTCAATTTGGAGGATGGAGAAGCAGCACAAGGAGCCAATTAATTGTTCTGTAGTGAAAAAGAGCATGCTAATAAGAGGGGGAGAGCATCATGATGGAGAGGTGAGTTCATCATTCTGCTTCTTCTTTCACCATGCAGTCACAATCTGGGGGAGGGACGAGACCTGTCCCTTAGCTGCCTTTAGGTCTTTGCTTTGTGGCAGAGCTGTGTAAATCACAGAACTGGATGCAGAAAAATAAAAATCATTTAGCAGGTAAAGCATATCCCTTATATGGATTTCATAAGGGTATTTAGCATGGTGGTTAGCATGATCATAAAGACCCAACTTTTCAATTCATGGCACCCCACCATACAAATGGATTTGTACTAGCCAGTGTGTATTTTACACCCAGTGTGCATGAGGCCCAGGAGCTGCAGAAAGTATCTCTGATGAATATAACAAGTCTTGGTATTCCTCGAATGGTTCCACTTAGCAGATAACTAGGTGTCTCAAAAAGAGAAGAACCACTAAAGATTTTTCAGTTTCTGAGTTGACCATGTTATCTGCTACATGTAACTATTGGAGGAAGTGGTCACTGAGGTCAAGGAGATCCAGGACTTAGAGCCTCTGACCATAGTCAGCCAAGAACTGACCACTGTGAACCACTCTGAACTGAGGACTTGTGGGTTCTCTGCACATAGGAAGGACTGAGGAATGGATTTTCCTGACCCTCCTCCACTTGTCATTCTAATGCAGGTTTCCTGATTCCTTATACCTGAGAGCAGTAGGCGAGCCATGAGACTGTGTGGTTCCTCACGTCAACACCCTGTAGAAGTGATAGAGCGGATTTATAGCCATCCCATCATTTCTACATTACAGTAGAGAAAAAGCTGTACAAGTGAGCTTGTTTCAACCAACTGACTGTCCTGACATGTAGGACAAGTACTTGCAAAACAAAACCAAAGAAATTCCCAGCTCAACTTACAGACCAGCCTGCAACCAACCGAATTATCTTGTCTAACAGTAATGCCCCGTACACACGGTCGGACATTGATCGGACATTCCGACAACAAAATCCTAGGATTTTTTCCGACGGATGTTGGCTCAAACTTGTCTTGCATACACACGGTCACACAAAGTTGTCGGAAAATCCGATCGTTCTGAACGCGGTGACGTAAAACACGTACGTCGGGACTATAAACGGGGCAGTGGCCAATAGCTTTCATCTCTTTATTTATTCTGAGCATGCGTGGCACTTTGTCCGTCGGATTTGTGTACACACGATCGGAATTTCCGACAACGCATTTTGTTGTTGGAAAATTTTATATCCTGCTCTCAAACTTTGTGTGTCGGAAAATCCGATGGAAAATGTGTGATGGAGCCTACACACGGTCGGAATTTCCGACAACAAGGTCCTATCACACATTTTCAATGTGTTCGGGGCTGTGTGTTCGGGGCATTAGCGTTAAAAACAGGGGTTTAGTTTGCACACATTTGCAAATACATGCGTAACTTGCAGCTCCCCATCACAACACCCCTTATTTTCTGCAGTCCTAACTCTAAATTTTGAGAGTCTCCATAGTTGAAGCACATGCTTTATAATGGATAGGCAAAAGGCAGGTGAGCCTGAAGGGAGCCTACCCCTCCTTAAAGGCACAGGGGCTCACTGGAGACCCAGCACACAGCACTATGGCAGCAAAGGTGTCCAGTGCATCCCCTCACCAGTATTTCAACAGTACAAACAAATGGCCACTGCCCTCTCCTATAACTGGCCTTTGCAGCAAAGAGCAAAAAGAAGGGCAACGCATGCAAAACAAAAGCAAAGAAATTCCCAGCTCAACTTACCGACCAGCCTGCAACCAACTGAATTATCCTAATGCCGCCTACACACGAGCGGACTTTAAGGCAGACTTTGCCCGGCGGACCTTTCGACGGACTTTACGACGGACTTTCTGAATGAACGGACTTGCCTACACACGATCAACCAAAGTCCGTCAAATTCGTACGTGATGACGTACGACCGAACTAAAATAAGGAAGTTCATAGCCAGTAGCCTATAGCTGCCCTAGCGTGGCTTTTTGTCCGTCGAACTAGCATACAGATGAGCGGACTTTTCGACCGGACTCGAGTCCGTCGGATAGATTTGAAACATGTTTCAAATCCAAGTCTGTCCAACTTTTGAGAAAACAAAGTCCGCTGGAGCCCACACACGATCGAATTGTCTGACGAAATCCCGTCCGCCGGGCAAAGTCTGCCGTAAAGTCGGCTCGTGTGTCTACGCAGCATAACAGTATGCGTTAAAAACAGGGGTTTAGTTTGCACACATTTGTAAATACATGCGTAAACTGCAGGACCTCTTCACGGCACCCCAGTATTTTCTGCAGTCCTAACCGTACATTTTGAGAGCCTCCACAGTGTGCAAACTAAACCCCTGTTTTTAACGCATAGTGTTAGACAGGATAATTCTGGATGCCTTTGCTGCCAATGTGCTATATGCTAGGTGTCCAAACAGGGCTGAAGCAGGAATCAGCCGGTGTCTCTTCTTCCAGCTCTCCCTCTCCACCAACAATGTCATCCTATCAGCAGGGCAGAGGATGGGAGGAGCTGGAGATCTGCACAGAGAGCAAGAATCTTTTCATAACAACACGCGGGTAAGCAATCGCTTAGTAATATGATAGGTTGGGGAGCTCCCGCTCTCCGTCTAGATCCGCAGCTCCTCCTGCTTCCAGACCTGCTAATAGGATGACATCATCGGAGAGGCGGGAGACCCTGGAGAGGACACACAGGCTGAATCCTGCCTCTGCCCACCCAAAGATAGGACTGTGAAGGGGAGGCAGAGTGTGACAGGGGGCACTGGGATTAGAGAGAAAAGGTGGGGGGCATGACTGCAAGGGGCACTGTGATTGGGGGGGCTGTGATGTAAAAGGGGACTGTGATATTAGGAAGACTGCACTGTAATGGGGCACTGTAATCAAACAATACCTCTTATGCCCCATACACACGGTCGGACATTGATCGGACATTCCGACAACAAAATCCATGGATTTTTTCCGACGGATGTTGGCTCAAACTTGTCTTGCATACACACGGTCACACAAAGTTGTCAGAAAATCCGATCGTTCTGAACGCGGTGACGTAAAACACGTACGTCGGGACTATAAACGGGGCAGTGGCCAATAGCTTTCATCTCTTTATTTATTCTGAGCATGCGTGGCACTTTGTCCGTCGGATTTGTGTACACACGATCGGAATTTCCGACAACGGATTTTGTTGTCGGAAAATTTTATATCCTGCTCTCAAACTTTGTGTGTCAGAAAATCCGATGGATAATGTGTGCTGGAGCCCACACACGGTCGGAATTTCCGACAACAAGGTCCTATCACACATTTTCCGTCAGAAAATCCAACCGTGTGTACGGGGCATTACTGTGCAGTCCCCTTTATATCACAGTGCCCCTTTACATTACAGAACAGTCCCCTTCCCATCACAGCCCCCCCCTTTACAGAGCAGTCCCCTTCCCATCACAGCCCCCCCTTTACAGAGCAGTCCCCTTCCCATCACAGCCCCCCACCCCTTTACAGAGCAGTCCCCTTCCCATCCACAGCCCCCCCTTTACAGAGCAGTCCCCTTCCATCACAGCCCCCCACCCCTTTACAGTGCAGTCCACGTTACATGAATGTAAAGGGGACTGCATTGTAAAGGGGCACTATGCAAAGGGGAACTAAGGACACTGTGGGACTGCTTTAAAGGGGGAACTGTGATGTAAAAGGGGGTTGTGGTGTGAAGGGGGGCTAAGGACCGACTCTGTGAACCAACCACCCCCGCACCCCCAGGCATATGTTATAGGTCTCTTAAGGGAGTCAAGTACAATTGCCCATTCAGCAAAAGGAGGTATAGAGATTGTTTTCCAGTAGTGGGGTATGAACATTCTGGCTGCATCTAGGAAATGCCTCTGAGGACATCTTTTTTAGCAGATCTGAGGGATCCAGGAATCACGGAGAGGACAGCCACCATGGGAGATAGTGGAATTTAAGAGGCCGTGAGCTTGCAGTATAAGTTGAGGATTTGCGAAATGCGGAATGCCTGGAGCGGGGGCAATCCCACCAGAGCATAGAGCCTTTGAAGGCACAACACCGCCAGCAGGTGTCTGGAACCACATAGTTGAAGTGGTGGAGAATGAAAGGGCATATATACCACCTAATTATTATCCCTTCTCTTGCGTCTTAATACTTAACGACAGTTTGTGGGTCAAGATAAAGCTCTTTTCCCAATCTGCAGGGGTGATGGTAAGCTGAAGTTCTCTCTCCCAAGCCTGTGTATAGGCAGGGAGGTCTAGATGTCTGGCAGCTAAGATGATAGAGTATAGCTGGGAAATAGTATGTGTCAGCGGGTCCTTCCGCAGAACAGAGATTCTAAAGGTTATATCCAAAAGTAGGCTAATGCCGCGTACACACGAGCGGAATGTCCGTCAGAAAAAGTCCGATGGGAGCTTTTCATCGTATTTTCCAACCATGTGTATGCCCCATCGGACTTTTTCCGTCGAAAATTCTGACGGACTTAGATAGTGAACATGTTCTAAATTTTTCCGACGGAACTAATTACTATCGGGAGACCCGCTCGTCTGTATGCTGTTCCGACGTACCAAAAACGACGCATGCTCAGAAGCAAGTACGAGACGGAAGCTATTGGCTACTGGCTATTAGACACGTGCGATTAGTTTCGTACGAATTCGAAAATTCGTACAAATTTCCGTAAATTCGTACATTCGGGAGGATCTGAAATACGAATTGCTATGCTTCCAAATTTTGTACGAAATACGAAATTTCGTTTACGAATTTGGGATCCAAATTCCTAACGAACCTTCGTAATTGTTAACGAACCTAAAAGTTAAAAACCCAGGAAGTCAGCACAGCACAAGGATGGTGGGAGCCCCTCATAATGATAAATTCATCATAACGAACATTCGTAATTGTTACGAAAAGTTAACGAGCCTATCAAAAATTCGTATTTCCTACGAAATTTCTGACACGAATGATGAAATACGAATTAAATCTAATATGAAACGGAACGCAATGAAATTAATTTATTGACGGCGCACATGTCTACTGGCTATTGCACTTCCTTTTTCTAGTCCCGTCGTACGTGTTGTACGTCACCGCGTTCTGGACGGTCAGACTTTGGTGTGACCGTGTGTATGCAAGACAGCTTGAGCGGAATTCCGTCGGAGTTCCGTCGGAGAAACCTTCGGAGTTTATTCCGACGGCAAAACCGGTCGTGTATACGCGGCATAAGAGAACGAATATATGATATGGTCAATTATATCTGTAACCACCGAGTAGGGGTATGCAGGGAGCCACTGGAGGAGCTGTGGGCAGTGACTGGTTGAAAAGAAGGACCCAGGAGACTCAGCAGTGAACTTGTTTTTTCCAGGGACCAAAGGTAGAAGAACGAAAAGCTGGTGGAAAAGCCGGGTTACTGAAAAAGGGAGTCATAGGACTCAGGTATTTAGATAGACGGAGGGAGGGAAGTGAATGATCTCATAAGTGAGGGATCTGCTGTAGCTTGAGGCTGGGTTCACACTATTGCAAATTGGATGCGGAATCAATTCGCAATAGCAGGAGAATGTGACCGGCTCTCCATGGAGCCGGTTCACATATCTCCAATGTGGCTCTGGTGCGAATTTGCACAGGAGCCCTCTGCGTCTTTTGGTCCATTTCAGGTCCGAATTCAGCCCAAAATTCAGGCTGAAATCGGACCTGAAACGGTGACCCAGGATGCACAGGACCCCTGCTGGGAGCCGCATCGGCATCCAGTGTGGTAAACCCTCACATATACCCAGTGAAGTGACTGGCCCCAGGTGATACACAGAGATTAAACAAGTCCTCCTCCATAAGTTGTACCTGTTTATCTGCTGTCTTCTCTACTCTACAACCCTTCAAAGTGCAAAAATCACACAGGATCTCTCAACTCTGAAAAGCAGGGGGTTGGAGAGCTGAAATTATACTCTACAGAACTCAGTGAGGAGAGTTCTGAGAGCTGATTGGAGGGAAGGAACACACCCCCTCCACACAGGAACAGAGCTGAGGCTGTCACTTTACTGGAGCTCCCTCCCCTGTCACCATTTTTCTCTTGGTGTCAGGAAAACTTGTTAGAAGTGATTCATGCTGATAGCAAAGGAATGAGGCAGCAGACAGAAATGACGCTTAGTGCTCTGGATTGAGACAAGTACACACTATAGAGGGATGTACTTTGTTCATATTTCATATCAGAGGTTTACAACCACTTTAAAGATTTTTATTATAAATTCTTATTCCAGTAGAGGGCACCTTTTTTATCATTTCAAATGCTAAGTATCACAGTTAAAATGTATGTAAACTCTAATAGTGAACTTCTCTTAGTCACTTTTGGTCTGTTAAAAATACCACTGAAACCATTAGGTAGTACCCTGTTTCCCCAAAAATAAGACCTACCGTGAATGTCGGTGATGGCTGCAATATAAGCCCTACCCCCCAAATAAGCCCTACCCTGTTTCCCCAAAAATAAGCCCTATTCTGAAAATAAGACCTACAGGGACTTTAACTAGGGCTTATTTGGGGGGTAGGGCTTATATTGCAGCCATCACCGACAATCACGCTAGGTCTTATTTTCGGGGAAACAGGGTATCTGTTCAGTAAGTGCAAATTCCGGACTGGAATGCTGTGATATATTACATTTTTGTAGGGAGATGGCCATTGGTTAACTCTACTTTTGTAGTTTCCTTGTCATGCTGATGCATTGGCTTTAAAGGTGTTGAAAGATCTAACTAAACAAGATTTGTAAGGTGTCACACCATTTCTATACATATCAACAATATTTCTGGGAAAAACAGATAATTTTTGTTACAATCTTATAAAAAATATAATTCCATAAAATACATATACATTTTGCTATCACAAATGCTACCGCCTTATGAATAAAATGCATATTTGTCCCATACAATTGCCCTTTTTTCCCCTGTTTCCCCGAAAATAAGACCTAGCGTGATTGTCGTGATGGCTGCAATATAAGCCCTACCCCCCAAATAAGCCCTAGTTAAAGTCCCTGTAGGTCTTATTTTCAGGGTAGGGCTTATTTTTGGGGAAACAGGGTAGGGCTTATTTGGGGGGTAGGGCTTATATTGCAGCCATCACCGATAATTACGCTAGGTCTTATTTTCGGGGAAACAGGGTATAACTCATTGGGGGTTATTTACTAAAGGAAAATCCAATTTGCACTGCAAGTGCACTTGGAAGTGCAGTCGTTGTAGATCCGAGGGGGACATGCAAGGAGAATAAAAAACAGCATTTTAGCTTGCACATGGTTGGATGATAAAATCAGCAGAGCTTCCCCTCAGATCTAAAGTGATTGCACTTCCAAGTGCACTTGCAGTGCAAAGTGGATTTGCCTTTCGTAAATAACCCCCCATTGCCAACACTCTATCATAAAAGTTAACAGGCCTTATCTCACAGAATGTATCAACGTTTTGGTTGCAAGATTGGTAGCTTTGTAGTTACTGCAGACAAAGTGTGTTTTATCAGACCATATAGGAATATTAAGAATGGAATCATAAGATATGCAAGTGGGGTAACATATAAGGATGAAATCAATCCCTGGGGGGTCTGCAGGGGACACAGAAACTAGCGCAGCAAGATCCCTCCAGGACAACAATCATATTACCTCCAAGTTATCACATGAACTATCACACCTCCCAACATTCTGAGATGGGAATGAGGGACACCTACTAGCAAACGTATGTAGGCATAGGACACGCCTCCTGTCATACAAGGAGAATTACCCCGAAAAAAAGTTCAATAAATCCACAAGGGCTTTTTTTAACCACTACTATTCCTTTATATTGGCTTTTAACCACTTCAGCCCCAGGAGATTTGGCTGCTCAATGTCCAGGTCATTTTTTGCGATTCGGCACTGCGTCGGCTTAACTGATAATTGGGCGGTCGTGCGACGCTGTACCCAAACATAATTGACATCCTTTTTTTTCCCACAAATAGAGCTTTTCTTTTGTTGGTATTTGATCACCTCTGCGGTTTTTATTTTTTGTGCTGTAAACAAAAAAAGAGTGACAATTTCAAAAAAACACAATACACTTTGTACTTTTTGCTATAATAATTATCACATTTTTTTTTAAAAAAAGCACATTTTTTCTCAGTTTAGAGAGTGTATTCTTCTACATATTTTTGGTAAAAAAAAAAAAATCACAATAAACGTATATTGATTGGTTTGAGCAAATGTTATAGCGTCTACAAAATAAAGGATAGATTTATAGCATTTTTATTATTTTTTTTTTTTTTTACTAGTAATGGCGGCGATCTGCGATTTTTATCGGGACTGCGACATTATGGCGGACACATCGGACACTTTTGACACATTTTTGGGACCATTGTCATTTATACAGCGATCAGTGCTTTAAAAATGCATTGATTACTGTAAAAATGTCACTGACAGGGAAGGGGTTAACACTAGGGGGAGATCAAGGGGTTACCTGTGTTCCCCGCTACGTGTTTCTAACTGTAGGGGGAGGGGACTGACTAGAGGAAATGACAGATCGTGATTCCTAGCTATTAGGAACTCACGATCTGTCTCTCCTCACAGATCAGGGATTTGTGTGTTTACACACACACGTCCCTCTTCTGCCTCTTGTGCCTCCGATTGCTCGTGGCCAGCGGTCATCGTGGCCGTCGGCCACGAGCATCGGCACCCCTGCAGTGCAGCGGGCGCGTGCGCGCGCCTGCTATCCCGATCCCACGAGCCGACGTATAGCTACGACGGCTTGCAGGATCGTGCCGACCTGCCACAGTAAAATGACGGCGACTGGTCGGCAAGCGGTTAAAATGTACAAATGCAGCAATTTAGAATTCGGATGAAAGGTTTAGCACTGTGAAACGCTTTTTGAAAGATAAAAAGTGCATTTTATATACAACTATATAGATCAGACCAAAATGAGGGACAAATGAGGGGGAAAGAGGGACAGAGGGATATTGCTCCAAATCAGGGACAGTCCCTCCAAATCAGGGACTGTTGGGACTCCTTTTTGGAGGGGCTTCAGCACACGCAAGCACCCACCTGGCGGTGCCCCTGGTTGGGAGCTATGAACTATACCGGGAAGTACTGGACCAAATGGTCATACTATATGTGATTAGTTAGGCTCAAAGCTTGTACACTTGATCACCACAAGAGGTCAGTATTGTCAAGTATGTGGAATTATTTAAACTCAGCAGTTGGAAGTGAGCTGATTCAGCTTCAGGAGGTCGGCATTGTCATGTAATGTCCCAGAAAGGGTCCAAAATATCCACCAGCTAAAATAGTGGGTAATTCCTCTCCAAGTGCCAGGCAGAGGTCCTAGTCCCCTGGCTGTCAAGCTGACACTTTGGCTTTAAAGCCAAATTCCATAGAAGGGATACAAAATAATGCAGCTCTGTAATTATTATTACATTAAAAAAATTATTTTTTAAATGTAATCAGCGCAAGTACCTAAATGTGTCCTGGTATAAGGCTCTTGCACTCCCTGTACAGCAAGGCTGTAGTGTATGGGGAAGAGGCAGCCCAAGGAGCCAATCAGCTGACAATGAGTATGCTGATGGGAGGAGAGAGCAGAATGTCAGAGAGATGAGCTCATCACTGTGATGCTTCTTCTTTTACTGTCCAATCAGGGTGGAGGGGTAAGATTTAGGTCCAGCACAACCTGGGCTCAGAGAAAATGGGTTGGAGGACGCTGGCCATCAGACTGAGGACATCTATTGGCAGAAAAAAATATTGTGAGGGAAATCTCTGGATTGGAGATGAAAATTGCAGCAGCAGAAACTATTGTTGTTATTTTAGCTTTTAATGGGCTGTTTTTTTATCTTGTTATTTTTAGCTGGAGTTCTGCATTAATGCTGTCTGATCCGCTGACCAAAAACAGGTATTCTGAGGAATTCTGACACTTTTCTAAAATGTATTGATACCCTGTTTCCCCGAAAATAAGACCTAGCGTGATTGTCGGTGATGGCTGCAATATAAGCCCTACCCCCCAAATAAACCCTAGTTAAAGTCCCTGTAGGTCTTGTTTTCAGAATAGGGCTTATTTTTGGGGAAACAGGGTAGGGCTTATTTGGGGGGTAGGGCTTATATTGCAGCCATCACCGACAATCACGCTAGGTCTGATTTTCGGGGAAACAGGGTAACACGTTGGTTCCAGGTCTGTTTCTCAAACGTACATTATATTACCAAAAGTATTGGGACACCTACCATTACACCCACATGGACTTCAATAACATCCCAGTCTTAGTCTGTAGGCTTTAATATTGAGTTGGCCCACCCTTTGCAGCTATACCAGCTTCAACTCTTCTGGGAAGGCCGTCCACAAGGTTTAGGAGTGTGTCTATGGGAATGTTTGACCATTGTTCCAGAAGCGCATTTGTGAGGTCAGGCACTGATGTTGGACGGGAAGGCCTGGCTCGCAATCTCAGCTCTAATTTATCCCAATGATGTTCTGCCAGGTTGAGGTCAGGACTCTGTGCAGGCCAGTCAAGTTCCTCCACCCCAAACTCACTCATCCATGTCTTTATGGACTTTGCTTTGTGGACTGGTGGGCAGTCATGTTGGAACAGGAAGTGGACATCCCCAAACTGTTCCCACAAAGTTGGAAGTATGAAATTGTTCAAAATGTCTTGGTATGCTGATGCCTTCAGAGTTCCCTTCACCGGAACTAAGGGGCCAAGCCCAACCCCTGAAAAACAACCCCACACCATAATCTCCCCTCCACCAAATGATTTGGACCAGTACACAAAGTAAGGTCCATAAAGACATGGATGAGCGAGTTTGAGGTGGAGGAACTTGACTGGCCTGTACAGAGTCCTGACCTCAACCCGACAGAACACCTTTGGGATGAGTTAGAGCGGAGACTGCGAGCCAGGCCTTCTCATCCAACATCAGTGCCTGACCTCACAAATGCGCTTCTGGATGAAATGTCAAACATTCCCATAGACACACTCCTAAACCTTGTGGACAGCCTTCCCAGAAGAGTTGAAGCTGTTATATTGAACCCTACGGACTAAGACTGGGATGCCATTAAATTTCACGTCTGTGTAAAGGCAGGTGTCCCAATACTTTTGGTAATATAGTGTACTTAAAGTGGCGTTCCACCTTTGGGAAAAAAAATTAAAATTCAGCAGCTACAAATACTGTAGCTGCTGAATTTTACTATTTGGACACTTACCAACGAGCCCGCGATGTCGGCACCCCAGCCGATCTTCCTGGCAGTGAAGCCGCTCAACCTCTGCCCGGTTCCCTATTGCTGTGTGCTTTGGTTGGCCAGGAGGCAGAGGAAGGAGGAGGGGGCCGAACTTCCAGGAGACCGGCCCCCCAGAAGTGGGGAAGGGGACCTGTCAAAAACAGGTCCCCAATCCCCCCTCCCCTGAAAGGCGCCAAATGTCACACTGGAGGTGGGGGGGGGGGGGGGCAATTAAGCAAAGTTCCACTTTTGGGTGGAATTCCGCTTTAAAACAGACAAAGCCTGACAATCAGTATTTTGTTGAGAAGACCAGCAAAGGCAGCCTCCCGAGTCATTTTATGGATAGCTGTCATTGGAGAAACATGCAGGCTGGCATTGTTTAACTCTGAAAATCCTAACTACCTGGCTGACCTTCTTGCTTTAAGTGGTTATAAAGTATATATTTTTTAAAATTGAAATAACAAACATGTCATACTTATCTGCTCTGTGCAAAGATATTGCACAGAGTGGCCCCGATCCTCCTCTTCTAGTGTCCCCTGCTGGTGATCTTGGCTTCTCATCTTCTGTGTCTGACCCCATAGCATGCCGCTTGCTATGGAGGTAGATGTGCAGGTGTGTTCCCCGAGCTGAGCTGTGTGCATCCATAGATGCAGAAAGAGCAACTCGGCCTCACCTTCCGCTCCCTCCTCATAGAATTTGATTGACAGCAGCAGCAGCCAATGTCTGGCAGGGAATGCATTAAGATAAGGAAATGTCCTGGCTTCAGAACTACTTCAGGTACTTTTAGTTCCTGACCCAAGACAAGTGTGCAGATAAAGACTCTTGTGCCTTCTGTGCCCATTATCATTCAATATATATTTCTCCACCAGATGGCAGCAAAGTTTCACCACTAAGCAAATAAATTAGATTCAGCAAAAAATAAATCAATAAATAAAAATAAAAAGGTACCTCCTGGTATCAGGGCTTGTTAACAAGTGCAGCAGGCACTTCTGTTCCTCTTAAAAGCAACCCATGCTTGGATCGTTTTTCAGTGGTGATTGACAGGCAGTGGGAAGGTGACATGTCGGCTCCTCTCTGATTTAACTCTAGAATTGCTGTACTACGGTGGTACATCCATGTGCATTGCATGCGGTCACGGTGCAGTTCCAGCACAGCCCCATAGAGCTGCATAAGTCGCATTCAGCTCCGAATGCTAAAAGTGACGTGATGTTTACCTTTATGCTGCAGCTACGGAATGTGTACAGCCACGAGCAGCTATATGCTTTTACCATAGGGTTGCCACCTGTCTGGGATTAACCCGGACAGTTCGGGTTTGGAATCATGCATCCGGGTTTCAGACTGCCTGAAACCTGGACAGATGATTCAGACTGGACTATGGCTTCCCGGCAGGGTTGATGGCTGCAGTTGTCGATGCTGAGAGTGTCTGTTACTCTCTCTTTCACACTGCTCAAAGCCAGCAACAACCTAACAACCCCCTCATACACACACAGACGGGAGAGGAGAGAGGGCTTAATCTGCACCCCCTCCCCCTCTGTGTCTGCCCACACTCCAATCCCCAGCGCTGTGCCTCATAAAAGGAACATGGGGGCCAGAAATTTGAAGTCCAGCAGCCTCAGATACATCTGGATGGGAGGTGCTGACTGCCAAGGGGTGAGTGAGCTCACCATCCATCCCTGTCTGTGACTGAAGTCTCCCCCCTTCTCTCTCCTGCCTCTGAGTACACTAAGGTAAATCAGGGTTCTCAGAGCACCCCTTACATTAGAGTTCCCCTTTACACCAGAGGCCACAGTGTTCTCGCTTACATCAGAGTCCTCTCCATACATCAGAGTTCTCAGTGTTCCCCCTTAAATCAGGATTCCCAGAGCATCCCTTATGTCAGAGTCCCCAGAGTTCTCCCTTACATCAGAGTCTGCAGAGCCCCCCCCCCCTTACAGTGAAAGGGAACTGTGCGAGTTCAGATGTAAAAGGGGAATTCTGTGGACGCTGATGTAAAGGGGGACTCTTGTTATTAAAGCGGGGGTTCACCCACACCGCCAAAAAAAAAATATTAAAAGCCAGCAGCTACAAATACTGACTTTTAATACATGGCCACTTACCTGTCCCAGGGTCCAGCGATGTCGGCAGGCGACGCCGAGAACCCGCTCGGTTCTCGGCAGCTGCCGCCGCCATCCTGGGTGAGGGAATCAGGAAGTGAAGCGTTGCGGCTTCACTTCCCGGTTCCCTACTGCGCATGTGCGAGTCGCGCTGCGCGTCCCTAGTGGTCCCCGCTCTCTCCTGGGAGCTGTGTGTTCCCAGCAGACAGCGCGGTCGGGACGGGAGGAGGCATAGACTCCCATGGGAGTCTATGCCGGAAGTGGGTGCAAATACCTGTCTTAGACAGGAATCTGCACCCCCCTCCCCCCTGAAAGGTGCCAAATGTGAGACCGGAGGGGGGGAGGGTTCCGAAAAGCGGAAGTTCCATTTTTGTGTGGAACTCCGCTTTAACTTCATATGATTATAAATGTTATTTAATGTATGTATAGTTTGTACTATATAAAAAAAAAAATTGCTGTGCGCCGCTAAAGTGTTCGGGTTTGACTTGAAGAAAAGGTAACAATCCTATTTTACCACCCCCCGACCTCACGTGTCAATGACCCCCTAGGGCTAGTGTGGATGGGGGAAAAAACAGCCTGCATACTGATTAGAGGCCTGAAGCTCAACAGAATTACACATTTTTGGCAGCTGTAAAATTTACTTTCCTCCTGCAGCTCCACTTTAAAGCCCAACACACAATACTTTTTGTTTTAAAAATGGTCCCCCAGGCAATGTAAAAGGTAATCAAAAAAAAAGAAAAGAAAAGAAAAGCATTGCCGACCACAATACTCACCTTCAGTATGGATTTTACCCTTGTAGTACCTCTTCTCTACCACAAGATGTCCTCGGCCGCCCAGGATATTCGATGCCCCTTGTCACTTTACCTGGATGACTAAGGTGTCACCACAGACTTTGGGGTCACCACGCCACGCCGCACTCATAGTTTAATAATACAAAGAGCCGTGGATCATGTTGGCACCGTGTCTGAAAGACAAGCTGGAGAATAAAATGATGATCGTTCCGATTTTTTTATGTCACATGATATTAGCACAACGTGTTTATGAAACAAAACACCTCAGTGAAATATACACTAAAAGTTAATTTTAGGGCACCCAAACACAATTTATTATCAATTCAATTCAATCAATTCAATTTTTTTCTGGTAAAATTTAAAAGATGAAGTTGTGTCAAGTAAATAGATACCCAACGTGTCAAGCCTTAAAATGTCACAAATGAAACCGTGTCAAAATTGGGTACTTTATATTTTTTTATAGCTGATGCTTAAGTGCTGGTTCACACAGGGGCGACTTGTCAGGCGACCTAGTCGCCTGACAAGTTGCCTCCCGTTCTGTACAATGGAACCATTCTAATAGGAGCGACGCAAGTCACTCCGACTTAGAAAAAGGTTCCTGTACTACTTTGGGGGCGACTTGAGGCGACTTGCATAGACTTCTATACAGAAGTCGTTTTGCACGTCGCCATGGAAGTCGTGTGCAGGTCGCCTCTGTGAGGCGACCTGCAAGTCGTACCGCCCCTGTGTGAACCGGGGCTTAAAGTCCCTACAGGTCATCATTTTAGAGTTAATTGTGAGTAATGAGCCTAGAATTATTGCTCTCTCTCCAGCGTTCGCAGTGATATGTAATATGTATCACAAGTGATGTTTTTTGTGCGTAGGTGCTCATGTGTATGTGGAGGGGGGGGGGGCTAAAAAATGGGGGGGGGGGTTAAGTTTTAAGTGCTTGGGTGCAACTATAGTTTTTTTTTGCATTTTTTTTTCACTAAACTTTTTTTTTTCATCACATAGGGGACAAAAATGTCCCCTATATGATGACTTTTTTTTGGTGACAGGTTATTTTCAATGAGACATTAGGGGTCTAAAAGACCCCTGATGTCTAACCTGCCTCCAATGATCGCCCTCTGTTAGCTTTTTTCCTTGGCCATTCTGGCTGGAGAAAGTGACACCAGGACCTAGAAGTCATGTTTTACACATCACTTTTGGGTTATTAGCAGGAAGAGGAGATCAGCAAACAGACATTTGCTGATCTCCCTCCCCCTATAAGGCAGCACCCATCATGTTGGTCCAGGGTCTGTCGATGGGCGTGCAGAGCCCAAAAAACATGGCAGGTCCAAAGGGGGTGGAAGCAAACGAGCAGCTGCCAGATCACTTCCAACTGGCAGCCAACAGTTGGCTTTCAGATTTACACATTCCCACCATGAGTGTGTGTAAAACCCTCAGCTGCCATCGAAGGTAAGGCTTATGACAGTGGCGGTAAAAAGGTTAAAGGAAATCTACCGTCATAGTATACATCTCGATTTTTAACATCGACAACTAAAAAAACCTTCTGCCTTTACAACCCATTTATTTTAATGCATTAAGATAAAAAAGCCTTCTGTGTGCAGCAGCCCCCCTAATACTTAGCTGAGACCCATCTCTGTCCAGTGATGTTGCAGTGGTGTCTTGGCTGCCCGGGACTCCCCTCCTCATTGGCTGAGACAGCAGCACAGCGCCATTGGCTCCCGCTGCTATCAATCAAAGTCAGTCAGCCAATGAGGAGAGAAAGGGGGCGGGCCGTGCCACAGCTCCATGTCTGAACGGACACAAGGAGCTGTGGCTTGGCTCGGGTGCCCCCTATAGCAAGCTGCTTGCTGTGTGGGCACTCAACAGGAGGGAGAGGCCAGGAGCGCCGAAGAGGGACCAGAGAAGAGGAGGATCTGGGCTTCACTGTGCAAAACCATTGCACAGAGCAGGTAAGTATGGTAAGAAAAAAAATGAAACCTTACAATCACTTTAATTTAGGGGTCTATTTATATAACATTTGTTGGACAAATGTGATAAGCAGTTTCCCATTTTTGACTATTTCTGACTGTATTTTCTTAATATAATGATTTCCTATGATTGTCAGCTCCATCTAGTGGCCATAATGCAGTGTTTTTCCTGAAATACCTCAATCAGAAAAAACATACCTCATTATGGCCACTAGATGAAGCTGACAATCATAGAAAATCACTGTATTAAGCAAAATACTGCCAGAAGTCATCAAGGATGGGTGAATGCTTGTCACATTCATCCAACACCTTTTTTTATAAATAGACCCCATAAATAGTATTTTGGTAATGCTACCAGAATCTGTGACTGTTAGTTGTTACATTCCATTTAATGTATAAAGCTACAATCTGGTGATGTTTTCTTTGCAGAGGAATGTCTTGCTCGATGTTCAGTCACTGTATTTTGATTTTCTCTGTTGCACTTTGTAACCAATAAAGATGGGTTAAACATGAAGATTCATGGGGGTTGATTTACCAAGGGCAAACAGACTATGCAGTTTTGCAAGTGCAGTTGCACTTATTTTCCCCAGAGCTTAGTAAATGGAGGTAAAAGTTTACATTACAAAGAATAAGTAATCACATGCAAGGAAAGTAAAAAAAAGAAAAGTATTTTTCCTTGCACCTGATTGGATGATGGACGTCAGCAGAGTTTTCCCTTATTTATTAAGCCCTGGAACAACTGCACTTGCAAAAGTACACAGTTTATTTGACCTTATTAAATCAACCCCACGGGCTCATAAGGTCCAGATCATTAGGGCTCCTAATCACATAAAATGAAAACAGGGATTGTGTAACAGAGCGTTCAGCAAAGGTTTCCTTAAATAATAAAATTAGGAATTTTGAAGTTAGAACCAGAGGAAAAGAGGAAAGACAAAGATGAGTCTACATGACTGGGTTAAGGGGGGGGGGGGGGGGGATTTGGCATAAGAGGAGTATTTTAAATTAAAAGAAAATATGGAGTACTTACCTGGGTGGTGGCTCTTCAGGGTATGATTGGGGGAGGGTCTCAAGAAAGTCTTCAGTTGGAAGATAGCTGGCAAATTCCCCCCCCCCCTCTTAACTTCTTTTGATAGTTGTGGTCCTCCTGCTGTTGACTGTTATAGTTTGATCCATACAGTCATAGTAGCTGGTGAGGTTCAAGGTCCTCAAAGGTGGCCATTATGGTAAAATGTGAAATGTAAGTTGGCAGGGCCCCTTCTTGGCTACGACTTCCCTTATTTTGTACTTCCATTATTTTACAATAAAGGATCTATGGATACTTTGTTGCAGTTCTCAAATTAAAAAAGAGTACAACAGCACTTGGAGAGAGTAGAAAATGGAGAGGAAATTGTCACGAAAAAAGACACATTGGACCTTTTATGTTACAGCAGTGTATATATCCATCATCCAGATCTGTTCTCATCCAGCCCTGAAAAATGGGGACCTGTGAAGCTCCAGAAACGTGTTATTTTTTCCTGTTGAGCAAAAATAAAATCTTATTTTTGGAATGGACCACACACAAGAGTGCTAATTGCCACACAAAAAACACTACAGTACAACTAAATAAAACACAAATTCACTACTACAACAATTATATTTTTTTTTAATAAAAAAATTATATATATATATATATATATATATATATATATATATATATATATATATATATATATATATATATATATATATATATATTATATATATTATATATATATATATATATATATATATATATATATATATATATATATATATATATATATATATATATATATATGTGTGTGTGTATATATATATATATATACACACACACACAGATATGAATTTGTTTAATATATTTAATTTCTTTTTACAATATTTTATTTTCTATAAATTCTTTCTTTAGGAGGTTAAAAGGATTGACAACCTGTTTTGTATACATATCATTAGATATGCTTTGTATACATATACCGTAATATGTTTTATATATATGTTTTGTATACATGATTTCTAGATAACCCTAACACACATGAGAGTCAACATATTTTACATTTGTATATACAGTATCCATGGGTGATCATCAGCCTAACAGTCCGTTTACATCCGATTAACATGTATATTGTATTATAATTCTAAGAGGATAGGTAATAAAGAATTATAACTATATTGTGAAAGTTCTCCTTGTGTTCCTTTTATAATGGGGGTAAGGGAGTCGCTTTATGCAAATAAGTTGTGAGGGATATGAGTAGGAGTCTGAGTATAAGATGGTCCTATAGGAGGAGACTGTTCCGCGGGAGAGGAAACAAATGTTGGGGGAGGGGGAGAAGAAGGGAGGCAAGGGGTAGAGTTCTCCACTTCTCCTTGGAAGGTCCCCACCATGAGCCCTCACACCAGGTGGGTGATGGTCATCAGGAGTTAAGAGCCTGGGTTGTAAGCAGGGATTAAGTCTCTGCACAGTTAAGTCCTGGCTAGGGGTGTGTCCTGGGGATGGATCCTCCGTTGTATATATAATACCTTCTTTGGTCCATGAGACGTGTTGGAAGGACTGGTCTCATGTGATCTTGATGTAAGCTGAAGGGAAGCAAGGAACAAACCCCTCTGGGGTAGGCCATTGGACACTCCTGTTAGAAGGGACCTAAATTAAGGACTGCTACTAGAGAAATTTGGTTATATGGAAAGTCTGGGCGGAACTCCCCAGTTTCGGTAAAGTAATGGAGAAGAAGGAGAAGGCCTTGGTATTGTGTTGATGTAATGGATCATTGTGATTCAAGTAAAGCATCTGAAAAGCCAATGGTGTAGAGTCCATAGACAATCATTTATTACAAGAAAACCTCAGGTATATAGAGTGTGGGCCTCAGGCCTGGAGATTATGAGCAGCCAAGATGGTGGAATGGCTTCCCAATTTAGGTACGTATGTGTGTACCCTGCCCAAGTCCTGCATTTGGAGAGGAAAGGCAGTGCCCCTGGCCATCTTGGCAGAAAGCAGAGAATTGGGGCTGCCTTCAGAGTGGTTATGATTTTCCTGTTGAGTTGGGGTTGTGGTGTCTTTGTATAGAGTGCAAGGGGTCCACATTCGAGAAATACAAACTTGACAACACCCTACCCCTCTACTAAAAAAAAAAAAAAAAAAAAAAAACTGTGTGTGCTTGTCAGTTTAGAGTTAACCATAAATGAGGGACCTAGAATTATTTCTTTACTTAACCACTTTCTGCCTGCACTATAGCCAATAGACGGCTACAGCTTGGGCCTCTATGTCTGGGAAGGCATCCATGAACATCCTCCCATGTGCACAGATCAGGGGCGCACTGTGACCGCTGTGTGCTTTAGATACAGCCGATCACAGATCAAGGTAAAGGGCCAATCACAGCGGCTCTTTATCATGTAATCAGCTGTGTCCAATCACAGCTGTCACAATGTAAACAGCATTTGCCGGTTATCGGCTCCTATCGGCTCTCAGACAGAAGCAGCGTTTTAGTACAGCATTTACACTGGTAATCAGGGCACTGATCATCACTGTAGCCCCATCAGTGCAGCTTATCAGTGCCGCCTATCAATTGCCATCAGTGTTGCCTCATCAGTGCAACCTCGTCAGTGCTCATCAGTGTCCATCAGTGCAGCTTATCCGTGCGCATTAGTGCCGCCTCATCACTGATGTCTCATTAGTGCCCATCAGTGAAGAAGAAAAATTCCTTATTTGAAAAATTTTATAACGAAGACTAGAAAAAAAAATGTTTTTTTCCCAAAATTTTTTGTCTTTTTTTGCAAATAATAAACCTCTGCTCCGCACCTCTAATCCAGCTTACTCACAGGATTTACCTGGATACCCCACTATTCAGAGATCCTTACCAGGAAAAGGTTCGACATAAATTCTTATGCATACCGGCAGCAACTTTTTACTGAGGTCTTTATGTCAGTACACTAGCAACAAACTAGAAGACTTCAGAGAGCTACCAATAAGTCTGCCACAAGCATTAGAGGAATTCCATTATTTTGTCTTTCCACTTACTTTGTATGTCCCCCACATCCTGCCCAATGTGCTAATTGTGGTTGCCGCTCTGTGTAGGGACTCTGGTGGCCGACTGGGGGGGGAGGGTTATTGCTGCCTGGTGTCCATGGTGCAAAAATATTCAAGCTCCTGAAGAAGCGACAGCTCAGATCGCGAAACATGTAGAGCAGAAGTGCTTTGATCTATCAAAGAGGACAAGTGGAACCCGCTTTGAGAGAACATCCATGTGTGGACATACCTCAATACTGTCACACAGGAAGTATTACCCTCTATATATATTCTCCAGGGGAACCACATTGAGACCTATTTTTATGTCTATGTATTTTTTGTATCATGTTATTGATGTATATGTTTTTTTTTTTTTTATTTTAATTTTTTTTTTTATAGTTATACAAACAAAAAAAGATAACTAAATTACTAAATATCAAAATTTATCAATATATTAAAAACAAAAAACAAAACACAAAACCAGGAAAAAAAAACATAAAACATAGACCAAACAAACCTTGCACCTCTCGTATTAAAGTGGCATTCTCATATAATAGCCAAAATATAATAGGAGCATAAATTCAATTTAATCATCCAATTAAGCTCCCCTAATATCAATCATCAGACTATGGTAGCTTCCTCCCTGCAGCTTCAGCTTATCTTTCTTTCACATATATCTTTCTTTTCTTCTCATCTACTCCACTTCCTTCTGCCTCAGCTCCTTACTCCCATCTATTTCCATTGCTTTTACTCCTCTCTACTAGATAAACCATCGTAAAGTTCATTACTAGGTTCTATCCACCATGACCATATTTTACGAAACTTTTGGGGTGTACCTCTATGCCTATACATTCGTTTTTTTTCTCTTTTAAGTATATAGTTACGTTTCTTAACCCATTGTTTATGTGTTTATTGATGTATATGTAGATTAATAAAACTATATCTATTTTATTTTATACGTGCCTTCAAAGTCCATTATTCCAATTTTTTCACATTTCCAACATTTTTTAACTGCCGCTTGCTCAGTGTGATGAGTTTGGAGCCCATGCAATGTGAAGTTTACAGTTTCAAGGACAGATCCAGCCACACCTATTTTTGGAGGACAGACCCCTGACAACAGGCACTGTCCCCAGGAATTAGGGATGGATGGAGATCTTACTATTTAGGGCAAAAAAAAAGTCTTGAAACCTACCCTCACTCTCCACAATACTAAGCTGTCCATGCTCCTCCACCCTCTGTTGGAGTCAGCAGTCCAGACCCGGTGTAAGCTCTTTGTTGGATGCTGTCAGAGCTTACACAGGATTGAAGACATCATTGAAGACATCATCCTCCAACCCTCACGTGACGGTGTTCAGATATGCCAATTGGCCGTTTGCACTAGCACTGCATCATGGGAGAAGGTCACATGGTCCCCTATACCTGGAATTACAGGGGATTTCTCAAGGGTAGCAATGGAGGGTCAGCCTAGCATGACCAAAGAAAGTATAAGTGGGTCATGTGCAAGCTTTTTAAGACACTGCTTTGAATAGGCAAAGTGACAGCTTCTCTTTAAAGACTTGTAACCATCTCCTGTAAGGACAATCTCCTGCGAGTCCCAGTATGGATACATTCCTCAGCCCACACACTGGGTGTGACTGGCACAGACCCACCGCCAAGTCAAGGAATGTTTTCCTTTTCTTATGCGCTCTGCGTCTTCCTGTGCCCGTCTCTTTCTGGTTAACCATTGAAACCCTAATGACGGCTGATGGCTTGTGCTGATCCGACACGTCCGTGGGAGTGATGAGTGGAATGTGCTTAGTGGACGGATCCCAATTACACAATCCTTTCCTAAATTTACTCCAAGTATCAGTTTTACCGAACAAGTTAAAGCTCAACTCTAGGCAATCAGCTAAATGTACAGATGTAATACACATATATATACGGGAGCTGTTTTAGCTGCCACAAAATGTGGATTTCTGTCCATCCAGCTTTGAGATTTACACAGTTCTGCCACACAACACAGCCCTGACCAGCAAGGGCAGGAGACCCGTGCAGTTGCTTGTCCCTGACAGGTCTTGTCCCTCCCCCAGTCTGTGATTGGACGTGGATAGGAGAAGCAGCAGGCTGCAAGTCAAGCAGTCTCTCCTCCTATCAGCATGCTTCTTGTTATCACATGAGCAATGCAGCACGGTTGAGTGGCTCCGTGTGCTGCCTCTTCCTCTGCCACCTAAGTTCGGGCTGCAAGAGAATCACACCAAGTCAAATTCAGATATTTACACTGCTTGCACAAAAAAATACATTCAACAATTTATTAATTAAAGGCTAATTAACCCAAAAAACAGAAAATGTAATATATTGCAACTTACAGTCCTTAGATGTGCTAGCTGCCTTGGTTTTCTTTTTTCAAAGCTAAGAAAACTTTCAGCAAATACAGAAAATACCCGTCGATCCTGCTAGAAATTCAGTGTCCTTGTCACCTGTGATCTGCGCAGAAGAATATCTTCTTTCCTAGCTATCTTCTGTGAGCTACCAATTGCCCTGCCCCTCCTGTAATTGAGATGAATGGAGCCGATGCGTGTGGCCAGCGGCCGAGATGTCCGCCAGCCACCCAAAATCGCTCCACAAAGAGGCAGAATGGGAGTCTGCCTATGTAAACAAGGCGGATCCCCGTTCTGACAGGGGAGTAGAGAGAGATCACATTGATGTTCACATTAATGTCCATTAGTACAATTTAGCGCTACACTTTTTCTTTTTATAGTAGAGAGAGATCGTCTGTTCCTAGTGATCAGGAACAGCGATCTCTCTCTACTCCCAGTCAGTCCCCTCCCCCCACAGTTAGAAAGCACCTAGAACACACTTAACCCTTTGATCGCCCCCTAGTGTTAACCCCTTCCCTGCCAGTGTCATTTATACAGTGATCAGTGCATTTTTATAGCACTGACCACTGTATTGGTGTCACTGGTCCCCAAAAAGTTTCACTTTTGGTCAGATTTGTCTGCCGCAATCCCGCTAAAAAATGCTGATCACGGCCATCACCAGTAAAAACAATAAAAAAATGTAAAGTCTCTCAATCTATCCCCTATTTTGTAGACCCTATAACTTTTGCGCAAACCAATATACGCTTTTTGGGATTTTCTTTACCAAAAATATGTAGAAGACTATATATTGGCCTAAACTGATGAATACATTTGTTTTTTTATATATATTTTTTTTCTTTGGATATGTATTATAGCAAAAAAGCAAAAAATATTGTTTTTTTTTTTGTTTTTTTTCAAAAATGTCAGTCTTTTTTTGTTTATAGCGCAAAAAATAAAAACTGCAGAGGTGATCAAATATCACCAAAAGAAAGCTCTATTTGTGGGAAAAAAAAAAAGGACATCAATTTTATTTGGGTAAAGCATGGCATGACCGCGCAATTGTCAGTTAAAATAACGCAGTGCCAAATTGCAAAAAATAGCCTGGTCATTAAGGGGGTAAATCCTTCTGGCGCTGAAGTGGTTAAAGTGGTTGTAAACCCCGGACATGAAATATGAACAAAGCATATCCCTCTATAGTGTGTACATGTCTCAATCCAGAGCACAAAGTGTCATTTCTGGCTGCTGCTTCGTTCCTCTGCTATCAGCATGAATCACTTCTGACAGGTTTTCCTGACGCCAAGAGAAAAAAGGTGACAGGGGAGGGAGCTCCAGCTGATTGACAATCTCACCTCTGTTCCTGTGTGCTTTGTGAAGGGGGTGTGTCCTTTCCCTCCAATCAGCTCTCAGAACTCTCCTCACTGTGATATATGTAATTTCAGCTCTCCAACCCCCTTTTTTTTTGACAGCTGAGGCAAACTTTATAAATTCTGCACTTTGAACAGATATAGAGAAGAGAGGGTCGCAGATAAACAGGTACAACTTATGTAGAAGGATTTGTTTCATCTCTGTGTATCACCTGAGGCCAGTCATTACACTGGGTATGTGTAAGGGTTTTAAACCACTATAACCTCTTGCCGCCTACATAATGCATATGTGCCTATTCCAAGGTGCCATAGACAGCTCTTGGTCTCTAGCAATGATCAGAAGCCAGGATCAGCTCCCAATCATATGACCACTGCGACAGCCAATCACATGTGATTGGGCAGTCCATCCTGCCTTACCCCCATCCGGGCGTAAAGACCTGCTTAAAGGGACACTGTGGCTGGGTGGGGAGGGGTTAATACAAGGGAGCTTACACAGGCCAGGGTCATGTGACCAGTGAACCAGAGTCTATAAAACTTTAGAGGTATATCGACCAATTCGGTGTTTCCTGGACGGCAATATCAGCACACAGACTGATTTCTACTTTTGGCTTACAGTTGAACTTTAACATCATAAAGAAGGAAATATTTAAATGTTTGCTCTGGCTCATGCTTCCTGTAATTTCGCCCTCATTTCCAGCGTTTTATCTCTGGGGTGCCGTGTATTTTCAGCGCCAGCCGGTGAGACAGTCTGGATGGGAACGCTTGCAGAAAGCTTTTAGGAGCCCCTCAACCCCAGGCAGAGATCTGCGCCAGAAAAGTGTCCGCCGGCCTTCCAATAATAACAGTCCTGCAAGGGATTTCGAGATGCTAATTGCCGTTTTCCAGAACTCTTTATGAAAAATGGTTGGAATGACATAATGAGCTGTATTAATGAGTCTACAGCGTGTCCCCCTCCCGGCTGACGGATGGCTGAGCCCAAATCTCCGAAGAGATGAGGTATTGAATATAAACCAGCAGATGTAAAAACATCAATGCATGTAAAGTTTTTATTGATTTGGGAAAAAAACTTCTTAATATTATTATCATTAAGTTATCAAATTATCGCTGAAAATTCACACCACTGTGCCGCAAATGCTTGCATTGCACATGTCTGAATGTGAGGCAGTGCCATTCAGGTGAATGGGTTGCATTTGGCAGGAAGTACTGCCAGCTGAATGCAACAGAGGGAATAATTTTAGCCATGCTGCCTTTGTAGCTTAAGGGGGAGCGGTTGGAGGGCTGTAAAAACGCAGTTCAGCCAAGTGTTTCTGGGGCTCATTCACACTAGCTATGCTCGCTGAAGTGTGATCCACATTCCTCAGTTTGTTTTGTTGTCCTAATTCAGATCAGGTTGGAAGGCTCTGCAAACTGGTCCTCTATCACCTTCCCCTGGTTCTGGAGGTTCCTGGAAACTTCTAGAAGCTAGTGGGCTGAGGTAAAGAGGCTGGGTCTGCATGTTGATGGGAGTTTGGACCAATCCCCAGGCAGCAGGCATGGCAGGGTGGCTGAACCAGCCCATAAATATGGTGGAACCTGAGCAGCAGGGGAATCAGGTGGAAGATGGAGTGCTAGGGTTGCTGCATTGTGGCTTGGGAGGTAATTCTGGGTCTGGAGCTCTTCAGCCCAGGGCTGAAGTGGTTAACCTGGAACCTGAGTACAGAGGAGGGGAAGGTACATCCACTCTTTCCCTCGCTCTGTGACGAACGAAGCCAAAAGCGATGTGTATTACAACACTTCCAGTTTCGGTAGTTGTGTACAAATCTCGGTTTGATCAAATGCTTATGTAGGCAGGGGAGAGATGACCCCAGATCTCTTTATAAAGAGGTCGAAAACAAACAAAAACTCCCAGCTCACTTACCAGCCAGCCTGCAACAAAACCGAATTGACCTTGTCTAACAATTCACGTTAAAAACAAGAGGTTTAGTCGCACACATTTGCAAACATTTGTGTAATCGGCAATGGTTATGGCAAGGGACCCCAGTTTACTGCGGTCCTAACTCTATAATTTTAAGAGTCTCCCAAATTGGAGCACATATATAGCAGTTGGATAGATTAAGGGCAGATCTACCCCTCCTTAAAAGTATAGGGGTATAGGGGTGCACGGGACAGCCAGCAAGGGCACAATGGCAGCTGAAGGTATCCCATGCACAGAATACACATGCATGGGATACCTTCAGCTGCCATTGTGCCCCTGCTGGGTGCCCCGTGCGACCCTATATCCTCAAGGAGGGGTGAGCTCCACTATGGAAATATTTTGTGCGACTTAAAAAAAAAACTGCAACAACCACCATTATATTCTACAGGGCATTTGCTTTCAGAAAATATATAATGTTTGGGGGTTCTATGTACATTTTTAGAAGGAAAAAAAAAAGCTGAATTTTACATTCAAAATTGGCCCAGAGGGAAAGCGGTTAAAAGCTAATTCCACCTTTACACCATAAAATGAAAGATGATTTTATTTTGTATTTTTTGGTGTAGAGTTGGAATTGTCCTATAAAGGTGCACTTAGTACAGTCCTTAGTACTCACTAAACAGTCACAGGGATACATTATATAAACTGGCTGTAAAGCAGCCAATTACACTATTACACCACTAGATGGCAACAAGTGAAAACTATTTTAGTAAATGGTCGAATATCTAATGTCCAATTTTTTTTTTTTTTTTTGGTTAACATTTTTGAAATGTGTAAGCTGGCCGTTGGAAAGAGATAAACATAAAAATGTAAAAACCTTCACCCAGTTAACATATCCACTGTGCCATGTTTATTTACCTGTAACATTCCTTTTGAATCAACTTTCCACCATCATCATTTGCACACTAGCTGAAATTTAAAATTAAGGACATGCCAACAGTCTACTTAGGCTCGGCTCATACTAGTGCAGGCCGTGCGAGGCTGCAGGGAAACCATATGATCTTTTCGACAGCTTCCCTGCAGTTCCCGCCATCACGCTGCGGGCTGCGATGCCTATGCGCAAGAGCAGCGCACTTCTGCAGCGGGCGGTTGCGGCAATTGATGCGATTCCTGTACCCACAACCAGAATGCACAGTGTGGGATAGTGTGAACCTAGCCTCACCATGCATAACCAAACCCAACCCTCATTAGGTTATCTCTATACATATCATTAAAGGTGATGTACAGTCAATTTTATTTTATTTTTTCATTTTGGATAGCGTAGCAAATGTTTAAAACCCCTCTATGTTGTTTTTTTTTTTAACCATTATTATTTTTATTATTATTATTATCATTATTATTATAATACAGAATTTAGATTTATTAATTTTAAAGCGCGACATGTTAGGTATCTCTTTACTCGGTGTAACATCATTTTTTATGTTTTACCAAAAAATTGGGTATTATATTGTGTTTGTGAGCATTAAAATTCATTGAAGTGTATTTTTTCCTGAAAATTTGCCTTTGATAAACCGTTGCGCAAATGTTGTGTAACATAAAAAACTGCGACAACCACCATTTTATTCTCCATTTATTATTATCAGTACCGCGCATAACCAAACCCAACCGTCTTTAGGTTATCTTGTAGATATATTTGTCAAAAGTAAACACTATACATTTAAAGTGTATGTATACAGCCAAAACTTTTTTTTTTTTTGGATAGAGAAGTAAATGGCTAAACCCACCTTACTTTCATAAAGAGTTTATTGAACATTTAACCCCATTTACATTAATTGAACAAAACAGCTTGCTGAGACAATTTATATTGACAAATTGTTATATTCTAAAATTTAAATTTTAATTTGGATTTTTTTGCGTAATAAAAGAGAAAAAAACGCCACAATAAAATGTAGTTCAGTAAATATGCAGATAATGCATCTGAAGCACCATCATCTTTATAAACCTTTGTGCAGCATATAGTCATCAAAATATAATGAGAACAAGTGAAACTTAAAGGAAATGTATAAGGGGAGCACAGTGCAAATTGTTTTTTTACCATCTGGTCCCAGCAGGCCTTAGCCCGGCCTCTTGCTCCCTCGTCACTGGCTTTGATTGACAGCACTGGGAGCCAATGGTTCCCACTGCCTCAGCAAAGCCTGTGAGAGCCAGAAGTGAGGGAAGAGAAGAGCTGCAGACAGGCACAGCGCTGGATTGAATGGGGGCTCTGTTAAGTAAAGGGGGGGGTAAGGGGGTGATACTGATGCCTAAGCATTTTTTACTTTAACCACTTGCCTACTGGGCATATTTACCCTCTTCCTGCCCAGGCCAATTTTCAGCCTTCAGCGCTGTCACACTTGAAATAACAATTGCGCAGAGATGCAACACTGTACCAAAACAAAACAAAAAATTCTCACAAACAGAGATTTCTTTTGGTGGTATTTAATCACCACTGGTTTTTTTTTTTTTTGCTAAATAAACGATCAAACATTTTGAAAAAAAAAACCTTTCATAGTTTGTTATAAAATGTTGCAGATAGGTCATTATTCTCCTTCACTGATGTGCGCTGAGGCAGCTGTACTGATGGGCACTGATAGGCGGCACTTATGGGTATTGATGGACACTGATGGGCTCCACTAATGAGGTGGCACTGGTGGGCACTGATGAGCACTGATAAGGCTGCACTGATAGGTGGCACTGATGGGCACTGGTAGGCAACACTGATAGGTGACACTGATGAGGAGGCACTGATTGGCAGCACTGGTGGACACAAATTGGCAGCACTGGTGGGCACTGTTGGGACTACACTGATAATTAGTGTACATGTCCCTTTTAGAGAAGCCTGTTATTGGTCCTCTTCTCCTCTCCTCATGAAGTCAGCATGAGGACTGGAATGCCAATAACCCGGTTTCTATTGACATCCGTGATCAGCTGTGATTAGACACAGCCGATCACTTGGTAAAGAGCCGCTGGTTGTCCTCCGGACAATGTTTAGGTTTTATAACCGCTTTAAACTGATTGTTCTGGGAATAACTTGAAGATTCCAGTTCCGTCATGGCTGGGGAACATGATGGCTTTCCCATAAAAATAACTCCATATTATATGGGAACCTCTGCAGTTTATTTTCCTGAGCTATTGTTATGAATAGGTTTATTGAAAGTCAAAGTATTAGGTCATGCCCATAGTGGTATTTTTACGGCGTGAGGAATGGGGGGGCGGTAATCATTAATGAATAGTTTGGAAAAATTTTGGAAAGGTTCCACAATTCATGCACCACAACAACACCTGGAAGATAGCCATATAACGCATATTACAAGCACTACATATTTACATCCGCAAAAACAATGTGCAGGTGTGACATATGTTCCCAGGAATCTCACATGCAAACATTTCCAGATAAAAGTGTATTTCCTCCAGTGGTCACGGAATGGAGCTTCACTGAGGATTAGAATTTGAGGTATGAATATTTTTACATACATGTAGTTACAATGGACCAGCTTGGACCAATGTAAACTGTGTACATCCCATATCGGTTGGATCTTTCTAGTAGCTGGAAATCATTGAAGTAGCTTCAGGGTCCTGTGCTAACCAGCTAACCAGCTGCCCTGGTTAGCACAGGCCCCTGCCCCTTGCTGCATTCTGAACACAGGAAGTCACCCACTGGGCATGGGCACCATTTAGAGAATGCTTTGCATTTTCTCACTGAATGCAAAGCATTCTCTGATTAGACGAGTTGGAGAGCGTGATGTAATTGCCCCACCTCTCCACCTTGTCCAATCAGAGAATGCTATAGATTAACTGAAAAAATGCAAAGCATTCTCTGAATGGCACCCATGCCCAGTAGGTGACCTCCTGTGTTCAGAATGCAGTGGGGCAGCTGCTCAACACGAGACCTGGAAACAAGTGGAGATCACTAGATTAGCAGTGTCTAGATCAGTCATTTTCAGCTTCCAGGGGCATTGGCCAGGCATAATACATACATAGTTACATTGGTCCAAGCTGGATCAATGTAACTATGTGTAGCTCTACTCCCGTAGGAGCCACCGGGATCATACCCAGGTTTTTTCCCCAATGGATAGTCCCACAGCCAGGCACACAATCTCAGCCATACTTTCCTCAAATTACCATTCTAAGGATGTTTTTGTTGTTTTTATTTTTGGAGAACTTGGATATGGATGAGGGAGATGAGTGGGATACTCCAAAAACAGGAACTATATACAATTTGAGGACAGGGAATTCCTTTTCTGGAAAAGCTGTAGTAGAAATCCTTGATTGTATCAAACAGTGTATTCAGCTTTGGGGTAGAAACAGTTAAACACAAACTCCTTTCTTTAGAGCCACAAGAGCAAAGTCCCTTTACAGAGAACAAGGTGGACTAAGCTCTTCCCAATACCAGCCAGTGTCCCCTTTAACCACTTCTTGCCCGGCCTATAGCAGAATGACGGCCAGGCGGTGGTTCTGTTATCCTGACTGGGCGTCATATGACGTCCAGCAGGATAACATGTCGGGGGCACGCAGAGCTGCGATGGCGAGTGCGGCGTGTCACTCTGACACTGACAGAGGCTACTTACCACGTGATCAGCTGTGACCAATCACAGCTGATCAGTGCCACCTATCAGTGCCCATCAGTCCTGCATCTCAGTGCCGCCTATCGGTGCCCATCAGTGCTGCATATCAGTGCCGCCTATCAGTGCCCATCAGTTCTGCATATCAGTGCTTCCTCATCAGTGCCCATCAGTGCCACGTTATGAGTGCGGCCTCAGTGCCCATCAGTGCGGCCTCATCAGTGCCCATCAGTGCGGCCTCATCAGCGCCCGTCAGTGAAGGAGGAAAAAAAAATTTTATGACAGAAACTAAGAAAAACTTTTTATATTTTTTTTACATTTTTTAGTTTGTTTAGCAAAAAATAAAAACCTCAGAGGTGATCAAATATCACCAAAAGAAAAGCTCTATTTGTGGGAAGAAAATTATAAAAATTTAGTTTGGGTACAGTGTTGTATGACCGTGCAAATATCATTCACAGTTTGATAGCACTGAAAGCTGAAAATTGTCCTGGGCAGGAGGGGGGGGGGGTGCCCGATATTAAAGTGGTTAACAGACCCACAGCTGACTCTCTCTAGCACCAGAGGGGTGGTAGCAGCACAAAAGTCTCTAAGATCTCTCAGAATCATCTGTACTCACACAAGGCCCAAGAACAGTTGGTTGCCTCCTTCCAACTTCCAAGCGACACCGTTCTCCAGTGATACCAGACCAGATCTTCAGCAGACGGCCCCTCGGTCAGCTCTCTGGGGTCCAGCATCCAGGTCCTCAGGTCTCCCACCTAAGGCCTCACAGACAGCAAGCACGTGCCCTGGAAGGGAAGCAAGCCCTTCAGGCTGGCCGGAGGAATGTACACAGGCTTTCCGGCTTGAGTTATGGAGAAAGCACCTGTAAGTGTCTGCATAGCCATTTTCACCCCCCTCCTTCTCCCTGTTTCACTGACTGAGTCTAATGTAATATGAGTTGACACCAGGGCTTTTTTTCAGCAGGACCGTGGGGGAACGCAGTTCCGGCACCTCCAGAACTGAATATATATAATGGCAAGGGGTGCTGGGGTGTGCTGGAGGGTCTATTCATGCTGAGAGGATCTGTTTTTGCAGAGGAAGGGATGATCTATTGTGGCTGGGGTGGATCTTATGTTGTTGGGGGTATGTCGTTACTGGGAGGGATCTACTGTTTAGGGAAGGGCTTTTGATACTGGCTGCTGGGGAATCTATAGTTTCTGGAGGGAATCTATTTTTACAGGGGTGTCTATTGTTGCTGGGGTGGTCTGTTGTTGCTGGTGAAGGATCTATTGTTGCTCAGGGTGGGTATTAGGTTGCAGGGAGTCAATCATTGCTAGGAGGGATCTAGTGTTGAGGTAGGGGTCTAATGTTGTTGGCTGTTGGAGGGTCTATTGATGCTGGCTGTTGGGGGTCCATTGCTGCTGGGGTGGATCTATTGTCGCTAGGGTATCCATTGTTGCTAGATTCATTTTTTACTGCCATTCTTGTTATCATTAACACATTCCATACAAAATACTTAGAACCACAAAACGATACTTGGTTCTCTATTTTCTAAAAGGGGTGGTACTGGAAGGTGGGTAAGCTGTGGAACAAAGGAATTGTGCTCGGAGGTGGGTAGGGGGCAGAGTCAAGGGGTATCTCGGAAGGGAGGAGTTCCTGCACCCATTCTCTGAGGAAAAAAGCCCTGGCTGACACACACAGAGCTGTCCATTCTGTAGCCTCCCTTGTGCCCCTATTGGCAGGAAGAAGAAAGCCAATTAAAGGCACAGTTACCTCAACCAATCAGAGAGACTGTACTGAAGTCAGTCACGATGAGGTAGTAAAAGAGATCAGATCTGAAGAAGAGATGCTGTCTCTCAGATGATCTTCCTGCGCGATTCAGGCCTCCACTGCAAGTCGGCATGTCCAGCCTGAGTGGGGGGATTCCATGTGAATATTGAGGCGCTCCTGCACCGACATTGAAGCGTTCCAGTGTGAGGTGACCGGCCAGGTCACCGGGAAAGCCTGCCTGTTCCAGGACGATCGTTTAGGCCTTGATCGCAAGATTGGGTGAGGGGGCATTTGTGCCCATCTGCAGGGAACAGGGAACACTGCACCACAGACATCATTGCTGGTAGTCATCTTGCTGACACTTGTAATACCACAGGTATAAAGGATAGGGCTATCCATTTCTGGGACACTGTATACAGACATCATTGTCCTCTCACCTTCTTGAGGAAGACCCTGCCTGTTTCACTTGATGATCTGGGCCAGTTATATTGTTTTGCCCTGATGAATGAATGAATGAATGAATGATTTGTAAAGCGCTGAAATTGCGAACTGAATCGCCTCAAGGCGCTAGATGTATTCTCTGTAGCCAGCTTCTAGAAAAGGAAGGTCTTTAGTTTTTTCCTGAAGGCCTGGTGGTTTTCTTCCATGCGGAGGTTGGTTGGGAGAGCATTCCATAGTCAAGGTCCTTGGACTGCAAATCTACGTTCTCCCTTTGCTTTGTAGCGGTATTTGGGAATGATGAGGAGGTTTTGGTTAGCTGATCGAAGACTGCGATTCGGTGTGTAGTGTTTTATTTTTTCCCGGAGATATTGCGGAGCGTTTCCTTGTATGCATTTATGGGTGAGGCAGAGGGTCTTGAATATGATCCGATTCTTCACAGTTAGCCAATGTAGGGTTTTTAGGGATGGGGAGATGGATTCCCAGGGCTTTTTTCCTGTTAACAGTCTTGCCGCCGTATTTTGGATGAGTTGCAAGCGCGCAAGCTGATATTGGGGTAGACCTACGTAGAGGGAATTTGCGTAGTCGAGTCGGGAATTGATGATTGTTCCCACAACTGCCGCTTTGTCCTCTTCTGGGATGAAGGGGATGAGTCTGCGAAGCAGGAGGAGGAGGTGGTGGGATCCGCTCACCACCGATCCTATTTGTGCATCCATTGTCATTCCTGAGTCAAAGATGACTCCGAGACTCTTCACTTTGGTGCTGGGGGAGATGGTCTGTCCGAGGATGGAGGGTGGTGTCCACGGAGTCTTAATTTTGGAATTTTTGTTGGCTTGCAGGAGAAGAAGTTCTGTTTTTGATCCGTTGAGTTTGAGGGAGCTAGTGGTCATCCAGTCATTGATTAAAGTGAGGCATTTCTGTAGTTGCTGATGATGATCTTTTTGTCCGTTAATGCGAAGGTAGAGTTGGGTGTCGTTTGCGTATGAGTGGAAGCAGAGGTCCGTTTTCCTGATGATATTGAGAAGCGGGCGGATGTAGATGTTAAATAGCACTGGTGACAAGGGTGAGCCCTGAGGGACTCCACAGGAGACTGCCCGAGATTCCGAGGTGAATGTTCCTAGTTTCACTGTCTGAGAGCGATTCTCTAAGAAGGATGTAAACCATTTTAGGGCAGAATCTGTGGCTCCTGCAACTTCTGAGAGGCGGACAAGTAAAGTATTGTGGTCCACTGTATCGAATGCTGCGCTGAGGTCTAACAGTACCAGGAGACTCGGTTCTCCGTCATCTGCTGCTTCGAGGGCGTCGTCCCATATTTTGAGAAGTGCTGTTTCTGTGCCATGGCCTGGGCGGAAGCCTGATTGCAGAGGGTCCAGGAGGTGGTGTGTCTCCAGGTGGTGTTGTAGTTGCTGTACTACTGCTTTCTCTATAATCTTGGAGATGGTGTTGAGGCTTGTTATTGGTCTGCGGCAGTTAGGGTCTTTAGGGTCGAGATTAGGTTTCTTTAGCAGGGGTTTGACGATGCCTTGCTTGAGGGAGGTTGGCACAGTCCCTTCTTTGAATGATTGATTTATGAGATGTGTTAGGGTGGGGGCCAGGATGTCGGAACATTCTTTGAACAATTTGGTGGGGATGATGTCGTTCGGTGATGTGCTGTCGCGAAGGCTTCCGATTATGTTTTTAGTCGTGTCCGTAGTGATTGGGGACAAAAAGAACTTCGGTGGTTGAGTGATGTTCGTGTCGATATCCTCTTTTTGTATTGGTTGGGTGAGGTTGGTTGTTATTTTCTGATGAATTGCTTTCCGAATGTTGTCGATTTTGTCGATGAAGAAATCTGATAACTCATTGCAGAATTCTTGAGTATCGTTTGCAGGGGGCTCTAGGCAGGTCGGGTTCATTGATTGAGCAACTATTTTGAAAAGTTCCCGTGGGCGGTTTAAGGCGGATGAGATGGTGTCTGCAAAATGTTCTTTTTTGGCTTTGAAGATTGCCTTGTGGTATTTCACCGTGAGTGCTTTGTAGTTAGCATGGTTTTCCTTGGTGGGATTTCTTCTCCAAGTTCTCTCAGCTCTTCTGCATTCTTGCTTGAGTAGGGTGAGAGTGCCATTAAACCAACTCGAGTTTTTTTTTGCGGACGGGTGTTCTGCGTTTTGGCGCCACGGAGTCTGCTGTTTGTAGTAAAACATTGTTTAGGGAGTTGAGTGTTTGTTCCGTTGAGAGGTTTGGGTTTAGCAGAAGAATTTTGCTCGACAATGTAGTTTTGAAGAGTTCAGAGTGTAGTTTCTTCTGAGATCTATTCCAGTGTGTTGCTGTTGCCCGTTTCTGTTTTCGGAGGATGGTATTAGTGGTGATTTTAAATTTGATAGCATGGTGGTCCGTCCATGGTAGTGGAGTGTTGTCAAATACGTCGATGTCCATATTCTGTTTGAAGATGAGATCTAAAGTGTGTCCTGAACCGTGCGTAGGAGCATTTATCAGTTGTTGCAGGCCAAGTTCTTCCATTTGGTTAACGCAGGCGGTTGCAATAGGGTCTTGGGCAGAGTTTGCCCACAGATTGAAATCCCCAAGTACCAGAAGGTTTTTGGTTTTCAAGGTGTGCATTGAGAAGAATTCAGTGAGCGGCGTGAGGAGATTGGTCTTTGGTCCTGGTGGTCTGTAGCATAGTAGTATGTGAATGGTGTCTTGAGGTGTTGTTTGAAGATGCAGTGAGAGTGTTTCCATGAAAGGCACTGATACCCAGGAGATAAGTGCACCAACAAAATGGGCTAGCTGAAGACACCAGATATTATCTTTGTTTCAAAAAAAAGACTGCAGCTACTAGTGCCATACGGATCTGCACACACACATATATAGGGCTCTGTATATGCATTGGGTGTGTGGGATAGTTTATCTAAGAAGTTAAGCCGTTACCTGTTGAATTGTATAGAGTGTTTAAAGTTGGGCCTGTGGTGTCAGGGGAGAGGAGAGAGAGACTTGACACAAAGAGGGTCATTCCTCTGCTCTCCTCCTGCCTGGACTCATAGAGTCAATCTGAGTAAAGGTAACTAATCCAATTGAAAGTGTTATGCCGCGTACACACGGTCGGACTTTTCAGCTACAAAAGTCCGACAGCCTGTCCGACAGACTTTCGACGGACTTTTGGCGGACTTTCGACGGACTTGCGGCGGACTTTCTAACGAACAGACTTGCCTACACACGATCACACAAAAGTCCGTCGAATTCTTACGTGATGACGTACACCGGACTAAAATAAGGAAGTTCATAGCCAGTAGCCAATAGCTGCCCTAGCGTGGGTTTTTGTCCGTCGGACTAGCATACAGACGAGCGGATTTTTCGACCGGACTCGAGTCCGTCGGAAAGATTTGAAGCATGTTTCAAATCTAAAGTACGTCGGATTTGAGGCTAAAAAAGTCAGTTGAAAGTCCGGAGAAGCCCACACACGATCGGATTACCAGCCAGCTTTAGTCCGTCAGCGTCCATTGGACTTTTGTAGACGAAAAGTCCGACCGTGTGTACGCGGCTTTATATTGTGCTTTATTTACCATCTAAGTGTGCCTCTGCTCTTGGGAACATTCTCAGGTTTGGAAGAGCTGTTTGAATATAGGATTGAGCTATATTGCTCTTTATCTCAGTCATCGCATCCCCAGTTGATTATTTGAATATATACTGTTATTCTTACACAGAAACATTGCAGTAAAGACAATTTCTGTGGTTTATCATAACTTGTGTGTTTCTCATTGGTCATTGCACTAACATTATTGCCAGGTGTGCCAGAGGGGGCTGAGGCGGTTATTGGGGTTGAGAGGCAGAGATGAGTAATGGACTGAACTAACTTAAGCACCTCCTACAGGGGTATTGCTACACCTATCAAAACACAGCTCCACAACACAGTGAGTCAACACTAAAGCTATCTATCTAATCCTAGAGCGCTGCTTCTTTGTTTTTGACTATCTAATCCTAGTACCTATCTAGGATGCTTGAATTTATCTCAATTGGTTGTAAACCTCAGACATGAAATATGAACAAATCATATCCTTCTATAGTGCGTACGTGTCTCAGTCTAGAGCACTAAGTTTGATTTCTGGCTCTGCTATCTGCATGAGTCACAAATTTTCCTGACACCAAGAGAAAAAAAGGTGACAGGGGAGGGACCTCCAGCTGATTGACAGCCTCGGCTCTGTTCCTGTGTGCTGTGAAGAGGGGTGTCCCTTCCCTCCAATCAGCAGTCAGAGTTCTCTCCAATAAGCTCTGCAGTGTGTAACTTCAGCTCTGCACCCACTTTTATGGACAGGTCCACTAATTATAAAATTACCCCCCAGCCCTCTAACTACTGTAAGCTGAATGTCCTCCAATGGTGGCAGCCTCCCACATTTTGGGTAAAAATCTAGTGATGGGCTGCCTGTGCACTAACACCTCATAGCCTTAAATAGAAAGTGCTCCTACTGCAGGAGTAACATCCCATTAAACTCTTTGGAACTTTAGTGCCTAGGCGAAAGACCGGCACTAGGTTTCTACAAAGAATGTGGGAGGTTACCGTCACCGGAGAAGTAAGCACTTACAAGGAGATGGTCTAGTTTAGGGTAGTTTAGGGGGCTAGGGAGGGAGTTAACCCCTTGAACCTGTGGCTGTGGCCTGTTCAGGCAAAGAACATTGTCATTATGAGAAGTACCTGAAAATCAGATACAATTTTTCATATCGTGCAAGCTTTTCGTTATATCGTGCAAGCTAAGTAATGTGTTAGTGTAACACTTCCAGGTATTTACAGTGCCTTGAAAAAGTATTCACACCCCTTGAAATTTTGCACATTCTGTCACGTTACAACCAAAAACGTAAATGTATTTTATTGGGATTTTATGTGATAAACCAACACAAAGTGGCACATAATTGTGAAGTGGAAGGAAAATGATAAATGGTTTTCAACATTTTTTACAAATAAATATCTAAAAAGTGTGGCGTGCATTTGTATTCAGCTCTGATACCCCTAACTAAAATCTAGTGGAACCAATTGCCTTCAGAAGTCACATAATTAGTAAATAGAGTCCACCTGTGTGTAATTTAATCTCAGTATAAACACAGCTGTTCTGTGAAGCCCCTCAGAGGTTTGTCAGAGAGCCTTGGTGAACAAACAGCATGATGAAGGCCAAGGAACACACCAGACAGAAGTTTAAAGCAGGGTTAGGTTATAAAAAAATATTTGAAGCTTTGAACATCTCACGGAGCACTGTTCAATCTATTATCCGAAAATGGAAAGAGTATGGCACAACTGCAAACCTACCAAGACATGGCCGTCCACCTAAACTGACAGGCCAGGCAAGGAGAGCATTAATCAGAGAAGCAGCCAAGAGGTCCATGGTAACTGTGGAGGAGCTGCTGAGATCCACAGCTCGCATGCTCAGAAACAATTCGAAACATGCTCGGAAGCATTGAACTTCATTTTCTCGGCTCATCATAGTGTTGTACGTCACAGCGTTCTTGACGGTCGAAAGTTCAGAGAACTTTTGTGTGACCGTGTGTATGCAAGACAAGCTTGAGTGGAATCCCGTCCGAAAAGCCATCATATCTTTTTCCGACCAAAATCTTGATTGTGTGTACGCGGCATTAGAGTCTGCAATAGACTTGAGACTGGGGCGGAGGTTCACCTTCCATCAGGACAAGGACTCTAAGCATACAGCCAGAGCTACAATGGAATGGTTTAGATAAAAGCATATTCATGTGTTAGAATGGCCCAGTCAAAGTCCAGACCTAAATCCAATTGAGAATCTGTGGCAAGACTTGAAAATTGCTGTTCACAGACGCTCTCCATCCAATCTGACAGAACTTGAGCTATTTTGCAAACAATGGGCACAAATGTCACTCTCTAGATGTGCAAAGCTGGTAGAGACATCCCCAAAAAGAATTGCAGCTGTAATTGCAGTGAAAGGCGGTTCTACAAAGTATTGACTCCGGGGGGGCGCCATACAAATGCACACCACACTTTTCACATGTTTATTTGAAATAAAATGTTTTAAAACCATTTATTATTTTCTTTCCACTTCAGATATATGTGCCACTTTGTGTTGGTCTATCACGTAAAATCCCAATAAAATACATTTACGTTTTTGGTTTTAACATGACAAAATGTGGAAAATTTCAAGGGGTATGAATATTTATTCAAGGCACTGTATTACCTCTTACAAGTACTCCCTCTGAAAATGCCTTCTTCACCTTTTCTCTCAAGATGGACAGCACCATCTTTATTCAAGCATCATATAGGGTCAGCATCTTCATTCTGGACTGAGATGTCGGTTCAGACATGACACAGTCATGTAAATCCTGGTGCATGTGCGGTTCTCAGCTGTGTCCACAAATGTCTGTTGCTGTCTGAAGAGGAGAGGAGACTGGGGAAATGCTTCCTCCAGCCTGCAGCAGACTGAGGACATCATCTCAGTCTAGGCAAAGTCACTGGAGCTAAAGGATGGTGTGTTAATGACAAAAGGAAAAGCATTAACAGGAATTAATTTATGCAGACTTGTAGAGTTAATGAACGTTCCACTATAATGTGAAGTTTCGGGAATTCCTGCAATGTAATTAGGATTACTGCAGCGAGCCTTTGATCTTAGGTGAAATATTTGCTAAGGAAGCTAAATATTTAGAGCAATTCCAGGTGGTACAATGTTCCCTATCATAATGCGTGACTATTAACCAGTCACTTTCAGCTACAGCACATAAAGTGTGTTTCCACTTTTGCAGTCAAATTTGAGAAAACATCATTATGTCGTTGTTATGTGCTCCCATCACCGGTACCAGGCACTTTTACCCCCCTACCTGCCCAGGCCAATTTTCAGCTTTCATTGCTGTCTCACCTTGAATGACAATTGTGTGTTCATGCAACACTGTACCCAGATGACATTTTAATCATTTTGTTCACACAACTAAACCTTTCTTTTAATGGTATCTAATCACCACTGGGTTTTTTATTTTTTGCTAAATAAATGAAAAAAGACAGAAAATTTCTTCATTTCTGTTATAAAATTTTGCAAATAAAAAATCTTTTAGAAATTTAGGCCAAAATGTATTCAGCTACATTTCTTTGGTGAAAACAACTCAATCAGTGTTTATTATTTAGTCTGTAGGAAAGTTATAGAGTCTTCAAACCAAGGTATATACAGTCAGGTCCATAAATATTGAGACATCGACACATTTCTAATCTTTGTGGCTCTATACACCACCACAATGGATTTGAAATGAAATGAACAAAATGTGCTTTAACTGCAGACTTCCAGCTTTAATTTGAGGGTATTTACATCCAAATCAGGTGAACGGTGTAGGAATTACAACAGTTTGTATATGTGCCTCCCACTTTTTAAGGGACCAAAAGTAATGGGACAGATTAACAATCATCCATCAAACTTTCACTTTTTAATACTTGGTTGCAAATCCTTTGCAGTCAATTACAGCCTGAAGTCTGGAACACATAGACATCACCAGATGCTGGGTTTCATCCCTGGTGATGCTCTGCCAGGCCTCTACTGCAACTGTCTTCAGTTCCTGCTTGTTCTTGGGGTATTTCCCCTTCAGTTTTGTCTTCGGCAAGTGAAATGCATGCTCAATCAGATTCAGGTCAGGTGATTGACTTGGCCATTGCATAAAATTCCAATTCTTTCCCTTAAAAAGTCTCATCTGTCCATAGGATGTTGTTCTAGAACTGTGAAGGCTTTTTTAGATGTTGTTTGGCAAACTCTAATCTGGCCTTCCTGTTTTTGAGGCTCACCAATGGTTTACATCTTGTGGTGAACCCTCTGTATTCACTCTGGTGAAGTCTTCTCTTGATTGTTGACTTTGACACACATACACCTACCTCCTGGAGAGTGTTCTTGATCTGGCCAACTTTTGTGAAGGGTGTTTTCTTCACCAGGGAAAGAATTCTTCGGTCATCTACCACAGTTGTTTTCCGTGGTGTTCCGGGTCTTTTGGTGTTGCTGAGCTCACCAGTGCGTTCTTTCTTTTTAAGGATGTTCCAAACAGTTGATTTGGCCACAACTAATGTTTTTGCTATCTCTCTGATGGGTTTGTTTTGTTTTTTCAGCCTAATGATGGCTTGCTTCACTGATAGTGACAGCTCTTTGGATCTCATATTGAGAGTTGACAGCAACAGATTCCAAATGCAAATAGCACACTTGAAATGAACTCTGGACCTTTTATCTGCTCCTTGTAAATGGGATAATGAGGGAATAACATACACCTGGCCATGGAACAGCTGAGCAGCCAATTTTGGTCCCTTAAAAAGTGGAAGGCACATATACAAACTGTTGTAATTCCTACACCGTTCACCTGATTTGGATGTAAATACCCTCAAATTAAAGCTGAAAGTCTGCAGTTAAAGCACATCTTATTCGTTTTATTTCAAATCCATTGTGGTGGTGTATAGAACCAAAAAGATTAGAATTGTGTTGATGTCCCAATATTTATGGACCTGGCTGTAGGTACAGTGCCTTGAAAATTTATTCATACCCCTTGAAATTTTCAACATTTTGTCATGTTAAAACCAAAAACTTAAATGTATTTTATTGGGATTTTATGTGATAGACCAACACAAAGTGGCACATAATTGTGAAGTGGAAGGAAAATGATAAATGGTTTTCAGAATTTTTTTACAAATAAATATCTGAAAAGTATATGAATATATCTGAAAAGTGTGGCATGCATTTGTATTAAGCCCCCCTGAGTCAATACTTTGTAGAATCACCTTTCACTGCAATTACAGCTGATGTTTCTACCAGCTTTGCACATCTAGAGAGTGACATTTTTGCTCATTCTTTGCAAAATATCTCAAGCTCTGTCAGATTAGATGGAGAGCGTCTGTGAACAGCAATTTTCAAGTCTTGCCACAGATTCTGGAATGGATTTTGGTCTGGACTTTGACTGGGCCATTCTAACACATGAATATGCTTTGATCTAAACCAGGGTTCTCCAAATCATGGCCCTCCAGTTGTTCAGAAACTACAATTCCCATCATGCCTATTCATGTCTGTGAATGTCAGAGTTTTACAATGTCTCATGGGATGTGTAGTTCCGCAACAGCTGGAGGGCCGTAATTTGGAGATCTCTGATCTAAACCATTCCATTGTAGCTCTGGCTGTCTGTTTATGGTCATTGTCCTGCTGGAGGGTGAACCTCTGTGAGTGAAATTCACCTGAGACCACACTCTGGATCAAGTTAAGAAGTTTCTTTATTTGACTCATGCGAGGAGACAAGTTACAACAAAAGGACAGATATCTGCCTATTGGTTCTGACTCTAAAGAAATGTAGCGCTAACATATTATATGATCTGTGGTGCAGTGCAAAAGGGAAAAAAGGGGGAACAAATCAGGGAATAGACCCAAAATGAGACAATCAATCCCAGAGTGAGAAGTCCAAATCAATCTCAGAGTGAGAAGTCCAAAATAAAATAAATCAATAAATAAACAAAGTCCAAAGGAAGAGCGTGATAGTGAAGGGTCAATCTTCTATCGTGCACACGACCTTATGGGGCTTCAACAGTGGTGGATCCCAAAGATGAAAAAGATGAGGTACTCTTACGGATAGGGTGGACCCAGATGTCAGTGACACTTGGTCAATAATGCTTAGATGATCGAATCAGTGGCTCCCTCAGATGAAAATGAAAGTCCGGGGTCTCCACGGATGTCACCGAACAGCCTCATGAAGCTCTGCTGGACTGGAGGCACAATGTATCCAAGAAAACATGCCACAGCAACTCTCCTCAAGTTTACTGGAGAATGCTTTCAGCTTTCTTCCTTTTCAGAAAGCCACAATCTAGGTTCTGTCATCTACTTCTGAAGAGCCCTTTGTGTTCCATTCTTTGGAACACAAAAGACTCTTCAGAAGTAGATGACAGAACCTAGATTGTGGCCTTCTGAAAAGAAAGAAAGCTATCGGGGGAGAAGAGACTTGGTGAGAGAGGTAAAGAAGAACCCAAAGATCACTGTGGCTGAGCTCCGGAGATGCAGTCGGGAGATGGGAGAAAGTTGTAGAAAGTCAACCATCACTGCAGCCCTCCACCAGTCGGGGCTTTATGACAGAGTGGCCCGACGGAAGCCTCTCCTCAGTGCAAGAAACATGAAAGCCTGCATGGAGTTTGCTAAAAAACACCTGAAGGACTCCAAGATGGTGAGAAATAGGATTCTCTGGTCTGATGAGACCAAGATAGAACTTTTTGACCTTAATTCTAAGTGGTATGTGTGGAGAAAACCAGGCACTGCTCATCACCTGTCCAATACAGTCCCAAAAGTGAAGCATGGTGGTGGCAGCATCATGCTGTGGGGGTGTTTTTCAGCTGCAGGGACAGGACGACTGGTTGCAATCGAGGGAAAGATCAATGCGGCCAGGTACAGGGATATCCTGGATGAAAACCTTCTCCAGAGTGCTCAGGATCTCAGACTGGGCCGAAGGTTTACCTTCCAACGAGACAATGACCCTAAGCACACAGCTAAAATAATGAAGGAGTGGCTTCACAACAACTCCGTGACTGTTCTTGAATGGCCCAGCCAGAGCCCTGACTTAAACCCAATTGAGCATCTCTGGAGACACCTAAAAATGGCTGTCCACCAACGTTTACCATCCAACCTAACAGAACTGGAGAGGATCTGCAAGGAGGAATGGCAGAGGATCCCCAAATCCAAGTGTGAAAAACTTGTTGCATCTTTCCCAAAAAGACTCGTGGCTGTATTAGATCAAAAGGGTGCTTCTACTAAATACTGAGCAAAGGGTCTGAATACTTAGGATAATGTGATATTTCAGTTTTTCTTTTATAATAAATCTGCAAAAATGTCAACAATTCTGTGTTTTTCTGTCAATATGGGGTGCTGTGTGTACATTAATGAGGAAAAAAATGAACTTAAATGATTTTAGCAAATGGCTGCAATATAACAAAGAGTGAAAAATTCAAGGGGGTCTGAATACTTTCTGTCCCCACTGTATATATATATATATATCAGTGTGATCCTATTCAATGTATTTTAACAGTTTTAATGAGGGCACAAGCAGACCTTTGTTTGACCCCGTCAAACTTAATTAATGTACTGTACATAACTTTCCCATATTCCACATAATTATTTATAAACTGTATAAGATGTTCTTATCTTATCTCTGTGATTTATATGCATTTCAAGGACTCGAAACAATTCTATGTAACTTGAATCATTTCTAATGAACTTTCACCCAGTAAAAATATCAGCATGAACCAGAGAGGTCATCTAAAGTTCAACACTTACATTCATGAAATCACTATAAAATAAGAATCTAATTTCTCTAACATTTCCCCCCTGTTTATACTCATTTATGACAGTTCTTTCAGGATTTCACCATGGTCCATCATATAGTTCACACATGAGAGTCAGGGTAAAGTTCTTATACTCGTCTTCATCTGTTTCAGAATGAAGTCCAGAATAGAGGTCATTTAGATCTTTTTGGAGAAACAAAGTCTTTGTCAAGGATGTGTCAATGAACCGTTGAAGGAGTCCTGGGACACAGAGAATGCAACAGCAACCACACAGGGTCAGTACTGTGGCTGCCATCACTTTTGAAATTGACATATTTCTCTCCAGTTTACCCCATTTACCGAACCATGTCTCAAAGAGTCTAGCTGGAGGATCTTCCACACCAGAATTTTCTGTCAGTTTATCAGACAGCATCTGCAATCCTTGCAGAGCCTTCATTATGCTACCATCGGGGGCAGTATTGTTAGGAATGAAGGTGCAACAAAAGGTTCCGAACATCTTGCACACCCCTGCCTTCTCTGCCAACAGCATATCAAGAGCAATACGATTCTGCCAGGCTGTCAATGAGGTTGCATCCAGTTGGCTGGCTACTCCTTTAAGGGCATCTCTGGTATAGTTCACAAACCTTTGCTGGTTATAGTAGATGTAGTTTATCCAATCGACATTCTTGTTAGGTTGAATCCACTAAAAGATGGAGGTAAATCCGGCGGATATCTGGTCTTGTGCTTTGAATTCATTAGGGACTCCTCGTGGTACTCCGATGGAATCCATGTAGACTTGATTGTCAAACGATCCTTGTGGTGCATTCCTTTTCATTCGGAAATGTTGTTTCTTCAACTGTGGCAACTTTATCTCATCACCTACAGGTATCATATAAAAGGAAAAAGGAGAATCAAATGGGTTAAAGCACAGCTGCCTTTCCATTTAGGAGGGAGTTTGGTCCTAAGTTTCATATCCCCGCTCATCCACCACACATCAGCTAATTGTTTCTTTTGGTTTTGAAACCAATCCTGCTGGTATGGTGGGTCACTAGTTGATATATTTTGTATGCAGAAAGTCGGGGGTAAGTCTCCTACTTGCTGTTCACTATCCTCGGTGCTGACAAAGCAGGTGAAATTCCCTGGGACCGCTCTAACAGAGGGAGGTATACTTCGCATCTTGGTGGTTGAATATAATTTCTGCTCTTTTGTACATTCAGTATTTGTGACATTTTCCTTGAACATTCTTATTATACATGTCAGGTTTGTTTCGTCAGTTAGGAAAGGAACAGTCGCTAGCTGGGGTCGTGAGTTTAATCTCACTCTGTAAATACATTTCCACATTACATATGTCCAATACTTCATACCCTTCTGAATTTGTTTCATCGTACATACATTCTGTTTCCTACATTTCTTCTCCCTCTAGTCATGCCTCCTCATCCTTTTTCAACTTGTAATATTTAACTTAAAATATTCACCCCTTTCTTTCCTACCCTCGCAATCCTTAATGTGGGGTCTACGTTGGGGGTTTCTTAACCTTTCTGTACCTTCTTTTAGCAACATACAAATTACACTACCTCTATAGCAAATGCCTTTCCTTTTTTTTTTTTTTTTGCTTTCCTTTTAGATTGGAAATGTCTTTCATCGTGGTGTGCATACTCAATAAAATCCTGGAGCCCGCAGGTTCTTTGATTCATCATATGTTTAGTGACAAAACTAGAAACCGGGGCTAGGAATCCCTTCAGGATGGCATTTTTTAGCTGCTGTTCATATGGAGTGCCATTAACTCGAATTGCTGGAACTTCAATCCCAGAGTAGTTATTTAACACTTCCCCTTGTATTCATTGGTTAGTGGCTGCCCAGTCAGCCCTTTGTTTCACACATTTCTGGCCATTTTAACGTAAGTACGGAGTAATTTAAAGCGGGGGTCCACCCACACCGCCAAAAAAAAAAAATTAAAAGCCAGCAGCTACAAATACTGCAGCTGCTGACTTTTAATACATGGCCACTTACCTGTCCCAGGGTCCAGCGATGTCAGCAGGCGACGCCGAGAACCCGCTCGGTTCTCGGCAGCTGCCGCCGCCATCCTAGGTGAGGGAATCAGGAAGTGAAGCGTTGCAGGTAGGTAGGTCAGCCTATGTGACAGATAGGTAGGTCAGCGTATGTGTCAGGTAGGTGGGTCAGTGTATGTGTCAGGTAGGTGGGTCAGTGTATGTGTCAGGTAGGTGGGTCAGTGTATGTGTCAGGTAGGTGGGTCAGTGTATGTGTCAGGTAGGTAGGTCAGTGTATGTGTCAGGTAGGTGGTCATTGTATATGTCAGGTAGGTAGGTCAGTGTATGTGTCAGGTAGGCAGGTAAGTGTATGTGTCAGGTAGGCAGGTAAGTGTATGTGGCAGGTAAGTGTATGTGTCAGGTAGGTAGGTCAGTGTATGTGTCAGGTAGGTAGGTCAGTGTATGTGTCAGGTAGGTAGGTCAGTGTATGTGTCAGGTAGGTGGATCAGTGTATGTGTCAGGTAGGTCACATGTTACAAGGGCAGGGCAAAGGGGGTGGAGTCAGGGGTGGAGCCAAGGGGGCGGCAAAATGAGGTTTCGCCTAGGGTGTCAAAAATCCTTGCACCAGCCCTGCCTTGAACCAGAATGGGTCTTTTCTGCCAATTCTTGGGAACCTGTCACCTGATAGGGACCACTCGGTCGACTGGCCTCTGTTAATGTCAATTCAGATGAAGGACTTTGGAATAAGAAATCTCGTGTGTTCTGAGATTCAACCGTACGGTAACGGTCACCGGTGGTATGGTAACTTCACAGGATATTGAGTTCCGGGTCGAAGGACCAATTTGTGAGCGAAATTCACCTGAGACCACACTCTGGATCAAGTTAAGAAGTTTTCTTTATTTGACTTGTACGAGGAGACAAGTTACAACAAAAGGACAGATATTTGCCTATTGGTTCTGACTGCCTGAACCTGTGTAATTGGGCTGCATAGACAGTCAGCCTGATAGATGCCTATCTGAACAGATAATTGCCCACTGGTTCTGACTTCTATGACCCGTGTAATAGGGCAGCATACATAGAGTTCAGCCTTATAAGCTCCTATCTGACTTGTCTGTCTAACATTTGTAAAACTTGCATTTGTATACCCTTTTACAAGCCTTATCTTAGCCATCTCTCCTAGATATTATAATTTATTATAAGATATTATAACTTTCCCATATTCAACATAATTATTTCTAAACCACCTGTATAAGATGTTCTTATCTTATCTCTGTGATTTATATGCATTTCAAGGACTCAAAACAATTCTATGTAACTTGAATCTATTCTAATGAACTTTCACCCAGTAAAAATATCAGCATGAAGCAGAGAGGTCATCTAAAGTTCAGCACAGAAATTCATTAAATGACTATAAAATAAGAATCTGATTTCTCTAACAACCTCCGCCTCAGTCGCAAGTATTTTTCAGACTCTAACAGGTTTTGTTTCTAAGATTGCCCTGTATTTGGCTCCATCCATCTTCCCATCAACTCTGACCAGCTTCCCTGTCCCTGCTGAAGAAAAGCATCCCCATAACCAGATGTTGCCACCACCATGTTTCACGATGGGCATGGTGTGTTCAGGATGATGTGCAGTGTTAGTTTTCTGCCACACATAGCATTTTGCTTTTAGGTCAAAAAGTTAAATTTTAGTCACATCTGACCAGAGCACCTTCTTCCACATGTTTGCTGTGTCCCCCACATGGCTTCTCGCAAACTGCAAGCGGGAATTCTTATGGATTTTTTACAACAATGGCTTTCTTCTTGCCTCTCTTCCATAAAGGCCAGATTTGTGGAGTGCATGACTAATAGTTGTTCTGTGGACAGATTCTCCCACCTAAGCTGTGGATCTCTGCAGCTCCTCCAGAGTTACCATGGGCTTCTTGGCTACTTCTCTGATTGATGCTCTCCTTGCCCGGCCCCGTTAGTTTAGGTGGACCACAATTTTTTAAATTATTATATATTTTTTTCTTTTTTTTAAGGATTTTTTTTTTCACACTTTGACCAGAGCAATATAATGTTGCCATAGTAACATTGTACTACTCTGGGGAAGTAATCCGTATTTTTTTTTTTACACATTATGTTTGCATATAGTAATGAACTTCATTGCTGTATGCAAGCATTTTACTGAATAGAATTAATTCATTCAGTTTGTTTTGTTGTAGTTAGCTGTGATTGGTCAGAACTAATCACATGGTACAGATAGGCTGTAATTAGCCCAGTATGTACCATGTGATCACACTGACCAATCACAGCTAGCAACACAATTGTATACAATGTATGGCTTGAAAGGAAGCCATCCATTGTTTACTGTTTTAATTGTTTACAGTTGTTTACTATTGTCAACTGTCATGTGATCTGCTGTGATTGGTACAGCGATCACATGGTACCAGTAGCGGACCAGTACAGTGGTCAGTCTTCGGCTGTGTCCGGTGGATGCAGCCGGTGACAAATTGCGCCGCTGCGTGGCCCTGCGGCCGTGCACGGGTGCAATCCTGGGGGACGTCATATGACATCCATCTGGATCAACGAGAGTCCCACCCAGCCGTCATTTTGTTATAAGCTGGATGGAAAGTGGTTAAAGGGAACATGTAACAAATATAAAATAGGTATTACCTCAATGTGGTTGCAAAAGTAGAAATACAAAATAAATCTTTATTACTAACCAGACCAGACTTCAGAGAAACTAGAGAAGAGAAGTTAGCTTAAAGATCTCTTTGCCATACTTTACTTCTGGGTCACAGGAGTGCACTTACTTTTGCTCTCCTGTGACCCAGAATCAGCCAACAACAGGCTAAGGCCCGCTGATGTCAGAGAGCATCTCCAGGCTCTGGAAGGATCCCAAACATATTGTCAGGATCCCTACAGATGCCTGATTGACATCTGGCTCCACCTTTCAGCACTTGCCTGAGAGTCGAAGCCAGCTGCACCTGCCCCCTGCTCAGAGCTAATTGAGAACTCAGTGATCAGCAGTCATGTGATCGCTCTGTTCTTGGGCTTTAATCTGACTGGGGAGAGCTGCACCATCACAGCTGTGGTGTGGTGGGCAGTAAGCACACAGAGTCCAATTTAGGCAAACGCATTACATTGTAGAAAAGTTCAACACAGCTCTAACAGACCCATCTGAAGCCACTTACGAACGATGACAGCGGTCTGAAGACTTGATGATCCTAACAGCCTCTGCAACAAGGACCGGAATGCAACCTCTGCCTGACCCATGGCTGCTGAAGTCACGTGGAGCACCAGGGTCCAATCGAACAGCTTTCCCCTTGCGATTGCAGGAAGTCAGAGAGGAACCAAATTCCTTCCCCGTTTGCATTGCCACTTTGGTCAAGCGCCACCTGCAATGGGAAATACAGACTGCACCTGCCTACACACCGATGCTGCAGCATGGAGGTGAGTATGTAGGTTTGTTTTTTTGAAAGCCTCAAACTTTTCCTTTAAGTGCCATGCATATCACTATTCAGAAGGCCTCAGTCCAAAGCTTGCTGTACAGCAATATTGTGCAATATACATGATCCTTAGGACAGGGGTCAATTACTCCATTTTTTTAAATTAAGTTTTGCAACATCTAATGAGTAAACACAATCTGCTGATGTCCTGGAAAAGTCACAGATCGGCCTTCATTGGCTAAACAGATCTTTATTCAAGAATCAACATTTTGGGAGATTACCATAAAATAGCGCCCTTTGCACAGGCTGTGTAAGCTGAGACTTCTTATAGAGGAGATGCAGACCTTACCTGTCAAAGCATGATTCACTAACAAATAACAAGCTACTTTCTAGAACGGTAATCAGATGATGGAATTTAATGCTGGGGAAGAAATGATTGCTTATTCAGCAAGGGAATATAGAATGTATGGAAATACATAAAACTATTGAAGAAGCTGGTTACACTCCAGAGCAACATGCTATAAGTAAAGTAAAACTCCAGTCAAAACATGTTTTGGAGTTATGGATAGAGCAGCGAAGGGTTAGACCAGTGGTCGCCAAATTGCAGCCCCCCAGGCCAGATGTGGCCCTTTGCTTTCCTTTAATCAGCCCCTGGGGCACTATTCCTCCTACTGACACCAACATTAGTGCACTATTATTCCCATTGACATCAATGTTGGGGCACTATTCCTCTCACTGACACCAACATTGGGGCACTATTCCTCCCACTGACACCAACATTGGGGCACTATTCCTTCCAGTGACATTAATGTTGGGACACTATTCCTCCCAACATTGGGGCACTATTCTTCTCACTGACACCAACATTGGGGCACTATTCCTCCCACTGACATCAATGTTGGGGCACTATTTCTCCCACTGACACCAACATTGGGGCACTATTCCTTCCACTGACACCAACATTGGGGCACTAGTCCTTCCACTGATACCAATGATGGGGCACTATTCCTCCCACTGACACCAACATTATGGCACTATTTCTTCCACTGATAACTATTATGGAGAACTATTTCTCGCTGACATCAATTAAACATGGGTACTATTCCTCCCATTGACACCAATGATGGGGAACTATTCCTTGAACTGACACCTACAATGAGGGAGTACTTCTCCCACTGACACAACAATAAGACACTTTTGTTTCCTATGAGACTAATGATGGGATGCTACTCCTTCTATTATCACCAATGAAGGGGCAATATTGTTCCCATTGACACCAATGATGGGGCACTATTTCTCCCACTGACACCAATGATGGGAACTATTTCTCCCACTGACACCTACGATGGATTAGTATACATCCCACTGACAGCAACGATGAGACACTATTCCTCCCACTGATACCAATAATGGGACACTATTCATCCCACTGACACCAATGAAAGGGCAGTATTCCTCCCACTGACACTTACGATGGGGAAGTATTCCTTCCACAGACACAAAAATAAAACACTTTTGTTTCCACTGAGACCAATGATGGGATGCTATTCCTTCTATTATCACCAATGATGGGGCACTATGGTTTCCATTGACACCAATGATGGGGAACTATTCCTCCCACTGACACCTACGATTAGTAAGTATACCACCCACTGACAGCAACGATGGGACACTATTCCTCCAAATGATACCAATAATGGGACACTATTCATCCCACTGACACCAATGAAAGGGCAGTATTCTTTCCGTGAAACCAACTATAGGGCACTATTCATCTCACTGACACCAATGATGGGTCACTATTCCTTCCATGACACCAGTGTTGGGGCACTATTCTTCCCGCTGGCACTAATGATGGGAAACTATTCCTTCTCCCACTGACAGAGATAGGTGGTAGGTCTTCTCATACTGGAACACACTAGACTTTCCTTACACATATTTAGCAAATTGATAAATCCTTACCCGAGAGTGGAAGTCGTAAGAAAGATCAAGGCAGGCAGAACTAGGAAAGTACACCTCACAGCCCGACTTTACTTTTCGAAGAGCAACCAGACATCGGAAATGTTGACCATCCAATGATTGAATATGTAAGGTGCACCAGAGGGAGTAAATACTGTGTATGCACATCTTCCCGCACTTTACTTACAGCAGTCTGGAGTGGAGGCACACAATGGGGCTCAGGGGACAAGATGGGAAATGGAGGAGTAACTAGAATGGAGACAAGCACCAGCCAACCGTCAAGAGATGTCCAACCTGCAAATGTAGATTTGTTTTTTCTTGTTATACAGAACTGTGTAGACCGGAAATGAATCCAGGTACAGCAACATAACTCCCAATAGAACTCCAGGCAGGCAGTATTAGGATTATGTCATCTTCTTTGCACTTTTCCCAAGTATGGAAAACATTATAAACGCCTTTCAAGCTTTGGCCAGCTCTCTTTTTTTTTCTTTTTTTTTTAAGCTACGGTATATGTTTACATTTAAAAATTTTCCCAGAAACACATCCTCAGTGGTGGAGGATTCTGCCTGTTATCTCTTTATTTTAGCAAAATGACACTTGAACTGCATTACTCAGCAAGAAATTATTTCCATGTTTTGGGAAAAAAAGGCAAGACAGAACATCTCGGTGTAAAACAGGAGGCTTGAATTTGGATGACTTAGCATGTTTTATTGCAGCTGTTAACAGCTTTAGAGCATACCTGTGGTTCTGGAAGAAATAGACAGTCAGTCAAGATAGGCATTGCCAGTGAGACCACCCATTGCTTTTGATGTGGAATAGAAACGTGCAGGGGTAGGAGGAAGAGGAGTACCAGAATGCATTCATGAATCTCTGGTCACTGTTGACACAACAGAATCCAACGGTTTTAAAGGGTCCTGATGTGCTCTGGACGTAATCTAGAAGTGCCTGCTCAAAGGTCCTAAGGACACTTTATCAGGTAGGATGAGCTTGCAGGTTTGAATAAAATTGCAACTGTGGCCAGGATTCCAACATTTAAAGTGATATTAAAGGTAGAACAGAGCCTTGAAGGCATTCTACACATGCTCAGTTTGGTGTGCATTGATATTGAGAGTTTTTTTTGGGGGGAGGGTGCATGTTATCAGCACAGGGTGAATAAGCATTGCCCAGACAGAGGATCGGGGGTCATGCAGCCTCATAGGACAGTCAGAGGAGAATGAAAACTCCTCCTACAAGCTTTAACCAGTGCTCGGCCAGATACAAGACTGCTATATACTGCTGATGAGAAAAGGTATTTAGCAGTTTATATTAACTGAAATAATTGCATTTCCATGTTCTGTGTACTGTGGGAGACCAGATATAAATGTAGCACCCTCTACCTAGGTAGGTGCTAGGAGGTTAAGATGTTTGTAGTGCAGGTAAATTAAAGCTGGAAGCCTGTTTATTTTGATCTGTGTAGGCTGGGAGTGGCTCAGAGTAGCAGCTGTGACTCACAGACAGCATCACTCCATGGTTACCTCCCTTTTGCTTCTAGAGGATTTTAGAAGAAGAGGAAGGGAAGAGAGGTAGAGCTGTTTGGGAAGTCTCAGGGATCCCTGACCAACCCCAACTAGGATTGGCAGGGGGCAGGCCTTCTTGAGATATCCAGGGTCAGCCCAGCTGGGGAGGAGTTGTCGAGTGGAAGAACTGAGGATGGAGTACTAGGCTGTCGGGGCCTTGGCGGGAGCTCCCCAGTCTGGAGGTTGGAGAATGACCCTGGGCCTTGGACTCAGTTGCAGGACTGATCCCTTCAAGAACTTATGAAGGATCTGAACAGGAGCCACAGAGAGGAGTCAGAAAGGACAGCAGGAGCTAGTACTGCCGGGCAAGTCTTCAGGTGGGAACCATTGGTTTGCAGCCAGGAGGCCTGTTGACTGACATGTGCTATCAGGAGGACTGGAGAGGCATTCCAGAGAGGACTCTGAGGACACAATCAGAGCTGGGTGTGTAGCCAGTGAGTATTGCAATGTCACAGGCAGGGAAGACAGGCAGCTTGCAGCCAGGAGGACTGACAGGGCCTGAAGAGGGCTTACTGGGCGCAGAACTCCACCTAGGACAGCTAGCACCAAAGACTTCCTATTTCTATTTTTGCTACATTAAAGGGGCCCGCAGTCCCTGCCTGCAAATGGCAGGTACTAAGGCTTGGCTGAGTCAGTGTCAGGCCTAAACATGTGCTAGCTGTGCCTGAGAAGTAAGAGGCAGCAGCTCCTCGGCTCCTCTAGGTCACAGCGCGCCGAGTCCGAGCTCCTCTAAGTCCTCCCACCTCGCCTCCGGCCGTGAGTGACGTCACGCCGCTGGGAGGGACTACGAGACTCCTCCGTGGGGGGGGGGGGTAAACAGTGAAGCTGAGGGAAGGGAGGATCCAGGAGCGCACACACTCGGCACACAAAATATGTACAGTGGCGCTGGGCACTGACATAGGTGACTAAGTGACTTGTACACACTGGCGGGCGGCCATGGCAGAACTTCACCTGCAGGCTGCGCCCCCCTCCTATAGTAAATGGTACCGCCCAGGGCACGTGCCCCTTCCGCCCCTGCCTTGTACCGGCCCTGGGCAGGACTGTGGCCATTGGGAGTGAAATATGTCCTGGCATCAGTGAAAGTGACCAGTGCATCTTTGGCATTAGGGACAGGAAGAGTGTCCTATCGTTGGTGTAAGTGGAAGAAATAGTGTCCCATTATTGATTTCAATGGGAGGAATAGTGCCCCATCATTGCTGTCAGTGGGAGGAATAGTGCCCCATCATTGGTGTCAGTGGGAGAAATAGTGCCCCATCACTGGTGTCAGTGGGTGAATAGTGCCCCATTGTTGGTGTCAATGGGAGGAATAATGTCTCATCATTGGTGTCAGTGGATTAATAGTGCCCCATTGCTGGTGTCAATGGGAGGAATAGTGTCCCATCATTGGTGTCAGTGGGAGGAATAGTGTCCCATCATTGGTGTCAGTGGGAGGAATACTGACCCATCACTGGTGTCAGTGAGCTAATAGTGCCCCATCGTTGGTGTCAATGGGAGGAATAATGTCTCATCATTGGTGTCAGTGGATTAATAGTGCCCCATTGCTGATGTCAATGGGAGGAATAGTGTCCCATCATTGGTGTCAGTGGGAGGAATAGTGTCCCATCATTGGTGTCAGTGGGAGGAATAGTGTCCCATCACTGGTGTCAGTGAGCTAATAGTGCCCCATCGTTGGTGTCAATGGGAGGAATAATGTCCCATCATTGGTGTCAGTGGATGAATAGTGCCCCATTGTTGGTGTCAATGGGGGAATAGTGTCCCATCATTAGTGTCAGTGGGTGAATAATGCCCCATTGTTGGTGTCAATGGGAGGAATAGTGCCCTGTTGTTGATATCAGTAATATGAATTATGCCTCATTGTTGGTGTCAGTGAGAGGAATAATGTGTTGCACCAATGGAAGGAAAAGTGCCCCAACGGCCAGATAAAGGTAAGCAAAGAGCTGTGTCTGGTCACAGTTTGAAGACCACTGATGTAGAGAAATAAGTCAGGGCAATTACTCTGGGGGGGTTTACTAAAACTCTGAATCTGGTGCAGCTGTCTGTGTGTAGCACCCTCTACCTTAGGTAGGTGCTAAGTGTAAGGGTTTTTTGTGTAAGCTGCCAGTGCAGGTAAATTTAGGCAGGCCTATGCTGTGAGCTAGGCCTGTTTGTTTTGATCTGGGGGGCAGGGGAGTTGTTTAGTGTAGCAGTAGGTGACTGACATGTACTTCAGTTCTTGGGCGCCTCCTCTGTCTCCAGGGAGAATGTTCTGGAAAAGGGGCAGGGCTGAGAGCTGGAGTGACATGGGGTACATGTGAGGAGCTCTGACCAATCCCCAACTAGGATTGGCAGGGGGCAGGCCTCCTACATATACCCTTGGTCAGCCTGCTGGGGGGGGGTTGTCGGCTGGGTGAACTGGATGATGGAGTGTTAGACTGTCGTGTCTGAGGGAACCCCTTTCGGGGGGGAGGAGGTCGAGAGCTGGGAGGGAGCCTTTCCCTACACGGTCATGGAGAGGTGTCCTGGAACAGGAGCTGGAGGAGACAGTTGGTCCTTACGTCCGGAGTAAAGTCATTCAGGAAGGATCCAGGGCAGATGTCGATGAGTGGAAAGCACAGTGGAGAGATTTGGAAGAGACATGCCAGGGGAGCTGGATGTAGAGTCAGAGGAAGAGACTGTGGGAGTTTGTCTCAAATTGTTGCAGCCATGAGGGCGGGCAGGATTTGCAATTCGGACTTGCTGGGATCAGTAGTCCATCACCATTTATTCTTCTCAATTAAACGGTTGCTGCCATAAAGGGGTACTGCAGGCCCCGGCCTACAAAGGGTCATCAAGTAAATTCACTGGGACTTATTCAGAGTGAGGCCTAGTCATGTTCTGATGGTGTGACAGGATTACTAAGACTTGGCAGTAAAGTAATGTGCTGGAGGAAGAAGTGTTCTGCGGTAAAAGTGTGTCAAGTTTAGGGCCAGCCATCTTGTCCTTCTGAGAAGTGTGATGCAGTTCCTTTATTCTACAAAGTACTAATTTATCCTATGGGCATTCCATGTCCCTTTCCCCCCAACCAAGTTCAATCCCCTAATAAAAACAACAAAAACAAGCAAGACACCGTTCATTGACTGGAAAGTATGTCTAATGGGGGTCTAGGAGCATTGTGAAATGTGTGGATACTGTAACATGTAGCAACCCATCGCTACATGTGTATGGTAGCCAATCAGCTTCCAACTTTTGCATGTTCAATTGAGCTTTGACAATAAAACCTGGAAGCTGATTGGTTTCTATGCAGAGCTGCACCAGATTTTACACGCCTCAGTTTTAGTAAGCCTCGGTTCACACCAGAGGCGGCACGACTTGCAGGTCGCCTCACTGAGGCGACCTGCACACGACTGCCGGGGCGACTTGCAAGACGACTTCTGTATAGAAGTCTATGCAAGTCGCCCCCAAAGTAGTACAAGAACCTTTCTTCTAAGTTGGAGCGACTTGCGTCGCTCCGATTAGAACGGTTCCATTGTACAGAACGGGAGGCAACTTGTCAGGCGGCTAGGTCGCCTGACAAGTCGCCCCCGTGTGAACCGAGCATAAATCTCCCGCTGCTTGTCATCATAGACAATGCAAAGAAGGGGCTTCCTTCGTGACCAGTAGACAAAACCTAACAGTAGTTTTAAAAGTAGTAGTTTTATGTTAGTGTGTTTTGGGCAGGCGTATACATCAGAGTTTACATCAAGTGTTTTTATAATCTGATCAAACAGGTAACCTTCTTAAAGCTGGGAAAAATATTTGGGACTTACAGACAGGAGACGTTAGGGTTAATTACTCTAGCAATGAGGCCGGGATATTTCTGGAGGTGTGCTGTGGTCTGCCTCTTGCGATAAATATAAAAGTTTATGTTGTTACTGGGTTGATTCACCGTCTTGGTTGCCAGAAGTCATAAACTGATTATTTCTATACAATACGGCCTTCAGTTCAGCCTTAGAAAACACACGCCGCCCCGTGACGTGACCTTCTCCGTGAGGTAGAGAATGCTCTGCTCCTACATTCTTCTCCCCCTCTGATTAGAATCACCTGGGCTTAGTCAATGAACTTCTGAGAAGGGTCTGGTTTGGGTCCCAATTCAAATACCTGATGTATGGTAAAGGCATGCATAATTGCACTCATTAAAAGTGTATGTATATATAACCCCCCCCCCCCAAATGTAATATATTGCAACTTGTCTCATGTGGTAGCTGCATTCATTTTCTTTTTTCTTTTTTCAGGCTTTCTTTCACTTTTTTCTACCTGGTGATCCTGCCAGTAACGCACTTCCTGTCCTTGGGTGACAACGCTCAGTCAGTGTACTGTATCTCTGGAGGAGCAGTCTTGTCACCCAGATTTGGACTAAAAATAGTTCACCCTTTGCTCCCCTTCATCCTCCATCTTAAAATTGAACCTTATTCAGAAAATTAAGTCCTGCTAGATCACTTCAATCTGGCCCCTTGTGCAGGTATAGCGATGTAAAATAATAAAAATAAGCACCTATACTGTTTAAGATCCAGTAATACACTGTCTCATCCTGCTCTGCACATGCTCATTTGATCTCTATTTTTTTTACAAAAATCAGAGCCACTAGAGGCTGATCTGCTGACAGCCTAAAGATTTACTGCTGCTCAGAGGCTTTGGGCTTCTGCAAAATGGCAGCCTCCTGCAGAAAGAAATGGGAGCAATGCTGGAGGAAATTTACAGGACACACCGATTCTGGTAGCATGATTATTAATGTGGAATGTGAGTTTCTTGATGAAAATATTATTTTTATCAAGTTGTTATGGGTGAAGTACCTCTAAGCTTTTACCTTGCCTTTGGCCCCACTTTAACTAGTTGCCGCCCGGCCACCGTCAAATGAGGGCAGAGCGGTGCGGCTCTCGTTCTGGGATGCCGTCCCAGAACGGCCGCTTTCGCGAGCCTGTGGGGCATGCAGTGTGGTAATCGTGGCCGCGCCATGTTGCTAGGACAAGGCGCGACCCTGATGTCTGTAAAGAGCTGCGTCCATGGCTCTTTAACCATGTGATCGGCTGTGTCCAATCACAGCCGGTCACATGTAAACACGGAGATGCCAGTAATCGGCGCTCCTCGCCTCACACTGACAGAGTGTGTGGCGAGGAGAGCCGATCAATGGCATCTCCTCACAGGAGACCACCACTGCCAGCAATCAGTGCCCACCACTGCCCACCACAGGTATAGTGATGTAAAATAATAAAAATAAGCACCTATACTGTTTAAGATCCGGTAATACACTGTCTCATCCTGCTCTGCACATGCTCATTTGATCTCTATTTTTTGACAAATATCAGAGCCACCAACAGTGCCCACCACTGCCCACAAGTGCCACCAATCAGTGCCCATTAGTGATGCCAGTCCGTGCTGGTTATCAGTCCCACCTATCAGTGCTGCCCATCAATGCCCATCAATTCCCCTCAGTGTCACCCATCAGTGCCACCCATCAATGCTCATCAGTGCCCATCAGTACCGCCTATCTGTGCCACCTATCAATGCCCACCAGTGCTGCCTATCAGTGCCCACCAGTGCTGCCTATCAGTGCCACCTATTAGTGCCCATCAGTGCTACCTAACAGTGCAGTGAAGGAGAAAAATTACTTCATTACAAAATTTACTGACAGAAAATATTTTTTTCCCATTTTTCCTGGTCTCTTACTTTTTATTTTTTTGTAAACAATAAAAAACCCAGCAGTGATTAAATACCACCAAAAGAAAGCTCTATTTGTGTGAAGAAAATGATAAAAATTTAATCTGGGTACAGTGTAGCATGACCGCGCAATTGTCATTCAAAGTGCGACGGCGCTGAAAGCGGAAAAATGGCCTGGGCAGGAAGGGGGTGTAAGTGCCCGGTAGGCAAGAGGTTAAAGAGGTTGTAAACCCCCAAACAAAAAAACAAAAAAAAAACCCTGCAAGACAAAGGCATAATGAGTTAGTGTGCATCACATACTAGCTCATTATGAAATACTTACCTCAGAACGATGCCTGAATCCGAGTACACGGCGGACATCTTCCACCGGAGTTACTTCCGGGTTCGTGGCTCCGGCTCTGTGATGGGCTGGAGCCACGATGAAGTCACTCCACGAGCGGGAGGTCACGGCACAAGTCCTGAAGAAAGGCACCAGCAGCCCGTTTCTACTGTGCACATGCGCCGATGATGTCGGCAGCAGCCCATATACTGAATATCTCCTGAACTGTGCAAGTTTAAGAGATATTCAAGGTACCTACAGGTAAGGCTTACCTGTAGGTAAAAGTGATGTAACAGAGTTTACCACTTTAAAAACCAAGCTTTTTCTGGCACCTTTTGTTTACAAGTTTAAGTAAGTATTTTTTGCTAGAAAATTATTTATAACCCTCAAACATTATACGTTTCTTTTTAGCCGAGACCCTAGGGAATAAAATATTCACACAGTATTTGCGCAGCGATTTTGCAAACACAATTTTTTGGGAAATAAAATACACTTTAATGAATTAAAAAAAAACAAAAGCACAATATATACACCCCAATGTTTTTTGTAAAATGTGAAAGATGATGTTACACTGAGTAAATAGATACCTAACAGGTCACGCTTTTAAATTGTGCACGCTCGTGGAAAGGTGGCAAACTACTGTACTTAAAAATCTCTGTAGGCGACATTTTAAATGCCTTTACAGGTTACCTTTTTTACACTGTCTCTTTATTTTAATTTTTTTAACCACTTGCCGACCAGCTGCCCTTATTATACGGTGACAGGTCAGCACGCTCCCGCGAGCCGTCGTAGCTGTACATCAGCTCCTTTAGGCAGGATAGCAGGAGCATGGGGGTGCCGATGCTCCTGGCCTACAGTCATGATGACCGCCGGCCACGAGCGACCGCAGGCACGAGAGGCAGAACAGGGAAGTGTGTGTGTAAACACACAAATCCCTGTTCTGCTCTGTGAGGAGAGACAGATCGTGAGTTCCTAATAGCTAGGAATCACGATCTGTCATTTCCTCTAGGTCAGTCCCCTCCCCCCACAGTTAGAAACACACACTAGGGGACACAGTTAACCCCTTGATCACCCCCTAGTATTAACCCCTTCCCTGCCAGTGACATTTTTACAGTAATCAATGCATTTTTATAGCACTGATCGCTGTATAAATGTCAATGGTCCCAAAAATGTGGCAAAAGTGTCCGATGTGTCCGCCATAATGTTGCATTCCCAATAAAAATCGCAGATCGCTGCCATTACTAGTAAAAAATTTTAAAAAATAATACAAATGTAATAAATCTATCCCCTATTTTGTAGACGCTATAACTTTTGTGCAAACCAATTAATATACGCTTATTGCGATTTTTATTACCACAAATATGTAGAAGAATAAATATCGGCCTAAACTGAGAAAAAAATAGCTTTTTTTAAAAAAAATGGGGATATTTATTATAGCAAAAGGTACATAATATTGAGTTTTTTTCAAAATTGTCGCTCTTTTTTTGTTTATAGCGCAAAAAATAAGAGATGATCAAATACCACCAAAATAGTTTTATAGTGACGCAGTGCCGAATCGCAAAAAATGGCCTGGTCATTGAGCAGCCAAATCTTCCGGGGCTGAAGTGGTTAATCAATTTTTTTCCTATTATAGGGAATGCAAACATCCCTTGTAACAGAAATAAGGATGACAGGTCCTCTTTATGGAGAGATCTGGGGTCAGAAAGATCCCAGATCTCTCCTTTACCTTTAATAGCAAAAGATTTAAAAAAAATGTTTAGTTCCACCCTGGACCAGAAGTTATGTCATGGCATCACTCCAGTCCTCCAAGGCCTTAGAGGCAATCAAAGAGGATCTACTCCTTGATCACCTCTGTGACCAGCCGGACGCACCGTCGGATCATTTCTTGGATGAGTCGGCAGAAACGGTAAGCCCGAGAAAGACCAGCAGGAGAGGGAGGGGAGGTGGCCCCTCTCGCCATTTCTGAAAGCCGCCTAGAATGCTTTTATGAGAAAGCCAGCCACCGGCTGTAAAAAACATTACCGGAGTTATGGCTGATATCTTCAGCCATAATCTAAACGTAAAACTTCAGTCATTTTTTCATCTTTCCATCTATTAAATCTTCTGCCCTTGTTGTTTTAACTTTGGATAGTAAAACATTTTTTTTCTGCCAGTAAATACCTTATACAGCCCACTTCCTGTTTCTTGTCTGGTAAAAAGCCTAGGCTTATGACATAATCCACAGCTCTCTCTCTCTCACTCTGGTGATGGGAAAGGGGATGAGTCATAAGAGGGCCAATCAGAGCGGCAGGGTTGCCGACCCGGAGGTGTGCCTCTGTGGGTCTGTGTAAATCCAAGAAGTCAACAGGCAGCAGCTTCAGCTGCCCACAGTTAAAATGGTTACAGCCAGACTCAGTGGAGGGAGATTTCTGCAGCATATTTGGCAAGTACATGTAGCCATGGCCTAATGGTGACCTCCAGAGTCAGGGAGAGCTGACCTCCATCTTCACAGTGTGGGTTACTAGGCATAGTGGGTGTGGTGTAGATAGAGTAAGTTGGGCGCCAGACACTTTGGGAATGCAAAAAGAGATTTATTGTCTCTTAACAGAACTGGGGCGAGAGGGTTAGGGCCTGAACACCCTTAGGCAGATGCAAAATACTTGACAGACTCCGAGACAAAAATAGGAATAGAAGAACAGCTTTACAGTTCAAGGGCCTTTAAGCTGAATTGCAGAAAAATTTGTATCTGTAGACCGCTGTCTCCCATAGCAACTGATCTGGTAACTTCAACTTCAAAACAGATCACAACTCACAGTATCCCGTTGTAGATCCTCTCACTGAGCTCCCAGTCTCTCACTAGACTCTTCAGATCAGCCGCTACTGGATCCCTCGAGCTCCTTCAGAACTATCCCGCTGTGGCTTCCAAGTGTCACTCACACTGTCCCACTGACTTGGCTCTTCAGCTAACCTGCTGAATCCTCTGCAAGCATCACCCACACGGTTCCGCTGGGTCCCTAGCTTGACTCGGCTGAAGCTTTCCCAACTTCTTCACTGTCCCCTGCTAGTGAAAAAGGCTGCTCTGGTACTTCTTCAGTCTTCACAGAACCTGGCCTCTGATAACAGGAGAGATTGTCCCTTGCTGGCGACTGTGTCCCCTTTACCTCTGACTCTGGCTCTCGCTTGCCTTTGGCGACAGGAGTAGTCGTCTGACGGCAACTGTTTTACTTCACCTGTGGCAAATACTTGGTTCTCCAGCCAGCAGAACCCCTTGCAATTTGGTTGGGCTCCAGCCTGAAGCCCCAACCCCGTGCTGCTTGCTTCCAACCAGGAAAGGCCTCAGACCGTCTAGCAGCCAGGTACTCCCAGATAGGCCTCAGGCTTTTGGTCTAGCAGCCGGGAGCTTTTCAACACACGTCCACAGAGACAGCTGTCCAGCTGGCACCGAACCCTGATCACCGAAAACCCTGGTTTTACCCCTCCCAAATAAATAGGCTTTCCCAGCAGGCCAAGGGCAAAGAAACCCCTTCCAATTGGCGGAGACAACCCATCCACTCTTAGTCTGGATTTACTAAGCAAGAGAGGGTGGCTATGTTCCTACATACAGTGGCATCATGGAGAACGGACTTCAGAATTAGTTGTGTACTCACTTGGGAACAGTAAATACTTTTGTGAAGTTTTATGGCTGTCACTCCTCACCTCGCTTAAAGTATATGTGAACCCTCACCTTGTAAAACAACCTATTCAGTTTAAATTAAAAATGAAAGGCAAAGCATTTGTGTATAAATAATTAATTATATTATATTATATTATATTATATTATATTATATTATATTATATTATATTATATATTGTATTATAAATACCTTTTCTCCCCTTTTATATAAGTGATCACAAACCCTCTGTTCTCAACTGCATAAGAAGCTTAGGGAGGAGAAACAGCAGCACACTGGTCTTCTTAATGCATGGCTGTGCAGGGAAGGGGTGTGTCACCACAAGTCTCATTATTGGAGGAGAGAATGCTGAGTTCCCAGCACAGCTAAAAAATTGACTATACTATGCTCACCTGCCTAGTGTGGTCAGTTTTTAGAAGGAAAGCAGAGGGACTGGCGGGAACACAACAGGGATTTCACACAAAGGGAGCAATACAAAAAGAACAGGGTATTTCTCATACAAGTACATGGTACAGCAGGCATATATCAGGAATATAAAATGTTGGGTTTACATACTCTTTAACCACTTTATCCATGGAAGGTTTTACCCCCTTCATAACCAGGCCATTTTTTGCAATACGGCACTGCGTTGCTTTTACTGACCATTGCACAATCGTGTACACTGTACCCAAACAAAATTTATGTCCTTTTTTTCCCACAAATAGAGCTTTCTTTTGGTGGTATTTGATCACCTCTGCGTTTTTTTTTTTTGCGTTATAAACAAAAAATACCGACAATTTTGAAAAAAAAACAATATTTTTTACTTTCTGCTATAATACATATCCAATAAATAAAATGTAAAAAATCTAATTTCTTCATCAATTTAAGCCAATATGTGCGGTGGGTGGTCCGGATGTAGTTAAGCTATCCATACAAGGATAGGATTTCTGCTGAATCAGACAAAATTTGTTCCTTGGTTGGCCCTGTCCGAACCACCTGGTTCTACAAAAGTCAATTTTTAAATCAATTTTTGTTGAAGGAGCCAGGTGGAAAATTCTTGGCAAGTGCCCCCCTCTGGAATTGGCAAGGGTCTGCTGCGGCCGCCGAAGACTCTTTTCTGAGTTTTCTGAATAATGGAAGGCCTGAAAACGTGACCTGTTGGGGCGCCTTGAGGACTGGAGTTGAGAAACACTGGTCTAGGCCATCTTTATGCAGAGCAACAATTCTTTTTTTCATATCCTCAGAGAGTTCTTTGCCATGAGGTGCCATGTTGAACTTCCAGTGACCAGTATGAAAGAGTGAGAGCGATAACACCAAATTTACACACCTGCTCCCCATTCACACCTAAGACCTTGTAACACTAATGAGTCACATGACACCGGAGAGGGAAAATAACTAACTGGGCCCAATTTGGACATTTTCACTTAGGGGTGTACTCACTTTTGTTGCCAGCGGCTTAGACATTAATGGCTGTGTGTTGAGTTATTTTAAGGGGACAACAAATTTACACTGTTATACAAGCTGTACACTCACTACTTTACATTGTAGGAAAGTGTAATTTCTTCAGTGTTGTCACATGAAAATATATAATAAAATATTTACAAAAATGTGAGGGGTGTACTCACTTTTGTGAGATACTGTACATCATCTGTCCTGTATAGCTCTATATACACCCACCTTCCTTCCTGTATACACTAATACCATCCACCCCCTCTATTTACACATACTGTACACCCTCCGTACTGCACAGGCCACATTTGATGGGCACAGTGAGGCTGCATATGATGGGCACAGTGAGGTTGCAATTGAAGGGCACATGTCTGCGCTTTATGTGAATGAATGAATGAATGAATGAAGGATTTGTAGAGCGCTACAAATGCGAACTGAATCGCCTCAAGGCGCTTGATGCATTCTCTGTTGCCAGCTTCTTAGAAAAGGAAGTTTTTTAGTTTTTTCCTGAAGGCCTGATGGTTTTCTTCCATGCGGATGTGGGTCGGAAGAGCGTTCCATAGTCGAGGTCCTTGGACTGCGAATCTTCGTTCTCCTTTTGCTTTGTAGCGATATTTGGGAATGATGAGGAGGTTTTGGTTAGCTGATCGAAGGCTGCGATTCGGTGTATAGTGTTTTATTTTCTCCTGGAGATATAGCGGAGCGTTTCCTTGTATGCATTTGTGGGTGAGGCAGAGGGTCTTGAATTTGATCCGATTCTTTACGGTTAGCCAGTGTAGGTACTTTAGGGATGGTGAAATAGATTCCCAGGGTTTTTTTCCTGTTAACAGTCTTGCCGCCGTGTTTTGAATGAGTTGTAAGCGCGCAAGCTGATATTGGGGTAGTTCTATGTAGAGCGAATTTGCGTAGTCGAGTCGGGAATTGATGATTGTTCCCACAACTGCCGCTTTGTCTTCTTCTGGGATGAAGGGGATGAGGCTGCGTAGGAGGCGGAGGAGATGGTGGGATCCGCTCACCACTGATCCTATTTGTGCATCCATTGTCATTCCTGAGTCAAAGATGACTCCGAGACTCTTGGCTTTGATGCTTGGAGCGATGGTCTGTCCAAGGATGGTGGGAGGTGTCCCCGGGGTCCTAATTTTTGAATTTTTGTTGGCATGTAGGAGAAGAAGTTCTGTTTTTGAACCGTTAAGTTTGAGGGAGCTGATGGTCATCCAGTCGTCAATTGAACTGAGGCATTCTTCTAATTGTTGATGATGGGTTTTTTGTCCGGTGATACGAAAGTAGAGTTGGGTGTCGTCAGCGTATGAGTGGAAACAGAGGTCCGATTTCCTGATGATATTGAGAAGTGGGCGGATGTAGATGTTGAATAGCACTGGTGACAGGGGTGAGCCCTGAGGAACTCCGCAGGAGATTGCCCGGGTTTCCGAGGTGAATGTTCCTAGTTTCACTATCTGAGAGCGATTCTCTAGGAAGGATGCAAGCCATTTTAGAGTGGCTCCTGCCACTTCTGAGAGGCGGACAAGTAAGGTATTGTGGTCCACTGTATCAAATGCTGCGCTGAGGTCCAACAGTACCAGGAGACTTGATTCTCCGTCATCTGCTGCTTCAATTGCGTCGTCCCATATTTTGAGGAGTGCTGTTTCTGTGCCATGGCCCGGGCGGAAGCCTGATTGCAGCGGGTCTAGGAGTTGGTGTGTGTCCAGGTGGCGTTGTAGCTGCAGTACTACTGCTTTCTCCATAATCTTGTAGATGGTGTTGAGGCTTGTTATCGGTCTGCGGCAGTTAGGGTCCTTAGGGTCGAGATTGGGTTTCTTCAGCAGGGGTTTGACGATGCCTTGCTTGAGGGAGGTTGGTACAGTCCCTTCTTTGAATGATTGATTTATGAGGTGTGTAAGAGTAGGGGCCAGGATGTCGGAGCATTCTTTAAGGAGTTTTGTGGGAATGATGTCGTTTGGTGATGTGCTGTCTCGAAGGCTTCTGATGATGTTTATAGTCATGTCAGCGGTGATAGGAGACAAAGAAAAATTCGGTGGTTGTGTGATGTTCGTGTTAATATCCTCTTTTTGCTTTGGTTGAATGAGGTTGGTTGTTCTTTTCTGATGAATTGATTTCCGGATGGTGTCGATTTTGTCGATGAAGTAATCTGATAATTCATTGCAGAATTCTTGAGTATTGTTTCCGGGTGGCTCTAAGCAAGTCGGGTTCATTGACTGAGTGACTAATTTCAAAAGTTCTCGCGGACGGTTTAGGGCAGTTGAGATGGTGTCCGAGAAATGTTCTTTTTTGGCTTTGAAGATTGCCTTGTGGAATTTCACAGTAAGTTCTTTGTAGGTGGTACGGTTTTCCTTGGTGGGATTTCTTCTCCATGCTCTTTCAGCTCTTCTACGTTCCTGCTTGAGTAGGGTGAGCGTGGCATTAAACCATCTCGAGTTTTTATTGCGGATAGGTGTTCTGCGTTTTGGCGCCACTGAGTCTGCTGTTTGAAGTAATACCTTGTTTAGGGAGTTGAGTGTTTGTTCCGTTGAGAGGTTTGAGTTTAGCAGAAGTATTTTGTTTGATAATGTGGTTTTGAAGAGTTCGGAGTGTAGTTTCTTCTGGGATCTATTCCAGTTTGTTGTTGTTGCCCGTTTCTGTTTTTGGGAGGTGGTGTTGATGGTGATTTGAAATTTGATAGCGTGGTGGTCCGTCCACGGTAGTGGAGTTTTGTCCAGTATGTTGATGTCCATATTCTGTTTGAAGATGAGGTCTAGAGTGTGTCCTGAACTGTGTGTGGGAGCATTTATCAGCTGTTGAAGGCCTAGTTCTTCCATTTGGTTGACGCAGGCGGTTGCAATAAAGTCTTGGGCAGAGTTTGCCCAGAGGTTAAAATCCCCAAGTACCAGAAGGTTTTTGGTTTTCAGGGTGTGTATTGAGAAGAATTCAGTGAGTGGAGTAAGGAGATTGGTCTTAGGTCCTGGTGGTCTGTAGCATAGTAGTATGTGAATGGTGTCTTGAGGTGTTGTTTGAAGATGCAGTGAGAGAGTTTCCATGAAAGGCACTGAGTTCTGTAAAGTTGGTTTGGTAAACCCAAGGTGCGATTTGAAAATCACTGCTAGGCCTCCTCCTTTTTTTCCTATTCTATGCTCAGTTAGGATACTGTAGTTTTCGGGCACCAATTCAGTTAGGATGGTGTTGCAGTCAGGTGTTAGCCAGCTTTCTGTAATGAAGAGGCAGTCAATGTTGTTTTCGATGATAAAGTCGTAAATTTCCAGCCTGTGCTTGACTGCAGATCTGGTGTTGATCATGGCGCATGCAAGTTGTTGTGATTGGATCGATGTCTCCCTGTTTCTGATGGTTGATTGTGGCTTGGTCCTTAGTAATTGTTCTTTTTTCAGTCTTTTTTGAGTGGCGGTTGGCAAAGTTGAGGCAGCGTTTCTTAGCCTGTGAAGGGCGTCTGCTGTGTATTTGAAGTTGCACATGATGAGGAGGCAGAGTTGTTGAAGGAAGGTTGATCTAATGATGATGATGATACTGATGTAGCGATGACGAGCTTGCTGGAGGATGTAGGGATCAGATGGTCACCACTGCTTCTGGAGTGGTGTGGGTGACAGGTTAAATGTGGTGCGAGGTCCTGGTGGAGGTGGAGTGCCTACCACCCTCTTGTTGATCCAGAGGAAGGCGTGTGATAATGACTAAGCCCCTCCCCTTCATGACATTGTTGAAACGGGGCGGAGCATAGGTGCCCTTAAAATGATGCCCCCCCCGAAAAAAGTTCTGTGACGCCCATGCCTGCTGGGGTACCCACTAGAAGGTAGCCTTGTCTGTCGTGAGCAGCCTAACCTGTCAATGGGCTCCTCAAATTTTCTTGCCCTCTCCCTACTTCATATAAACTTATATAAAAGTCCCAGTGCCTCTTGCATGCCTCTTTCCTTTTTTTATTGAAGTCCTCATATAGTAGTTTATCTATGTATTTAACTATTTGCTGGGAGTTAGGCTTTAAAGCACAGGAAGTAAAAAGGTACTCAGGGAAATCTTGCTGCATTTGTCTGTATATGCTGTAATAAAAGAGATTATGTGTTTTAAAAGGGAACTTTAATTTTACTATTAATTCTCTTTAAACCATAAAATGTCCCTTCCTCTACCAATTGCTTTTTTTCTTTTTTTTTTCTGTGAGCAAGAATCACAAAGGTGACTCATAAAACAAGCATGCCCTCTCTTCTCCTTCCTAGATAATTAATTTCCTCTACACCCATTGTGAGGATAAATAAATTAGGTGATTGTTTAGTGTCCCAGCAAAGCTAATGCATTTTAGAGCCGCAAAAATGAAAGGGTGCATTCCTCCGTCAATTGATTGCTGTTAACAAATATTTATTTGAGTATAATTCGTGAGAGGCTGAGAGTGAACGATGCCCTTTGAAGCTCTGTACAGAGCCTGCACATGATAAATGGCACTGTCTAAACATTCAAATACATTCTCATTATGGATGGAGGTGACGAGGCAGCTTTCACGTGCATTTTCCATAACCTCCTCGGCATTGTGCCTTCCCTGTTTGGCATGCTGCTCAACATCTAAAATCACCCCTTTTTTTAATTTGTTTAAAGGAACAGTCCATTAGACCTATTCTGTACAAAAATTGAGTTGAGGATGAAAGCACAATTTTTTGGGGTCCATTTAAAACAACACAAAATGTAAAAAGTAAAGCTTGTAGTAGTTAAGCCAGCCATAGATTTAGGTTTAGCGCCTTGAGGCGATTTAGTTCGCATTTGTAGCGCTTTACAAATCATTCATTCATTCATTGATGGAACAATTTTCTTGGTTGCAGGAAACAAAGTCACTCGATTGCCCCATCAACACAGTCAGTGTTGATGAGGTAATCTCTCCCGTGGAGCCATTGTGCTCTCCAGGCGGGGAGAACATGGTGATTACTGCCATTGGCTATAATTGACACTGGCAATAATTGCATGCAAAATCTCACAGGCTGCTTGTACCGAAGTTGATTGATTCATTAACTTGGGTACATTCTGCCTGTGCATACATAGTTCGAATATCAACCGGTTCCTGCTGAACAAGCCGAAATTCAAAGCGTCTATTGGTGGTTTTAGTCATATTCAACAGGGCATGTTCTCTAATGTTGAAGACATTTTGGAGCTTTTCCAAGCCCATTCTTCATCCCAAATGAGTGTTGGGAAAATACCCCAACACATATATCCACACATGTAGTACAGAAGCCTGGATAAATCTCCATGGAATGGCAGATGTTATTGTCCAAGAACAGGATGGGAGGTGTGAAAGTTGAGGAACCACCCTGTTTTAGTTATATGATCCATTCCTTGGTGTTAGAAAGTTTACATAGGTGGTAATCCTTCATAACAAATGGCCCAACATGGGGGGGGGGAATTATACAGAGTGACCCAACCATAGAAGGGCAAATTCTTTAGAGTGGCCCAACCAGAGGACAAATTCTACAGAATGACCCAACTACAGAAGGGCAAATTGTACAGAATGACCTAACATATGAAAGCCAATTCTACAGAATGGACCAACCATAGGACGGCAAACTCTACAGCTCAAGGTTTTTCAACCTGGAAAAGGCGATGTTAATGTCCAAGAACAGGATTGAAGGTGTGAAAGTTGTGGAACCCTATTTCAGTTACATAATCTCATCCTTTGTGTTGGGGAGTCTGCACAAAGCAAATACCCCAACCATAGAAGGGCAAATTCTACAGAATGGCCCCAATATAGGAAGGCAAATTCTACATATTGGTCCAAAAATAGAAGGGCAAATTCTACAGAATGGCTCAAAAATAGGAAGGCAAATTTTTTTTTTATAATTGACAGTTGTTATTAGGGTTATATAACTTTTCAACATAAATAAAAGAACAACAAGCACTGGAAATCTTGCAGGAATCTAATATCAATCTGTTAAGGAGTACATACATTAATTCACTTAGGTAAACAATGGTGCCTTCAAATCTGCAGCTAAGATTAGCTACAATATAATGCGTAGACTACAGGAAAATCAGACAAACTAGTTCTAAAATAACATTGCAGTAGTTTCCTGGAAAAAAACTTTCCTAAAACCTTAGGAAAAAAAACTTTCCTAATAACTTCAAACCCAAAGGGGTAGACCAGGAAGGCATATTCTAAAGAATGGCTCGAGCATAGGAGGGCAAATTCTACAGCTCATTTCTCACGGAAAATCAGATTTTATTGTCCAAGAACAGGATGGGAAGTATGAGAATTTTGGAACCACCCTGTTATAGCTACATAATACCATCCTTGGTGTTTGGGAGTCTGTATATGTGTTAATCTTTCAAACAAATGGCCCAATAAAGGAAGGTAAATTCTAGAGAATGACCCAACCAAAGAAGAGCAAATGGCCCAAAATAGAGGGGAAATTCTACAGAATGGCCCAAAATAGTTGAATATTGGTTGAACTAGATGGATTTTTTCAACCAGACTAACTATCTAATAGGAGGGGAAATTATACAGAATGGCCCAACAAGGAGGGCACATTCTACAGAATGGTCCAACCATTTAAGGGCAAATTCTACAGGTCAAGACAGTTTTTCCATACCTTGGGTTTATTTAAGGGTTTATTCACACTAAGTGTATTGGGATGGGCTGGGCAGCCATACAGTCCTTTTTTTTTCTGTGCAGTGGGTTGCGGCAGAAGCCACTGCATCCCAACATTGATGGTTGAATAGAACTTAATGAAATGTCACTTGTGACATTTAAATAAAGTTCTAGCCAAAAAAGAAATAGTAATAGGATGGGCAGTTTGGCACTGTATTATCCCAAGCGCACATCAGAGGTCATAGGTACAGCACGGCTGCTGGTGTAAATGGCCCCTAAAAAAAGGAACATTCTTTTAAGGACAGTGCAGTATGCATTTTGGGCTAAGAGGACAACTGGTTCACAAGAGGCTTGAAAGAGGCCATTTATGCCAAACTGGGACAACAGAGGTGTGGTCCTTCGACCTTCTTCCATAGATAATAGCATTTTAACATACCTTCCCCAGCGTTTTGATAACAGTAACAGTAACTGGTGGGGACGTTAAGAGCTGGTGGGGTCGTGTTTGGAAGAAAGGCTTTGTGGTGCCAGGCAGAGCCACACATTGAAGATTGCTGGAATGGGAAGGAAGGTAAGTATTAACCACGACAAGTTGCACTCGTTGGGGGTACCTGGGTAGGGAAGGGGGAATGATTTAATAAAGGACAAGTTCACTTGTTCATTAAAGTTTCAGGGTGCTCTAAAGGGGGAGAAGTACGGTAGGTGGTGCAGGTGCCCAACTTGGAGTTGTGCTTTAATATGACACTTGCACAATACACTTTAAAAACTCAAATAATGGAACAACATGCCACCTTTAGGACTCTTTTACATGTGCGGTGCCCTCTTAAGAGTGATACACAGTGGATCACTCTTCAGAGGGCATTTGAAAGGCAGTAAGGAGGCATTATTTAAACACTTTAAGCTCTAAAAATCTGCACCACCATGCCGCAATTGCTTGCATTGCATGCGGATGGGCTGCGGTCCCATCCTCTATTTAGTTTTATCAAAGCAGTTGCACCTCTTCTATACAGAGATACTTGCCTGTAACCCAATTACAGATCTACTAATGCATATGCTAAATACCTTTAGGAAAATATGGAGCAGGAAGCAAATAAAAAAGCAAAGACCTCAAAAAAGGTATGAAAACTTAAAGGTCACCCTGAAAATACACAGTCATTCCACTTTAATTCTCACTGAAGAGGCACTGCACAGGTAAAGAGCCTTTAGCCTAGTCGGAAGCAGCACGTGAAGCATGGAGATTAATGGAGGGTGCAACTCAGCAGGAAACACAAGCCAAATATTTGTTGTAACTTGATAAAAGTTGGGAAATGTAATGTTCACTGAGGTAACTCTCAATTACAATCTTAATAAAGCAATGGCTTGGCATGTCACAGCAAGGGAGGAAATGCAATACCTGGGCTGCCTTGTAATTCATATTTTTGTCTGTAGTTACATCATATTTTGTGTAATGCCTGAGAGTTAGCAACGGGTCACATTAAGGAAGGACTCCAGGTAGGGCCATTTATATCTTACCGATCCTGTAACCAGAACCCTTATTCTTGGGCTCCATTTGGCTCTTGTGCTGACCATACTCATTTCATCCAATGCACTTTGATTCCATAATGCAATCAACTGTATGAAGAAAATGATTGTTTAATAATTTGCCTGCTTTTAATTACATGTAGCGCTGGTAGATTTGTGATCTACCATCTGTTAAGTAAATTTAGTAAATTGCTCGTTAAAGGAAGTTAGATTTGCCTCTGTTCCAGCTTGGCTGACGTTGTGTGTGTTTCCATACTGAGCCGGTGGGTGTCGCTGTTACCACTGGCTAGTGTTGGAAGGGCAACGTGTCGAAGCGTATGAGTGCTCCTCTGTCCCGGAGACAACTCGGTGGAGGTGGTCCTCCGAGTTGGATTCTGAGAGAGGGTATTTATGGGACAGACTCCATGTTTTAGGGTCATTTTACAGCCACCTGCTGGCTCTCCTGGCCGACAGGTATGCGTTAGAGAGCTACCTCGTGGTCCTCCGTTCCGGAGGCCCGCGCCGCTGCGGCGCACGGGTGTGCCCAGAAGCTTGTCTGGGTTCTACCACAGCAGCCGAGGAATGGTCCTGAGCTGTCTATCCAGAGTGAAGAAGCTGGACAACCGGGGAGATCCCAGGGGAGGACCCGTCATGGAAGGATCATGCAGAGTGCTGGTCTGGAGAGGGGCCTGGTGACTCGGTTGGAGGACGTATCCTAAAGTAACTTTACAGCATAGTGTTGCCGGGTTTGGCGTAAAGGTTCAAGCACTGTGTCTGACGTTCACCGCAAACCCAATACATCCTGTGGCAGGATCGTACGGGTTCATCTCAAGCAAGTCTGTGGCAGAGACTTTTGTTTGTGCTACGTACTGGCTGCTAGGCAAGTGAGAGAGGCCTATCCAGGCGAGCAAAGAGTGTGTCCCACGAGGGGAGCGCATTCAACTGTAATATTCAACTCTAAAGGACATTTGTCAAGAATCCTACAGAAAGGTATTTGAGCTTCTTTGCAGTTTCCCTTATGCCTCTTTCCTGCTACTTCCTTCGTTAATTGTTCAATAAAGCATTGAAAACGTACTCAAGTGTTGGTGCTTATATCGTCCGGAGGTAAACTCAACGGAACCCTAGACCTGGTGGCGAGGAAACAGAGGGAAGGAGAGTGAAGATAACAAGCCTGCTTAAATCAGCAGCTCCACCGAGAGTTAGTGCTACATACATAATTTGAAAAAACAGTATTGCTGCATGTTATGATTGATTTGCTCTGTAAAAGGATGCGTAATCAGCCGAGTGATCAGACAGAGGGTAACTGTAACTTGGAGTTTATTAAATAGGGGCAGAGTTGGATTAACAATATAGACAGACTCAGAATGGCAAAATGTATGCATTCAGTACAGAACCATGTTCAAGAAATTATGTAGCTGTGCAAATCAGGGGCTCCTCAAAGAAATGTCACTGTAATTAAGAACACAAGGTACCAGCACTGCACAGTCTCTATAAGACTTTGTAGCCAGTAAGTAGTATAGTACACAGACAGATACAGACCTATCCTCTCTGACAGTGTCCCTCACAGTGAAGTCCAGGTCAGGTATGGTAACAGAGGCGATTGGCTGGAGGAGCCTCAATGCTGGTACAACAGGTGGGCGCCTGGAGGCACAGGGACATCTCACTTGAGCTGTCTTCCATAGAAGCTGTGTGCTATTGGGCTCGTACCTAGCTGCCCACACATTGGGACACAGTACTGCAGTAGCAACTGGAGAAGTGCTTTCTGCAGTGGCTGAGTCTTTCATAGAAACTGCATGCTATTGGTCTCCTACTTGGCTGCCCACACATCGAGACTAACAGTGTCAGAATAGCAATGAGTATGTAGCCACAGATACCAGAGAACAATTACGATTTCAGTAAATAGTAGAGTACACAAACAGACCTATCCTCACTGACAAGATCCCTCACAGTGAAGTCTTGGCCAGGTCTTCTAACACAGGCAGTCGGCTGGAGGAGTTTCAGAACTGGTACCAACCACAGGCATCTGACTGGAGGAGTCCAAAGACTGGTTCCACATGCAGTTAGCTGGAGGAATTTTAGGACTGGTACCACAGGCATTCGACTGGGGGAGTCTAAGGACTGGGACCACAGGCATTCGATTGGAAGAGTCTAAGAACTGGTATCAGAGACTAGAGACGCAGGGCCACTCCACTTGCGGTGCAGTGCTCTGACATCAACTGGAGCAGTGCTTTCTGCAGTGGCTGGGTCTTTCATAGAACCTGCGAACTATTGGTCTCTTACTTGGATGTCCACACATCGAGACTAACAGCGTCAGAATAGCAATGAGTATGTAGCCACAGATACCAGAGAACAACCACTATTTCAGTAAATAGTAGAGTACACAAACAGACCTATCCCCTCTGACAACATCCCTCACAGTGAAGTCTCAGCCAGGTCTTCTAACACAGGCAGTCGGCTGGAGGAGTCTCAGGACTGATACCAACCATAGGCATCTGCCTGGAGAAGTCCAAAGGCTGGTTCCACAGGCAGTCAGCTTGAGGAGTTTTAGGACTGGTACAACAGGCATTCAGCTGGAGGAGTGTCAGGGCTGGTACCACAGACATTCGGCTGGAGGAGTCCAAGGACTAGGACCACAGGCAGTGGGCTGGAGGAGTCTCAGGACTGGTATCACAGACTAGAGATACAGGGCCACTCCACTTGTAACGCAATGCTCTGACATCAACTGGAGCAGTGCTTTCTGCAGTGGATGGGTCTTTCATAGAACCTGCATACCATTGGTCTTCTACTTGGCTGCCCACAGAATGAGACTAACTGTGCTAGAATAGCAATGAGCATGCATTCAGCATAAAACCATGTTTAACAGATTATGTAGCTGTGCAAAACGATGTGACTGCTCTCAGTAAGTGACCTGGCCTGGACTTCAGCGTGAGTGATCCTGTCAGAGAAAATAGGTCTGTCTGTGTTCTGTACTATTAACTGAGATGGTGGCTGTTCTCTGGTATTTGTGGCTACAGAGTCTTATAGAAAATGTGCAGGCCTGCAACCTTGCACAGATAGTTGGCTGGAGGAGTATCAGGACTGGTACCATAGGCATCTGGCTAGAGGAATCCATAGACTGGTACCACAAAAATTCGTCTGGAGGAGTTTTAGGACTGGAACCACAGGCAGTCAGCTGGAGGAGTTTTAGGACTGGTACCACAGGCATTCAGCTGGAGGAGTTACAGAACTGGTACCACAGGCATTCCGCTCTAGGAGTCTCAGGACTGGTACCACAGGCAGTCAGCTGGAAGAGTATAAAAACTGGTACCACAGGCATTCAGCTGGAGGAGTCTCTAGACTGGTACCACAGACTGGAGATACAGGGCCACCCCACTTGAAGCTCAGTGCTCTTATATCAATTGGAGCAGTACTCTCTGCGGTGGCTTAGTCTTCCTTAGAAGCTGTATGCTATTGGGCTCGTACCTGGCTAACAGTGGAGGACACCTGGCTTCAGATCACATGCCCAACCAGCTTTACCTCATCAAGTGTGGTCTCCCTGAGCTCAAGAGGTTGGGAAACAGGAGCCCAGAGGAGCATGGAAACCCAGGGGATTTCTGGAAAAAGAGTTAAAGGAGCACACACCTGCATTTGAGCATGGCGATTCAAGGGGCACTCTGCTACAGTTCTACTAGAAATTACATAAACAGTGCCCGTTTCATCAAACCTCATCTAAAGGCTGCGGGGATGAAGAATGTCTTGAGCAATTCTTTGCAAATCCATTCCTAACCCCACCCAATTCCATCTTTGATCTGATGCCAATAAAATGACTTAATGGGAATGAACTAATTGTTAAAAGCGTTAGATATTTATAAGGTTCCCTCAAATTATCAAAACAATAGCAGATCGTGTATGATCTGTAGAAATGTCAAGACTCTTCAAGTTATTTCCAACAGGTCTGAGTCATACAAAAATATATGAAACCCAGCATCCATTGCTATATGAAGGGACTCTTCAGCTACTCGATAATACTAAGTGTACAACAAGTATATATGATGCACCATGAGGGTACCAGTAAGAAGGGCTGCTGGAATTAAAGCTAAACTCCAGCCTTCCCTTCCATCTTGATCAGATGTACAGGCTTCTCTCTTGTACAGAAATTGCTCTGATCTCACTGCACACTGTGAGCTTCTCACACTGTGCATTAGAAGCTGCAGAAAGATAGAGTCTGTCTCATGTCGTGGTTGGAGCATTTTCCAGTATTTTCAAGACCCTTCCTCCTTAGCCTGACTGTCCATGGTCCTCCCCTGGATTCTTATTATTTTAATTATGGAGGCTCAGCATCACAAGTGGGCATTACCACAGCTTCCTATTTTCCGGAAGCTATGTACAGCACCCTGCCAGCTCCTCCCACCAGCTGCGATCTGCCCGCATTGCATAGAAAAGCATAGGGTCTACAATAAGGTATGTAAGGAAAATGGAAAGGCTGACTTCATTAGAATGTTTATGAGGGGGGAAAGGGGGAGCCAAGGAAGCCAAAATAAAAGCAGTTTAAACTTCAGTTTTATTGTTAACATTTAACTATAGTCAGGGCCATCTTAAAGCGTGGGCACCCCTGGGCTGTGCCCAGGGGCCCCAGGTGCATGGGGGCCCCATGATAATTTAGCATACATCATATTTGCCAACTGTCCCAGATTTGCTGGGACAGTCACAGTCACACTTTTTACTAAGCTGTCCCACAATAGCAGTGTCCCGGGAACCAGTACTAGGCCTTCCTAACCTCACTGTGAACTGTGTCTTTCTGCCTCCTCCTGTACCGTGCCCTTTGTGTTGATTAGTCTTTGATTAATGCAATGTTTTCTCATTGTTTAAATTGATTTTTTTGAAAGTACCAATCAATATATTTTTAATTCTATCAACTAATTTCCACTATAATTCTTGAGAGTAGGTGCGTAAAATGGGGCAGGCTGGTAGGGGACCCAGTGTATTACCTTGCCCAAGGGCCCATGATGTTATTAAGATAGCCCTGACTATAGTCTATTAATCCAATGCTGATTAACTATTCTGGGTGTCGGGTTTGCCAGGGAAGATCCTTTGGTTTGCTCGTGAGGCCACACATAGATGTGGGTCCATTTTTCAGAATTTGAAAATGTTGAAATAGGTTTCATGCTTCCTTTTTTCTCTTTATTTTCTTATAAAGTGTAAGGCACCGTTCACACCTGAGTGACGATGAAGCGTCGCATTTTTTTGCACATTTTTGTGGTGCGTTTTTGGAGTAGCACCATTTATTTTGAATGGGTTTCCCTCTGCTCCAAAAACATGCCAAAGAAGCTAATGTACCAAATTTTGGCACTGAGCCAGGCACGTTTGGCGTTGGTGTTCTAATGCAAATTTTGTACATTTTGTCGCACCGCATTTAGGGTGCAATTAAGAAATAATGGCACCAAAGTGCATCACGAATTTTGTGCAATTCTGAAATCGCAAGCAGAATTGTGCAATTCTTCCCAAGATTCCAAGCTCAGGTGTAAACAGGACCTTACCTGCGAAAAATCGGGTCAGTCTATTACGTCTTCCCTTTAATACACTATAGACAGATGCTGACCTTCCTCCACTGTCAAAACAATACAGCTTGTTCAACACTGATTGGATCCATCAGAAAAGGTTATTTTATAAATTGAAAATGGGAAGTTTGACATTATTAATTCTCTAAATAATTCAGTTTAAAAAACTATCACAGCATAGTTGATTTTCAATTAATTTCTGTTAATAAGTGCATATTTACAAAGCTGTGATTGGATAGAAAGGAACAGAAGCTTGCTGATGAGGTTATCTTCCCCTTCTCTCCATTCAGAAAGCTCCAATAGTTAGACTCATAGCACTGTGCAATTCAGTAGAGCCTGGTTGACTCACAGTGATGCACATCCCTCTCCCAGGTACCCTTTCTTGGCTAAATTAAAGAAAAAAAACTGAAATTCCTATTACAGAGGATGCCTAAAATTTGACTTCCTTTCTTAGTGCAGAAAATCAGTAAGCCAATCAGATAAGCAGAAAATTACATGTAATATTACATATTTTTACTGAATTTTTATACATCATTTTTATGGAAATATCATTTTTAATAACCTTAATCTAAAACATGGCTTGTATATGGATTATTATATTTTTTTTTTTTATGATATATTTTTTCCAAAGTAAGAAGTTACCTTTTAAACTCCAAATTCTCAGGATTAATTGAAGACTAACATGGTAAAAGACTATACTACAGCTAAGTTATTGAAACAAATTTGCAGCAAAATAAATGACATTTGTTTGTGGTTGGTGAAGCATGCTGAGATGCTGGATCGTTTTTTCCACTGGAAACAGGGTTGGTTTGTCATTTTGCTGGTTTCTCCTGTCTGAAACTATTAGGTGAGACATGGAGGATGAATTGGCAGGTCTGTGCAGTTGTACCAGCAATTAGGAAAGAATCTGAGCACATTCCAGGTCTCCTGTGGAATCCATGACATCATGAATCAAAGGTCAATGACCCTGTATACTTCACTTCAACACATTTGTTCTTTATACATCCCTAGAGTACCAAGTACAAGTGAGGAGGTTTCACACAACGCTTCCTGAGAAATGTCTCCAAAAAGGAAGAGGACCTCTGAGAACATGCCATGTCCATTTAATCATAGTACAATGACTGCATGGTCATCTATCTTCTGTGAACTTCACACCTTAGAACCTTACTTTTTTTCTGTGGGGAGGTTATCAAGTGTCTGAGTATAAAGATTGATTCCCGGGCAATGGAGTGTTGTCTGCCTGACGACAAGTTACATGCTCTGAAGGAGGAGGTCCGTTTGGCCTCTGGCAAACACAAAATTCAGCTCTGAGAGCTACAGTTGCTCCTTGGTAAGCTCAATTTTGCATGCTGTATCATGCCAATGGGCAGAGTTTTTTGTCGCCAGCTGTCTGCCACCACTGCTGGGATTAGTTTGCCCAGACACTTTATTCGGCTGAATAGGGAGCGTAGGGCAGACCTGCTGGTGTGGCATGAATTTTTGAGCAATTTCAATGGCCGGTCTATCTGGACGGAAGGGCCGGTCAGCAAGTATGATCTTGAGTTTTTCACAGATGCTGCTGGTTCCACTGTATATGGAGCATTCTTAGGGGGTCGGTGGAGTGCTAAGCGATGGCCCGCTGAATGGTGGGAGGTGGGATTCCTAAAGAATTTGGTGCTTCTGGAACTTTTTCCAGTGGTGGTCACCATATCGCTCTGGGGAGAATAGTTTCGCAACAAAAAGGTTTGTCTCCACTGCGACAACTTGGGTGTAGTGTAGGTTATCAACTCTCTGTCAGGGTCCTCCTCTCCAGTTATACGTCTGTTGCAATATCTGGTCTTGTGTTGTCTTCAGCAAAATGTTTTTCTGTACGCTGTGCATATTCCTGGGGTGGAGAATACGGTGGCTGATGCTCTTTCTTGCGTTCAGTTGGACAGGTTCTGGGAGTTGGCACCTGGTGCGGAGCAACAGGGAACCCCTGTCCTCTTTGGCTGTTGCAGATTGCGTTGGAATCGCCACTGGTTTGATTCGAAGCTCCTTGAGCGAGTCGACATAGTCCTTCTACACTACGGTCTGGCGGGAATGGGGGACCTACTACAGCGGGCAGGGGTTGAGATGGACAGTTCTGAGGTCAGACATCTGGTTTGTCTGTGTTTCGCGGCTAGCGTATCTATTTCTGCTATGAAATTGGCCGGCCTGGCCTTTCTGTACAAATTGCGGGGCATTACCGATTTTACCAAAGATTTTTTGGTAAAACAGGCCCTGAGAGGTTATCGAAAGGGTGCCTATCACTTTTGATATCCTGCAATCATTGACTTTGCAGACGACAGTGTGTTTGTCCAGTTTCGAAAATTTGCTATTCCGGGCCGCTTTTGCTTTGGCATTTTATGGAGCCCTCAGGGTGGAGTTAGTTAGTCAGTCCAAGGCTGCCCAAAGGGGCTGGTCGGCAGCAGACGATGGCTCTTCTGTCATGCTTTTTATCCGTCAATCTAAGACAGATCAAGCAGGAAAGGGGGCGCATGTTAGGTTGCTGCAGATTCCTAATTCGCCCATCTGCCCTGTATCCGCAGTGGTGGAGTACTTACAGCTTCGCCCTGTAGTGGCTGGTTCATTTCTTGTCCATTCGGATGGTTCAGCTTTGTCTACTTTTCAGTTCGTGTCGGTTCTGTGGCACTGCCTCATGGCTGTCGGTCTTGAGGCCAGTAGCTATTCTTCTCATTCTTTCCGCATTGGGGCGGACACTGAGGCTGCCCGATGGGAATTGGATAACGTATCGGCAGGTGGGAGTCAGACAGGTTCAAAATTTATGTTCGTCCACACTTGATTTAATACCCCTGGGTTCACTGGGGCGTCTTGATGTTTTTCCTATTGCATGTGTAGTCGTGTTTGTTGTGGTTATGTTCTGTGTTATGCTTTATATATTTCTTTTCAGATCATGCTTGCCTCGTGTGGATCTTGGGACACTCCTTTGTTCATTGGGGGACCAATAGGGCTGATATCAGGCCTAATGGTCGTCAGCTAGGCTTCCCCAGATCTGAGGCTAACATTAGGTGGATAGACGTTATGGGGTCCTTATGGAGCAGGGTGGTCCTGGAGGTAAATAGGGTTGCGAGATGGGATAGGCCCCCCGAGATTTTAGTCCTACATGCTGGAGGCAACGATCTGGGGTTTCGGTCCAGCTGACACCTCATTTGTGACGTCAAGTTTGACGTGCTCCGACTACAGTTGGACTTTCCTCATACGGTGGTGGTGTGGTCTGACATGGTAGGTTGCACAACCTGGCATTATGCCAGGTCAGTGGCAAAGCTGAACAGGGCCAGAGTAAAGGTTAACAAGGAGGTTGGGAGATTTATAGCTCGAAACGGTGGTTTTGGAATAAGGCATCGGGAGCTGGAGGTGGATACGTGGCGGTATCTCCGCGGTGATGGGGTCCATCTGAATGTGGTGGGCACAGATCTGTGGTCCCTGGGTTTGCAAGACGGGGTACAGTGGGCATTGCGTTTTTGGCGGGGCACAAAGGTGTGAGGCTTCACACTTTGCGCCGTGGCAGTTGGGTCTTTGGAGGCATTTTTAAATAACCTGCTGTCATTAGATGATTGGGACACATCTAAGGTATGGGTCCCCAGTGGAATGGCAGTTATGGTGGATTAACAGGTAGTTACAATGGTGTATCTGCAGAATGTGGTTCGTCCCCGAGTCGGTGCAGTGCGGAAGGGACCGTGGAAGTAGTAGTAGTAGAAAATTTTGATACTTAGTGCCTCCAAGGATCGGCAACCAAAAGTGTTGTGTTTTTGTTTGGTAATATTGGTTTACATAATCGTTAATATTTAACAAAGTGGCTGTAAACTGATATTTTACTCCAACCTTTGTGTAAGTATATTTTTGGTAATTATAGTTGGGGCAATAAGATGGGGCTACAGTAATTTATGAGACAAAGAGTCAGGATACATCTGGAGTACCTTTTTCAAGTATAGCCCGAAGCAAAGAAAAAAAAATAGCGTAGGGCTGTCATGAATGGGAGCACAGGGAAGCAGGGCAAGTGGGGGTTAAAACATGTTGTTAGGCAACATGGGGCTGTAGGGGATTGGGCAGTCAGTGTGGGGGAGGGACTGCAAGAAGCCAGGAGTAAAGGAGACAAGGAGGAACCTGACATCCGGGGAGTACACGAGCAGGAGAAGCATTCCCGCCTGCCCTACATCGGTTGGTTCATTTTATGCTTGCTTGTTTTTTGTGTTTGTTTTTCTTTTTTACAAGGTACGTTTGATTGGGTCTTTGGAGGCATTTTTAAATAACCTGCTGTGATTAGATGATTGGGACACATCTAAGGTATGAGCCCCGGTGGAATGCCAGTTATGGTGGATTAACTGGTAGTTATAATGGTGTATCTGCAGAATGTGGTTCGTCCCCGAGTTAGTGCAGTGTGGCAGGGACCATGGAAGTAGTTTACGCAGGTACAAGGGAAAATTTTGATACTTAGTGCCTCCAAGGATCGGCAACCAAAAGTGTTATGTTTTTGTTTGGTAATATTGGTTTACATAATTGTTAAATTTTAATAAAGGGGCCGTAAACGTCCATTTTACTCCAACCTTTGTGTCAGTATATTTTTGGTAATTATACTTGGGGCAATAAGATGGGGGTACAGTAATTTATGAGACAACAAGTCAGAATACATCTGGGGTACCTTTTTCATGTGTAAACCTGAGAAATTCAAACAAAAAAGTTAGGCTGAACTTATTCCTGGAACCTATCAGACTCCCGTCTACCCAGCCTTATTATTGCCTCATCTAGGCCCATCCTAGCCGCCTCTGTGGCAGCACCAATGCAGAAAAAATGGGTCAAGAATAAGGAGTCAGATAAACCAATGACCCCTAAAAACTTTTTAAACACTGAAGAGAATTGATATTTGGTAAGGGGTAAACCTTCTGAGTGTATCAAGAAATTACCCGACAAGGGAGGCCTGTGGGCCATATACTTTGTAAAGACTACCAGGGGGCAGATTATGGGATCCCCGCATGGGTGAGGCTGAACCCAACACCCTTTCCCCAGCTGATCTGTCTTTGAGTGAGGTATAAACAATCGAATACCAGAACCTGAAACAGAAACATCCTGGAACCTCAACCTAGATGTACCAGACTTATTAAGGGGTACCAATTCCGACACTCGGAGTGCAGAAAAAAAGGCCAGACAAAAAGCTGCCTGAAAAATAAATGCCTCAAATTGATCATGGCACACTTGACCTGTAGACAAGCAAAGCTGTTTGAGCATTTCAATGGAGATGGGCTTACGCTTCTCAGGGACAAAAGTGCTCTTTCTGTAACCTTTCAAGGCTTGCTTGACTAAAAAGAATACATTCAATGGAGGCAAGCTATGAAGTTTGAAAAAGAAAGAAATTCCAGCCAAAATCTTAGTTATGTGGCTGTGGGACAGATGGTTGTGCATTAAAACACATAAAAAAAGACAAAACAGTACCCTCTGAGTGTTGGTAACAGTGAAAATCGAAAGTTCTATAAAAGGCCAATCATCTATTGCAAGCAGCCGAATAGTCCAACTATGTGTGAGGGGAGAGATAATTCCTGATCACCGTAGATAAGGCATCTATATCAAATTCCACAAGTGGGCTGGACACAGACATCCCTTGTGATCAGCTTGAGGAAAAAGCTGCCAGAAACGTGAAATTTGCAAATGGATAAAGCATCCACAATTATGTTACATTTCCCGGGAATGTGCTGAGCTTTTACCCATATGTTATGTTTAAACACAGTAAAACGAAATACCGAATAAACTAAATGACAGAGAGGGACTTAGAAGATAAACAATTTATGGCAAAAAGCACTCCTTTGTTATCAGTTTGAACAATTATTCGTTTGTTAGCGAAATGAGTACTCCAAAGCTCAAAAGCCGCAACAATAGGAAAAAAAATTTAACAAAACAATGTTCTTGGTAGCATTCCGAGCAATCCAAGAATCAGGCCAAGAACCACATAGCCAATGTGTGTGCCAAATGGCCGTAAACCCTTGAGAGCCCACCATGTCAGTGGAGAGCTCCAAGTCGGCTGCAAAACTTAAGTCATCCTGAAAGATCAACCGCCCGTTATACTAGTCAAAAAATTTATACCAAGCAGGGATTGAAGAACCCACAACAACAATTTGCACCTGCGAAGCATGACCAAAATGGACAATTTCAATCTAACAATCTTGTCTGCAGGCAGCCTGAACTCCATGGCTAAGGTGTCAATTGTGATGCCTAGAAAGTCAAGAGAAATTAATGGAAGAATGGTCTTTTCGACTGCCATGGGGATGCCAAAAAATGCAGAGATACTAGAAAAGAGCTGCAAAAGATAAAAGCAAAGGGGGGAACCTGCCGGACCAACAAAGAGGAAGTCGTCAAGGTAATGTACAATGCTATCAAAGACGGACTCATAAGACACCACCCATTGTAGAAAGGATGCAAAGGATTCAAAATAAGCGCATGGTAAGGAACAACCCATAGGAAGACACATATCGATAAAATAAAGATCATCAAAACAGAAACCAAGCGAGTTAAAGGATAATGGAGAAATCGGCAACAATCTAAACACAGATTTAATATCTGCCTTAGTAAGCAGAGCGCCTTGCCCAGCCACCTGCCCTTCCCTATTCTCTTTTAGGATTCTTTCCCGGACAATATCTGAAAACCTATCCACAGACCTCAAATTCTTTACCGGTTGGCAGGCTGTACCAGAAAAAAAACGGTATGGGAAAACTGTCCCTAAAACCCTCAGTTAAGAGACTGGCCCTCCCCTTGTCTGGGTAAATTGATAGCCAATGGAGCAAGTTTTCGAGCCTCACTGGAGTGCAGGCTCTTGGAAAAAATATCCTTCTGTAAGCTATTGGCACTGGGTTTTTTGAAGCACCTAGTCAAGGGGTGAGAGACAGAACAAAAAGAGCATTCATGTTTATAACGTCAAGAACTACCTCACTTACGCTGACTCTCATTAAAAGCGTAACAATACCCTTTCTTGTAAGGGGATTGGAGGCCAGGGGCTGAAGGTGATTGCTTAGGAGGAAAAGATTTTTGAGGAACAATCAAGTTCAGCCTTAGGCCAACGTCCTTCATGCCCCACTGCAAGCTAGGGTAAACCGCTAAGTTTTGACGAAAGGATTCCCCATAAAACGAACCAACCCAGACCCCCAAAATTTTTAAATGCCTCAAGGATGATTTCCAAATGCTGAAAAAGGCCGCTACAGCGGTCAGGGAATTTTTCCCCCATGATACTAGAAAAAATGCAAAAAGCCTGAACCAATTAAAAAATTACCTGGCAATAGGCCTTCTTCTATCATCCTTGGCTTTATCTTCAGATTTTCTATCAGCACGCAGAAATTCCTTAGAAGAGGGAAGTAATGATAACATATCAATAAATTCCCCATTCCATATTTTTTCTTTTACCAAAACAGGTAAATGAAAACCAAGGGGGGACAATGCACAGGGCAGAACTTCCCTAACAGACGTTTCAGGAACAACATGTTTAAATAAACCAGCTGATGGAGAAATGTCAGGTAAGCATTGTGCGACAGGTGTTTGTGAAGGAACAGATATATTAACATTAGGAGACCACACATTAGCAGGTGAAAGAACAGGAGGAGAAGAAGAGGAATGCTGGGACACTACAGTCTCAGCTATTTTAGAAAAAGAGGATACCAGAGGATCCAACAGAGGAAAAGAGCAAACAAAATTAAAATGGGGCAAACACGCTTGCAATGAGGGCACAGCGGGGGTTAAATTACCTTGCTGTTGTATAGCTGGTGCAGCCAGCAATTTGTCCTGCAGAGGGCGTCTGGATGGCCGCCCAGTGGGTTGCCCGTCAACAGGAGCAAGAGGCGGAGGCATGGCTTGACTTGGCTGAGCTGAATGCCGCCCACGACTCCCCCTATGGCCGGGCCTCTTCGGTGATGAGGAGAGAGCTCACTTGAGCCTGCCAGAGCTCCGCAATGCTGGTGGAGCGGCAACGCCTCCTTTATGCTGACGCCGGGACTCCTCCTCTTGGGGTGCCACGGCTGTGGCCAGTCCGCTGGGCAGCTGCGCCTGGGTCTGACGGCGAGGGGTGTGTGGTCATCATGGCGCTGGACCTCCGGACAACTGCTGGAAGCTCCCGGGGACTCGGCCGCTAATTTTTCCTACTCTTCAAGCAGCATTTCTTCCATATCCCCCATGGTAAGGCAGCGGCAGATCCATTCCTCTCCTCCGGTGCTCTCCACTCGCTCCAGGAGTTCCCTTAGAGGAGTCTTCAAGGTGGACCCGCAGGAGCAAAGTCCAGTGCCCAGTCAGCAGCAAGAAGCACCGGCTGCTGCTGCCTTATATAGGGTCCAGGTGGGTTCCAGCCGGTCACCTGCTTCACCTGGACCAGTCAGAGATCACCTTGTCCCAGGTAACCTGTAAATTTAAAGGGGTAGCAGCACCAGAAACACATATGCAATACAAATTACATTTTTTTATTTATTAATAAAACAGAATATTCCTAGGGGAAGGGGGGTGGCCGCGAACCCATGTGCATGGGCACAAATGAATTGCGGCCTTTTATGCCATTCTCAACATACCTTGGTGTTATGTCATCCCATACCAGCCAATCAAGATGGCCAAATACCCTACCACTGGAAGAAGATGGCAGCAGCCGCGAGGGAGCTCACAGATGTCTCATCTCTGGACCATGAGCATTTGCAGACTTTGGTGCCACTTTCATCAAATTTTCACATAAAACTAACATAAGAGCCTTACCTTGTCTTGATCTCATCCTTTTGCATTCCACTGGCACAGCAGCACTCAGACTGGGAGGGGCAACACAGTTAGCCGTTTAAGGCTCAGCTGCACCGCTCAGTGCTGCCCACCTACCAACAAAAGTTACCTGAGAGGAAGAGAGTACAATGATGACCTCTTTTGAGTGCTGCTCCTTTATTGTCCAATCACAGGCTAGGGCAAGTTCTAGACCTGACTATTTCTCACAACTGGCTGTGCTAACTGGAATGGGTGCCTGGATCACAAGACCTCTCAAGACCAGCTGAAAAGAATCAGGAATCTTTTATCAGATGAAAAATGTATTTGTATTTATTTTAACTTTGTGTTATGCTGTTTGCCTGGAGTTGGGGTTTAGGGCAGGAAAAGTCATGGTACAGTACAGATCCACTTTAATCTTTCTTTGTGCAATAATAATGAATGATCCATGAGCAAACATCATTGTACCCCTTGAAGCCCCCCCCCCCCCATCCAGAACAGGGTATACTGTATAGAGACAGGGCAAGCTATAATCAGTCTCTATATATTTCTTGTGTTTAGTGGCTCTAAAATGTATACTTATCAACCTCTACTACATATACATTAGACCTGCCGCCCACACAGATAGTTCTGCTCTTATCCAAGCCCTACAGCAAAGAATTCATGTGAAATAAGAATGGGACCCACCCAAAGCATATTTTCTTTTAATAGCTTGCCTTCATCATAATGCCTTAATGATGCCCATACTTGCATTCCAATGCTGTTTACTTGCTGGATATTTGATCCTAAATGCCTTTCACCTAACTCACAGCTTGTCAGACGCTGATTTAAAGTGGAACTCACATTTACAGCCCAGAAACTATAAAGATTTAAATTACAGATGCTTTTTCACAAATTTTATTTTGACATTCAAAAGGTGGCTAAAATGGTTGGGGTGGTGTTCTCTGTCTCCCCCATTTTGAATGATTTTAGAGCCAAGCCATGGCAACGTCCGACTCCAGGGGCATCTTAATAGCATCATGGGCCCGTACCAGCCTGCCCCAATTTACGCACCTACTCTCAAGAATAAAAGTATAAAAAGTTGATATTTTATTGGGATTTTATGTGATAGACCAACACAAAGTGGCATATAATTGTGACGTGGAAGGAAAATAATAAATGGTTTTCAACATTTTTTACCAATAAATATCTGAAGAGTGTGGCGTGCATTTGTATTCATCCCCCTTTACTCTGATACCCCTAACTAAAATCTAGTGGAACCAATTGCCTTCAGAAGTCACTTAATTAGTAAATAGAGTCCACCTGTGTGTAATTTAATCTCAGTCTAAATTCAGCTCTTCTGTGAAGCCCTCAGAGGTTTGTTAGAGAACCTTAGTGAACCAACAGCATCATGAAGGCCAAGGAACACACTAGACAGGTCATTGATAAAGTTGTGGAGAAGTTTAAAGCAGGGTTAGGTTATAGAAAAAATATCCCAAGCTTTGAACATCTCACGGAGCTCTGTTCAATCCATCATCCATAACTGGAAAGATTATGGCACAACTACAAACCTACCAAGACATGGCCGTCCACCTAAACTGACAGGCCGGGCAAGGAGAGCATTAATCAGGGAAGTAGCCAAGAGGCTCATGGTAACTCTGGAGGAGCAGCAGAGATCCACAGCTCAGGTGGGAAATCTGTCCACAGGACAACTATAATGGGGCGTACACACGGTCAGACTTTTCGTCTACAAAAGTCCGACAGCCTGTCCGACAGACTTCCGGCGGACTTGCGGTGGACTTGCGGCAGACTTTCTAACGAACGGACTTGCCTACACATGACCACACAAAAGTCCGACGGATTCGTACGTGATGACGTACACCGGACTAAAATAAGGAAGTTGATAGCCAGTAGCCAATAGCTGCCCTAGCGTGGGTTTTTGTCCGTCGGACTAGCACACAGACGAGCGGATTTCGGGGTCCGTCGCAGTTACGACGTAAAGATTTGAAGCATGTTTCAAATCTAAAGTCCGTCGGATTTGAGGCTGAAAAAGTCCGCTGAAAGTCCGGAGAAGCCCACACATGATCGAATTACCAGCCAGCTTTAGTCCGTCGGCGTCCGTTGGACTTTTGTAGACGAAAAGTCCGACCGTGTGTACGCCCCATTAGGCTAGGTTTCCTCTTTTGCAATCCCAAAGTTGCGCGATTTTGTCACAATTTTTTGCTGCGATTTAACCGTGATTTTTGCCGCAATTTTGATGCGACTTGAAACAATGCCTGTGCATTCTTGAGGTCTATGGCCCTCAAGTCGCATCAAAGTGGGACCAAAGTAGTGCAGGGACTACTTTGAAGTTGCTGCGACTTGAAGTCGCACAGATATGAACGGTACTCATTGGAAATCATGGGGAATGACTTGTCATGTGACTTTGCAGTCCCAAGTCGCATGACAAGTCTCACTAGTGGAAACCGAGCCTTAGTCGTGCACTCCACAAATCTGGCCTTTAGGAAGAGTGGCAAGAAGAAAGCCATTGTTGAAAGAAAGCCATAAGAAGTCCCATTTGCAGTTTGCGAGAAGCCATGTGGGAGACGCAGTAAACATGTGGAAGAAGATGCTCTGGTCCCACCCTGTAATCCTAACTCTCACTGTAACCCTACTATTAACCCTCCTTGTAACCCTAACACTCACTGTAACCATAACACTAATGCCCCAATAACCCTAAAACTCACTGTAACCATACCCATAATGAGGCGTACACACGGTCGGACTTTTTGGCTACAAAAGTCCGACAGCCTGTCTGACAGACTTTCTACAGACTTTCAACGGACTTTTGGCGGACTTTAAATGGACTTTCTAGCGACCGGACTTGCCTACACATGATCACACCAAAGTCCGACGGATTCGTACGTGATGACGTACACCGGACTAAAATAAGGAAGTTGATAGCCAGTAGCCAATAGCTGTCCTAGCGTCGTTTTTTGTCCGTGCGGATTTCTGGGTCCGGCGGAGTTACGACGTAAAGATTTGAAGCAAGTTCCAAATCTAAAGTCCGTTAGATTTGCGACTGGAAAAGTCCGCTCAAAGTCCGGGGAAGCCCACACACGATCGGATTGTCCGCCGGATTTGGTCCGTCGGCGTCCGTCGGACTTTTGTAGCCGAAAAGTCAGACCGTGTGTACGCCCCATAACACCCACTGTAACACTAACCCTCTTTGTAAATGTAACACTAACCCACCCTGTAACCCTAACACCAACTCACCTTGTAACCCTAACATGTAACACTAACCCTCCCTGTAACCCCAATAGTAATCCCACTGTATGCCCAACACTCACCCTTCTTGTAACCCTAACACTCACTGTAACCATAACACTACCCCCCTAAAACCCTAATGCCGCGTACACACGGTCGGACTTTTCACCTGCAAAAGTCCGACGGACGCCGCCGTACAAAGTCCGGCGGAAAGTCCGACCGTGTGTGGTCTCCATCGGACTTCCGACGGACCGTTTCGGTCGGATTTTTGCGGAAATCCGACGTACTTTAGATTTGAAGCCTGCTTCAAATCTTTACGTCGTACCTCCGCCGGACTCAGTTCCTGACGGAAAGCCCGTTCGTCTGTATGCTAGTCCGAAGGACCAGATACGACGGAGGAGCAGGTTGCTGCATCTCGCGCTCGCTGCAATAGGAAAAACAAATCTTCCTATTGCGGCGAGCGCGGGGCATACCAGGCCCTTAGGTCTGGTATGGATTATAAAGGGGAACCCCTACGCCGAAAAAACGGCGTGGGGTCCCCCTAAAATCCATACCAGACCCCGATCCGAGCACGCAGCCTGGCCGGTCAGGAAAGGGGGTGGGGACGAGCGAGCGCCCCCCCCCCTCCTGAACCGTACCAGGCCGCATGCCCTCAACATGGGGGGTGGGTGCTTTGGGGGAGGGGGGCGCCCTGCCCCCCCCCCAAAGCACCTTGTCCCCATGTTGATGAGGACAAGGGCCTCTTCCCGACAACCCTGGCCATTGGTTGTCGGGGTCTGCGGGCGGGGGCTTATCGGAATCTGGGAGCCCCCTTTAATAAGGGGGCCCCCAGATCCCGGCCCCCCACCCTATGTAAATGAGTATGGGGTACATGGTACCCCTACCCATTTACCTAGGTAAAAAGTGTCAGTAATAAAACACAACACAGGTTTTTAAAATAATTTATTAAACAGCTCCGGGGGGGTCTTCTTCCGTCTTCGGGGGTCCCTCCGCTTCATCTTCTCCCGGCTTCCGGTTGGTTCTTCTCCGCTCTCCGGCCTCTTCTCCCGGTGTCCCAGGTCGACCACGCCCCCTAAAACGTCACAGTCCCAGCATGCCCAGGGACTGTGACATCATATGGGGGCGGGGTCTCCGCCTATATAAGTCACAACGCAGCCCTCAGAGACCAGTCCAGCCGGAGAGAGCGTCGTGTCAACATCTGGGGGAAGAGAAGAGAAGAGAACACAAGAAGCCAAGAAGCCAAGAAGCCAAGAAGCCCAGAAGTCCGGACCTCCGCTAGCAAATTATTTTAAAAACCTGTGTTGTGTTTTATTACTGACACTTTTTACCTAGGTAAATGGGTAGGGGTACCATGTACCCCATACTCATTTACATAGGGTGGGGGGCCGGGATCTGGGGGCCCCCTTATTAAAGGGGGCTCCCAGATTCCGATAAGCCCCCGCCCGCAGACCCCGACAACCAACGGCCAGGGTTGTCGGGAAGAGGCCCTCGTCCTCATCAACATGGGGACAAGGTGCTTTGGGGGGGGGGGGCAGGGCGCCCCCCTCCCCCAAAGCACCCACCCCCCATGTTGAGGGCATGCGGCCTGGTACGGTTCAGGAGGGGGGGGGGGCGCTCGCTCGTCCCCACCCCCTTTCCTGACCGGCCAGGCTGCGTGCTCGGATCGGGGTCTGGTATGGATTTTAGGGGGACCCCACGCCGTTTTTTCGGCGTAGGGGTTCCCCTTTATAATCCATACCAGACCTAAGGGCCTGCGACGGGGCTCGCAAGGTTTCAATCTCGCCAAAAAAAGCGGCGAGATTGAATTCCTTTTCTAGTCCCGTCGTACCAAAGTTAGGTTCAAAATGAACGGACTTGGCCGTGTGTGGGAAAGTCCGTTCGTTCTGAAAGTCCGGCGGAAGTCCGTCGGGAAGACCGGATTCCGGAAAGTCCGGCCGTGTGTAGGCAAGTCCGGCCGTTCAGAAAGTCCGGCGGTAGTCCGCCGGAAGTCTGGCGGCAAGTACGTCGGACCTAGCTTTCTAGAAAGTCCGACCGTGTGTACGCGGCATAACACTCACTGTAATCATAACACTACCCCCCTAAAACCATAACACTCACTTTAATCATAACACTACCCCCCTAAAACCATAACACTCACTGTAACCATAACACCACCCCCCCAAAACCCTAATGATGCGTACACACGAGCGGACTTTTCAACTGGACTGGTCTGACGGACTATGCGACGGACTTTCTGCGAACTTCCAACAGACTTTCCCAACAACCAGACTTGGCTACACACGATCACACCAAAGTCCGATGGATTCGTACGTGATGACGTACGACGGGACTAAAATAAGGAAGTTGATAGCCAGTAGCCAATAGCTGCCCTAGCGTCGGTTTTTGTCCGTCGGACTAACATACAGACGAGCTGACTTTTCAAAAGGAACTGGGTCCAGCGGAGTTCCGATGTAAAGATTTGAAACACGTTCCAAATCTAAAGTCTGTCAGGTTTTCGACCAAAAATATCCACTGCAGGTCCGATGAAGCCCACACATGGCCAAATTGTCCTCCGGACTCGGTCCGTCGGACCAGTCCAGGCGAAAAGTCCGCTCGTGTGTAAGCGGCATAACATTCACTGTAATCATAACACCACCCCCCTAAAACCCTAACACTCACTGTAACCATAACACTACCACCCTAAAACCCTAACACTCACTGTAAACATAACACTTCCACCCTAACACTCACTGTACGTGTACCACTAACACTTACTATAACACTAACCCTCCCTGTAAATCTAACACTACCCCACCTTGTAACCCTAACCCTCACTGTAACACTATCCCTATTGCTTCTGTGAGCACAGGTTCACTTTAAAATGTAATCTACAATAAAAGCAAGTTATTACAGGCCTGGTTAGAGGATCATGTACTGTACATGATATTATCAAACAGAGTAATTTAATGACAATTCCTCCAGAATAATTCTGAGAAGTGAACCCTTTTCAAGGTGATGTTTGCCAGTTGTTACACAATCCTACAACTGTCACCGCATATTTCCTACCTCACCACCTGCGCAGCGTGTTCCAGGAAAAACCCTTTGTGTGGAGTGACTGGTATGGTATATATATTCTGCACAATCTTAACAGTGATAATAAAAATATCAGTGCTCAGAAGACTTTGCGGCGGAGGCTTCCCATAGTTGTCAGACAGAGTGCCAGCCAGAAAATAAACGTTTGTTCAATAAACTTTAGAGACCAAGGCTGTGGTTGCCCACCATGTTGCAATGGGTCCATCCGAATGATGGCACCCTATTGTAGAAGCTCTGACCCTTGTATCACAGACATCTCAAGTCTCCCACGACTCACGGGATACTCCCGAATTTGACGGCGGGCTCACAGACACCCGCGATCGTGCGGCACAATCTCACGCTGAGCCTGTACTTCCACTCAGCCTTGAGTAATCACAAACAGTGGGTGTCTCCCACTGTGTCATGCAGCTGCAGTCCTAAAGCGGAGCTCCGCCAAATTTTTTTTTTTAAAGTCAGCAGCTACAAATACTGCAGCTGCTGACTTTTAAAACATGGACACTCACCTGTTCAGGGCGCCCCCGATGTCGGCACCCGAGGCCAAACCGTCTCTCGGTCCTCGGGTGCTGCCGCCTCCATCTTCGGTAAGGGAATCAGGAAGTGAAGGCTTGCGGCTTCGCTTCCCGGTTCCCTACTGTGCATGCGCGAGTCGAGCAGCGCAATACAGATGGTCCCTGCTGTCTCTGGGACCTGTGTGTTTCCCAGCAGACAGGGGGGGGGGGACTGGAAGTGGCGTAAATACCCGCAGATTTTGCGGATATCTATGCCGGAAGTGGGTGCAGATACCTGTATTATACCGGTATCTGCACCCCCTCCCCCCTGAAAGGTGCCAATTGTGACACCGGAGGGGGGGAGGAATCCGATGAGTGGAAGTTCCACTTTTGGGTGGAGCTCCGCTTTAATTGTTCAGCGGCCATCCACTGTAACAAAGCCCCGCCTCCTCATCAATGATAGATGGAACACTGATTCAATTTCCCAGCATTGTATCAGTGTTCAGTTGACCGTCTATCACGGACGAGGAGGCGGGGCTTTGTTACAGTGGACGGCCGCCGAACACTTAAGACTGCAGCTGCATGACACAGCGGGAGACACCCGCTGTGTGTAATCAAGGTACTGGCGGCACTGATGAGGATACAGATGGGCACAGTGAGGCTGCATTGTTGGCACAGTGAGGCTGCAGATGGGCACAGTGAGGCTGCAGATGGGCACTGATGAGGATACAGATAGGCACAGTGATGCTGCAGATGGGCACAGTGAGGCTTCAGATGGGCACAGTGATGCTGCAGATGGGCACAGTGAGGCTTCAGATGGGCACTGATGATTATACAGATGGGCACAATGAGGCTGCATGCATTGTTGGCACAGTGAGGCTGCAGATGGGCACTGATGAGGATACAGATGGGCACAGTGATGCTGCAGATGGGCACAGTGAGGCTGCAGATGGGCACTGATAAGGATACAGATGGGCACAGTGAGGCTGCATGCATTGTTGGCACTGATGAGGCTGCAAATGGGCACAGTGAGGGTGCATTGTTGGTGAGTATGACACAACATTATCTTTTAAAGTATTATTTTATTATGGCATTATATTATTAATTATCTTTAAAATATTATTTTATTATAGTATTTTATTATGAATGGGGTGGAGTTGTCGGTACGGAGTGTGACCTCCCTGAAATGAGCTTGCCACCTCCCTGAAATTAGTTTTTGCAGGTTGGGATGTCTGGTATCATGAAATTATTTTAGTAAAACTGAATGCTAGAATGTTTTTTAAAAGGCAACATGGAGTCTGCTTAACTCCTTTATGCCTAAACCTTTTTCTCACACTTGCTGCCTACAAGTTAAAATCCATATTTTTTGCTAGAAAATTACTTAAAACCCCCAAATATATATATATATATATATATATATATATATATATATATTTTAGCAGAGGTCCTAGAGAATAAAATGGAGATCGTTGCAATACTTTGGGGTTGATTTACTAAAGGCAAAAAAACTGTACACTTTGCAGAGTGCAGTTGCCCTGTGCAAGTGCAATTGCTCCAGAGCTTAGTAAATGAGGTAAGGTTTCACTTTGCAAAGAGTACCCAATCCCGTGCAAGGAAAAATAAAAATAAAAAAACGCATTTTTGCTTGCACATGATTGGATGATAGAAGTCGGCAGAGCTTCTGCTCATTTACCAAGCTCTGGAGCAACTGCTCTTGAAGAGGGCAACTGCACTTTGCAAAGTGCACAGTCTTTTTCCTTTAGTAAATCAACCCCTTTATGTAACACCGTATTTGCGCAGCAGTCTTACAAACGCAATTTTTTGGGAAAAAAACACTTCTTTTAATAAAAAAAACAGTAAAGTTAGCCCATGTTTTTGTATATTGTGAAGGATGATGTTACGCTGAGTAAATTGATACCCAACATGTTACACTTTAAAATTGCGCATACTCGTGGAATGGCGACAAACTATGGTACTTAAAAAACTCCAAAAATATTGCTTTAAACATATTTATAGGTTACTTGTTTAGTGTTACAGAGGAGGTCCAGCGCTAGAAATATTGGTCTCACTCTAATGTTCGTGGCCATACATGTGTGGTTAGAACACTGTTTACATATCTGGGCGCAAATTGTGTATGCATTCTCTTCCTTGCGCAAGCTGGGAGTGATGGGGCGCTTGAATTTTTTTTTTTCCTATTTATTTTACTTTTCATTTTTTATTTTTATACTGTCCCTTTAAAAAAAAAATTCTTTGATCACTGTTATTCCTATTACAAGGAATGTAAACATCCCTTGTAATAGAAATAAGCAGGACAGGGCCTCTTTAATGCGAGATGTGGGGTAAAAATGACCTCAGATCTCACATTTACACTTAAAAGCAAAAAAAAATTTTAAAAATGTAATTTTTACACACACAAAAAAAAAAAATATGGGCCCTTTAACGCCAGAGGGCAGAAGTGACGTTTGACATCGCTACAGTCCTCCAAGGGTGTAGAGTCGAGTGGGGGCCATCTTGCCCTCACTCGACTTCCTGCCCATCTGCCCAGCACATCAGATCGTTTTCAATGCTACTGACGTCTCCAGTAAGCAGGCAAAACAACCGGGAAGGGGGGGGCTTCTCTCTCGCCGTCCATAACAGTGATCCTGTGGCGAGTCCACTGTCGGGACCACTTTTATCTGAAAGTGGATCGCCTGCTGTATAAAAATATATGGGGTTATGGCAGCTATCTGCTGCCATAACCACGGTATATAACGTCAAAGTAATAGGTATATATATACAGTGGGCGGTCCGGAAGTGGTTTAAAGAGTCATTGTAGTCTTCTGATGAAGATTTTTTTTTTTGTTTGTTCACTTTGCCGCATTCAAATAAAAAAAAAAATTCTAAAGTTTTCGATTTGACTGATTCAAATTTTATCGATTCGAACATTTTGAATCGAAAAAAAATCGGTGAATTCAAAGAAAATTTGAAAAAGACCTAAAATGAATTCCGAATACGAATCCGGAATATGAATACGAATTGAACCAATCAACCAAATTTAACTAAACTAAATAACTAGATTAACTAATCTAAACTAATTTCATCACATGTCTAATCTAGGAATGTGTACTGTGTACTAAAAGAGTTAACTTTTGTCTTGAATTTCCCCTGCTTTCTGTGACTGCTAGTCTCAGTACTGCTCGCTGGAGAGGAAGCTGTACCTGGGTCCTGTAACGCAAGGATCTCCCTGCTTCGCTTCATCAATTTTGTGAATCTGTGCTTCCTCCATGTCTTTTGCTGCTTCTTAACAATCCAGTCATTAGATAACCGGTCATCATGGGGGCATCTCTGACAAAGAAGCAAAGCTCAGCTCTTCTACCATGATGACCACCTCCAGAGACACAGTGTATGGTAAGTCAATGATGGTGGAGAGATGAGCTGCTGGTAATACAAGTTTTTGCCCTCTGGGTACAACATCTACAATTCAAGTCTAAGGACCTACAAGCAAGGTAAAGGATGGCTTTATGTTTGGCTCTATGCGTAAGTACTTGATAGTGTGAAAGGCATTAGGGTAGTCTAATCTCTCTTGGTACACTGATTTTATGGATTTTCTACAGCAAGGAAGTAGTCCTTTTTCTTTTTTCTTTCATCCTACGTACTTTATTTGAAGGCTTTATGTTTCTTGGACTATAGCAAGTCTTCTGACTCCTCACATCCCCCTGCTCACTATCTCCTGATCACTTTTATAGGGTTCCCAGGTTCTCCCATTCTTCTCGGGAGCCTGGATCTGCAAGAAAAAGCTTGCCCAGAGAGAACAGGAGGAACTCCTGCGACTAATGACCCCAGAATGTGTGTGGGTCTCTTTTGGCGTCACTGCTGTCATTCCTCGGCTAGCATAGCCAAGGATGCAGCTATTTAAGCATGATCTGTGCTTGAATAGATGCATTGAGAGTATCTGTTACCGGCCGGTGCTATTACAAAAGGAGCTTGATGGCCCCCTTGTGATAGCAATAAAGTAAAAAAAAAAGAAGTGCAAAAAAAATAAAATAAATATATAAAAATAATTTTTATAATGTTTTTAAAGCACCCTGTCACCTGTTTACACACCCCAAATAAAAAGTGCAGTGTAGGGCGACACGCGTATGTAAACATCAACTGAGATATCATTCTAAACATTGCAGTGAGTCTAATAATTCTCTGGCCATAATTCATGGTTAACTCTAAACTGATAACATAAAGGCTTTTAAGGCTTTGGCTGTGGAGAAGTTGGGGTACCATAGTACCCTAAGCAAAAATGTTCTATATATCAGCTTGCCAATCCTTAAATGTTATGATTGCATTTGATTTCTTTTTTTTTATCTTTTCTTTTCCATTTTTCCCTGGTGATCCTTCCAGTAACACCTGTTTTGGGGCGTCTCTACACTTAATGGAGGAGCAAGAGAGACATCTTTGGACAGCAGCATTGTCAGTCTGGGAGATGCACTGTTTCATGCACTAGTAGATTTAGATGGATTTAACTAATTAACCACTTGCCTACCGGCACTTTAACCCCCTTCCTGCCCAGGCCAATTTTCAGGTTTCAGCGCTGTCACTATTTGAATGACAATTACGCGGTAATGCAACACTGTACCCAAACAAAATTTTTTAGAGCTTTCTTTTGATGGTATTTAATCACCACTGTGTTTTTTATTTTTTCTAAAAAAATGAAAATTTTGAAAAAAAATAAACGTTTTCATAGTTTGTTAAAAAAAATTTGCAAACAGGTAATTTTTCTCCTTCACTGATGGGCACTGATAGGCTGCACTGATAAGCACTGATGAGGTGGCACTGGTGGGCACTGATTAGGAGGCACTGATGAGGCAACATGATGGGCACTGATAGGTGGCACTGATGGGCCCTGATGATGAGGACTGATGGGCAGCACTGATAGAGGACACTGATGAGGACACACTGATGGGCACTGATTGGCAGCACTGATAGGCACTGATTTGCAGCACTGGTGGGACAAGTGGTTAAAGTTGAACTCCAGCTAACACTTTTTCATCAGTTACAGTAATAGTTTTTTTTTCTCCTTTTGGGATGAAGGTTTTCCATAAAGTAATACAAGCTGACCATTGCAGGCACCCACATTGGTGTTAAATGGTTTGTCTCACCCCTCTAAGAAAAAAGGAAAGTTGAAAAATAACAGACTTACTGGCAGGATCACCAGGTGAAAATGAAGATAAAAAGCCTAAAAAAAAGAAAACGAATGCCACAACCAAATCTAAGAACCAGTAAGCTACAATATAATAAAATTTAGATTTTGAGTTTAGATATGCTTTAACTGATTCACAACACTGGATAGAAGAGAGACAATCGTCAGGAGTTCCATGTCTGTTTTAGCCCCTGTAAAAACCCAGGCACACATCTACACAGTTGCTCGGGCACTACAGCCCATGTATTCAAATGGTCTGCTGTATCCCACTAAAAACATAGGGAAAAGGTCCCTGCACCTTTTCAGAAAACTTGAACGCATAGTGCAGTGCGGTTCCCAGTGTGGGAAACCGCTCTGCATTTTTCACATGGGTGTGGGTGCCATTAGGGTTAATGCTACCCCCACACATTTCCTAAACGGCATCATGTATTTGCTGCAGGTGCTGCAAGGCATGCGATTACATGCCTTCCCGCAACCTGCACTACTGCCTAAAGGAGGAATGTTATTTGATGAACAGCTAAGACCCAACACGACAAATAAGTATTTCTGAAATTAACTATTTTTAGCAAGTATGAAGCACATTAGAAAAGGTCACACTTCGCCTTGAACTGATTGATGTGTATGATTTTTTAAAAGTGGCAGGTTCTCATTATTCTCAAATTCCAGACGCATGCTGTACCAAAATTTCTCTCTTTGGACTGCCATTGATGCCAATGTTTTTTTTTTTTTCAACTATAACTATTTTCTTCTAAATCCCATAATGAATGTTTGGCTAAAAGGCTGTGACTGCTGGCTCCGGGGATGCAAAATGAAATGGAAAGGATAACATATATCATAAAATGCTAAGGCAATGGAAAATGGCCCTAGCAAACTTATTTCTTTAATTTTTAAGGAGTACAACTTGTTTTTTTCCTGAATGGCATTATTTTACAGGGGATTTTTTTTTCTTTTTTTTGTAAAAGCAGGGTTGGTGAATCTAAATTAAGTTGCAGTTATCTGGCTTGCTTCCCAGGCTCCACTTTAAGAGAAAAAAAAGTTTCAGAGAGACAACAGAGATCTTTTGGGCTTCAGCATTCCAGACATTTGAAGATGGATTACAGCATGGAATGGTTCGGATCTTTATAGGAGTCTCCTTGGTGGTGCGGTCTTGGCTATAGGCGTTGGTCAGTCAAGTTCATCTTGTGAGGTTCTGACCTACCAGATGGTTTCCAGGCATTGACAGCTAGCTTCCTAAAAAGTCCCTATATTCATTTGGCATATTGTTCCTGAACAAGAGACTACACATTACACAATCCATAAAAAAAGCTAATTTTTTCTAATTCTTATATTTGTTTGTACCTGTAATCCAGACTAATTAAATGGCTTAAAAGGTCAAGCTATCCAAAAAGTGTTTTCTAGTTTTGGGTGGGTAAAGTAAGCCTCTGGCTTCTTGTTTTGGAACAAGACAGGAACAGTCCAACAGCAAGATCTCCCTCCATTCTCCATAAAATAAAACAAATAAAAACTCAGCAGGGAGAGTGGAATTCCCTCATAAGGGCCACAGCAGATGTGCGGGAACTCACCAGAAATCTCATCAACAGAGTTTAGAAGAGATACACTATGTGGCTAAATGTCTATGGACAACTCCATTCAAAAACTATGTGCAACACAGAAAACATGCTCTACCGCAAATTACCTGGTAGATTAGAACTGGCCAATTAGCTGAAATCACTGTTCGACCAACTTTTTCCACCTGGCGCCTTCAATTTTTCAATCAAAGAAATATGAGCCAGATAGACTCCTCCAATGGATGCATTGTAACTTCCTTCAAACTGTCCAGTTGGGTGAATTCCAGAAAAGCCATGGCATCTCCATCCTCATCCTCTTCATCCTCCATTCTCTCCACCCTTATCTAACTACCAGGGCTCTTCTACCAGCTCCGGTGCCTCAAAAAGGAATTGCTTATGGACCCTCTCGCATTTCAGACACATAGGGTGCAGTATCCCCAAGGTCTCCAAGGTGACACGTAGCAAAGCCTCTCCATGATCGGAAGCGAAGGCCTGTATTAAGTGTTTGAGGTGCCAGTTCTAGTCAAGGCATCTTCCATGGCAGGTGCTGACAAAACATAGTGATGTAGCCTCTGGTTTAGCCCTGACCACGTTGAGATAAAAACACTTCCAAACTACAGTACATTTCTATAGCCCTCCATGTTGCATTCATCAATCACAAAAAGTTACATCATCTGATCATGTGCCGGTCACTCACTTAGTCCACGCACTGACCCTTTTGATCCCTTCTTTACAGTGAATCCTGACAACTATGCCAGGTGTGCTGTGAATTTTATATAATTATTTTTGCCAAGTTATCATGGTATTCTTTTCATGTGTAAGTTAGCACCCCTCATGATTGAAGGCCATACTTCCATACCAGTCAATCAAGAGCTATGCTAGGTAAAACCCATACGGGTCACCCTTCCAAAGAGTTGAGAATAGAGTACCAACTACGGTAAACAAATATAGAAAAATTCTATATTTGGATAGGAATATAATGGAGGCACCAATTCCTGCTGCTTAGTGCTGGTTCAAGGAATCCCAGTAGGTACAGGTAAGAGATGAACTCATGGAAATTCTAAAGCATTAGCATCACAGTTCCATATGCAAAGGACAATATAAGGACTTGCCCCGAGGCTCTCACCACTCCTTGGCGTTCCCGTATGTCCACCCTGCACTGCTCTGCAGTCCTCTGCTGTATTGCCAATGGGTATAGTCCGATACTCCGTAATGGTGAAATCATTTATGTTACCAAAATAATCCAGACAACTGGCCGCTTGATTCCCGTAGTTGGTACTGGGAAGTCCACATCCCCCTGGTGCACAGTGCCTGTTGAAGCTATGCGGGCGGCCATCAAAACGCCGCCAAGATAGTGGGACATGTGTTGGCGTGCAGGGCCATGCTGATGCTGCCTACATCAATGTGTTTCGCACATGTGACCGTGTGCTTCATCAGGCCGTTCAGACATTTCTTCCCTATGCTTTTTAAAGGGGCAGTTTTTTTGTATGTAAGTGACAACTTTGTCATACCATTTTTACTGTGGGTGTTTGGTGGGTTAGAGCCAATTGGCTCTATATTTTACATAATTCAATTTATTTTTGTTTCAATAAAGAATTTTTCTATATTTGTATACCATGGTTGGAACTCTACATTCAACTCTTTGGAAGGGTGACCTGTATGGGTTTTCCCTAGCATAGCTCTTGATTGACATTGGCAAGTTGAGGAGGTACCCCGTCTTGCAGACAAATCAGTAACAGGTTATCCCCAATATATGGGTTTAGGCCCCAGTGCTTTTTATTTTTTATATTTCATACTTCCATAACGGGCCCCACATCAGAAGGATAATTTAATTTCACTTGCACTGACTACAGAGACATTTCAAGCGAAACTGCATTGATTCTTTGTACCAGCTCTTTTACATAGGTTGTACAATACATTTTACTCTCTTCAACCCAAAGGCATATAGGGAAGCTGCTGTATGCTTGAGGCCTTGCACCCTGTGGTCCAGGCCAAGTCTCCAAGATGGTCTCCTTATGCAGCAGGCCCAAAGACAGGGCCCTTGCTGCTCAGAAGGGCAAACAATACAGCCACCAGTCCACCCCTCCTACGGAACCTCCCTCTTCCAGCCACGACTGCCTCCTTTCTTGAGCTGGCTGCTCCTTCTTCCCTTTACTTCTCACTCTATACCACCCAGAAATTAAACATTCCCCATTCCCATTCACTGTAGGAGCACACTCTCACTCTCTTCTCAAGTAAATAAGACCCGTTGTATTTACTATGTTAGAACTTCCTTTACTAGAAAAATAGGCATTAAGATAGCAAAATTCCATTGTATCTTCAAAATAAAGCTCTTTGGTTGATACATGAGTAAGGCAATGGGGTTGATTTACTAAAACTGTAGAGTGCAAAATCTGGTGCAGTTCTGCATGGGAGCCAATCAGCTTCTAACTTCAGCTTGTTCAATTAAGCTTTGACAAAAAAAATCTGGAAGCTGATTGGTTTCTATGCAAAGCTGCACCAGACTTTGCACTTTTTCAGTTTTAGTAAATCAACAATGTGTCAGCAAACCTGGCAGTACTCATTCTCCCTTTTCAAGTGCTATGCTGTTACCATGCTGTGGTACACATAACTTTGTTTTGGTTTCCAACAAGTAGTAGTATGGCAACAACCTTTAGCCCCATTTCAGGCTCCCACTGTTGAGAAGTGCTTCTACAGGGAGCACCACAGAACAAAAAGAGCAGACACACCATGGCTTCTTAGCCCCTAAATGCATGTACAATTAACATTTTAGGCACCTGCATACAAGTGACCATGATGTATTTTATGCTGTAGTAAATAATTTGGGGTTACCAAACTGGCTTTATTGTCCTGCATGGGGTGACCGTTTTCTATGTCTGACTGAACCAAATTTTGGCAGCTAAAAATGTTAAATTGTATGCATGTTAATGGTGTTTTAGCTGTTTGTCTAGAGTTTGGCTTTAAAGAGAACCTGTTCTTTGCCCATTCAGGCCAAGGCATCAAGTTCGGTTTAATGGCGGTCTTACGAGCCACACATGCTCACCTTTGCTATGTTCCCTTGCTGTTCAGTTTGACTATCAGAAGCGAAGAGAGAAAACCTGTGTAAGCTTTAGATTGCGTCTAATAGCTTACCAAGGACCCATTCTAAAAATGCTAGTGACTGACACAAATGTATACTATATGGTGGCTAGTGTTTTCAGAAGGCAGCCAGCACAGTTCAGCCCTCCTTTATAGTTCTGGGGCCAATGACACTTGGCATAGCCAGTTGCATAATACCAGTGATCTTTATATTTGTCTGTAAGGGTGGCATCCTGACCTCCACTGTAAGGGAGGCATTATTCCCATTGGCAGACCAATATAGGGGGCATTTTTTTCACTGACTCCTAAAAGATATGGTTTTAGCTGGGACAGGGGAGGTTCTCCATGACTTGGAAATGATTTCAAAGGTTTGTCTGAAGTTAAAAAAAAAGGTTGATAATTGTTGAGAAGGTTGAGAGCGCTGTATGCACCATCAGCATTTCTCTGTCCTGGTCCAACACACAGCTGTATTTCTACATTCTGTATAGAAATATCTGGAATTCCCAAGCTGCCTTTAACATAGCAAACATTCCAGCTGCGTCATACCTGTTCTTCTCTCATTCCACTAATGGCAATACTTAGAAATGCTCTGTCATTCCAATGGGATTTGTATCTGCCTGAACAGAACAATTCTAACATAGCAATAACTATAAATGCTAACTCTAGCCTCACTAAAGGGCAAGAGAGTATAGAGAAAAGTTTGCATATGCGTTGTACCGCGTGGTCTGCAGATACTCTGGAAGATAAAAGCTCCACTTAAGCTCAGGTAGAGCACTTGGAAGAGGGGGTTTCCCTTTTAGGGAAACCCCCTCCCCTGCATGGATATGTTGGTTAGGGCTAGCTTAGTTGCTAAAACCGAGAGCCAGGGGCAGAGGGCGATGGTAAGAGGCTTCCCCCAGAATATTGGCAGGTAAGCTTGTAGCCTTAGGAAATGTACCCTTTAGGTTAGGCCTAGTACAAACTCAGTTGGAGAACCCACCTATGGGAACCTACAGTGAGGTCACTGGAAGGGTTGGTCAGCAATCCTATGTTAAGGTTGAACTTGAACTGTGCAGAGTTACTGATGTTGGGACTAAAAAAGCAGAGGTGAAAGGTGTTTCAGCAAAACAACTTTACATTATGTTTCTGCTACAGTAAAAATGTAAAAAAGGCTGAACGTGTGGACATTTCTTGCTTCTGGAGGTGGGCCTTGGATGGGTAGAAAGTAAATAACAAAGATGGCGGAGTTCCTCCATGTTACAGGTGTATGTATTCTGTCTAAGCCCTGCTTACAAGGTCATCCACCAATCTATAGCAAGGTGTGAGGAGGGATTGGCCATGCATTATATGTAAGTATTGGTATCCATTAACCTAAACCTATGACAACCGAACTATAGAGGCTGGTATTGTTAACTTCTTCCTGAAAATGCTACTTGCATAGCTGCTATGCTGACCATGTACTGAAGCTTTAAGATTTTTTTGTACTTGGTGCAGAGAAAGTATACAGATAAAGACAGTCAGAATCCTCTAAATTTGTCAAATCAGTGATTCAAAATATAAAAAAGCCAGAGGTTCAGCATGACAGCCAAGCAACCAGCACAGAAGGTGAGCTTAGTATTGGCAGCCTCCATGTTTTTCTCGTGACACATTTTAGTGCCAGGGTTGATCTGAATTTCTTTAAATTCAGTTTTCTGTAATCCATTGCAACCTAAATATGGGCCAAATGCAGTCATCAAATTAATTTCTTACCACCGATAACACCATATACCCATTTAACCATCTAGTGTCTCACAATAATGTCCCGCCCTCTTACCTATTTCGTTATTTGCAGTTGTCCCATGCTTTCAGGAGCCAAATACACCCCAATGACACACAGGTGGTATAACCCGATATAGAGAGGGTTGTACGCTATGAGTGCACGAAGAAGCCGACCTCTGTCCTCTACGCGCATCTCCTCCGGGTTTCATCCCCGGAGCTGTCATTGCTTTGTCAGCATTGGATGCATGATATTCGGGGGCTGGACTCGCTGCGAGACTGTCTTATACAATACAGAAAAGTCCATCTGGCATACATCACCCCGTACAGATTGCATAAGGTGAAAAGCTCCCTGACCTCCCTGAGTGCTAGAGATGTACCCAGGACGATTCACCCAGGGTGATTTTATACACATCTTCTGGTCATGTCCTGCAATTAGTGTCTACTGGTCGCAAGAAGTCTCTGTAGTACAAGACATATTGGGTATAGATATAGCTCCAACCCCGCAGATATGTTTACTGGGATTGGTAGAGGAATTAGCCCCCAGGGTGGCAGAGAGAACCCTGATAGGACTTCTACTCTTCTATGTCAGAAAAATAATCACTCTCTGTTGGAAGAAACGGGCCCCGTCCGCCCTCCTTCTGTGGAAAACACATGTCAATAACGTATTATCTCTTTGTAAGGAAACCTATCAAAATAGAGGCTGCCCAAAAAAATATGATAGAGTGTGGGCCAGATGGCTGGCTGAACCCTCCACCGCAACATCTGACTGAATAGTCTCTCAGTAAAAATGGTCCACCACCTGATGGGAGAGCCCCTGGTTTAATCTTGATGCCATGTTTTGATTGGAGGTCAGGAGTATTCTGTTCTTATCCCGGAGCAAGAGCCAACGTAGCAATAAGGTTTACTGTGCCACAGTAGGTCGGCATTTATGGGTGTTGCATTACATTGTGCCTTCTGAAACAGAGCCCTGTGTGGGTCTTGATTTACTGCTGTGGCAGGTTAATGGTTTGTTTTGTCTGTCTGTATACATTTTATGTTTTATAATCAATAAAAAGATTTAAAAAAAAAAACATTAGAAGCTGTTAGAGCTGTAGTACACTGGTACACGGCAATTGTTAGCTTGACGCGTTTCGTGGCTTGGTGCCGCTCATCAGGAGCAAGCACGTGGTGTATCTGCAAATGAGAGATGAACAACTAGATAAATAACCTTGTATCAATAGAGGGGAGGAGAATAGAGATGGACCCCCCCCCCCCCCAATAGATTACTTATAGTATATATGCAGCTGGAGGCGTAGTGTCAAGGACCACGGACCACCCAAAGGCATCATTGTCGGGAGCTCGGGAGGCTGGTCCAACAGGGACACACATCACAGGTGGCAACCCGGGCAGACCCGGGCACACAGGGCAAGGTGAACATGTGACAATAAGAGTAGGAGATGATTAGGCCAAATAAATGTAGTGCAAAATTGGTGTGAATGGGGGTGTGATGACAGTGAGGTCTGTGTCATATGGTGGGACTAATGTGTACAGAAGAAGGGGAAAAAACTGATGAGGGTGAATTAACAGGACTGAGGTGGGACAGCCAAGGCCTTAACTGACAGGTAAGAGGGTAAATTTGTCTGACAAATTAGTTTAAACCTTTTTTAACCTTTAAATGATTCATATGAATGTTCTCCACCACCACAGCATAATGTTCCCCTATAGTTTGCTCAGTAAATTGTTTTTTCTTTTTCTCTTCTCAGTAAAATGGTGAGACCAACATCTAGAGAGTTTGGAAACATTTCCACAATGCACTTTCTGCTGAGAGCAAAACTGCAATTTGCAAATAATTTGAGAATAAATATTATTTTCCAAATGCTACAAGGATGACAAAGTACATAATAGAACGAAATGATGAGGACCAGAATGAAAGTGCGAGGAGGGAGCTGTTCCCTCCAGAGTTCTCATTCCAGAAACACTCTTTCTGCTGCTTCTGGATCATCACAAAGTGTTTCTTCGCCAGCAGCATCTTCAAGTAAGAAAGTGTTACAAACCATGGCCTCCTAAAAATACACAATCCCTTCATTTATAGATAACATGACACCTGATAATCAGGAGAACAGTCATCAAGCTCTTCCAAGATCATTATTTGCTTCTGGATCATCATTGTCAATAACTGAAAATGCATATTGGCAGGAAGCTTTTACATTATTATAAGGGAAATGGGGGTGGTTACCTGTTCTCATGTATAGTTGAAATGTTCTTAACATTCTAACAAAGGTTGCAATGAACTCTTTCACTTCTTCTTCAATCTCCTATTGTAGAACTTCACTTCCACTGAGCCCTCAGTCTTTCACTAGACTTACTGATCCACTGCCACTGGAGCTCTTCCAATTTAGCACTCAGTATCTTCCTGAAGCGTCACCGCCGCTTCACCGCTGGGTCCCTGGCTTGACACTCACAGATCCCCCCTAAGCTTCACCCTTGCTGACACTTTAGGTCCCTGGCTTGGCACTCCACAAGTATCACCTCTGCTGTCCCGCTGGGTCCCTGGACTTGGCACATGCTGAAATTTTCCCACTTCTTCACCATCCCCGGCTGGCGAGAATCTGCTCTGGTACTGGCCTCAGCTTACACACAGTGGTATCTGGTGGCAAGGTGGATGGTCACTTAGTGGCGACAGCTTCCCCTTCACCCTCGACCACAAACCGTTACTTCTGGTTGGACTGCAAGCCGCTGTCCCAACCCTACGCTGCTCTCTTGCTTCTGGATAGGCCCTCAGACAGCCTAGCAGCCAGATGTCCCTGGAATAGGCCCAAGGCTTATGGCTTAGCAGCCTGGGGCATTACAACACACGTCCACCCAGACAGCCGTCCAGGTGGCACAGAACCCGGATCACCTGACTCCACTCAAATAAATAGGCTATTCCAGCAGGCCAAGGGACCCAAGAAAATCCCTGCCCATTGGCTGAGACATTCCATTCATTCCTAATCTGTCCTTGCAATGCCCTTGTCTTATCTAATACCACTGGATTAGCCACAGTGAGAGCTGATCTGCGGGTACCGCGGACTCGATGTCCGCTGGCATCCGCTGATCATCCAGCACAGAGGCAGAACGGCTATCTGCCTAGGTAAACCATTCAGATCGCCGTTCTGTTCATAGGGAAGGCATTGATCCTGTGCAAAGCAGGAACATGGATCAATGCTTTCCCCTAGTAAAAGCACCTCCCCCACAGTACACAAAACACTGGCTAGGTACACAGTTAACCCTTTGATCGCCCCTGATGTTTAACCCCTTCCCAGTCAGTGTCATTAGTATAGTGATAGTGCATATTTTTTTAGCACTGATCACTGTATTAGTGTCACTGGTCCCCATAAAAGTGTCAGTTAGTGTCCCAACTGTCCGCCGCAATATCACAGTCCTGCTATAAGTCGCTGACTGCCACCATTACTAGTAAAAATAAATTAAAATAAAAATAATAAATAAATAAAAATATCCCATAGTTTGTAGACGCTATAACTTTTGCACAAACCAATCAATATATGCTTATTGGGATTTTTTTTTACCAAAAATATGTACCAGAATTCATATTGGCCTAAATTTCTGAAGAAATTTGATTTTTTTTCATTTTTCTTTTTTATTGAATATGTTTTATAGCAGAAAGTAAAAAATATAGTTTTTTTTAAAAATTATTTTAGCACAAAAAATACATTTGGAGGTGGTCCAAATACCACCAAATGAAAGCTTTATTTGTGGGAAAAAAAGGACGTCAATTTTATTTGGGTACAGTGTTGCATGAAATGTGCACTTGTCAGTTAAACTAACGCAGTGCTGTACCGCAAAAAATGGCCTGGTCATGAAGGGGGGTAAATCTTCCAGAGGGCAAGTGGTTAAAGCAGAGTTCCGCCTGGAAAAGAAAAATTAAAAGTCAACAGCTACAACTACTGTAGCTGCTGACTTTTAATATATGGACACTTAACTGTCCAGGGAAGCCGCGATGTTGGCACCCGATCTTCGAATCGATTCAGGGGTGCTGCCGCTGCCATTCCTGGTAAGAGAACCAGGCAGTGAAGACTTTCGGCTTCACTCCTGGTTCCCCACTGCACATGCACGAGTCTCGCTGCGTGCTCTGAATGGTCCCTGCTGTCTTCTGTGACCTGTGTGTCTCCCAGAAGACAGTGGGGGGGGGATGGAGAAGGGGCCGAACATAGCGTAGTTCGTCTCACAATGTGCAGCATTCTTTTGCCAGAAGTGGGAGCAAATACCTGGATTTGACACCCCTGAAAGGTGCCAAATGTGACACCGGAGAGGGGGGAGGAATCCGATCCGTGGAAGTTCCATTTCTGGGTGGAACTCCGCTTCAAAGAAGTGAAAAAGGGTAAAGGTCAGCATTAATCAAGAGCCACACCATTGCAGGAGCTGGATGTTTGTGTTTTTTAATGTTTGGAGATCTGTACAGCCGAGACTTTGGATTACCATACTGGGATAAAACTCAGATTGAATTATTTTCATTAATTTTATTATTGATTAACTTCATACAACATTGTATATGAATGCCTTCAGTATGATATGAGGAATGGCTGATTCATTATCGATAGTGAGGCCGATATGGGATAACGCTTTGGCACAGTGTGAATGTAAAGAGTATAAACAGAACACTCATTGTGCTTTATAAAAAAACGTGCATTCAGGTCTTTCCAAAAAACAAGGGATTAATGTGATTTTAAATCAATAGTAATCTGATAACTGTGCAATCACTGAGTAAACACCTGATTAAAAGTGTTTGCTCATTTTGCTGCAGGCTTTTTTCATTTTCTAGTGAAGTTATCTCCTGAGACAGTTGATAGTCGCCCCTTGACAACTGTAGAACAACTTTCGTTTGTATCATTTTAGGACTGAGTGTCCCTTGACAGTTAAAGCGGTGTTCCACCCAAATTTTGAACAATATCTGTATGTATTCTTTTCCTTGCCTAGATGCTGACATGCCATTTAAAAAAATTTAAATTGCCGTAATTACCTTTTATTTTCCTATTCTTCTTTGCACTTCCTGGTTCTCCTCCCGTGGGAGTAGGCGTGTTTCTAGCCTCTCCCAGACTCCTGGGAGCTAGTCTCAGGCTTCCCAGGATGTCACTGAGCATGTGCGGGAACGAGCAGTGAATGCTGGGAGCACAGCATTCCCCACATCCAAGAAAAAAAATGCTTGTGGGCTTCAAATACCCACAATGAAGATGGAAACCGCCTGCAGTGAATAATATAAGTTATTCTTTCCGACGAAATCTGACACAGGCGGACATATTACACACAATATGTGAGTATGTAATGCTGAGAAGAAAAGTTTGTGAATGAACTCAAAAAAAAAAAAAGAACGATAGATAGGTGGACCCCCGCTTTAAAGCGACCCTGTCACTGTGGTAAGGGGCAGCAAGTCAAATCTTTGCTTTCGTCAAGAGGTAACACATGTCCCCTGCTATGCCCTGTGCTTCCTCCTACCAACCGCTCCTCATTTTTGCGTTCTGTAGTAATGTAGTAGGAAGCTTGAAGAGCCCAGCAGTAGATATGCTATATGACAGACCTGGAGAGTTGGAATAGCACCGGCTATCCACAGTGCTGTGGACAGAAGTTTTCAGGAAAGAAGGTAATCTGTGCAGGGAATAAACTTTTATCAATCATTTTCCAGCTAACTACACCATCCTCATAGCTGTGCATAGGGGGTGTGCCAGGTGTGCATGGGCACACTCTAATCACTATGTGCGGTGCCAATTCCCCCTACTGCCTGGGCTTCCTCCTGTGTTGGTCTCCTGCCCCGCAGTGTTCCTGGCTTCTCTCCTCTCTTCTCCCCCCAGCTTCTGTTTTAGGATGGAGAGAGGGGCAAGGGGCTAGTAAATATGTAATTTACCTGTGCCTTCCTTTTCTAAATGAACACACTCACTCACTGTAATAGAAGGAGGGGTTTTGGGGACTTTAGACGAGGAACATAAAAGGAACCAGATGTGTAATCAAAATGTTGTTTATTAAATCCGTGTATATATACAGCATATAATAACTGGTATAGTGACCATCGGCTAATCATTCGCAGTTGTATAACAGAGTATAAAACACAGCATTGTGCAATGTGTAGTAACATAAGCCAATGTTGCTCCATATGGGATCATGAATAGACAATATTACATAGCGTAAAATACATCATGTATTAAAAACATATATGTATGCATCTTGGAAAGCTCTACGTGTTTCGGGGATTATATCACCTCAGGGCCAGGAGGAGAGGTCATCATCCTCCTACTTACAAGTCTGCTCATACTATCCACACACAGTGCTGGATGGATGGAAACCATCACGAAAGTCTGTCCTGGGAGCTGTGGAGGTAGGAACCCAAGGGTGGAGCAGACCAGCAGCTTCCCAGAGGGATACGGCTGTTCGTGCTCACTTCGCTAGTGGTGTACAACAGTGACTCCAAGAGGTCTATGAAAATAAAGGTGTAGCTGCAGTATAATCAATGGTAAATACCACTGGTAGAGGAGCAAGTGTAGAATAAGGATGCACCAGGGGCCACCTCCAAACTGTATTGGTATGCTGATACCTTAAGAATTCCCTTCATTGGAACTAAGGGGCCAAGGCCAACCCCTGAAAAACAACCCCACATCATAATCCCCCACCACCAAATGATTTGGAGCAGTGCAAAAAGCAAGGTCCATAAAGACATGGATGAGCGAGTTTGGGGTGGGGGAACTTGACTGACCTGCACAAAGTCCTGACCTCAATCCGATAGAACACCTTTGGGATGAATTAGAGCAGAGACTGTGAGCCAGGCCTTCTCATCCACATCAGTGCTTGACCTCAAAAGAAGGGGCGAGAACAGGGTGGTGGGACTGTAAATGAAGCATATGATGATGATAAAGTACAAATGGTGAAGTAATTGGAAGGATTTTAATAATTGTCATGAGGTACAGTCAAAGATAGAACATGTAAAATATACAATACATAGCATTTATAGCATAATAATGTAAAACATAAAATGTTACAGGTTCATTGTCACATTGTATAATAGGCTATAACTTCCAAAATTTCACCAGGAAAGGTAAGGGTAAAAGTTGGTAATACATCCATTGGGATGGAAATATGTGACCTTACCAGGCCACAATTTAAATTAAAGTCCCAAGGGATGGACTATCAGCCTCACCAGGCCAGATGTCCTTAAAGTCCCTACCCCCTTGCCTTTGCTGAAGTGCTTGACCTCACAAATGTGCTTCTGGAAGAATGGTCAAACATTCCCATAGCCACACTCCTAAACCTTGTGGACAGCCTTCCCGGAAGAGTTAAAGCTGTTATAGCTGTAATGGGTGGGCCAACGCAATATTGAACCCTACGGACTAAGACTGGGATGCCATTAAAGTTCATGTGTATGTAAAGGCAGGCGTCCCCATACTTTTGGCAATATAGTGTGTGATGGGAGTCACTTTGGGCGGGGGGGCTTGTAGAACCCAGCTTACCTTAGAGAGTTCTGAAAACTCCTTGTCCAGCTCCCCCCGGCCCCTCCTATGTGTAAGTGATCCTGTGCCTATTAGGGGCACAGGGTGACCGAGAACCCCAGTCGGGTCTGCACTAACCAGACTCCCAGTACAACCACACCGGACTCAGCATTTTGTGTTACCCCTGTTATCCAGGGTTCTATATGGGTGGTTTGTGTTGAAAAGAATGAAGAGGTTCTTTCACTTGGGACAGTAATATTTCTGAACAATATCCCTGAAGAAATACATGAAGATAAATTAATTCCACCTTTCCAACTGTTGGAATGTTGTATGAGCTTGGTCTCATAGACTGTTGTATACTTTTTTTTTAGATTGTTTGAGGTGTGGCTGTATCACATTGTTCTATAGTTTCTGTCTGCCTTGGGAGCAAAGTATTATGGGATGTATATGCTTATGTGGCTTGGCTTACATGTTAATGAAACCCCTGTCAGCTATTAGATGCCAGAGGGGAGGGTGGGGGATGGGGTTGATTTCTCCGGAAGCCACTCCTAAAGACTGTCTACTGTTGGAAAGTTGAATATACTTGTGTGTCATGTTAATGGAGGAGGTAAAGTTTACCCCACTCTGTGACATTATGCAAAGAAGGGGGATTGTCCCCTGAGTGTATATCTCTTTGTGCCTGTGTTTGAATAAACAGTCTTATGATCATCTTCACCCTACACTGATGTCTCGGCAAGTGACTGGGTGGGCTATGGGTTTGTGTAGCGTGCTGGTATTGGGCAAAGGAAGCTTGTACGGTGGACATACTCTTCTTGCGTAGGGGGGGGGGGGGTCCGTCACATAGTGTATATAAAAAATAAATTAAATATAGTTAACATAGTTAAAATCCAACAATCTTTATTACACAAGGTGTTCTAATATTAAAGGGGTGTTCCGGCCGCGATGTGTTTTTTTCTAAAGTCAGCAGCTACAAACACTGTAGCTGCTGACTTTTAATAAGGACACTTACCTGTCCAGTGATGTTGCCCCCCCCCCAGGCCGATCCATCCATCATCCATCCCACCATCTTGCGGCTTCACTGCCCGTTTCCTACTGCGCATGCGCGAGTCGTGCGGCGCTTTGTGAATGGCCCCGTTGTGTTCTGGGACACACACATGTCCCAGAAGGCAACAGGGCAGCTCGCCGAAGAGGAGGAAGCGCCGCGGAATAGGAAGAGGCAGATTAGGAAGACTGCCTAGCAACAGGGGTTTCTGGTAAGTTAAAATTTGTATTTTTTTTCTTTTTTTAATTTTTTAAAGAATATTAATGCTATTTTTTTTTTAGGGTGGCCCTCCGCTTTAACAACCAAGTATATGATGATCTAATTCATAGCAAATAGCGGGACATAATATAAGGCAGTAAAAATAAATGGTCTACGCGTTTTGCAAAGCTTCCCACTTCGTTAGGACCATCTGTGCCTTTATGAACAATCATCATTAGAAAAGAACTTGTACTGAAAAAGAAAACAAAACAGATGGTCCTGATGAAGCAGGAAATTTTAGAACGCCTTGTGTAATAAAGATTGGTGCACCAATACCGGTATCGGCGGTGCGATACTGAGCATTTGCATGAATACATGTACTCATGCAAATGCTCCGATACTAAAACCGATACCTTGGTTCAACCAGTGAACTGCTAAACAAAGTCTCACTGGAGGGAGCTGAAATCCTGCTGTCAAAACCGGACCGCACATATGTGAACCCGGTCTTACAGTTCTTCATAATTATAAAGAAACAGTAATAATTTTTCATTAGTCTAAGAAAACTGTTACATGACACTAAAAATGGGTATCGGTAATGGTGTCAGCGAGTACTTGAGCAATATTATCAGTACTCGTACTTGGTCTTAAAAAACTGATATTGGGGCATCCCTACTTCATACATGTAGCACTGACCCCCGAAGGAGGTGCTGATCATTTATTTGGGCCTGTACTCTGCTATCACGTCCCCTTTATTTGACTCAGTCCCCTTGACACAGCTGTGGTGTAATGTTAGTGTGTGGTATAAACTTAAAGACAATTTCACAATATATAATATAATATAATATAATATAATATAATATAATATAATATACCTTTTTTGTCTTTACCTTTAACCTCCAGCTTCCACCTGATCATCAATTCAAAGGAAACAACACTCCACACAGAAATACTTAAACAAGAATAATGTTTTACTGTATCTACTTCAATATAATGATTACAGCAGTTGCACTGTCAGACAAACGTAGTGCGACAGCCAACAGATTTAATTCACAAAAGTACTACACAAATGGAAATTAATTCAATCAACTTCTTAGAAATGCGTCTGTGATATGGGACCCATGGCAGAGTGAACTGACTTCACTATGAGCACTGTCCCACTCTCAGCACGCTTTGTTTTTGTGGAAGAGACAAATGCTATTTTAACAAAACATAGCACAATCCCTAGGGAGCTCCCACTGCTTGCTACTACAATAACTCTGAGAGATAATAAAATGCAAAGCCTTTCATTATATGAGACAGTCTTTCTTTTCTTCTTTCTTCTGCTAGCTATGTGTAGGTTTAATTGTAATCCAGTGGTTAACAACTCCCGAGTCAAAGCAAACTGAATGTTGAATTAGTGTTGTGGTATAACAGTACTGCAACTATCTCAGTGCAAATAACAGTGTCAGAATTGTAATGAAGTACAGGCTTGAGGCCTGTATTGAACTCAGTCTTAATTCTTTGAATTTCCTCCGTGGGACTACAGGTCCCAGCAACACTGTGTTATAGGTGAAAATGTGTAAAAGTGCGTCAGTGAAACTTTGGGCATCAGCCCTCTCACCCAACCAGGTCTGCAATGTAGAACAATTCTGCTCTGATGCACAGGGTCCTGTTTCCGGCCGGCCGACACTGCTACTCTGCTCAGCAAGATGCTCTGGGACTCTCAGATGGCTCCGACAGGCTTCACTGGATCCTCCTCAGCTCTACCTCGCCGTCAGTCCAGCTCACTGATGTGCTGCAGGGTCGCTGGTCGGATCGCTCCGCAATGGGTGTAGGCTGCGCTTCGCTGGAGACCCTTCACACAGATCCTCACAGGCTGGCCATGCGTTCCAAAGAGACCTAAGATGGCCGCTCCCAGCCTTTTTATAGCCTTCCCAGAATGCAGTTCAGTCTCTTGATGTTCATGGGAGGTCACTAGGCATTGTGGGTAGGTCAAGTTAATGTCCAAAGTAAACAAAACAAATCATTTCCTGTCATCTTCTTCAATAAAGAAATACAATGCAGTTTGTTCCCTATTTTGACCGCTAGATGGTGCTATATACTAAGCTATAACATAACATTAAATTATTTAACAAAAAATGTGACTGCTACATACACCATTTATTGATAAATTAAAACAAATAATACACTCACAAACCAATGTAAAAAACAAGCTCATCAATACAATCCAGAAACCGGTATGCCAGGACCACTTCACCAACTTATTATCGAGAGAAGAAGCCATGCAGGTCTACAAAGCAAAGGCTAGTGCATTTCAAGGGGTATCCCCTCTTCTTCAGAGATAAAACTGGATTGCATTGATGAGCGCCCTTTCTTTTGTCTTTACAATATATGTGGTCATATTTTATGATAAGATAAATGACAGCAGGAAGCAATAATTTTGCTATTTGTCTCCACCATCTGTAGTTATGTCCCTGCCTGGAATAAAGACTTCCAGAGCAACACAAATATGTAGATTTAGTGATGTAGTCCGAGTCCGGTATCAAACAGACAAACATTTAATGCCATCAGTGTAAAAATAGAGTGTCTACCCTCAAAATGTATGTGATGGAAAAACAAATATTTTATTCCCAAACTGTCTGTATGATTGTGGTAAATCTAATCTCTGATGTCCAGGAAAAAGACCCTCCAGAAATTCCATAGGGAGTTAGGTATTGTCTCCAGGAGCTGACCGAGGTGCTGAACTGACACTTGCACACCATGACTCCTTCTTGGCCTAATTTATTAAAGTGTCTATTGGAAAACTGTTCTTTTTTTACACTTACCAAATTATACATTCCTTCTTCTATTATAGCGTCAGTCCAATTTATAGTATCCTAGCTTTTGGTGGATACTGGATAGTAAAACCAGCTGGACAATGACCTATAAACAGTATCTCAGGGACTCTCACTTATGGAATTTGTGCTTATTTAATATTATGAAAAATGTAATAGGAGAAGCTGGAACACACATAGATAGGAGAAAATAATTCCTAGGTACACAGAAACAGAGTCTGGAATTGCTATTAGGCTAAGTTTAGACATGCATTTAAAACAAGTGGCAGCTTATTTGGCTTTTTTAATGCCCCCCTTAAGCTGCAATGGCAGTAGACGGGGGTGTGCACATGCTGCGGCCGCAACAGAGATATCCAACAGAACACAACCAAGTCAAGAGAATGGGAAAGTGCCATAAACACCACAAAACCGCATGCAATGTACGAGGTTACAGCACCTTTTTTTTGTTACAAAAATGGGACTAAAACAGACAACTACCTCTGAAAAGCAATTCAGACTCTGATAGGTTAGGTGCTCACTTAAGCTTTAGTGCAGTGGTCTCCAAACTGCGGCCTGGGGGGCAGATGCGGCCCTTTGCTTGCTTTTATCCAGCCCTTAGGGCACTGTTCTTCCCCCTGATTCAAGGCACTATTCCTCCTATTGACACCAACAATGAGGCACCGTTCCTATCAATGACACCAACAGTTAGGCAAAATTCCTCCCACTGACACCATCAATGGGGCACTATTCGTTCCACTGACACCAACAATGGGGTGCTAGACCTCCCATTGACAGCAACATTGGAGCGCTAATCCTCCCACTGACACCAACGATTGAGCACTATTCCTTCCACTGACACCAACAATGGAGCACTATGAGAAACATTCAGTTCACTACGTTTATTTAGCACAATAGGGAAGGGTTTTGGAGGGTGGAGGGTGGACGGTACTTGTTGAGAATGGTACTATTAACCTTATGTATTGTTTGTGGGTTTTGCATATTAATTTCCCTATCCTCAAATATGTAATCTACGTATGTAATGTATTCTACTCTGTTGAATGGTATTCTGTAACTCTAATTTATCTTTTACAACAATAAAGCACCACTGTTTTTGTTAAAAAAACAATGGAGCACTAATCCTCCCACTGACACCAACGATTAAGCACTATTCCTTCCACTGACACCAACAATGGAGTGCTAATCCCCCCACTGACACCAACGATTGAGCACTATTACTTCCACTGACACCAACAATGGAGCACTAATCCTCCCACTGACACCAACGATTAAGCACTATTCCTCCCACTGACAGCAACAATGGAGCACTAATCCTCCCACTGACACCAACGATTAAGCACTATTCCTTCCACTGACACCAACAATGGAGCACTAATCCCCCCACTGACACCAACGATTGAGCACTATTCCTTCCACTGACACCAACAATGGAGCACTAATCCTCCCACTGACACCAACGATTAAGCACTATTCCTCCCACTGACAGCAACAATGGAGCACTAATCCTCCCACTGACACCAACGATTAAGCACTATTCCTCACACTGACACCAACGATTGAGCACTATTCCTTCCACAGATACCAACGATGGAGCACTATCCCTTCCACCAGTACCAACAATACCAATGATGGGGCACTATTCTTCCTACTGATCACAGGTACTATATACATTTTTCACGGGCCACCAAGCCTGAGGCATTGTTTACTCCCACTGATGTGAGGCATTTTCTATTCTCACTGACCACAGTCTGGCCCCCCAAAAGCCTGAAGGACATAAAACTGGCCCTTTGTTTAGAAGGTTTGGTGACCCCTGGCTTAGAGTATCAAAGACACACAAGAATCCAGGGGCTAACTCAGAAGGCAAGGATCTGCTTATGAGTAAAAATATCCCGTTTTGGTGAATTATAATGTCTAGGAAGATGTATTCTCTTTTTATTGTGCATTGACTGAATTCCAAAAAGTTGCGATGATAAAATATCACTATGGGGTGAATTATAATGTATTGGAAGATGCATTTTTTTTTTATTGTGCATTGCATTTTGATTCCTCCTGAAAATTGATTTCTGATTCCTCCTGTATTGAATTGCATTGTAACCGTACTGTTTGCCCTAATGTTGCAAAGCGCTGCGCAAACTGTTGGCATTATATAAATCTTGTATAATAATAATAATGATTTAAAGTGTAAAAAATACTTACAGACCTCGTAATGGGGCACAGATGGCAAAAAAATAAAAAATAAATGCCAGGAGTCTTCACCCTTTCCTACTTCATCAAAAATGCAAAAATAAGTTTTGCTTTGGACATACTTTAACACAGTATCCCAGAATTCAACATCTATATCTATACAGCTGGACAGTTTATGAGCCTCAGATCTTGAATTGTATACGGTATACTGTATAGAGTATATAGTCATTGAGTGATATTTCCACTTACTGCACTATATATGCTGGAGGGTTAAAGTGTATCGAAACCTAAGAACAAAAATGTATTACATTGCAGCTTACCAGTCCCTAGATGTGATGGCTGCATTTGTTTTCTTTTTTTTCAGGCTTATTACGCTTTCTGTTGGTCCTGCCAGAAATCCAGTACCCTTGTAACTTTCTGCACACTGAAATGAAAGTGATAATACACTCTTACATATACCTAGTGAAGTGACTGGCCCTCTGCTGGGACAAGGTCATCCAGCGCCCAGGGCAAAGAGGTATTGCACTGTGATTAACCTCCTACACAAGATGTACCTGTTTATCTGCTGCCCTCTCTCCTCTACAGCCTTCCAAAGTACACAGATCAGAAGGTATTTTTGAGCTTCCAGGAGGAAGGGGGCAGGGATCTGATGTCACATGCTGCACAGCATGTAGCTAAGTGTAATCTGACACCTGAGTGGAGGGAAAGGACACACCTCCCTCCACACAGACTGATAAGGAAGCATGTACATCTGAGGCTGCCAATCAACTGCTTAGGGGGGGTGTGCCATCACCATGGATTGCCTGGTGCCAGAGAAAATTGTGTCAGGGGTGCAGATAGCAGGGGAAGGAGAGAGCAGCCAGGATCGACACTAGGTGCTATGGACTGAGTATACTTTATATGGGGATACGCAATGTTCATTTTTCATTTTAGAAATTTACAGCACTTTAAATCTCAGGTGATGTTAATGGACCTGCCTGAGTTCTCCTCTGTGAAATACAGTAAATAGTACCCCCCCCCCCCCCAAACACACACCATTGTTATAATGATGAGCAGAGGGGGAGGTGTTCTGTAATCTTAACACGTTCCCTATGCTAGGGTGACAGTACTGCTCCTCTCTAGATACAGTACAGTAATGGAGTGTTCTCACCCTTGTTACTGGCAGAATCACAAGATGAAAATAAAGGGAAGAAAGCCTGGAAAAATGAAAACAAATGCAACCATCGCATCTAAGGACTGGTAGGCTGTTATATGTTTCAAATTTGTTGTTGGGGTTAAATCCACTTGAAATCACATTGGGGGTGAAGTATAAAAAATATGTAAAAGGAAATATCTATTGCATGTGACAGAAGCACTGGGAAAGACAATGTGGACTTAAAAGGGTGGTAATCACTGCAAAAATATATACTTCTTGATGTCACATGGGACAAGCAATGCAGCTCACACACAAAGCCCTGACCTGGAAAAGTTAAAGCTGAACTCCATGATAAGTAAATATTGTCCAAAATGAGGACTCATGTGTAGTCTGACTTAGATCTTGGTGTGCTTTGAGTATTTCTTCCAGATCTGTGCAGTAATCCAGAGTGGGTCATTCCCTCTGTGTAGGAGCTTCCTGTAATAAAGACCGATGACTGCTGCTCTCTCTCCTTGTGCAGGGTGGCTGGTCTTGTCTCCGCCCCCTCCCGTTACTATGGAGGTTACGGTGTTTAACCCATAGAATGTTTGGCTACTAGTTACTACTCCAATTGTTGGACTACTGAGTGCCATTGGTACAGGCCTATTTTTCTGTAATTTGTCAATAAATATTAACTTCTACACCCCTGGGTGAGTCTAATCTACATATATATTTTCTACTTATTACACTCCCTTTAGGTTATGCAGCTAAGTCTGGTCTGTCAAATTAATTATACTATATACACCTTACATCCTTTGTAGACATGCTTGATATTGGATGACCTACTCTGCACTTCCCACCTTGTTTATTTATGGTCTTTTATGGCCAACACTAGAGCTGCACGATTAATCGTTAAGAATCGTTATCGCAAAATTTTTTCACTGTTGCAATTTTGAAAAAAGTATTTCCCGATTCTTTCTATGCAGAGAATTCTCTCTGCTCTGCTGTGAAAAGAAAGGAAAAAAAAAATGGGCAGTCTGCCAAGAATCCACATTCTTTAGCAGTGTAACTTAAGTATAAACATTGTAACAATTTGTCCTTCAGATCAAAAGAATACACTTTGGTGTGAAAATGAGGGAAGTTTAACCACTTAAACACTAAACCTTTTTCTGAAATTTGTTGGTTTCAAGTTAAAATAATTTTTTTGCTAGAAAATTACTTAGCACCTCCAAACATTATATATATATATATATATATATATATATATATATATATATATATATATATATATATATATATATAGATATATAGATATATACACTTTTTTTTTTTAGTAGAGACCCTAGAGAATAAAATGGTGGTTGTTGCAATATTTTATGTCACACTGTATTTGAGCAGCAGTCGTTCAAATGCAATTTTTTGGGAAAAGATTACACTTTAATGAATAAAAAAAAAAAAAAACTAACCAGTAAACTTAGCCCAATTTTTGTATAATGTAAAAGATGTTATGCCGCGAGAATCATGAGAGAATCGTGATCTTTTTATTGTTAGCAAAAAAATTGTGATTCTCATTTTGGCCAGAATCGTGCAGCTCTAGCCAACACTTTTCATCTAGTGTGCACTACTATATACCTATACGTGGTTGATTTAAAGTTTGAGTTTGTCTGTAATTCTTCCCTTGTATCAAGTTTGAAACTCACCACTAACCCCATTACCATCTCATTAACGTTATCACGTGTGGCAACCTACATGCTGCTTTTGACTAGGTGTTGGTCATCTGTGTGTGTATGTGTGTCCCGGTATTTGCGGTTTACTCCTTAGCCACTTCAAAAGGGGGTTGTAATTAGCATGCACCAGTTGGAGGGTTGATCATGAATGCCATGTTTGATATCAGTATAACTATACCTATATTTGCTTTGTTATCTATATGATTTATCACCTGTTTCTGTTTATTTAGAATATTTCCTAAGCTCCTGAGGAAGCGCTGATGCGTGCAACATGAAGAGCGCTAATAGACTACAATCACCCACACCAAGCCCAATTGGATACTGGCTATGTACTGTACCACTCTTTGGATACCTCAGGAATGGGACTTGGTGGCTTAAGTGGTGTTATATACAGTATCTCGCATAAGTGAGTACACCCCTCACATTTTTGTAAACATTTTATTACCGTATATCTTTTCATGTGACAACACTGAAGAAATGACACTTTGCTACAATGTAAAGTAGTGAGTGTACAGCTTGTATAACAGTGTAAATTTGCTGTCCCCTCAAAATACCTCAACACACAGCCATTAATGTCTAAACCGCTGGCAACAAAAGTGAGTACACCCCTAAGTGAAAATGTCCAAATTGGGCCCAATTAGCCATTTTCCCTCCCTGGTTTCATGTGACTCGTTAGTGTTACAAGGTCCCAGGTGTGAATGGGGAGCAGGTGTGTTAAATTTGGTGTTATCGTTTTCACTCTATCATATTGGTCACTGGAAGTTCAACATGGCACCTCATGGCAAAGAACTCTCTGAGGAACTGAAAAAAAGAATTATTGCTCTACATAAAGATGGCCTAGGCTATAAGAAGATTGTCAAAACTGAGCTGCAGCACAGTGGCCAGGACCATACAGCGGTTTAACAAAACAGGTTCCACTCAGAACAGGCCTCGCCATGGTCGACCAAAGAAGTTGAGTGCATGTGCTCAGCATCATATCCAGAGGTTGTCTTTGGGAAATGAGTGCTGCCAGCATTGCTGCAGAGGTTGAAGGGGTGGGGGGTCAGCCTGTCAGTGCTCAGACCATATAGATCTTTGTCGGAGTTAAGAAAGAGCACAGAAAGTGAAGAAAATGAGCAACCCAAAGTAACTGACTCTGACATGTTCAAAAGAAAATGGTGTCTTTTGTTTGTAGTTCATCTATTTATAACCTGACCAGCTGAGATGTAATAAAATAAGGCAATCAATCACTCGTCTAGTTTTATTTGATCGTTGCCACAGTGAATGTCATTAATAACACAGGTGTTTGTATATTTGTAAAACCATTAATGCGTTTTTTCTGGGACCTGGCCTGGGTCTAATTTATTAAAGTGGTTGCATTTTCGGCTTGGTCATTTTTAAGTACAGGTAATCCTATAATAAGGCTTACCTGTAGGTAAAATGAATATCTCTTAAACCTGTACGGTTTAGGAGATATTCACCTTGCATGCAGCCTCTGATGTCAGCGGTGCATGTGGATGTAAAGGTATGTAAATCTTGCTAGAACTGAGGGCTTCCGCACTCTCACGTCATCGTGGCTCCGGCCACTCACAGAGCCCGAGCCGCAAACTCAGAAGAAACGCAGAGGGAACATATCAGCTCCCTCAGTGGTGACCGGGCGACCCTGTGGGAGCTTCGTTCTAAGGTAAGTATTTCATAATGAGCTAGTATGCAGTGCATACTAGCTCACTATGTCTTTGCCTTACAGGTTTTTATTTTGTTTTTGGGCATACAACTGCTTTAAGAAGGCTGGCTTTCTTTAAAAAAAAAGATTGATTTTGACTTTCTCTCTAGAAGCTAGCCAGGTGTTCTCCAACAAGGCACCTACCAGATCGAAAGAGGGCTGGTTTTCTTGAAAAAGAGATTGATTTAGGCAGGCCATACATGGGTCGAATTTCGAAAGAATTTTCTTTAGAAAATCTTATCTAAGAGTTTTCGTTCGTATTTCGTATCTTGCAGCAACAGCTGATTTTCGTGTGGCCATCGAATTTGAGTAATCGGATATGTTGGAAATTTTTTGAAAAACAAACAATTTTCTAATCAGTGATGGGAGAATCGTGCGAGAAATGTAATCGAAAAAGAAATGCGCATGTGCAAGAAAAGAAAATTCCCGGAAAGAAAAGAAGATTCTCAGCCATGAAAATTCTTTTCTGTAGCAACATGAGGTGAAATTGAAGGCTTGGTTGGTCGAATTTCGAAATCAATGGTGGCACCATCGGATCACAAAACGCACAAATTTTCTGATTTTCAAAAGAAAATTCTTTCGAAATTCCACCATGTATGGCCAGCCTTAAGCTGGCCATACACTATACAATTTTCCTGTTCAACTTTCCTTTAGATTTACCAAAACCATATAATATGAGGTCAAACCTAAACCCTTTCAATTTGTATGCAATCAGACAGGCCCTTGCACTACATATTTGAAGGTAAATCTAAAGGAAATTGAATCAGAAAATTGTATAGTGTATGGCCAGCCTAAGGCTCGATTCACACCTATGCATGTTGCTTTTGAGCGTTTTTGGAGGTTTTTTTTTCATGCTTGCCACGTTTTTGAGCCGCGTTTTTGCCGCGATTTTGCCGCGATTTGCGTTTTGCGTTTTTTTTTTTTTTTTTTTTTTTTTTTTACATTTTTTTTTACAGTCTTCAAAAAAATTTAAAAAAAAAAACCGGCAAAAACGCATCAAAAACGCACCAAAAACGCATCAAAAACGCTGCAAAAAAGGTGCACTTGCGTTTTTGATGCTTGTCCATTGAAAACCATTACATGCAAAACGCTGCATTTTGCATGAAAAAAAGTCCCCGACCCTTTCCAAAAACGCAAAGAAACAAAAAAGCATTGATGTGAACATGTTCCATAGGAACCCATGTTAAAAAATTCCCGTGCATTTCTGCAAAATGCAAAATGCATCAAAAAACGCGCTAGTGTGAATGGGGCCTTAGACTAGATCTCTCTAGAAGCTAGCCAGGTGTTCTCTAACGAGACACCTACTATATCTAAAGAAACAATACTAAACATCAACATTGGTATGGATCATATTGGGATTTAGGTAAGAATCTACATTCACTTTTAATTCCCCTTTGCTCAAGAGGAATTGTACACATATACAGGACAATGTTATATGGTGATATATGGGGCTCGTCCATCAGTGGTTATTTGTGTCCACATGGATGAGTGTACCCATATCGCATATCTAAGAGATAGACATCACCTTGCAGGCATATCTATGGTCATACACATACCTTTTACGATCTACATTAAGTTTTGGACAAGTGGCATTTGGTGCGCAGGGTAGCACACCCTCGTCTAGTTTTATTTCACATATTTATTTGTAAAAAAAATTGAAAAACATTTATCATTTTCTTTCCACTTCACAATTATGTGCTGCTTTGTGTTGGTCTATCACATAAAATCCCAATAAAATACATTTACGTTTTTGGTTGTAACATGTCAAAATGTGGAAAATTTCAAGGAGGTATGAATACTTTTTCAAGACACTGTACTTACATTTGTCCAAACTGGACAAACGTAGATATATAAAAAATTCCATACCTGAAAATCATGTTTATTATGGTCACCAGTCACAGTGGTGCAACTGCACAGCATAGCATGCATCGGGGGGGGAGTCACTGCTATCATGACTTTATAATGACTTTACAAATCTATCGGCAGATTAAATGAACATCATTTTTAGTTATTAGGAAGCAGCTGCATGTTAAAAAATATTTGATAGTTTACTATCATGGTATGCAGCGGGATTATTGCAGCGGGGTAGGATAGGTTCGCACTGACAGCAGGAATGAAATCGTGCGAGTTCAGCTGAACTTGCACATTTTCATTCCTGCATGTCAGTCCCGAATTCAGGGGCGATTTCAGAGACATCTGTGCGGGTTGCTGCACAGATGTCTATGGAAATCGCACCCCGAAAATCGCCAAAAATAGTACAGAAACTACTTTTGGGAATCAGTGCGGCACCGCAAATGTGGCATCGCACCGTTTTGGACGGTGCCCTTACCGGCAATTGCGGCCGATTTGGTATGCGATTTGACATGTCAAATTGCATGCCAAATTCCTCCAATGTGAACCAGGGCTTAAACCCAAAAGCAAACCTTTATTATATTGCAGGTTACCAATTCTTAGATGTGATGGCTGCATTCCTTTTCATTTTTAGGCGTTTTTTTCTTTATTTTCATCTGGGGATCCTGCCAGTAAGTTTGTTGTCCCTCCCCCAAAATTAACAATGCTGCTGTCCAAAGGTGCCCCTGTGCTCCTTCATACAGGAGGTATGTTACTGGCCAGACCACCAGGTGAAAACAGAAGGAGAAAAGCTTAAAAAGAGAAAACCAATGCAGCGACCACATCTAATCATTGGTAAGCTGCACTATATTATTATTATTATATTTTTGGTATTGGGTTTAATACCACTTTAATTCATGTGGCCTAGCAAAGGTCTTTCATTGGTATTTGGCAGCGGTAAAACAATTGGCTTATATCTAAACAAACTGTTGTTGGTACAAAACCCACCACAATGATCAGCTTAGCCGCAGGAATGCCCAGCAGTTTCAGAACAGAGGCACATCGCATAATAAAGTGGAGCTTGGATGATGAAGGGGATCCTAAGTCTAAAGTGAGGAATTTCCTCCCTGGAAGCACTAAAATGAGTGATTGTTATAATGTCCCGGGGCTGTGGCTGTTTTGTTCCGACATAAACCCTATCATGTCCATTTTGCCTTCCTGGTTTCTCATCTCTCCCTCATCTGCCTGTTAATTGCCATTGGTGGGACTCTGTGCTTCTCTACGCAATGCAGGCAAATCATGGCAGAAGGGTGCTGTACATAGCTAAGCATCACAGTACTTTTCTCAAGAGCCCTCAGCCCTCATCCTAGCAGTGAGCTGACTCTTGTCTTCATCTTGTTCCTTGATGGGTGGATTGCTGGTGGAATTGTGCACATATACCCAGGTACATATAATTATTTAAAGAGATACCTCCAGATGAATGTTGCAGCAAAGTCCCGCTGCAGGGGCCCCAGAGTATGATGCAGTGTATGTTTTTGTGTCAAGATCTGTGGTGATGAGAAGACACTCCAGCTGTTACCCAACCAGCCTGGAATGCAGCCCTAGTTATCTGACAATAATTGTCTCCTCTTATCTGGTGTTGGTAGCATGGACAGTCTTATCAATATTCCAATCGCACACCTTCCTGGAAACAAGGCTCATCAGTAATGGGTTCTGTAGCGATTACCAGCTGGATACCGGAGATGCAACGTCAATGTACATATTCGCCACCACGCCCGGAATCTTCAATAACCATCCAAAGGTTTTTAATGCAGATAGATCACATCACAAAGACAAGTACAACATTTTGGAGCCGCGCAGAACCCTTTCGTCAGGCATGTGATGAGTAGCATGGACAGGACATGTGGCTGAGACCTTCTCTCTCTCCACTTCCCCCTTCCAGGATCTTTTCCCAACAACTCCTGTGTCAGGAAGTGGCATGCATAATTATACATTACAGTGTGATACTAGCAGTTGACAGTAGAGGGCAATAGGTTACCTTACAGCAGGAAGTGCTAGAACAAGGATCCTCATGGCAGGATCACCAGGCATTCTTTTAATAAAAGCTACATATTTTAAAAAAATGAATATGGCTTTTGAAGTTACAGTAACATGTTAAAGCTAATAATACATTGTAAACTTATTTTTTTAATTAAATTAATAAAGAGTTTATACTTGATATTTGCAATGGCATTGCACAGAGCAACCACTTTCCCCCTGTTCTGGGGTCCCCTGTCTGCTCCTTCTCTTTTGTGTGTGCCCTCCTGTGGCTTGGCACTGCCCCACCCCCACCCACTCCCTCCACTCCCTCCTCCTAGGATTCAATTGACAGCAGCAGGAACCAATGACTCCCCCGGCTATCAGTGCGGCTTGTGAGATCGGGGAGAGAGGCGAAAAGACATGCTGCTGGGCACAGATGATCAAGAGAGGAGTCAGGTAAGTGTTAGGAAATGGGGATGGGATGAAACTAGTATTGGAAGTATTTTTTTACCTTAACTCATTAAAGTGATACTAAAGGTAATTTCTTCTGTTTTTTTTTAAATAACAAACATGTCACATTTACTTGCCCTGTGTAATGGTTTTGCACTAAGCAGCCCCAATCCTCCTCTTCTTGGGTCCCTCGTTGGCACTCCTGGCCCATCCCTCCTGCCAAGTGCCCCCAGAGCCAGCAACTTGCTATAGGAGCAGCCAAGCAGGCTTGCTTTTGGGCATCTGCTCTGTTTCCATTCACACACAGAGCCATGACTCTCTACTCATTGGCTAACTGGCTGTGATTGACAGCTGCGGGAGCCAAAGGAGAGAGAGTTCCCGGAGAGCCGAGCCTCTTGTGCCCATCGCTGGATTGTGATGGGGCTCAGGTAAGTATTGGGGGGGGGGTACCTGCACACAGAAGGCTTTTTGCCTTCATGAATAGAATGCATGAAAGTAAAAAACCTTGTGCAGTTAGAACTTTAAGGTAAAAAAACCTTAAAACCCCTTTCACACTGTAGCGCGGCCGCGTTAGTGGTAAAGCGGCACTTTACTGTCATTTTAGCGGCGCTTTTAACCCCCACTAGCTTTGCAGGTTCGGCAGCGCTGCCCATTCATTTCAATGGACAGGTATTTCAATATGTTTACAGCGCTCCCAAACTGCCCCAAGGATGCTGCTTGCAGGGCTTTTCCTAACGTCCCGCAAGCGCACCGTCCCAGTGTGAAAACACTCAAGCTTTCACACAGGGGAGACATGGGAGGCGATTTTCAGGCGCTTTACAGGCACTATTTTTAGCGCTAAAATGCCTGAAAAACGCCTTCAATGCGAAAGGGGTCCTATGCCCCGTACACACGGTCGGACATTGATCGGACATTCCGACAACAAAATCCAAGGATTTTTTCCGGCGGATGTTGGCTCAAAGTTGTCCTGCATACACACGGTCACACAAAGTTGTCGGAAAATCCGATCGTTCTGAACGCGGTGACGTAAAACATGTACGTCGGGTCTATAAAAGGGGCAGTGGCCAATAGCTTTCGTCTCCTAATTTATTCTGAGCATGCGTGGCACTTTGTGCGTCGGATTTGTGTACACACGATCGGAAATTCCGACAACGGATTTTGTTGTCGGAAAATTTTATAGCCTGCTCTCAAACTTTGTGTGTGTCAGAAGTTCCGATGGAAAATGTGTGATGGAGCCTACACACGGTCAGAATTTCCGACAACAAGGTCCTATCACACATTGTCCGTCGGAAAGAACCGACCGTGTGTACGGGGCATAAGAGTTCAGAACCACTTTAAAGATTATGTTAAGATATACTCTAAAGCCTCGTACACACGATTGGATTTTCCGACAGGAAATGTGTGATGACAGGCTGCTGGCGGAGAATCCAACCGTTTGTACGCTCCATCGGACAATTGTCAGATTTTCCGCGAACAGATGTTGGCTAGCAGGTTTTAAAATTTTCCATGGACAAATGTCTGTTGTCGGATTTTCCGAGCGTGTGTACACAAGTCCATAGGACAAAAGTCCTAAGTACAAACACGCATGCTTGGAAGCAAGGATGAGGCAGAAGCAGTCGGTCTTGTAAACTAGCGTTCGTAATGGAAAATTAACATTCCTGACGTGGCAAATTATGAAATCTTGAAATGCAGCGCACAATTCTCTTCTTCTTTAATGGGATAATAATGAAGCTGCTTTGCTGGTGATACTGATGGAGTTATTGCAAACAAATTTTCAAAGGCTTTTTTTTTCTAGTGATATCAAGAATAATATTGTTATGCTTTTTTTTTTTATTTGGGCAAGTTACCACAACACCATTATCCCGTGGTTTATAAGATCAAAGATACAACTATGTTGGTGTCCCTTGTTAATTTTACATTGTATTTTTTTAAATGTAACTGCCTACTCCCAAACTGTCATTTGAAGTAAAACACATAGCCAAGTATTATTCTACACAATTTTTTTATTGTGCATTAAAAAAAGAAAACAAATAAAATTAGACATGCTATCTGCCAATAGAACTTAACCAAAAAGTGCATTCTATGCATCCAAAAATATAGAAAATATACCAAATCAAATCATTATTATTCAACCAAAAAAAAAAAAAAAAAAGCCTCATGCATGTGTCCTGCTTCTTATTATAGGGGGTCACCAATGCCAAGAGTTGGTGAAAGCAGGGGTCCGTCATCCGGAGATAATTCCGAAAAACATTCAGATTATTCTCCTGGAGCTCCCGCAGTAAAGGCATATGACATAATTGGTCACAATTAATAAAGCAACCAATTTTTGGTCCAAGAACTCCTCCTCCTCCTGTTCCTGGACTGGACTTGAGTCAAAGCAATAACTCCAAGGCCAATAATAAAAAACACGTTATCTCCTCCGATTCCGCAACATGGCTGGTTGACGAACGGCCGTTCAGAAATGAACTGAAAAGCACGAAATGAAAGCGCTAAATGAAAAGTGAGAAATGAAAAGCGTGAATTAACACTCACCAAACTTCTACTAACACAAAATTAGCAGAAGGAGCCCAAAGGGTGGTACTAAAGAGCTGAAAAACCACGCAGTACGTCACTACGTTCGTGTTTGTTGGCTGACAATTCCTTGCCGTTTGTATGCAAGACAAAATCCAGGCACACGCCTTTGGACAAAAGTCCGAGGTTTTGTCTGTGGAAAATCCGATCGTGTGTACGAGGCTTTAGACACAAGTATCATCACACCTTCTTCTCAGAAAATAATTAGAGAGCTCAGCTGAGGGTAAAAGAACGTTCCCGGAAGTTCAGCGATTGTTGGCATAATTAATCTGTTACCTGCGATAGATTTGTTCTCAGAGACAGGAGTCTGGTTCTGTTAGTTTTCAAGGCTCCTGGCATTGACAACCAGTGTGCATACTTGAGCTACCCTGTGGTTTACTAAGAACATAATATGTTGTACATAATCCTCCAACCCTACATTTAACCTAGTCCTTAATATCAAGAGCGGCCAGTCCATTAGGGGTGCAGGGGCGCTGCCCCTCTAGTTTGCATGACGGGGGATGCATGCAGGGGCGCCAGACTCATACGTTTTGTATGAGGTTTTTTTTTAGGCTCTAACTGGCTTGAAAAAGGTTGGTCTCGGGGCGCCCCGAACCCACCCACTTGTGACACTAGCGAATCCTGTCCTGATTGGGGAGGTTTGTTTGCCGCCCCCCTCCAGAAAAAAGTTTAGCACCAGCCGCCACTGCTTGATATAATCTTAAAGCAGTACTATATGCAAAATGTTTTGTTTCATTTTGGAAAGTGTAAGGGAGGGTTATAACCCCTGTCAGTTGTTTTTTTTTTTTTTTGTTGCCATCTGTATCCTATTGGGGAGATTTACCTTCACTTCCTGGTAGCCAAAACAGCAAGTGAGGAAACCCCTGAAAATTAAAGGACTCCTTTGGGGGGCCCCCATGTCATCAAAACTAGTGTACTGATTGGAAGATTTCCTCTCTCTTTTCTGGTGACAGCCAAAAATTGGGGATTTTCTCTTACTTTCACTCTTGGTGATAACAGTAAACAGGACAAATAGAGAGGGTGAATCTCCCTAATGGGGACACAGACAGCAATAAAAACATATTAGGTGTTCTATAGCTAAAAAAAAAAACATGTGCCTTTAGTTGTACTTTAACACTTAAAGCGATTATAAAGCCTAAACATTTTCTACCTTAAAGTGGATGCAAACCCTCACATACAACCCCTGGCAAAAATGATGGAATCACCAGTCCCTGAGGATGTTCCTTCAGTTGTTTATTGTTGTAGAAAAAAAGCAGATCACAGACGTGGCCATAAACTAAAGGCATTTCAAATGGCAACTTTCTGGCTTTAAGAAACACTAATGCTGCGTACACACGGTCGGACTTTTCGTCTACAAAAGTCTGACAGCCTGTCCGACAGACTTTCGACGGACTTTTGGTGGACTTTTGGCGGACTTGCGGCAGACTTTCTTACGAACGGACTTGCCTACATACGATCACACAAAAGTCCGACGGATTCGTACGTGATGACGTACACTGGACTAAAATAAGGAAGTTGATAGCCAGTAGCCAATAGCTGCCCTAGCGTGGGTTTTTGTCCGTCGGACTAGCACACAGACGAGCGGACTTCTGGGTCCGGCGTAGTTACGACGTAAAGATTTGAAGCATGTTCCAAATCTAAAGTCCGTCAGATTTGCAGGCTGGAAAAGTCCGCTGAAAGTCCGCTAAAAGTCCGGGAAAGCCCACACACGATCGGATTGTCAGCCAGCTTTAGTCCGTCCGTGTCCGTCAGACTTTTGTAGACGAAAAGTCCGACCGTGTGTACGCGGCATAAAAGAAATCAAGAAAAATAATTGTGGTGGCCAGTAACAGTTAGATTTATAGAACAAGCACAGGGAATAAATTATGGAATCATGAAAAACAAACAAAATAACACTCCAACACATCACTAGTACTTTGTTGCACCACCTCTGGCTTTTATAACTGTTGCAGTCTCTGAGGCATTGACTTAATGAGTGATAAACAGTACTCTTCATCAATCTGGCTCCAGCCTTCTCTGATTGCTGTTGCCAAATCATCTTTGCAGGTTGGAGCCTTGTCATGGACCATTTTCTTTAACTTCCACCACAGATTTTCAATTGGATTGAGATCCGGACTGTTTGCAGGCCATGACATTGACCTTATGTGTCTTTCGTCAAGGAATTTTTTCACAGTTTTTGCTCTATGGCAAGATAGATTATCATCTTGATAAATGATTTCATCATCCCCAAACATCCTTTCAATAGATGGGATAAGAAAAGTGTCCAAAATTTCAATGTAAACCTGTGCATTTATTGAAGATTTAATGACAGCCATCCCCCCAGTGCCTTTACCTGACATGCAGCCCCATATCATAATTGACTGTGGAAATTTACATGTTTTCTTCAGACAGTCGTCTGCATAAATCTCATTGGAACGGCACCAAACAAAAGTTCCAGCATCATCACCTTGCCCAATGCAGATCCAAGATTCATCACTGAATATGACTTTCATCCAATCATCCACAGCCCACGATTGCCTTTCCTTAGCCCATTGTAACCTTGTTTTTTGTGTTTAGGTGTTAGAGATGGCTTTCTTTTAGCTTTTCTATATGTAAATCCCATTTCCTTTAGGCGGTTTCCTACAGTTCGGTCACAGATGTTGACTCCAGTTTCCTCCCATTTGTTTCTCATTTGTTTTGTTGTACATTTTCTGTTTTCAAGGCATATTGCTTTAAGTTTTCTGTCTTGACGCTTTGATGTCTTCCTTGGTCTACCAGTATGCTTGCCTTTAACCACCTTCCCATGTTTGTATTTGGTCCATGTTATAGACACAGCCGACTGTGAACAACCAACATCTTGTGCAACACTGCGTGATGATTTACCCTCTTTAAGCCCCGGTTCACACAGGGGCGGCACGACTTGCAGGTCGCTTCAGCGAGGCGACCTGCAAACGACTTTCGCTGCGACTTGCAAAACGACTTCTGTATAGAAGTCTATGCAAGTCGCCCCAAGTCGCCCCCAAAGTAGTACAGGAACCTTTTTCTAAGTCGGAGCGACTTGCGTCGCTCCTATTAGCACGGTTCCATTGTACAGAACAGGAGGAGGCTTGTCAGGCGGCTAGGTCGCCTGACAAGTCGCCCCTGTGTGAACCGGCTCTAAGGAGTGTGATAATCCTCTCCTTTTTTTCAATTGACATCTCTGGTGTTGGAGCCATAATTCATGTCAGTCCACTTGTTGCAACAGCTCTCCAAGGTGTGATCACTCCTTTTTACCTACATACTAACAAGCAGATTTAATATGATGCAGGTGTTAGTGTTTGTATTGAAAATTTACAGGGTGATTCCATAATTTTTTCCTCAGAATTGAGTGATTCCATAATTTATTCCCTGAGCTTGTTCTATAAATCTAACTGTTACTGGCCACCACAATTATTTTTCTTGATTTCTTTTAGTGTTTCTTAAAGCCAGAAAGTTGCCATTTGAAATGCCTTTAGTTTTTGGCCATGTCTGTGATCTGCTTTTTTTCTACAACAATAAACAACTGAAGGAACATCCTCAGGGACTGGTGATTCCATAATTTTTGCCAGATTTTGCCAACACTACAGATATATAAATACGAATCAATATATTTACATATTGTTGGTGCGGTTTGACCAGTTCGGTGTCTGCTGCAGCTAGTGTTCCGCTGTTTATTGTTGTCCTGGTAGCGCAGAGATATTCTTTCTTATTTACTACAGATATATTTGCCTAGGTCAAATTTCATGAATTGGGTTTACATCCACTTTAATGCATTCCTTGAAAATTGCAGCTCCTCTCTCCCCTCACTTCCAGGTCTTGCATGGCTTTGCTGGGGCACCGGGACCCATTGGCTCCCAGTGCTGTCATTCAAAGCCAGTGACGATGGAGTGGGGGGCGGGGCCGAGTCCCGCTGTCTGTGTCAATGGACGCAGTAGCGGGGCTCAGATGCGAGGATGCACAAGTGCCCCCGTGGGAAGCACCGGGCAGAGGGGAGGGGCCAGGAGCACTGGCAGGGGACCCGAATAGAGGAGGTTCCCAGCCGCTCTGTGCAATTCCATTGCACAGAGCAGGTAAGTATAGAGAATTTTTTTTAATTTTACCTTTACAATCCCTTTAACCCTAATGGCATAATGTGCTAGCATGTATCGCATACTAGCACATTATGAAATACCTTAGAACTCAGCTCTTCCAGTGGCCCCCAATTACCGATGTGATGGCTGACTTCCTTCCCCGGTGTTTCTTCCGGTTTCGTGGGCTCCGGCGCTGTGATTAGCTGGACCCACGATGATTTCACTCCTGCTGCCGGCACAGGCTCTGAAGGTCCGGCACTGTAAGCCGGACCTTCAGAGTGCATGCGCCAATGATGTCATCGGCTGCATGCACTCTGAATATCTCCTAAACAGTGCAAGTTTAGGAGATATTCACAGTACCTACAAGCTTATTATAGGCTTACTTGTAGGTAGAAGTGGTGTAACAGAGTTTACTACCACTTTAACACCCCCAACTCTAAATCTGGCCATAGATGGACTGACATTTGGTTGGTTTAGCAGGACCCCCAAATTTTGATCCATGTGTAGCTGCTCCTGCCCGGGAATGTTGGACAAGTTTTATTGATCAGCAGCGGAAGCTGATCAGTGTGTTCTGACAGCAGAGAGTCCCCGGTGTCAGAATAATTTGGGGTTGATTTACTAAAGGAAAATAGCCCGTGCACTTTGCAAGAGCAGTTGCTCCAGAGCTTAGTAAAATGAGCAGAAGCTCTGCTGACCTCCATCATCCAATCATGTGCAAGCAAAAAATGTTGTTTTTCTTGCATGTGATTGGGTATTCTTTGCATAGTGAAACTTTACCTCATTTACTAAGCTCTGGAGCAACTGCACTTGCAAAGTGCACAGTCCATTTGCTTTTAGTAAATCAACCCCATTGTCTCTGTGGGTGGGATTCCTCGATCCACCCTGATTGTGTGGATGGAGGAATCTGTTGTTGAACAACAAGAAAAATGTTGGCAACCAATGCAGAATCCAACCCCTAATAAGAACAATTAACCCACTCCCCCTTTCCCCAACAACTAACTCCTTAAGTTTACCTTTTGATATCTAACCCCTAAGCCTAACACTAAACCCTAGCACCTATTAAGCCTTGTTCTGCTGCATGCTGATCTTGCAACTGGGGGCATGGCAGGTATGTGTCTTTTGCCTTTATACTCTAACACTGAATATGACCCCGAGGACATTTAGCACCCTTTTCCCCAACATCTAACTTCTAAAATGTATGTAGCCAGGAGCTGACTATTGTGCCTGCAATTCAGGGACAGTGCGCAGTGCTGATAATGTGGAGTTATCTCCCTCTAGCGTTGGCTTGGATTCCATGTGTCATTTCCTAAAGACAGAACTTAGAGCAGAGCAAAGCATCGTGGGATGTGTCGTTCAGAATGCTGGGGTTTCAATTTCAGCAGGACTGGCCTGAACTACAACCACCAGGTTTCTGAGGCGAGAAGAACAGACTGCTGGGAAAGGATATAAAAAGGTTGGTTTAGGCCCAGATCACTCTCTTGGAACGTCGGCCTGGATCTGCCAGTGGTAGCTCTGTGTCAGTGGGAGCTGTGGCCGAGTCGCGGCCTCCACTGAAGAGAGTTATACAGCTGCATCCAGAGGGACACATGTGGACAGCATCATATTTTATCTACAGCTGTTCGGAGGCTGTTCCTTTTCCTTCAGCGCTACCTGCACTTCAGATCCGGGTAAGCCGCGGCACGGTGTGATCGGAGGTTTAGACGCCATTCCCTGAGCCAGGACCTAGAGAGAGAGATCCTGTAAGAACCATCATCATCCGCATCACTCCCAGCAACTTTTGTTACACTATCGGTGAACGGGCACCTGCCCATTTATTCCTATAAGACACTGCATATAGACATCATTGTCTCTGCCCAGATTTCTGGTACTTGTAGTGCCACTGGAAGCAAGTTCATTCACTCCAATAGACACTGTATGCAGACATCTGTGCTTTGCTCACATCCCTGTCATCTGTAATCCTACTGGATATAATACTATTAAAATAGCATACAGTGGGGACGGAAAGTATTCAGACCCCCTTAAATTTTTCACTCTTTGTTATATTGCAGCCATTTGCTAAAATCATTTAAGTTCATTTTTTTCCTCATTAATGTATACACAGCACCCCATATTGACAGAAAAACACAGAATTGTTGACATTTTTGCAGATTTATTAAAAAAGAAAATGGTCCTAAGTATTCAGACCCTTTGTTCAGTATTTAGGAGAAGCACCCTTTTGATCTAATACAGCCATGAGCCTTTTTGGGAAAGATGCAGCAAGTTTTTCACACCTGGATTTGGGGATCCTCTGCCATTCCTCCTTGCAGATCCTCTCCAGCTCTGTCAGGTTGGATGGTAAACGTTGGTGGACAGCCATTTTTAGGTCTCTCCAGAGATGCTCAATTGGGTTTAAGTCAGGGATCTGGCTGGGCCATTCAAGAACAGTCACGGAGTTGTTGTGAAGCCACTCCTTCGTTATTTTAGCTGTGTGCTTAGGGTCATTGTCTTGTTGGAAGGGTTGCTATTGGTTACATGTATGTATACTTGTTCTAGAGAACATAGGGCCCTATACATGAGATGCCAGCTAAAAAGGTAAACAACCTTGTTGTCATAGCAACCATTTTGTTTACAAACCTGAGCTGTAAAAGAAAACTATCCTCCCGCTGTCTATTTTACAGCTCAGATGTGTAAACAAACCGTATGCTGTAGCAACAAGGTTGTTTACATATAAAACAAAAAAAAAACATAAGGGCCCTCTACATGACAGATCAGCTAGAAAGGTAAACAACACTGTTGCCATAGCAACCAGTTTGTTTACTTGTTTACAAACCTAAAAAGGTTTGTCAGCTAAAAGGTAAACAAGCTTGTTGTCATAGCAACCATGTTGTTTACTTGTTTACAAACCTTAGCTGTAAAAAAAAAAAAAAAAAAAAAACACATCCTCCCGCTGTCTGTTTTACAGCTCAGATTTGTAAACAAGTAAACAAACCGGCTGCTATGACAACAGCCTTGTTTACCTTTTAGCTGGTAACACCGTGATTTACATCATGGAATCAATATACAGTCCTTGAAAATGTTCATTCACAAAATTCTGTGTTATTGTATTTATCAAACATCATCCCATCCGACTGTGCTTTTATAGAAGTGATCCTTAAAATTCAATATAAAAAGTGCTCCCCCGCCAGTGATGGTGCTAATGCCCCTCCCCCCAGAACCCTGAGGACCTCTGGGCCAATCACACGTTATTTTATTACCAAAAACCACCAAATCAGCATTTCTTCATCCAATAGATATATTCTCCCCTCAATGGATTTCCATCAATCACCCAAAAAGGAAATGACAAGGTCATCGTACAATGCACTTTTATTAATAAATCCCCTTTAGAAGCTCCTCCCACAATCTATATGCTTCCACATTCCAGTGCCCAGACCGGCACTAGCTCCATCAGCAGAATTCTATCCACTAATATCCTCCAAGTAGTTCCCTCAGCACCGCCGTTCCTCCCACCATTTTCCCTCTCTATACAAACTATTCTCTTTCACTCTCATTTCTCTCTTTTGGCTTTTTAATAAAAATGACATTTGAATATAAAATGGCCCAATGAGTAACTGCTTGTCTTTGGCAGACTAAGATGTTCCTACGAGTTCAGCTTAATCCACATGCAGTGCAGCATAGGAGCTGTTACATTGTACAGAAACATACAACAAGAAGCTGCAGTCCCACCACAAGTTAGAGGAATTAAGTGGTTAGCTCTTCTGCCTGGCAGCACCGGGGTCATCGCTTCAATTCCCAACCACAGCACCACCTGCCAGTAGTTTGTTCTCCCTGCGCCTGCGTGGGTTTCCTCTGGGTACTCCGATTTCCTCCCACACTACAAAGACATGCTGGGAGGTACATTGGCCCTAGTATGTGTATGAATGTGAGTTAGGGAGCTTAGATTGTAAACTCCTTGGGGGCAGGGACTGGTGTGACTGTACAATATACAGGATGGAATTAGATTACAGAGCACAGCTGCAATGTCTCCTGCACTGACTGATCATTATCACATGTCCTACCTGTTGAATTGGCTCTGCAGAACCCTCTTCTCCTTTGCCGATACCTGCAGGTTTCCTGCCAATCCCCTGGACAGGTTTGTTGGTGGCGGGGGTCCTCTGGGCTTGTAAGGCCCTCTGTGGAGACACCAATTACACAGCAAGACCCTTTATCTCCATAGCAACAGTGAGACCCCCATAACCCAGAAATTGTGGGGAGCCCCCCCTAAGAAAATGTGCCCCCCCCCCATTTTCCTTCCATCTTCTGCATCTTTGGGAAGGTGTGTGGTTTGCGGGGACTCATCTTAGGAAGGTCCAGTATTCGTTGATCAGAGCCATAGACATTCCCTGTCTGCTCACATTCACAGCACACTTTACAGCTATTCATACTCAGGAGTAAAGGAGAGAAAGAACTTTCCTCCAACATTTCCATCCAAAGAAAACATGCGCACTTTATAGATGTCTGCCCGCTTCTAAAAAAAAGTTTTTGCATGGTGGTCACCAATAAAAAATGGAAATATGGCGGAACACGGCATGCCGCGGTGACAACTTTCCACCATATAAGTCTCCGGTCACATCTGCGCGTTCCGGTAATGCGCACAGAAATGCAAAAATATGTGCTTCATGCTTGTAGTGCCATTTATTGTAAATGTCCCCCCAAACGTGAGACCCCCAATACAACAAATGTGGTAAAATGCGTGGGAAATAAAACAAAGTGGAACGCGCCATGAGCTACTTTGCCACACTTGTGGGGCATAGGGCAACACACTGAAATTAATGGGGGGCGCTATGCTTGTTGGGTGTTTGCCATCCAGGTGTATGGCAGAGGTGTGACTGGTGCCTTCATCATTTCACAAACTATGGAATGCTGGGAGAGCAGAAATCAGCAAAAATCTCCAACAGTGAAAGGGTTCAAATCTGAGAGCTCACCCCTCCCCCCCATAGCCCCATGTGTAATGTGCTGCACCCTCTTTTATACCGAGTCCCCACCATCCCCCGCATACCAGATAAAAGATAGAATCGAAATAAAGACAAACATTTTTTTCATTTACAATAGAGTAAGGGGGGACTATAGCCCCTGGCAGGTTTTATTTGCCATCTGTGTCCCCATTGGGGGGATTTCCCTTCACTTCTTTTCCCATAGGCAAAAAAGAAGTGAGGGAAATCCTCCCAAAGTGACATTATCCCTGGGTGTCACCAAAACTAGTGTCCCCATTGGAAGATTTCCCCTCTAATTCCTGTTCCGTGACAACCCAAAATCTGGGACTTTCACTTTTGTTGGTAATGGTAAATAGAGAGAATGAATCTCCCTAAAGGGGGCGCAGACAGCAATAAAAACCTGACAGGGGTTCTAATCCCTCTCCACTCTATCCAACACTAACAATAAACAGGATTTCCTTAAGTTATACTTTAAAGTGGTGTTCTGGCCAGAATTTTACTTTTTAGATAAAAATCCCCCTATAATCCTCATGCTTAATGTATTCTAGTAAAGGTATGCTGTAAACGAAGGTCCGTTTTGTATTTTTGCACCATTGATTTCTTACTTTTGTAAGTCCCAGCAGGCCGTGGCCATCTCATGTGTGGGCATCTGAAGCCAGACTGTATCTCTTCCTGTATTCCATGCATGCTGGTTACCCAGCATGCACCTCCAGATCTCGAACATGCTCAGAGCAGCACGAGCAGTGTAATAGGTTGTAGGTCGGGATAACATAGCAACAGCAGTGTCAGAGGAAGTTGCCACCCCCTTAGCTATGGAAACCTCTTCTCCCCCTCCTGGAACCAGAAAGATTATAAATCTAGAAATATAAAAAGCTCCTGCAAAAGGTAGTTACTCTTTAAAAGATGCTAATTGAAAATGATATCCCTTGTTTCTGTGCATACATATATATACACATAACAAGAGATTATATATATATATATATATATATATATATATATATATATATACAGAAACAAGGGATATCATTAGAATTAGCATCTTTTAAAAAAGTAATTACCTTTTGCAGGAGCTGCCCCATATTGCCCCCATCAAAATTGCCCCATCAAATTGACTCCATCATACTGCCCCATCAAAACTGCCCCATCATACTGCCACCATCAAAATTGCCCCATCAAAACTGCCCCATCATACTGCCACCATCAAAATTGCCCCCATCAAAGCTGCCCCATCAAATTGCCCCCATCAAAATTGCCCCCATTAAATTGCCCCATCAAAATTGCCCCATCATACTGCCCCATCAAAATTGCCCCATCATACTGCCACCATCAAAATTGCCCCCATCAAAACTGCCCCATCATACTGCCCCCATCAAAATTGTCCCCATCAAATTGCCTCATCATACTCCCCCCATCAAAACTGCCCCATCAAAACTGCCCCATCATACTGCCCCATCAAAATTGCTCCACCATACTGCCCTCATCAAAATTGCCCCATCGAAACTGCCCCATCATACTGCCCCATCAAAACTGCCCCATCAAAATTCCCCTATCATACTGCCCCCATAAAAATTGCCCCATCATACTGCCACCATCATACTGCCCCATCAAAATTGCACCATCATACTGCCCCATCAAAATTGCCCCTTCATACTGCCCCCATCAAAATTGCCCCATCAAAATTGCCCCATCAAAACTGCCCCATCATACTGCCCCATAAAAATTGCCCCATCAAAATTGCCCCATCATACTGCCACCATCATACTGCCCCATCAAAATTGCCCCATCATACTGCCCCGTCAAAATTGCCCCATCAAAACTGCCCTATCATAACTGCCCCATCAAAGTTGCCCCATCAAAATTGCCCCATTAAAATTGCCTCATCATATTGCCCCATCAAAACTGCCCCATCAAAACTGCCTCCATCAAAATTGCCCCATCAAAACTGCCCCATCAAAATTGCCCCATCAAAATCGCCCCATCATACTGCCCCATCAAAATTGCCCCCATCAAAATTGTCCCATCAAAACTGCCCCCATCAAAATTGCCCATTCAAATTACCCCATCATACTTCCCCATCAAAATTGCCCCATCAAAATTGCCCCATCAAAACTGCTCCCATGAAAATTGTGCCCATCAAAATTGCCCCCATCATACTACCCCCATCAAAATTGCTGCATAAAAAACTGCCCTCATCATACTGCCCCATCAAAATTGTCCCATCATGCTGCCCCATCAAAACTGCCCCGATAAAAATTGCCCCCATCAAAACTGACCCATCAATATTGCTCCCATCATACTGCCACCATCAAAATTGCCCCATCAAATTGCCCCCATCAAAATTGCCCCCATTAAATTGCCCCATCAAAATTGCCCCATCAAAATTGCCCCATCATACTGCTACCATCAAAATTGCCCCCATCAAAACTGCCCCATCAAAATTGTCCCCATCAAATTGCCTCATCATAATCCCCCCATCAAAACTGCCCCATCAAAACTGCCCCATCATACTGCCCCATCAAAATTGCTCCACCATACTGCCCTCATCAAAATTGCCCCATCGAAACTGCCCCATCATACTGCCCCGTCAAAACTGCCCCATCAAAATTGCCCCATCATACTGCCCCCATAAAAATTGCCACATCATACTGCCACCATCAAAATTGCACCATCATACTGCCCCATCAAAATTGCCCCTTCATACTGCCCCCATCAAAATTGCCCCATCAAAATTGCCCCATCAAAACTGCCCCATCATACTGCCCCATAAAAATTGCCCCATCAAAATTGCCCCATCATACTGCCACCATCATACTGCCCCATCAAAATTGCCCCATCATACAGCCCCGTCAAAATTGCCCCATCAAAACTGCCCCATCATAACTGCCCCATCAAAGTTGCCCCATCAAAATTGCCCCATCAAAATTGCCCCATTAAAATTGCCCCATTAAAATTGCCTCATCATATTGCCCCATCAAAACTGCCCCATCATATTGCCCCATCAAAACTGCCTCCATCAAAATTGCCCCATCAAAATTGCCCCATCATACTGCCCCATCAAAATCGCCCCATCATACTGCCCCATCAAAATTGTCCCATCAAAACTGCCCCCATCAAAATTGCCCATTCAAATTGCCCCATCATACTTCCCCATCAAAATTGCCCCATCAAAACTGCTCCCATGAAAATTGTGCCCATCAAAATTGCCCCCATCATACTACCCCCATCAAAATTGCTGCATAAAAAACTGCCCTCATCATACTGCCCCATCAAAATTGCCCCATCATGCTGCCCCATCAAAACTGGTCCGATAAAAATTGCCCCCTTAAAAACTGACCCATCAATATTGCTCCCATCATACTGCCCCATCAAAATTGCCCCATCATACTGCCCCATCAAATTTGCCCCATCAAAATTGCCCCATCAAAATTGCCCCATCATATTGCCCCATCAAAACTCCCCCCATCAAAATTGCCCCCATCATATGCCCTATCAAAATTGCCCCCATCAAAATTGTCCCATAATACTGCCCCATTAAAACTGTCCCCATCAAAACTGTCCCCGTCAAAACTGCCCCCATCATACTGCCCCATCATAGTCTCCTTTTTTAAAGATTAGTAAAGTCTGTCCCCTCCCCCAGGCTCTGTATGTAATCAGAGCTAAAATGTTCCAGCCGCCTCCCCCACCGCCCATCACTGTGTATAAGAAGCTTTGGTAACCATGGCAACAAAAGCCTGATTACCCTTTTTAAAAATGGCGCTGGCCGTCGCCTTGCATCGCGTCATTTCCGGTTTTGAAATAACGCGATTCTACAGCCCAGCTATGCCTATTGTCTCCTGGGATTGATGACAAACATCTCCCAGGAGGTATTGCAGAGCAGGAAATGAAGTGCTTGGCCCAGAGGAGGAAATGAAGATTTCAATCTTCATTATAACAGTGAGTTTACAAAAAAAAAGATAAGCCAAATTGTTTTCAGCACACACAGTGGCTTGGGATGCAGAGGACTCCAAAAAGTGGGTGGAGCTCCGCTTTAAAGGGTTGAAAGAAATGAACAATATAGTTTGGTAGTGAAAGGGTTAAAAACTGAAAGCAAAAAAAATTGATTTGGCAGTTAAAGAGAATGAATCTCCCTTAGCCCCGGTTCACACAGGGGCGGCACGACTTGCAGGTCGCCTCACCGAGGCGACCTGCACAGGACTTCCACGGCGACTTGCAAAACGACTTCTGTATAGAAGTCTATGCAAGTCGCCTCAAGTCGCCCCCAAAGTAGTGCAGGAACCTTTTTCTAAGTCGGAGCGACTTGCGTCGCTCCTATTAGAATGGTTCCGTTGTACAGAACGGGAGGCGACTTGTCAGGCGGCTAGGTCACCTGACAAGTCGCCCCTGTGTGAACCGGCACTAAAGGGATCGCAGACAGCAATAAAAACCTGACAGGGGTTCTAATCCCTCTCCACTCCATCCAACACTAACAATAAACAGGATTTCCTTTAGTTATACTTTAACATATGGGGGAGAAATCGGCTGAGCCAATATAGACAGCTGCAGGGAAGGCAGGGAGCAGAAGCTGAGTGTTCACTGACCAGTGAAGACGTGTTTCTTATCTCTCCTGAGATTTTTTCTTGCAATTTAATTGGATTTGATTTAATTCAATTCAATTTCATTGCGATTTCTATTGTACATTTAAAGCGTGTTTCTTTATTCTTAATAATGAACCGAATTAAATGTAATCAGCTTCTTTCTCTGCAAAACACCAAAGAGAAACCCAGCAAAGGAGCTATGGTAGGAGGTATCAGTGACCAGCCTGCAGATACCCCAAAAACCCCCCGCAAAATGAAGAGGATCTGGGCGTTTGTGCGCGGCTGTTTCAGAGCCGTTGTTGGATGTTTTGGTTCCAGCTGTAAAGCCAATGGACATCATCGGGATACAGACACCGAGATTGGTAAGTAGTATGGATAGTAATATGGATTAGACTTGTGCACAATGGAAAATTATGTTTAGTTTCGGTTCATTGTCATTCATAAAATACATAATTTCGTTATGTTATGTTAATACGTTTTCGGATAATTTGTTATTTTTGCGGAGTGTCGATATTCATTATACTGAATCTCGAATCATGTCAAATTCATTTGTTATATGCGCTATAATTTTGTTCGTATTTGTTGAAATTCGATATCTATGTATGTATATATATTCGTGATAATGATTTGTAGTTTGGAAAGTCGTTTGTTTATTGAATCTTTTAACACACACAATGACAATATCTCTTTTCCTCTGCTCAAATACAATAAAATACAACACTCTTCTCACTCAGTTCTCAGGAATGCACTTTGCCAGTAATCCAACCTCCAGCACAAAATGAATCAGCTGCTTGGATTGTAAGATTTACTTTGAGTCGACCTTTTGTTTCATTAGATCTTTAACGAATTACCGAATCATGTCTAATTCATTCGTTATATCCGCTATAATTTCTTTTATTAGTTGAAATTCGTTAATTTTTTATTCGGATATTCGGATGCATCCGAATGTCCAAAAGATGCAAAATTCAACCGAATTTCGATTCGTTACGAAACGAATTGCACAAGCCTAATATGGATAGTGATAGATACAAAAAGTACTCTGGATAAGTCACCTACACTCATGGGTCAAAGCAGTGTTGCCAACCTACCAGATTGAAATTTACTGACACAACACCCAAAATTTACTGGCACAGCCACGTTTTTACTGCCATTTCCAAAAGTTACAAAATTACAGTTTTAAGTGCAAATGAGAGGATTTAGGCTACAAACAAATACTCTATGCAATTAGCAATACGATTTAAAGTAGATAAGGCAAAAAACATATTTCTTATTTTATTTTTGATATAATAAGTAGCTCAGGGACTCGACTCAGGAGGGTGAAAAATTACTATGGGCGCATACACACATAAAATTGTCTCTCACAGTGACACTGACAGCAGTGTGAAGCAGCACAGATGATGATGACACCTCATTGACACAACATGTCCCCTCCTGATTCACAGTGACAGTCTCTCTCCAAGCCAGGTGGTCCCTTCAGTCCACTCCAGTCTAAACAGCACTGACGGTTCCGGTCCCAGCTTGCCTTGTTCCAATATCACAGACCCGCACATGAGGCTCTGGCCGCTCTGCTTGGCTCCATTGCACCATGACATCACACGACATGCTTAGGCACCGCCTCCGCCAGAGCCACCCAATCACACTGTAGCAGGCACTGGGATGGTCTCAGCCAACTCCGGACCAAGCCGAGCGTCAGAGCCATACTTTTTACTGACAACCTTTTACTTTTACTGGCATTTACTGGCAGGAGAAAATTGCCTGTTTTTTACTGGCTGCCAGTAAAAATACTGACGGTTGGCAACACTGGATCAAAGGCACATTCATCCCAAAATGATTTGTTTTCAAAGAATTTTAGAACAGAAGGGGATATTGAAGTGGTTGTTAAGCCACTATCTGATCTTTATATCATCCCCTCTGTCAGATAAAAAGCTGCATCCTAGTGCCTGTGTGTTATTTAAAAATAAACAGTTTCTACCTGTATAAAAGCAGAAGTAAAGCCATCGATTTAACGGTTTCAAAACATATTTCTATTTCTGGCCTGCCGAGATTGCTAACTGTCACATTGGTTGTGCTCTCAACCAAACTGTCAAACCATCCAATGGCTGGTGTCATAACGGATCACATGTGCAGCATTATGGCAGTTGAAGATGAACCACTTCAATACCAGGCACTTCCCCCCCTTCCTGCCCAGGACAATTTTCAGCTTACAGTGCTGTAGCACTTTGAATGACAATTTTGCGGTCATACAACACTGTACACAAACTACATTTTTATCATTTTCTTCCCACAAATAGAGCTTTCTTTTGGTGGTATTTGATCACCTGGGTGTTTTTTTTTTTTTTTTGCTAAACAAACTAAAAAAGACCCAATTTTTTGAAAAAAAAACGTTTTTCTTAGTTTGTCATAAAATTTATTTTTCTCATTCACTGACAGGCGCTGATGTGGAGGCACTGATGAGGCAGCACTGATGGGCACTGATGAGTTGGCAATGATAAGGTGGCACTGATGAGGAGGCACTGATATGCAGCACTGATAGGCACTGATATGCAGCACTGATGGGCACTGATATGCAGCACTGATGGGCACTGACAGGTGACACTGATGGGCACTGACAGGCGGCATTGAGGGTCTGTGACAGATGGCACTGATGGACACTAATAGATGGCATTGATGGGCAGCACTGATGAGGATTTACTGACAGGTGTTACTGCTGAGCACTGATTGGCACTGTGATTGGCACTGATTGGTACTGTGGTGGGCACTGAGAGAGGGGGGCAGTGCTGGCAGCTGTTGGGCACTGATTGGCACATCTGATGGGCACCTCTCATGGGGGCTGCACTGATAATTAATGTGCTGATTATCAGCACAGACCCCCCCTCTGACAGGGAGAGCCGCCGATTGGCTCTCCCTGTCAGTGCGAACCGAGGAATGCCGTTTACCGGCGCTTCCTGGTTCACACGATGATCACGTGGTAAGAAGCCTCTGTCAGGACTCTGGTGTCAGGACTCTGCAGCCCTGATACATGGGAGTCAGCGCAGAGAGGGGAGGGTAGAAACTGGTAGCCAGCTATTTCATACACAGCACAAGCACTGTGCTCTATAACAGGCTTTAAAGGAACAGGATCTTCTTTAATGGTGCCAAAACACACAAAAATATATTTTGTTATAAAAACATCTTTATTGGAGTCCAAAGTTTTATAAGAAAAGGGGGGACAATGAATGTTGTCCACATTTCATAAAAACAATTCAGTGCACATGCACAATCTACACATAAAGTAGCTACTGTAACCAGCGTGATGCTTGTTGCTCGACATGTTTCACTTTTCAGCTTCTTCGGGAGTTTATAAAGCAATATGTAGCTACAAAAAGACAAATACAATCAAAATAAAAAATAAACAACAATAATTGCAAAAAATTGCATAAAGAATTATTAGTAAGTATGCATGACCGTAAATAAACATTTCTGTTATCAAAGTTAATATGTATCAAAAAGATATAACAACATAAATAATATGTTCAATGAATATCCATGAGAGTCTGAGCATTATACAGAGGGGCACACAACATGATCATAAAAATCACCATGTATATAGAATGTAATTAAGCTAATGCACACTACTAAAGGGTCCAAAACTGATGTAAGAAGAGGTGCCAACACCAACCGTGGCAATTGATGGCAGGAGGAGCACAATGGGGCAGGTGGAAATACTAGAAATGTCAAAATAAAAGGGGGGTATATATATATATATATATAAAAATATATATATATATATATAGATAATATGTGTGTGTAAAACATATATGCACTGAGGGAAGAAATATACCAAGGATACATAAAGGCCTCAATCAATTAGATATACAGAATGGAAAAAGTATTTTACTGCGCTATTCTAATGTCACTATAAGAATGACATCAAAAATGGGAGAAAAAACAGCTGCAACTCTAATGTGAGACACACGCAATAAACTAAACCAAAAAGAAAAAGCTGCGCTGTTTTTTCTTTTTGGTTTAATTAGATATACAGGTTAGGTTTACCTTTAATGTCATTCAAATGCTCCTTCCACAGAATGTAGAGGGTAGCAACAGACCAATCCGGAAAAATTTCTTCCAGTGATGAAGGAACAATTTCATGAAGCCATGATGAATGCGGACACATTAAATCTATAGCGTCCCCCAGGCCACCCACAGTGTCCCATCTGATAACAAATTGAGATTTTGCACCCATCAGCAAGACCAACATACACATAAACAGGGCCTGAAGATCAAACCTACCAAGCGTATCCTCAAAACTCACCACATCTGTCAGAACAAAGACATAGGGGCCACCAGGCCAGACGGGACTGGTGGGGCCAGCCACAGAGCCGGCCATGGAGCGGGAGATGGCCGCTATGTCTTTGTTCTGACAGATGTGGTGAGTTTTGAGGATACACTTGGTAGGTTTGATGTTCAGGCCCTTCTTATGTGTATGTTGGTCTTGCTGATGGGTACATGATGTCTATTTGTTATCAGATGCGACACTGTAGGTGGCCTGGGGGATGCTATTGATTTAATGTGTCCGCATTCATCATGGCTTCATGACATTGTTCCTTCATCACTTTGGAAGAAATAGTTCCAGATTGGTCTGTTGCTACCCTCTACATTCTGTGGAAGGAGCATTTGAATGACATTTAAGGTAAACCTAACCTGTATATCTAATTGATTGAGTCCTTTATGCATCCTTGATATATTTATTTCCTCAGTGCATATATATTTTACATTTTAGTAGTGTGCATGCTTGTTTACATTCTATACACATGGTGAGTTTTATGTTCATGTTGTGTGCCCCTCTGTATAGTGCTCAGACCCTCATGGATATTCATTAAACATATTATTTATGCTGTTATATATTTTTGATACACATTTACTTTAATAACAGAAATGTTTATTTACAGTTATGCATACTTATTAATAAATGTTAATGCCATTTTTTTTGCATTATTGTTGGTATTTTTTATTTTAATTGTATTTGTCTTTTTGTAGCTACATACTGCTTTATAATCTCCTGAAGAAGCTGAAAAGTGAAACATGTTGAGCAACAAGCATCACGCTGGTTACAGTAGCTACTTTATGTGTATATTGTACGTGTGCACTGAATTGTTTTTATGAAATGTGGACAACATTCATTGTCCCCATTTTTTTTAAAACTTTGGACTCCAATAAAGATGTTTTTATAACAAAATATGACAGCCGATTCTGATTTTTCGTCTGACAAAAGCTGGATGTGAAGACTATAAAATATTTGTCGTACGTGAACTCTACGTCGGATTTTCGTTTAATTATGACGTTTTTCGTCCAAAAAAAGGTAAGAGCCAGACTACGCATGCTCAGAAACTAAAGAATACATACAAAACTATTCAACACATTACATCACTTCTGAAGTTGTATTCTGTCTTAGGAGAATTTTTGTATGGTGAGTAACCTCTTCACTTTCGACATGAGACTAGCATGCAACAAACAAAATGACGAACGAAAATCTGATTGTATGTACGAGGCTTAACACTGATCCCCTAACCTAAACCCTAACACTATTCTACCCTTGTTCAGCTGCATGCTGATCTTGCAACTGGAGCATGGCAAGGATGTGACAACAGCGAGGTAGTCCTGTTCACCTCTTTAAGCTACAGAACACCCCCAACTTTATTGTAGAGATGAGTAAAGGGGTGATGTCCTAAGAGACACTTCCTGTCCTAGGATGACAACACCGCTCTTCTCTAGATAGCATAAGGTAAGTGAGCGTTGTCGCCTTAGGACAGGAAGTGCTTTACTGTCAGGATAAAGAGGTGATAAAAACTAAGAAAGTGCTGCTAACTGCAATATTACGATTTTGCTTTTGGGTTTAGATACACCTGAACTGCACATAGCAATGGATATGTCTGCTTATAAAACTAAATATAAATATATATAATATATAAAAATTATATTCCCAATAAAAACCCAAAAAAAGAAACCCCTAGCAGCCTCACGCCCGCCCGCCGTCATATGACGTGACAGACTTTGAGCAGGGATATCTGAATGATGCCTGTAGCTACAGACATCATTCAGATATTGCCATTTTCTGCCAGCGATTCCCTACACCATAAGAATGATCATAGCGGCTGTTCTGCCGCTTGATTGTTCTTACAGGAGGCGAGAGGGGACGTCCCCCCCTCCCGCTGCCCTCTGGTGCTTCTACCGACTCACCGATACGATCAGAGAGGGGAGAGTTACCATATCTCACTATAAAGAGGACCTGTCATGTCATATTCTTAGTACAAGGGATGTTGATCTTTTTTTTTTTTCAAAAAAGTGTCAAAATAAAAAAAGAAAGTATAATTAACAATAAAAATACATTTTAAAGCGCCCCTGTCCCCGTGTGCTTGCACGCAGAAGTGAACGCATACGTAAGTCCCGCCCACATATGAAAATGGTGTTCAAACCACACATGTGAGGTATTGACGCAAACGTTGGAGTGAGAGCAATAATTTTGTCCCTAGACCTCCTCTGTAACTCAAAACATGTAACCAGTAAAGAAATTTCAAGCGTCGCCTATGAGGCTTTTTAAGTACCGAACTTTGGCGCCATTCCACGAGCGTGTGCAATTTTGAAGCGTGACATGTTAGGTATCTATTTACTTGGCATAACTTCATCTTTCACAATATCCAAAAACATTGGGCTAACTTTACTGTTTTGTTTTTTTTTAAAGCGCAAAACTTTTTTTTTTCCCCAAAAAAAAATTTCCCAAGAAAAATTGCTGCGCAAATACTGTGCGAGATAAAAAGTTGCAACAACCGCCATTGTATTCTTTAGGGTCTTTTCTAAAAAAAATATATAATGTTTGGGGGTTCTATGTAATTTTCTAGCAAAAAAATTATCATTTTTACATGTAGGAGAGAAATGTCAGAATTGGCCTGGGTGGCAAGTGGCTAGACTGTTCTTTGGAGTCAGTGGAAGAGTGAGAAAAATGCTGGGTGCCTGGCTGTGTGTGTGTGCTAAGGGGGAAAATAGGCCCAAATTCATAGTTGCCAACAAAATTAAATATTTCAACTCACCATAATGCAGAATCAGAGCCCTGAGTCTGTCACTTGCCACGTTGCTTGCCACCAGTAGAGTCCCTCCTTACACCAGGCATTCCCAGTAGAGTCCGTCCTTACATGAGGTGCCCCCTGCAGTGTCCCTCCTTACATCAGGTGTCCCCAGCAGAGTCCTTTCTTACATCTGGTGCCCCCAGCGGAGTCCCACCTTACATCAGGTATCCCCAGCCAGCAGAGTCCCTCTTTACATCAGGTGTCCCCAGCCAGCAGAGTCCCTCCTTACATCAGGTGCCCCCAGCAGAGTCCCTCCTTACATCAGGTACCCCCAGCGGAGTCCCACCTTACATCAGGTGTCCCCAGCCAGCGGAGTCCCCCTTTACATCAGGTGTCCCCAGCCAGCGGAGTCCCTCCTTACATCAGGTGTCCCCAGCCAGCAGAGTCCCTCCGTACATCAGGTGTCCCCAGCCAGTGGAGTCCCTCCTTACATCAGGTGTCCCCATCCTGTGGAGTCCATCCTTACATCAGGTGTCCCCTCTTCATCCGGGTTTAGGCCGCTGGTGATTAGGCCTCCGCACCATTACAGAGGACCAGCTTGTGGAGGCTGAATGGAAGGACCAAGAGGCGCAGCCTGGGTTCCGCCTTTTATTTCTTCTTTAGGATTGCAGGTCTTCAGTAAAATGGCGGCGGGCGGAGACATTTCACCAGTGCCGGCCACTGACCTCTAGTGGCGGTGGCAACAATGGAAACAATGTATTTTACCGGGACATTTCCCAGGAAACTGTAGGACCGGGACAAAGGTCTAAATCCCGGGAATGTCCCGGGAAATTCGGGACAGTTGGCAACTATGCCAACCAGCGGCTTCTACAGGGGTGCACTACACAAGCAGAAAAAAATGTTTCTGTGCGTAATTGCGTGCGTTTATGCACATTTACTGGCATATGGCGTTGAGCATAACCTCATTCTACTGGCCAGAATATTGATTTATTCTGGCCACTAAAAAATAAATATGCATGCATTGAAGGCCATTTAAGAGTGTATGCATATAAATTAAGCTCCTAAGCTCTTCTCGAACACAAATTTGGTGCGTTTTTTTTATTCCTCTAAACACTGGTCTTAAAATACTGATCTAAATGCCTGATGTGCATGGCTATGGCTACATAGGCTAACATAAAACTGTGCATAAAGCTGCAAAAAAAAATATGCTTTACGCCTGTAAAATATGCTGCGTGCATGAGATAAAGGAGTTCTTCTTCACTGCCAGAACTCCAGTCCCATCCTGCTGGGTTGTCTGCTTTCCTCTGGGTCAGCAAGCATGTGCCGGTGTGAATTGCAGGGGAGTGATTGTGTTTTCCTCTTTGGTTCGCTGGAATATCTGCAGTTCTACAAAAACATACTCTGGAATCAAGCCAGATACGTCTCTTTTCCAAATTCTTAAAATGCTGCTCGATTAATTTAGATTTAAAAGGGCTGAGAGGAAGAACGATTCCTGTAGATGCACCTTTGTGCCTGCCTGAGTCCCTTTCCTCTTTTAGATTAGGTGTGACCTCCTTCCAACCATTTGGATAACTGTTTTTGTTGCAAATTCCAGGACAGTTGTATCACCATGATTCTGCTCTCCTCTGTGAACCATGCTGTTTTTTTAAAGAAAAACTACAATTTAAAGTGGTAGCTTATAAGCTTATAATAAAACAGGTAAGCTTATAATAAAACTCAACTGTAGGTTAAATTAATATCTCCTAAATGTGCATCATATAGGAGATATTCTAGCAAGCAGCATCCGGTGACGTCACCGGCGTATGTTCTCTGAAGGAACAGCATACCCGTGTCGTTCCTTCAGAACTCTGTTTCACGGCCAGGACACACTCCTGGCATGTGCAGGAGTGATGTCATCGCGGCTCGGCCACTTAAGAGGCCGCAGACCTCAAACCTGGAAGGAAGACCAGGTGAAGATGGAAGCCTCTGCAGCAGTGACAGCATACCGCTGGAGGCAAGGTAAGTCTTTCATAATGTATGCGATGCCCTTGTCCCCTTGATAACGACTCCAAACACACTTCCAAAATGACCACTGCCTTGCTAAATAAGCTGAGGGTGAAGGTGATGGACTGGCCAAGCATGTCTCCAGACCTAAACCCAATTGAGCATTTGTGGGGCATCCTCAAGCGGAAGGTTGAGACATTAATGGCTGTGTGTTGAGTTATTTTGAGGGGACAGCATATTTACACTGTTATACAAGCTGTACACTCACTACTTTACATTGTAGCAAAGTGTAATTTCTTTAGTGTTGTCACATGAAAAGATATAATAAAATATTTACAAAAATGTGAGGGGTGTACTCACTTTTGTGAGATACTGTGTGTGTGTGTATATATATATATATATATATATATATATATATATATATATATATTTATATGCAGTGCTGTGAAAAAATATTTGCCCCCCTTCCTGATTTTAATTTTTTTTGCATATTTCTCACACTTAAATGATTTAGATCATCAAACTAATTTTAATATTACACAATGATAACCCGAGTAAATCCAAGATGCAGTTTTTAAATTATTATTTCATTTATTAAGGGAAAAAAGTTGTTCAAACCTGCCTGGCCCTATGTGAAAAAGTAATTGTCCCATCCCGTGTTGAATCATGAATGAACTGTGATTAACCACAAATTTTTTAAAAGCTGAGTTAAATTTCACATGCCACACCCAGGCCTGATTATTGCCAGACCTGTTGAATCAAGAAATCACTTGTCTGACAAAGTGAAGCATGATAACAGATCACAAAAAGCCACACATCATGCCACAGTCTAAAAACAATCAAGAACAGATTATAAAAAAAAAACATGTATCGGTCTAGGAAGGGTTTTAAAGCCATTTCTAAGGCTTTGGAACTCCAGTGAACCACGGGGAGAGCCATTTTCCACAAATGTAGATAACTTGGAACAGTGGTGAACCTTCCCAGGAGTGGTCGGCCTGCAAAAATTACTCCAAGAACATGACGACAACTCATCCAGGAGGTCATAAAAGAGCCCAGAACAACATCTAAAGAACTGCAGGCCTCACTTGCCACAGGTAAGATTGGTGTTCATGATTCAAAAATAAGAAAGAGACTGGGCAAAAATGACATCCATGGGAGAGTTCTAAGGCTAAAGCCACTGCTCACCAAAAAGAACACAAAGGCTCACCTCACTTTTACCAAAAAACATCTTGATTATCCCCAAGACTTTTAGGCAAATATTCTGTGGACTGATGAGAAAAAATGTAACTTTTTGGAAGGTGTGAGTCCCGTTACATCTGGCATAAAACGAATACAGCATTTCATAACAAGAACATCATACTAACAGTCAGACATGGTGGTGGTAGCGTGATGGTCTAGGCTGCTTTGCGGCTTCAGGATATAGACGATTTACCATAATTGATGGAACCATGAATTCTGAGCTCTACCAGAAAATCCTAAAGGAGAATGTCCGGCTATTAGTTCATGTCCTCAAGCTCAAGTGCCCTTGGGTTTTGCAGCAGGACAATGATCCGAAACACAACAGCAAGTCCACCTCCAAATGGTTCAAACAAAGCAAAATTTAGGTTTTGGAGTGGCCTAGTCAAAGCCCGGACTTAAATCCAATTGAGCTGCTGTATCATGACCTTACAAAGGCCGTTCGTGCTGGAAAATCCTCCAAAGTGGCTGAATTAAAACAATTCTGCACACAAACGCTTGATTTCAGTTGTTGCCGCCAAGGGTGGCACAACTAGTTATTAGGTTTAGGGGGCAATTACTTTTTCACATAAAGCCAGGCAGGTTTGAACAGCTTTTTTGCCTTAATAAATGAAGCCATCATTTAAAAACTGCATTTTGTATTTACTCGGGTTATCTTTGTGTTATAATAAAATGTGTTTAATGATCTGAGTCATTTAAGTGTGACAAATATGCAAAAAAATTACAAATCAGAAAGGGGGCAAATACTTTTTCACAGCATTGTGTATGTATATATATATATATATATATATATATATATATATATATATATACATATTTTTTTAACCCCTTCCCAGTCGTGCTATAGCTGAATGACGGCTACAGCGGGCTTAATTTGCTGGGAGGGTGTTAATTAAGGCAGGGGGCATGTGGGCAGCACGCTCTGTGATCCCTGAGTCCTTCGGATTCGGCTGATCACAGATCAGGGTAAAGGGCCAATCACACCGGCCCTTTACCACGTGATCAGCTGTCTCCAATGACAGCCGATCACGATGTAAACAGAAGCCGGTTATCAGCTTTTCTCTCCTTACGCTGACAACTAAAGGTAAAGGGAGATTAGCACTGATCCCAACAGTGCTGCCTATCAGTGGCCACCGGTACCTCCTCATCAGTGTCACCAATCAGTGCTGCCTATCAGTGCTCATCAGTGCTGCCTCATCAGTGCACATCAGTGCAGTTCATCAGTGATGCCTACCAGTTCCCATAGGTTCAGCCTCATCAGCGCACATCAGTGATAGAAAAAAATTACCTGTTTGCAAAATTTTATAACTATGGCATTTTTTTTTCTTTTTAGTCTTTTTTCATTTGTTAAACAAAAAATAAAAAGACCAGTGGTATTTAAATACCACCAAAAGAAAGCTTTATTTGTGTAAAAATCAAATTATAAAAAATGTCATTTAGGTACAGCATTGCATGACTGTGCAATTGTCATTCAAAGTGCGACAGCATTGAAAGCTGAAAATTGGCCTGGGCAGGAAGGGGGTGAAAATGCCCAGTAGGCAAGTGGTTAATATTGCATATTGATCATTTAAACCAGCAGGTGGAGCTTTAGGCTCCTTTTTCACATTTCACACATTTGCTTCCATGAAACAAAATACTTGTTTACAGACCTCAATAGTTCAAGTGGAAAATTACAAAAACCTTGACGACTCTTTAGCAGTGACTTGTTCACTATTGATACTTAAGAAAATGAGTTAGGGGCACCTTGAAATTTAATTGCATACTAATTTTGTATGGTTCTTGTCATCCAGTAGTATGATGGTGGTATGACTATTGAGAACATGGATATTGGACTGGTGCAGGGCCAGATTAAGAGCAACATGGGCCTGGTGCTAAGGATTTTGGTGGGCCTTTTTATGGAAATAAATAAAATGAAAACGCAAACAATTTTTGTTAAATTTAAATGAAAGAGAGAGAGGGGTGTGAGAGAGTGGTTAAGAGAGAGGGGTGGGGGGGGTGATAGCGAGATGGGGGGTTGAAAGAGAGAGGATGAGAGGGAGGGGGAATGAGAGAGAGAGAGAGGGGGTGTGAGAGAGGGGAAGAGAGAGAGGGTGAGAAAAAGGGGAATAGAGAGAGGGTGAAAGAGAGAGAGGGTGGTAAGGGGTGAAGGGGGTGAAAGAGAGAGAGGGTGGTAAGGGGTGAAGGGGGTGAAAGAGAGAGAGGGTGGTAAGGGGTGAAGGGGGTGAAAGAGAGAGAGGGTGGTAAGGGGTGAAGGGGGTGAGAGAGAGGGGGTGAGGGGGGTGAAATAGAGAGGGGGGTGGGAGTGAGGGGGTGAGTCTGTGGGAGGCACAGCATAGTACATTACACGGGGGGGGTGGCACAGTACATTACATGGTTGGCACAACACATTACATGGTGGATACATGGATACAGCACATTTAATGGTAAGCAAAGCACAGTACATTACATGGTGGGCACAGCACATTACACAGTTGGCACTGCCTAATACAGCACATTAGAAGGTAGGCACAGTTCATTATATGGTGGGCACAGCACATGACATGGTTGGTACTGCACAACACAGCACATTGCATGGTGGGCACAGGACCTTATATGATGGGCACAGCACATGACATGGCGGGCACAGCTGAGCACATTACATGGTGGGCACTGCACATTACAAGTGGGCACTGAACAGCACATTATATGGTGGGCACAGCATATTATATGGTGGGCACAGCACATTACACGGTTGGCACTGCCCAATACAGCACATTACAAGGTAGGCACAGTTCATTATATGGTGGACACAGCACATGACATGGTTGGTACTGCACAACACAGCACATTGCATGGTGGGCACAACACAGCACACGGTGGGCACAGGACCTTATATGATGGGCACAGCACATGACATCGCGGGCACAGCTGAGCACATTACATGGTGGGCACTGCACATTACAAGTGGGCACTGAGCAGCACATTATATGGTGGGCACAGCATATTATATGGTGGGCACTGCGCATGGCATGGTGGGCACTGCACAGCACATGACAAGGTGGGTACTGCATGACACCACATGACATGGTGGGCACTGCACGACACAGCACAGCACATTACATTGTGAGCACAGCACATTAAATGGTGGACACTACACATGACATGGTGAGCCCTGCACACCACATTCCATTGGGCACATTGGTGGGCACTGCACGACACAGCACATTACATTGTGAGCACAGCACATTAAATGGTGGACACAGCACATGACATGGTGAGCCCCACACAGCCCATTCCATTGTGGGTACTGCACGGCACATGCCATGGTGGACAATGTACAGCACATTACATGGTGAGTACAGCACATTAGATGGTAGGTACTGCATGGTGCAACACATGACATGGTGGGCATAACACAGCACATGACATGGTGGGCACAACACAGCACATGACATGGTGGGCACAACACAGCACATGACATGGTGGGCACAACACAGCACATGACATGGTGGGCACTGCACATGACATGATGGGCACTGCATGGCACAGCACATTACATGGTGTGTACAGCGCATTACATGGTGGGCACTGCATGGCACAGTACATTACATGGTGGGTACAGCGCATTACATGGTGGGCACTGCATGGCACAGCACATGACGTGGTGGGCACAGTGCATTACATGGTGGGCACAGAACATTACATGGTGGGCACAGAACATTACATGGTGGGCACTGCATGGCATAGCAGATTTCATGGTGGGCAATGCAACTGCACATTACATGTTAGGAACTGCACATGGCATGGTGGGCACTGCTGAACAGCACAGTACATTACACAGTGGGCACAACACACTACATGCTGGGCACAACACATGGCAGGGTGGGCACAGCACATGACATGGTGGGAACTGCACATGACATGGTGGGCACTGCATGGCACAGCGCATTACATGGTGGGCACTGCACATTACATGGTGGGATCACTGCATGGCACAGCACATGACATGGTGGACACTGCAAATTACATAGCGGGCATTGCAAAGCACAGCACATGACATGGTGGGCACTGCACATTACATGGGGGGCACTGAATGGCACAGCCCATGACATGTGGGCATTGCACATGACATGGTGGGCACTGCATGGCACATCACATGACATGGTGGGCACTGCACATTACATGGTGGGCACTGCAAGGCAGAGCACAACATAGGGGGCACTGCACATCACATGAAGGGCAATGCAATGCACAGCACATGACATGGTGGGCACTGCACATTACATAGTGAGCACTGCAACGTACAGCACATGACATGGTGGGCACTGCACATTACATGGAGGGCACTGCAATGTACAGCATATGACATACTGGACACAGCACATTACATGGGGGGCACTGCATGGCACAGCACATTACATGGTGGGCACTGCATGGCACAGCACATTACATGGTGGGCACTGCATGGCATAGCACATTTTATGGTGGGCAATGCAACTGCACATTACATGTTAGGAACTGCACATGACATGGTGGGCACTGCTGAACAGCACAGTACATTACACAGTGGGCACAACACATGGCAGGGTGGGCACAGCACATGACATGGTGGGAACTGCATGGCACAGCGCATCACATAGTGGGCACAGCACATGACATGGTGGACACTGCATATAACATAGCGGGCATTGCAAGGCACAGCACATGACATGGTGGGCACTGCGCATTACATGGGGGGCACTGCACATTACATGGGGGGCACTGCACATTACATGGGGGGCACTGCAAGGCACAGCACATGACATGGTGGGCACTGCACATTACATGGTGGGCACTGCACATTACATGGGGGGCACTGCACATTACAGGGGGGCACTGCACATTACATGGGGGGCACTGCAAGGCACAGCACATGACATGGTGGGCACTGACTGCACATTACATGGGGGGCACTGCACATTACAGGGGGGCACTGCAAGGCAGAGCACAACATAGGGGGCACTGCACATCACATGAAGGGCAATGCAATGCACAGCACATGACATGGTGGGCACTGCACATTACATAGTGAGCACTGCAACGTACAGCACATGACATGGTGGGCACTGCACATTACATGGAGGGCACTGCAATGTACAGCATATGACATACTGGACACAGCACATTACATGGGGGGCACTGCATGGCACAGCACATTACATGGTGGGCACTGCATGGCACAGCACATTACATGGTGGGCACTGCATGGCATAGCACATTTTATGGTGGGCAATGCAACTGCACATTACATGTTAGGAACTGCACATGACATGGTGGGCACTGCTGAACAGCACAGTACATTACACAGTGGGCACAACACATGGCAGGGTGGGCACAGCACATGACATGGTGGGAACTGCATGGCACAGCGCATCACATAGTGGGCACAGCACATGACATGGTGGACACTGCATATAACATAGCGGGCATTGCAAGGCACAGCACATGACATGGTGGGCACTGCGCATTACATGGGGGGCACTGCACATTACATGGGGGGCACTGCACATTACATGGGGGGCACTGCAAGGCACAGCACATGACATGGTGGGCACTGCACATTACATGGTGGGCACTGCACATTACATGGGGGGCACTGCACATTACAGGGGGGCACTGCACATTACATGGGGGGCACTGCAAGGCACAGCACATGACATGGTGGGCACTGACTGCACATTACATGGGGGGCACTGCACATTACAGGGGGGCACTGCAAGGCACAGCACGACATGGGGGGCACTTCAAGGCACTGCACATTACATGGGGGGCACAGCAATGTACAGCACATTACATGGTGGGCACAAGAGAGCACAATACATGGGGGGAAGCAGGAGTCTGTCCCCTAGCACAATGATTACACAACATCTCCCTAACAAATGTACTGACCTTATCATAACAGCATGGGAGACGTCCTTCCTTCCTCCCGGGCTCCTGCTGGTTAGGAGAACATCAGCGCCCCTCCCCCAGACACTGAGTGTGAGTGTAACAGATCCTGTGATAGGAGTGTCAGGCATTGCCAGAGACAGGACTCGTCTGCACTGACTAACTCTTGTCTCCTCCATGTGTGCACAGAGGGCTCCTCTTCCTTCAGGAAGGCACACAGATCTCGATAAGCCACTGCCATGGGCCTATATTGAGGGAGGGGCCTATATTGAGGGAGGGGCCTGGAGCTGCAGCTCCACCAGCCCCTATGTTAATCCGGCCCTGGACTGGTGGCCGCTACACATGGAAGGATATTGAATAATCACCTTGGATTTTTATGAGAATGAATGAGAGTAGAGTTGAAGCCCCACTCCATAATATTCAAATCCAGATATATCTCTATTCCAATTTTTTTTTAAAAAGCCAATGCATTTTGGGTGCTTTATTCCACCCCTTCATCAGGGCTGGAACATAACATCCAATATTCTTATGCCCCGTACACACGGTCGGACTTTGTTCGGACATTCCGACAACAAAATCCTAGGATTTTTTCCGACGGATGTTGGCTCAAACTTGTCTTGCATACACACAGTCACACAAAGTTGTCGGAAAATCCGATCGTTTTAAACGCGGTGACGTAAAACACGTACGTCGGGACTATAAACGGGGCAGTGGCCAATAGCTTTCATCTCTTTATTTATTCTGAGCATGCGTGGCACTTTGTCCGTCGGATTTGTGTACACACGATCGGAATTTCCGACAGCGGATTTTGTTGTCGGAAAATTTTATCTCCTGCTCTCCAACTTTGTGTGTTGGAAAATCCGATGGAAAATGTCAGATGGAGCCCACACACGGTCGGAATTTCCGACAACACGCTCCGATCGGACATTCTCCATCGGAAAATCCGACCGTGTGTACGGGGCATTATTATTATTACTTTTTATTATTTTTACTTTTAAAATGTCCTATCTGATTTTTAATACTAGAATCAAAGAGGTGGCGAGCAAGCGACCTCCTATCATCAATTTACTATCATCAGACTCAGTTTCAGCACTGGATGTTTGGCACTTATAGTACTCTCCAGGATGAATGAAAGTAATCGTTTTAACTAACACAGCACAACCCACACATGTTACACCCATCATTAGAAGTTTTTTTTTTTTACATATCCAATGTGGAAAAAAAAATTTCCAAAGTTTTGCTTTAATGCAGGGTGGCTTTAAGTGTCTATTTAGATTTATGCATGTGTTAAAGGTGGTGTTTTGTAGCATTAGGCAGGTTCCTTGCATTGCATCAGTGTGAGTATCCTTTATGTGTTGACATTGATGTGCTTTTCACTATAGGATTTGGAGTGGAGAGAGATAACTGCCATTGTCCGAAGCTTCTTAATATCTGATGCATCCAATGGAGTGCTGCAGAGGACAGGACTTACCCTATCAACTGAGGACCACCCACCCCTGGAGGGAAGAAGCCAAAAGAGAAATAGGACTCTGCTCATCATGTGACCGGTCATTATTCTTCTTCTGGAGTATTGGGAGGGTTAAAAGGTGAAAATAGTCTTTAAAGGTTCTGGATTGGTGCAAGTTTAGTTTTTACATTAAATTTAAGGGACACTAATTTATAAAAGATGGGCCGTGCAAATGTCTGAGCTTTTACACAGCCATCACAAATAATCCCTGTAATGGGCCTAGTATGTTTATTAGATATGATCTTTAGCTCCATCTAGTTGCCATAAAGCGGTATTTTCTTAAATGAGGTATTTCAGGAAATATCGCATTATGGCCACTAGATGGAGCTGACAATCATATGAAATAAATATATAAGACACATTACAGGGATTATTTGCAAAGCAAATCTATTATAAATCGATTTCTATGGGGCTGATTTATTAAAGGCACATAGACTGTGCACTTTGCAAGTGCAGTTGTTCCAGAGCTTAGTAAATGAGGGGAAGCTCTGCTGCCTTCTATCATCCAATCATGTGCAAGCAAAATGCTGTTTGTTTTCTTTTCCTAGCATGTGATTGGGTATTCTCTGTAAAGTGAAGATTTACTAAGCTCTGGAGCAACTGCACTTGCAAAGTGCAGAGTCTATTTGCCCTTAGTTTAGTATTACTTTTCGTGTGATGTGAGTATTATTACGTTATTTGTGCAGCAATTACTGGCGTTGAAACTTCTGCACTAAAAACAAGAAGTTTATCAAAAGCCACAAGCATGCCATCCCACAGGAGCCGGTGTGACATATTCTGCCGTTTTAACGTTAAGTTGTTAAACTCAGCAACATCATGGACCCAGAAACTTTTCGAAACTGCTGGTCCCTCGGATGGTCATCTCAGCAAATTGTACAAAATAAAATAATAACTATTTTCACTTCTGTTTTCAGCCGATGAGTCATAATGAGCATTGCTTTCCAAGTTGCCATTTTTTTCTCAGTTTAACAGAGCGAATTGGCAGTGCTAATCTACAGGGACAAGGCTATGAAAGGCAGGAAAGTAGCACTGAGCAGAGGAAAGTATCAGCCAAGAAGGTGACTCAGCCTGCAACAGTTTAAAGTGATATAAATAGCCAAAAGGTATAATAATAGTAACAATGAAAATGCAAGTACCGGTACAAATGGTTTCATGCATGTACTGTATATACACTGTACAGGATATGAATTTATTCTTACAGGGTCACTTTAAAAGATAACTTACTATAGCTCCCAACTTTTCCTATTTTAGGGCACTTTCACAATGAGGCGATGGGGTGTCGGTGGTAAAGCACCGCTATTTTTAGCGGTGCTCTACCGTCATTTTAGCATCGCTTTCCGGCCACTAGCAGGGGTTAAAAGCTTTTAACCCCCGCTAGTGGGCTAAAAAGGGTTAAAAGCGCCTGCAAAGCGCCGCTTCGCTGGCGCTGCCCATTGACTTCAATGGGCAGGTGCACTTTAGGAGCGGTGTATACACCGCTCCTAAAGCGCCTCAAAGATGCTGCTTGCAGGACTTTTTTTAGCGTCCTGCCATCGCACCGCTCCAGTGTGAAAGCACTCGGGCTTTCACACTGGAGAGACAGGAGAGGTGCTTTACAGGCGCTTTTGCAGGTGCTATTTCTAGCACTATAGCGCCTGTAAAGCGCCTCAATGTGAAAGTAGCCTTAGAGGGACAGTCCTGTTTGTGACCAGGATCACACTGTCCCTCTTTTCTTTCGTACCTTTAAACTAACGAAAGTTTTTAGACTCCAGCAGTTTGTCCAGAAAATCCCAGTAAGGTTGATTTCCACTTCCTACCCTAATTTAAGAACATGATTAAATGCTGAATGCTAAACTATTTTTCTCTTGCACATAACCCCTAATACTAACCCTTATCCTTACACTAATTCCTAAACCCACCCACTAACAAAACTCTTATCCTAACACTAACTTCTAAACCTAATCCCTAACAACAGCCCTCTTTCTAGGTCTAATTCTTAACCCCTAACTCTAACCTTTAAACTAACACTAATTAGTAAACCTGACCACAAAGCCTAACTCTTATCCTAACACTAACTCTGAACTATAACTCCTAGCACTAACTTTTATCCTTACACTAACTGCTAAACCTGATCCCAAACGTTATCTCTTTTCCTAACGTTAATTCCTAACCCCTGACTCTAACCCTTATTGCAAAACTAATTCCTAAACCCAACCACTAACACTAACTCTAAAATGCAACCGCTAACACAAATGCCCCATACACACGGTCGGACTTTGTTCGGACATTCCGACAACAAAATCCTAGGATTTTTTCAGACGGATGTTGGCTCAAACTTGTCTTGCATACACACGGTCACACAAAGTTGCCGGAAAATCCATTTGTTCTAAACGCGGTGATGTAAAACACGTACGTCGGGACTATAAACGGGGCAGTAGCCAATAGCTTTCATCTCTTTATTTATTCTGAGCATGCGTGGCACTTTGTGCGTCGGATTTGTGTACACACGATCGGAATTTCCGCCAACGGATTTTGTTGTCGGAAAATTTTATATCCTGCTCTCAAACTTTGTGTGTCGGAAAATCCAATGGAAAATGGTCGGAATTTCCGACAACAAGGTCCTATCACACATTTTCCGTCAGAAAATGCGACCGTGTGTACGGGGCATAACTCTTATCCTAACACTAACTTCTAAACCCAACCTCTAACACTAATGCAGCATACACACGGTCTGACTTTTAGACTGGACTGGTCCGGCGGACGCCGACGGACCAAATCTGGCGGACAATCCGATCGTGTATGGGCTTCACCGGACCTTCAGTGGACTTTTTCAGTCGCAAATCTGACGGACTTTAGATTTGGAACTTGCTTCAAAGCTTTACGCTGTAACTCCGCCGGACCCAGAAATCCGCTCGTCTGTATGCTAGTCCGAGGGACAAAAAACTGACGCCAGGGCAGCTATTGGCTACTGGCTATCAACTTCCTTATTTTAGTCCGGTGTACGTCATCACGTACGAATCCGTCGGACTTTGGTGTGATTGTTTGTTAAAAAGTCCGTCGGAAGTCCGTCAAAAGTCCGTCGAAAGTCCACCGGAAAGTCTGTCGGACCAGTCCGGTCGAAAAGTCGCCCGTGTGTACACGGCATAACTCCTATTCTAACACTTCTCACATGCTTGCCTTGGTATCTTTCTCCCTGCGTCCTGACCTTGCTGCATGTATCCTGACCGTGAACCTGTTTCTGTCTTGATCTGATCTGATCCGATCCCTATCCCTAGCCCATCCTGTACTTGTCCCTCCTGATTCCCTTGGATCCCTGCCCTGCAGCCTATCCATCTATCCTCTCCCTGTCCTGCTGGTTTCCCGTCCTTGCCCATCTGCTGACCTCTCTGTGTATGACCTTGGCCTGGCTTTGTTTACGATTCAGGTATCTCCATTTACTTGTATATACTATTTGTTGTTTGTGGGTCTGTGGTTGGTTTTGCACTGTTTATATTTCTCTTACTTGTCACTTATTTAATAAACACCATTATTTTTTCACTTACATGCGTTTCTGGTTTCCTCTGTGCAGTCCACACAGTCTGGTCTACTAAATCCTCTGACACTGCTAAACTTGACCCCTAACATTAGCCCTTTTCCTAACATTAATTCCTAACCACTAATGCTAACCCTTTTTGTAACACTAATTCCTAAACCCAACCACTATCACTAACTCTTATGCTAACACTAATGCCACATACACACGGTCGGATTTTCCGATGGAAAATGTCCGATCGGAGTGTGTTGTCGGAAATTCCAACCGTGTGTGGGCTCCATCGGACATTTTCCATCGGATTTTCCGACACACAAAGTTGGAGAGCAGGAGATAAAATTTTCCGACAACAAAATCCGTTGTCGGAAATTCCGATCGTGTGTACACAAATCCGACGGACAAAGTGCCACGCATGCTCAGAATAAATAAAGAGATGAAAGCTATTGGCCACTGCCCCGTTTATAGTCCCGACGTATGTGTTTTACGTCACCGCGTTTAGAACGATCGGATTTTCCGACAACTTTGTGCGACCGTGTGTAGACAAAACAAGTTTGAGCCAACATCCGTCGGAAAAAATCCTAGGATTTTGTTGTCGGAATGTCCTAACATGAACCCGTATTATCTGGCTCCTACTCTGTCCAACTTTAGGCAATCTCTGAAAACTCATCTCTTTAGGGAAGCCTGTCAGGTCTCTATCTAAAAACTGAACTCTCTCCATCAACAGTTGCTATATTTTGTACCACCTGCTCTTTCCCTTGGATTGTAATCTCTCAAGAGCAGGACCCTCCCAACCCTCTTGTCTTCAATTGTATTGCAGCTAGACTGTCTCTGCTTTGTAACGTGCTGTGCATGTTGACAAACCTGATTCACCACCAGCTGGCCAAGGGCACTTCTCCCTCTTCTTCATGAGATAGGGTACACACATACCTGTAAAGGGAGAAACTCCGCCATCTTGTTACTCACATTCTCCTGAGGCCCACCTCCAAAAATAAAGTGATGTCCAAACTGCAGCCTTTTTAATGATTTTTCTGTGGTATCAAATTATTAGCGGTTCTGTACATGTCGCTCTTCTTCTCCACAACATCAAGTCCAGCAACACAATTCACCACAGGATAGGAACACATGAACAAGAAATGTCTGTCCAACTTTGACACCTCCTCAATATAGGCCCCCCAAAAGTGGATTCTCCTCCAGAATCTCTTATGGCCAAGCCCAAAGGGTAAACTCTCCCAAGCTTCAGACCTACATAGTTTATGTCATTTGGTACCCTGTTCCCATTACTCCTTCTGACAAAGACTCCTCCTATACCAGAATATATAGGTGTAGGGAATGTATAGGTCTACCCACCAACTCCACCCAGGGGAGGGACCTCACTAAAAGGGGCAATAACCCCTGCTTACACTCAAACCGTTGGTGGTATATAATTCCTGCATATTAATATTAACACTAACTCCTTAACTTTACTCCTAACAATAACTTGTAAACCCTACCCCTAAATCCAAAAACCTATTTTTAACACTAACTCCCTAACTCCTAAGACTAATCATTATCCTAACACTAACTCCTACTCCTAACCACTAAGTCATTATCCCAACATTAGTTCCAAACTCTAGCCCCTAACATTAAAGCCGCGTACACACGAACAGAATGTCCGACAGAAGCTTTTCATTGTCTATTCCGATGGTGTGTATGCCTCATTGGACTTTTTTTTTTTGAAAATTCTGACTAGCCTAGAAATAGAACATGTTCTAAATATTTCCGACAGAACCAATCCCTATCGGGAAAACCGCTCGTCTGTATGCTGTTCCGACGGACCAAAGACGACGCATGCTCTGAAGCAAGTACGAGACGGAAGCTATTGGCTACTGGCTATTGAACTTCCTTTTTCCAGTCCTGTCGTACGCGTTGTACATCACCTCGTTCTGGACGGTCGGACTTTGGTGTGACTGTGTGTATGCAAGACCGCTTGAACGGAATTTCCGTCGGAAAAACCTTCGGAGTTTATTCCGACGGCAAAACCGGTCGTGTGTACGCGGCATAACTGTTATTCTAACACTTATTCTCCAAACCTAAGCCCCAAAACTAACCCTTATCCTAAAGTCAACTACTAAATCTAACCTAATATCCAAACTTTACAGCTTACAGTAGCCACATCATCAAAGTTACCTTGTGTTGTGTGAGTCGCAGCTTTGTAAATTAGTGAATCTGCGTGATGGCCATACCTATAAGGTACCTGCTCTTACCTATTCAGTGCTCACGCTCTGCTCCACCTGCCACCACAGCCTAGGTATTCTTAATTCCCACATATACTGTCACATGGAGAAAGAGCACGGTTAGCCCTTGTAATGCATGATACAGTATTTAGAAGCTTAATAATTGAATAGTGATTTTCACCAGCAGAAAACTGGTTAGCAGGAGATCCCAGGGCAAATCTCACCCCCAACCCAATTATACTCTACTTTGCCGCACCTTCTGACCACTCCTTCGCTTCTTAGGTGGCCTTGGGGAAATAACCAAAGTATAGTAGTATGGAGGATCATGTGACCTCATTCTAGGATGCAGTGCTCATACCTGAGCTGCCAAATGCCTGACCCAGACACTGTCACCTGAGGAGGATGGTGACATCATCAAACCTATTTTAGATCCAACATCACCCAACACAGTGCTTTTATAGGGTCTGGAATGTTGACTATGACATGGGAACAGAGGCAGGAAGTATATGTGGGTTGGCGTGGTATGCTTACTAAAGATTCTTTTACTTTGTCATGAATAGGCAAAGTGACAGAGTCTATTTAAATAGCCCCAGGCTTCCCGAAACTGCCTATGCTGTAATGAAACCACATGCTAACTGGAGCCAATGCCATTAAAACACCATGCTTAAACAGCAAGCTCTTCTGGAAGAACGCCTCCATGGCTCAGCCCTTTTGACAATTCATAATGTTTTTGCAATGTGAGATGTTCGGTGTTTTGGCAGCGACTGGTCCTGACTTCGATGAAAGGAAGAGAGTATGTCATGTATTTACTGCTGTAATTTGATTGTGGCCAGTCCATGGAGCTGGATGTGTTGGTCCAAGCTCTGGAATGTTTTTGGGGGTCTGACAAACATCACATAAGCAAATGTGTTCTGGGAATAACAAAGTATTCGACATAGAGAATTGATGATTGTAGCAACGGGCAAACATTTGTTTTGCACACTGCAGAAAAGCTTGGGAAGCATCCATTTCTTTTTATTTTGGATAGGAAAAAAGTATACTGTTTTAATAGCCACTGGCTTCTTATATAATTGTTTTTGTTTCCTGTGGTTCGCTATTGTTTCTATTAGTGTTCCCCCACCATGTAATACAGTTGCTTAACCACTTCAATACCGGGCCCTTTCACTCCCTTCCTGCCCTTTCCAATTTTCAGCTTTCAGTGCTGTCACACTTTTAATGACAATGTTATACAACACTATACCCAAATTACATTTTTATCTTTATTTTTTTGAGACAGAGCTTTCTTTTGGTGGTAATAAATCACCACTGTTTTTTTTTTTTTTGCAAAACAAACAAAAAAAGACAATCTTAAAAAAAAAAAAAAAAAAAAAAATCAAAAAACCTTTTTCTTCGTTAAAGGGGTTGTAAAGGCAATTTAAAAAAAACAAAAAAAAACAAACATGTTATACTTACCTCCACTGTGCAGCTCGTTTTGCACATAGTGGCCCCGAACCTGGTCTTCTGGGGTCCCTCGGCGGCTGTCTCAGCTCCTCCCCACAAGAACTAACCACCTTCATGCAAGCTCTCTCTCTCTCCCGTGATACAGCCGGCGGCTATAGCCGCTCACTGTATCACTCAGCCCCACCCCCCGGCGCATCATTGGATGTGATTGACAGCAGCACGAGCCAATGGCTGTGCTGCTTTCAATCCATCCACTCTAGCCAATCAAGGGCCAGGCTGATCGGCGAAGAGGACATCAGGGGCGAGCGCAGCAGGTGAACAGGCTCAGGTAAGTAAAACGGGGGCACTTGTGAGGAAGCACTGATGAGGCTGCACAGATGATACAGCACTGATAAGCTGTACTAATGAGGATGCACTGATGAGACCACACTTAGGGGCACTGATTATGCAGCACTAATGGGCCCTGCTAAGGCGGCACTGATAAGCAGCACACATGGGCAATGATATGCTGCACTGATGGACACTGATTGGCACTGATGAGGCTGCACTGATGATCAGTGCCCTGATTATCAGTGTGAATGTGTGCTGTCACAGAATAGCCAGTTATCAGCTTTCCTTACCTCACACAGTGACAGCGCTGAGGAAAGGAAATACCGATAACCGGCATTTGTTTACATGTGATTAGCTGTGATTGGACACAGCTGATCACATGGCAAAGAGGCGCTGTGATTTGCCCTTTACCTTCATCTGTGATCAGCTGTGCCCGAAAGAAAACAGCAATCACAGAGCATGCCCACTGTGCGCCCTGGGGGAGTGCAGGGGGGCAGGGATTCTGGGAAGACGTCAATAGACACCCTCCCAGAACCATACGAGTGCGCTGTAGCCGTCTTACGGCTATAGCATGGTCGGCAAGTGGTTAAAAAAGAAGCAGTCACCAAAAGTGATAAGCAAATCTGACAAAATTCTGTTTGCCCAGATTTTTGCTCCATTAAAAGATAAATAGAATTACTTAAAGATGAATTCCAGGTATGGACTTTATAGCATAGTTATTGGTTTAGCTTGGACCAATGTAAGTATAGCTAGTCTATACCTGTTGGATCCCCATGGAATGTTGGATATCATTGCAGTAGATGCCACTACTACAGTGATCATTGTTACATTTAAGGACCGCAGTGATTACTCGCATCTACAGTGGGGTTCCAAGGTGGACCAATACAACTGCAATAAAAACTATACCTGGAATTCAACCTTGACCACTTCCAGCCCAAGGACATCATATGACGTCTTTGATTTTCAGTGGTGATATCTGAATGATGCCTGCAGCTGCAGGCATCATTCAGATATCTACTTTTTCAACTGGCGATTCTGTGCACCGTAAGAACAATCATAGCGGCAGTTCAGCCGCTTGATCGTTCTTATAGGCAGCGGGAGAGGACACACACCCCCTCCCGCCACCCTCCGGTGCTTCTCCAGGCTTTCCTGTGCGATTGGGAACCCAGAAAAGAATCCGCCACCACTGCATGAAGAGATAGAGATCTCCAGTGACCAGATGGTCACCAGTCATCTCTATGACCGTCGGAGGCCCGGGCGCGACGTTATGACCTCACATCCGGGCCGCAGATGTAAACATTGCCGAGATCTTGGCTGGAAAGCATCGGATCTGTCTTTTTTTTTTTTTAACTGATGCTTTCCAGCCTGGAGGAGAGATGTGGGGTCTTATAGACATAAAAAGGACCTGTCACGCACCATTTCTATTACAAGGGATGTTAACATTCCTTGTAATAGAAATAAACGTGATAAAAAAATAAAATAAAGATAAAGTGTAAAAATAAAAAAATGTAAGTAAAATAAACAATAAAAAAAATGTTTTAAGCGCCCCCTCCCGTGTGCTTGCGCACAGAAGCAAACGCACACGTAAGTCGTGCGCGCGTATGTAAACGCCGTTCAAACCACACATGTGAGGTATGGCCGCGTGCATTGTAACTCTAAACTGGTAACCTGTAAAAGAATTTAAAATGTCGCCTATGGAGATTTTTAATTACCAAAGTTTGGCGTCATTCCACAAGTGTGCACAATTTTAAAGCGTGACATGTTGGGTATCTATTTACTCGACGTATCATCGTGTTTCACATTATACAAAAAAATTTGACTATCTTTACTCTTTTGTTTTTTTTTAATTCATGAAAGTTTTTTTTGCAAAAGTTTGAATAATTTTGCGCAAATACGTGTGACATAAAGTTGTAAAGTTGCAATGACCACCATTTTATTCCCTAGGGTATCTGCTAAAAAAAACATATAAAATGTTTGGGGGTTCTGAGTAATTTTCTAGCAAAAAAAAGATTTTTTACATGTAGGAGAGGAGTGATAGAATAGGCCCAGTATGGAAGTGGTAAATTTCGAACTTGTATAGCATAAAAGCCACTAGCATTACTGGTGGTTAAATGATGGTTACTTTAGGCTCTTTGATGGTATTGGAAGCCAGCCATGCCCCCTCCCGTATTCCTTTGTTTGTTTTTGTGTGCATTTTGTATTTACTAGAGGGTTTGCAGAACAAAGGTATGGCAAAGTGTAAAAATAGCACCTTTCACACTTTAAAGTGGTTGTAAACCCTTACTTTGTAAACAACCTATTTAGTTTAAAATAGAAGTGAAAGACAAAACAGTTGTGTATAGATAAAAAAAAATATTATAAATACCTTTTCCCCTTTTTTATAAGTGATCACATTTCCTCTGTTCTCAGCTACATGAGAGCTGGGGGGAGGAGCAACAGCAGCACATTGAACTTCCTAGTGAAAGGCTGTGCGGGGGGGGGGTGTCAGGAGAAGTCTGATGATTGGAAGAGAGCTGGGAGTTCCCAGCATAGCTAGAGAACTGACCAAGATGTGTTCTCCTGCTTAGTGTGATCAGTTTTTATTAGGAACGCAGAGGGACTAGCAGAAACACCAGAGATTTCACACTAAAGAAGCAATGCAAAGAGAGCAGGATATTTTTCATACAAGTACATGGTGAAGCAGGCACATATCAGGAATATGAAATATTGGGTTTACATATTCTTTAAGGGCCCATTCACACTGACTTTTGTGCTAAATTGTATAGAAAATGCATGGACTGTACATTCCCATATATTTTAGTCACGTTTAACATGCGCTGACGTCCGTTGACATGCATTTTGACATCTGTGGACATGCATGCACAGCGTTATGGTGTGAACAGAACACATTGGAAATAATTGATTTTCAGACGCCCTTCCGTCGATCTGTGTTTTACAGCTGCGCTAAAACGCAGATCAATGCACTAGTGTGAAATGGTCCAAAGTGTAAAAATATACAGAGTTAAAAAATGTAAAGCTATAAATTTTTTGGTTTATGTAACCGTTTTTTGATGTTTCTTAACATTTAGCAATGACATACACCAAAAAATAAGGAAAAGGTAATTTTTAAATATTACACATTTTCACCACATTTTTCTCTCTATGTTCTAAAAACAACAATATACACCAAATAACAAAATTTTCTAAATGCACAAACATTAATTTAGTATATTTTGTGGGGTTTTTTTTGGTTCAAAATGTTGATGTATATGGTCCTCAATAAGATAAAAGGGGTCAAAAAAGAAAACTTGTTACTGGGTGCAAACTTCTGTTATTATTTCTTTAAAATTTAAAATTTGTGTTTGCCATATTGTATAAAAACTTAACAATACAATACACCATACATACTGTATACAAATAAGGGAGAACACAAAGAGCATTATTTCTCTTTTTTTTAAAATCTTTATTATGACGTTATTTAACATTGCAGAATGTATTTGTTTAAATACAAATGCATTCCACTACACATATGCATAAACAATGAAACATAAAGTGCAAATTAATACGAATTAAATTTCCAATGGGCCATTAAATCTTGCAATCCTTTTGTTAATAATCAAGTAACCGTGTTAAAGTGCCACTACAGCAACCAAAACGTGCTCCAAACTCATCCAGGGCTGCTGATAAAGCAGTATAGCCAGCCCTCCTGTAATGGACCCGGGCCCCATCAGTTCAAAAGGGGGGCCAGGCACCTGCTAAGCAGGTGGGCCAGCTGTACTGTTTCATTGCAGACACCAATCCTCTTCTGCCTTCCCCTGCAACGCTGCCAGCTTCTCACTCTGGCTGCACTACAGGGGAGTGGTTCTAGCACATGCACCCTTTCCATTTGCTGTCCAGGCACCCCCTGTGTGCCCTTTTCCCCCCACTGCTCTGCCGGCTTCCTTCCTCTCCTGCCGACACACAGGGGAATTTATTGGCCCCTTCCTTTCCTGAATGAACACAGAGAGTGATCGGTACCAATCACTCCTATGTCCATTCATCACCGAGGCATATTAAACAGTGTTTACTATGCTTCAGCTTGTGAATAAGTAAGAAGCTTCAGAGCGCTTCCAATTCATTCATCTTTGCAACTGAGGCTGCAAAGAAAAGGACTGATACATGTCCTCAGTTACTTCCAGCGGAGGGGGGGGCCCTGTCAGGTAGACTGTATTGGGCCCCATGATTTCTAACAGCAGCCCTGATCTCATCCCACAAGTGTTTGCAGGCTCCTTACTGGAAAAAAGATCTCCAACACAGATCACTGCCATGCACCTATAATTCCTTCCAATATCACAATTACACAGTAATCCTAAACTATACTCATGATAAACATGTAAGGAAAAAGAGGGACAGATCCCATAGCATAATGTTTTTAAAAACAGAGGTTCAACTTATTAGAAAATCACTCACATAAATAGATGATATACTAGCGCATCAAACACAAAAACTGGCACAACCGCAGACCGCATCGGCATGCGTGATGACGTCATGTACCAGGTCCCACCAACATGTTTCTTCTAAACAGACATCATCAGGGGAAAAAAACACTTTCCCCTGACAAAGTCTGCATAGAAGAAACATGTTGATGAATGGATGAACGTGTAAAACCCAAGGAATTTACGCTGTACTGGGCTCTGCAGGAACCCTGAACAGTGTGGGCATAAATTTGTGGGCAAGACCTCTTTATTTTGGATAGGGCTTTGTTGCACACCGTGAACCTTCTGATGACTTCTAGATCAACAACATCATTGTATATGTCTAATGTGGCTGTATGTATAGCATTGTATGTTACGTACAGTCTTTTCCTTGGATATGAGGACCACACTGTGCATCCTGGGATTGAAAGAGAGAGAAATGTCCATACCTAAATTTAAAAAAAGTTTGTCTGTCAAATGGGTTGAGGTCTCAACTACAGCTGGCTTCCCTTTTTTAACCCAAACGTGCATTTCTGCAAGGCATTCACTATAACATTATTTTTTTTGGAAAAAGATTGGAGTTTATCACCAACAGTAAAAGCTTACTCTCCCTTCAGCCATCTGCAGCTGGCTAGGGTCACCATGTGGGCATATATTTTAAATAACCAGCATGTCTCTAAACTTGGCACAGTGAGACTCCAGTTTGCCTGCACAAAGTGAAAGTATTTTTCAGGTACCTTATCATTGTTCAAGTCTTTGTATAGTCTAAAAGGCCTCCGTTGATGAGAAAATCAAGCAGTCCAAATGATAGGCAGATCCATCCTTTTTGGGAATTCCATTAATTGGCTTTAATTTTTAAAAACTTGGAAGAAGCCCACAGTATCATCAGTAGCCTCATTAAAAGGCGTTAAGTAATTCTGGGGGCTTTTGGACCTTGGCATACAACCTGCCTACAGATGCAGTAGATAGTTAGTGGCTGGCCCAAGCTGAGGAGGGAAAGAGTTAATGTCTGTGCTTCAGTTCCTGGGTTTTTTGGATCCAGCCAACTCACAAGTGATATAAATATGGGAGAAGGGTTGAAATGTAAGTGCCACACCACTGCTAAGAGGTCCAGATACAACTTTATTCCATTAAAGGTGAGGGGTACAAATAAAGAAATAGCCAATGCGAGGGCGTCATGTCCCCTTCATCAGGGCTTGACTGGCAAGCAACTGAAAAAAAACAGTAGTGAACTGGACCTACAATGGTATTTATTCCAGTATGAGTTGAAAGCACTGGCCTAATCAGCAGTTTATTTTGCAGCCTGGCTTTTATTGCAATAAAGTTGTATTTGGACCACTTAGCAGTGGTGTGGCAATTCAATTTGAACCCTTTACATTACAATACAAGCCAAGGAGACTGTGGAGATCCTCAGGGGTGTAGAAGCCACCTGCCCATGAACCATCATTTACACAAACACTGTAGCTGCTGACTTTTAATAAGGAGACACTTACCTGTCCAGGGAGCCCGCGATGTCGCCCCCCCATCGGCTCGGGTGCAGGTGCCACCGTTGTAACTAAGGGAAACTGGCAATGGAGCCTTCAGGCTTTATGGCTGGTTTCCTACTGGGCATGCGCGAGTTACGCAGCACTTTCTGAATGGCCCCGTCGTCTTTTGGGACACACACAGGTCCCAGAAGGCAGCAGGGGAGCAGGAGGAAAGGACGCCCTGGGCAGCCGAGGTAGGACGGAAGTACACTCAGTACTTCAGAAAAAGTAAGAAACAAAAAATAAATAGTTATCCAAAAACGAGTGGTGGAGGGTAGGTCTTTCCTTTAAGATAAAGTTGTAAAAGTGGGTGGAACTCCGCTTTAGGATAAAAATACCAGTAAAATAAACCTACGGGTCCAGTGCTATCTTTCCACTAACCTTAAATAAACATGGGAGAAGGCTGGGTTCAGGGCTCTCGCCGGTTCAGGTGGGCCACATCAAAAAGCACATGCCATAGCTGCTGGGGTCTGCTGCGTCAAAGGCACCAGGGTTCCCAAGAACAACAAAGACCTGGAGAATTCCAAAGTAGACTACTACCTTTCTGAGGTATGCCTGGGCAGCCAGTTAGAGGTAGTTAGGGACATGATGATATTACTGTTCATGTTGGACTATACCAAGAAGCTTTTCAGTAAAGTTGTATCAACTGTTCTGTGTCTGGTCCAAAGTTATTCAAGGGGTCCATATTGGTTTTTGCATATCAAAAGAACCAGGATCTGTAAAGCGCAAAGGGGTATGAAGCTGAGCTGCTACAAAAGGGCTACTCGGCAAGTCAAGCAAAAGAAGCAGTGTAGTTGCTAACACTAGTTCAAGACACAAACAGGTGGTCATTAGGCGTGGTACAGGCGTGGCACCTGGTAAAGGTGACAGTTCCCCGGATAGTTAGGGGGTTGATGTTAACAAGTGCACGTATGAGGTCCACGCTAGGTGCACAGTGGTACCCTATTCTGTTACTGGAAGTGAGGTAGAAAGAGGTACCCTGGACTGGTGGAGAGGGTGCGGGCTCGGCACGTCCCTCCTAATGCAGATACATTAAATTACATTAAATTACAGTGTGTAGTGACAAGGGACAACTCTCAGTCGGAGAACTGCCTTAATGTTAGACTTTCACATGACCGCAGTCCCCATTAGACATGGAAAATGGATATTCCCCTTTAGTGGGACTTTATAGGCACTTAACTCGTATAACAATTGAGTTATTAAAAAATTGTTTTTAATATTATCTCATCGATTAAAAGCAATGACATAGAATGTACATGGCCTAAGCAACTAAAAGTGCACCAACTGAGGTATGAGCGATGATACAAAGTGATATCCTCCACCCAACGCATTTGAGTTTTTGCACCTCCTTCATCAGCGGTAGGGGAGATATCAATTATAGTCACTCCAATGCTCTACGAGTGAACATTCCATGTTGGTTTAAAAGAAAAAAAATCTCATAAGTTCCTGTTTTTTTCGCCCCCACCATAAGTATAACATATGCTGTACTGAGTAAGAAAGCCGATATTGTGGAGGAGCATCACCAGGTGCTCCCCTCAACATGGAAAAGCAGGAGACAGGAGACACGGACGGGGTCCTGCACTTCTGAACCCATTAGAGGAGAACTAGACATGTGCATGACGAAAATATTTGTTTCCTTTCGTTTAGATTCGATAAACTTTTTATGTAGTTTCGTTAAATTCAGTTGATTCATTGAATTTGTTTCCATTATTTTTTCGAGTTTCTTCGATTTTTCCGTTTTTTTTTTTTTTTTTGATTTGAAACAATCGAACCAAAAATGTTTGAATCGGCTGAATCGAAAAATTTGAAATTTTTCTACATAAATAACAATTGAGGCAAAAAAGTTTTATATTTCTTTCTTCAGACCAGAGATTATTCCTTTTCCTCATAGTCTAAGAGCCCTTCAGATGCTTTTTTTGAAAAATCCAGGAAGACTTTATTGTGTTTTGCAATGAGGAGAGGCTTCCATCTTCATCTAGCCACTCTGCCATCAGTGGAGGCCTGCAGTGATGGTTGTCGTTCTCGAAAATTGTCCCATCTCCACACAGGAGGAGTTTTGGGGCACCCCCAACATATATGGGCCATGGTTCCCGTTTGTCTACAGCCCCGCCAACACTCCGTTGTTTGTCCTATTTGATATTTCCCTAGTGTTTCTGGGGTTCTAATATCTTACTCTCAACATTTTACTATGTACAATACTGTGCAGAAGTTTTTAGCCAGCTGAGAAAAAAATAATGTCAAGTGCAAATTGTTTAAAATATATATATATTTTACTGGTTCCTTTTTATCCATTTTACACATGCAAAGTGAACAAAAAATCTTCACCGAATTATTAAAATCAATCTTTAAATCACCTTTGGCTTGAAGCATTATTTTGAATTGGTACACTAATAAGACGCACAGTCTTTGATTTCAGAAATATATTTACAGTTGAAATTCACTTCCGATTCAAATTTTCAATATGAATTTCGGAAATTCAGACAAATTAAATTTTGTTGGTCTGAGAATTTGGTAAAATATGTTTGTACTGTAATTCGGAGATTTGGATACATCCAAAACTCCAAATAATGAAAAATACGAAACGAACCGTACATGTCTAGTCCCCACCTGGTCCCAGGCATTGGTGAGCATGTTCACAGTGAAAGGTATCCCCCCTCCACATACCTTCTTTTCAGCTTGTGCCTTCTGCAGAGCAAGCTAAGTGGGTTCTCACTGGTTGGACCTTCTAATGTCTTCCCATTACTCATCCAGTGGCCTGTTCTCATAGTATGACCATCTCCTGCTGATACCAAGTGACCCATTGACTTGCTATAGACATTTTAATCAATTCTATGTTGAAGTTGTTTGTTCAAACTCTGATCTCTTAGAGCAGTGGTCTCCAAACCAGCGGCCCTTTGCTGGAATTTATCCGGCCTTTGGAGTATTGCCCCCCCCCCACTCTCAGCAACAGTGAGGCATAGTTCCTGCCACTGACAACGACAATGGGGCACTATTCCTCCCATTGATACCAACGATGGGGCACTATTACCAATCATGGGGCATTTTTACCCTCTTTGATGCCAGGAAATTTCTACTTCCATTGGCCACAGTGCGTGTGCCGCCCCCCCCACCCAAAAGTTTGAAGGACAGTAAAATGGCCCTTTGTTTTGAAAGTTTGCAGACCCCTGTCTTAGAGGATCCCACCAATACCAACCAGTGTCAAGAGATCACTAAACAGAAGTGGGATTCAAAGCTCTAAAATCCATATTTATTCACTCGGCTGTTAATCACAATGATCATTCCTTATACGAGTAGTCCCTAAAAGACCCCCTGGGAAGAGGACAAAAATCTTTACAAATGTTTAGAGCACACATACCTGTCCCACCGCAAAGGAAAAAAACAGGGATAGCTAACACTTCTCCAAAACGCCACAACAACACTTCACAGACACAATACAAAATTATTTATAAAAATCACGCACTGTGACAGTCCAATACACAAATGCGTTTATAACTTTCACTGTTGTATCCATCTTTACAGCCAAGTGATATTGTATCTAATTAAGATAAGAATCTTTATGGTTCTTTTGTTGGACTATTTGAACTCTATGTCTCTTCGGCACCTTTGAAGGCTATGAGATATTCTGCAACATATTGCTTTGATGATTGCTTTGAATAGCTCTTACTAGCAGATATGATTTTAATCTTTGCCCCGCCTTACATGCCTATTCAAGACTTACAGTAATTCTAAAATCTTTTTTTTTTTTTAAATGGCAATAACAAACAGGTTTATACTTACCTGCTCTGTGCAATGGTATTGCATAGAGCGGCCCGATCCTTCTCTTCTGTGGTCTTCTGCCAGAGCTCTTGGCTACTTATCTTCTCAGTATGCAACCATAAGAAGCTGCTTCCTATGGTGGCACACCTGTGAAATCGTTCCTGAGCAGGGCTGTGTGTGTCTCTAGACACACCCAGTGAGGCTTGGCCAAGCCCCCCGCTTCCTTCTCACAGGATTTGATTGACAGCAAGAGGAACCAAAGGCTCCCGCTGCTGCCTCTGTCCTGTGAATTCAGGGAGAGAGGAGAGAGCAGCTCTGTTTTCATTAATACTTCATTTAATGTATTTTTTTTAATGCAAGCAATGAGCACTTCTGTGAGCATCTGACTTGGTGTCAGCTTCTTGCAGACTCTGTAAAGCATCACACCAGGAGAGGGAAAAGCAGAACAAGGAGCTGTTCATTTGTCCTGTGGTGCCTTATGAGCTAACAAGAGGCATGCTGATAGAAGGTGAGAGCAGAATGACAGTGGGAGGAGCAGAGAGGGGGAGGGGAAGGGGGGGGTACAAGCATAAGAGAAAAGAGAGAGGGAAGCGGCCAGGAGGATAACTACAGGAAAACCCCAGTGGTGTATACACATACCCAATAGACATAAACAAAGTTTGAACCCTACTCCAGAGTCAGCTGTCTTGCATTGACGCATACTGCCCAAATGTCTTTAAACTTTTTCAGGCAGTTACATCCCAAATACGTTAATTTATAAAGAGGTAGGGCTGCATTAACTAAAGTCTTCCATTGATGTACAGTCTGGGGGTGTGATTTGTTCCATTGAGGGAGACCCGCTTTCCTGGCATAAAAAGCTGTATAGGATACAAACAGTTTTCTGGATTGGGAGGCTTCGAATGCGTCACAGATACCAAGTAGTAAAGGTATTGGATCGCAGGGAACAGGTAGTTGACCAATTGAATTAATGTCATTAACCACTCCATTCCAAAAGTCCTGCAGCCGCGGGCACGACCATATCACATGGATGAAGGTACCCGTATCAGAGCCACATCTGGGGCAGACTGCCTCTCTTTTAGGGTAGGTTCTTGCCAAACGAACGGGCGAGTAATAGGCCCGGTGTAAAAACTTAAGTTGGGTGACTTTATCCCACGCAGAGTTTATCAGGGGAAGGTATTGTTGAAGGCCCTCCTCCCAATCATCATCAGCCAGTGCATGTACAGTACATCAGTTTGCCACGCCAAAAACAGTTGGGAGACCTTAGAGGTATCCAAACCGGCTAGTATGGAGTAAAGGGCCAAGAGGGACTTATCCCCATCAGGTGACCTCAGTAGACTTTCAACATCATGTACCTCCACCGTTATAGGGTGGGGAAATTAAGCCCTGAAGGCATGGCGCAGTTGAAGGTATCTGAATAACATTGGATTAGGTAGGCTCCGTCCACGCTTAAGGTCATCAAAGGTAAGTAGCCATCCACGAAACACAATATCACCCAGGGTTTTGATCTCAAATCGGGCCCACAGGATCTGGAATGGACTGGAAATGAGGCAGCCGCGGGTTACCCCACAGCAGGTTGTGCAGGGACCAGCAGTCAGGCTTTTCTACCTTAGCCCGGACAATGTCCCAGACTCATAGGAAGGTAATGTTATAATTAGACTGGGGGCCTTGATGAACCAAGTTCCGTAATTCAGAATAAGAGCCAAGCAATGCCGCCTCCAAGGTGGCAGTGGGATCGGCCGGCTCATCCGAGAACCACCACTTGACTGTAACCAAGACTGCAGTCCAGTAGTACTTAATAAAATAAGGCAGAGCAAGGCCCCCTAGAGTTTTAGGCATTTGTAAAGTATTTTTCGCTATTCCAGATAAAGGAGATGACTACACTATCTAGCCCTTCTAAGAATGCATTTGGTATAGGTATCGGTGTTTGCCTAAAATGGTATGTAAACTTAGGTAGAATAGACATCTTAATAAGGATAGCTCATCCACCTGGGGTAAGAGGTCCAGGGTTAGGGACAAAATTTGGTTCCTGAGCTTCTTTGGAGCAACAACCACATACAGGGCAGCCCATTCAAGTGAATAGGCTGCCGTATGTGCAAAATGCATTTCCGCGTGAGAATTGCGCTAACAAAAAATCATGAGCGGGAACGCAAGTTCCTGCTATGGGTAGAGGGAACAAGGCCTCAGGGCTACCTATGGCAGTGCATTTTTTTTTAGCTTGTGATTGAGGACTGGTTCAGGCCCCTTTCACACTTGTGCGACTTGTCCTGCGACTTGGGACTGAAAAGTCGCATGACAAGTCGTACCCCATGCTTTCCAATGAAAACCCTTCATATCTATGTGACTTCAAAGTAGTCCATGCACTACTTTGGTCCGACTTTGATGCGACTTGAGGTTCATAGACCTCAAGATTACACAGGCATTGCTTCAAGTTGCATCAAAATCTTTCAGTTCGCAATAGTGTGAAAGGGGCCTTAAACCCAAACGCAGTTCGGAAAAAGACATGTTCCATGCGCATTTCCTGCACCACGTTTAAAACGCACTGCCTTTCCCCTGATCTGCCGCAGGTGCCAACATATCGCTAACTGCACCACAAATGCAGATCGCAAACAGTGCAGGCGCTGATTGCATGGTACCGCATTACCAAGAGATTTGGTGCAGCATGCTTTCCAAAAGTCGTGAATGCACTTACTTTTTGTGCATTCCTATGCGATCTGCAGCCCATTCAAATGAATGGGCTGCCAAATTGCACTGCAGGGGGAACGCACCGGAATCGCACAGGAAGCAAATCATGCTCCTGGGTGATTCTGAAGGCCTGTGGGAAAATAAGGATACTGGTAACCACAAGGATTCAGTGGTCGGTGAAGCCGCTTGCACAAAAGGCCCGAGAGGGTTATAAAGTAGCCTAGGTCTGCTGGTTGATATTAAAGGAAGAATTTTTATGTCTGAGTGGAGTGTGCCTTTAAGTGAGTGAACATTGCTTGTCTACTGGTGCAATATCAGGTGGTGTGCACGTGGCGTTTGTTTTATTGTGAATTGCAAAAGCGGCTGTACTGAAGGTCACAGAACTATGCAGGTCTGCAGTGCCTACACATGACTGCGCAAATCTATTGGAGTCGGTAGCTGTGAACATCAATCGTTCCTTATCCTGATAATTATGGATAGGGAATCTTAATAATGGAAGCGTCAAAAAAGTTGATCTTAAAGTGACTTTACAAGTCTGCATGAATATATTCCTAACATGGCATAATATACTGAAACTATAGCTTTTTATATATATATAACTTTTAGCATTAAAAATGAGTCACATGACATTGCCTTGGCTGAGATTTCACCTTCAAGTGTATCTATACCCAATAACAAAATTTTCTAGTATTTCACATTACCAGTCCTTAACCTCTTGTCCTCCGGAAGATTTACCCCCCCTTCATGACAGGGCCATTTTTTTTTTTTGCGATACGGCACTGCGTTACTTTAACTGATAATTGCGCGGCCGTGCGATGCTGTACCCAATTAAAATTGATGTCCTTTTTTTCCCACAAATAGAGGTTTCTTTTGGTGGTATTTGATCACCTCTGCGGTTTTTATTTTTTGCGCTATAAACAAAAGAAGACCGACAGTTTTGAAAAAAAAACAAAAAAAAACACATATTTTTTACATTCTGCTATAAAACATATCCAATAAAACAAATTAAAAAACCTAATTTCTTCATAAATTTAGGCCAATGTGTATTTTGTTACATGTTTTTGGTAATAAAAAAAAGTCCCAATAAGCGTATATTGATTTGCACAAAAGTTATAACAAACTTTGGGATATTTTTATTTTTTATTTTTTTTATACTAGTAAAGGCGGCGATCAACGACTTATAGCAGGACTGCAATATTGCGACAGACAGTTGGACACTAACTGACACTTTTCAGTGACACTAATACCCTGTTTCCCCGAAAATAAGACCTAGCGGGATCGTCAGTGATGGCTGCAATATAAGCCCTACCCCCTAAATAAGCCCTAGTTAAAGTCCTTGTAGGTCTTATTTTCAGGGTAGGGCTTATTTTCGGGGAAACAGGGTAGGGCTTATTTGGGGGGGGGGGTAGGGCTTATATCACCGACAATCACGCTAGGTCTTATTTTCGGGGAAACAGGGTACAGTGATCAGTGATAAAAAATATGCACTGTCACTGTACTAATGACACTGGCAGGGAAGGGGTTAACATCAGGTGTGATCAAAGGTTTAACTGTGTGCCTAGCCAGTGATTTTGTGTACTGTGTGGGAGGTGCTTTTACTAGGGGAAGGCATAGATGTGTGCCTTTGCTTTGCAGAAACACAGGATCCATGTTTTCCCTACTAACAGAACGGCGATCTGCCTTGTTTACATAGGCAGACCATTGTTCTTCCTCTGTACCGAAGGATCAGCGGGTGGCGACAGACATCGAGTCCGCGGTACCTGCTGATCAGATCCCGCTGTGTGTGATCACAGCGGGAGCGGGTTGCCTGCGGTGTGTGCACCAGACCCGCAAATGTTAGATCACGTACCGGGGGAACAGTGCCACTTTGCCGCGGTATTTGTAAGCTGTATGGTCGGCAAGTGGTTAAAGCGGAATTAAACCCAAAACCAAACATGTAACACTGTATATTGCAGCTTACAAATCATTAGATGTGGTGGCTGCATTTGTTTTTCTTTTTCCAGGCTTTGGTCCTTCTGTTTTCACCTGGTGATCTGGCCAGTAACACACCTCCTGTATTAGAGTGCCCCCCACTCTGGATGAAGGAGCACAGGGGGCACCTGTGGAAAGCAGCATTGTCAGTCTGGGGGGGGGGCAAACTCCAGCTAATCTTATAAGCAGTTTTTTTTTCCTTTTGGGATAAAAGTTTTACATAAATAAATGAGAGCTGATCATTGTAAGCACCCCTGCCAGTGTTAAAGGGTGACTCCACTTTCATGGGAAAAAAGTTAACAAATTAAAAAGAATCAAGTCATATTGTAATTGAATGTTTTTAAATATTACCTTTCCTTTTCAATCTGTAGCTCTGTTCTATACACAGAATGTATACAGAACGCCCCCCCCCCCCCCCATGAAACATCATTTCCTGCTTGTGTGATTGGGTCACTGAATTTCCCAGAAGTCTGCATGAAGTCAGATTTGAGGCAAACCCTGCAACAAAAATGACATATACTCCCAAAGGGAGATCACGTCTAAAGGGATGCAGACCCTGCCACTTTCCCCATTAGAGCCCTGCCAGTGCAGCAGCTGACTGATAATTATAAAACCACTTCCATACAGATTCACTTTCCACATGGACACAGACAAACAAACAGCTATTTCTTCAGAATAACAAAAGGTAGGAAATCTGCAACATACCCTGTTTCCCCAAAAATAAGACCTAGCGGGATCGTCAGTGATGGCTGCAATATAAGCCCTAGTTAAAGTCCTTGTAGGTCTTATTTTCAGGGTAGGGCTTATTTTCGGGGCAACAGGGTAGGGCTTATTTGGGGGGGTAGGGCTTATATTGCAGCCATCACCGACAATCACGCTAGGTCTTATTTTCAGGGAAACAGGGTAGTTTATTTAAATCTCTGTAATGTACACAGATCACCCAAAAGGGGAATTTTTTTTTCCTCAACAAAAGTGGAATTACTCTTTAAATGGTTTGCTTTGACCCTGTAACTGATACCTTTACATGAGAGCTTGTTCCTTTTATTTCAACAGACTTACTGGTTCAGATCACCAGATGATAATAGAAGAAAAAAAAAAAAAACATAAAAAAAGGAAAAGAATGCAGCCACCACACCTAAGAATTGGAAAGGTGCAATAAAATTGTTTGCTTTAGGGTTTAATACCACTTTAAATGTGGTGGCTGCATTCATCCAGAAGAAAGAAGTACTTACCTTTTTTCTAGGTGGCTCCAGTCCGGTTGTGTGATCCCCTGTGTCTGCCAGCAACAGCTGCAGGGGAGAGGAGCGAGCGCTCCGATAACAGCTGGGTGCATTTTGGTAGGGATTTGTATATAACAACCTGACTACTCCTATTACAAAAAAAATGCATGAAGCATGAAAACGCATCGAAAACACACCAAAATTACTCCACAAAAACACATTATTCTTATCACTGCCATACTGAGCATCTGACCAAGACAAATCTGGAACTCTGCTCAAAGCTGCAGAGTGCTACTAATACTGTGGGTATAAAATAAATAATATGTTTACATGTTCTATGAAACCTTTTATATGTTATACAAAGGATCTTCAGGCGACCAAGAACCCATGTGTATCCTGAGTTTAATTTAATTTTGTATGATATTTATATCACTAGGGGGCAGTGTTGCCTTGTAGATAATGTAGATAATGTTCTATTGCTATAATACCTTCCAAGGGTAACAAATAATTGGTTAAACACGCAGGGGCACATTTATAAGAACCTACAAATCAGAAATGCACTTTTAAGTTGTCTTTTTGGGAAACCTAACTGTATTTATGTATTACAGAAAAAGTCAAATGTTCTTAAAAAAAAAAATTACGAGGGGAAGCAAAGCTTACTTTTGGCATTATTGTTTTCCAAAAATTATTTTATTCTACATAAAATTTTTAGGCAAAAAGATGTAAAAAAATATTTTTTTTTCTCTTTTGACCAGGGTTAGTTTAAAAAAATATATAAAAATTAACTTGTAATGTTTCTTTAAACAATGCCAGGTTCAGATCAAAGGTAACTCCTTACATGCATATATACATGGCCTTGAAAAAGTATTCATACCCCATGTTACAACCAAAAACGTAAATGTATTTTATTGGGATTTTATGTGATAGATCAACACAAAGTGGCACATAATTGTGAAGTGGAAGGAAAATGATAAATGGTTTTCACAGTTTTTTACAAATAAATATGTGAAAAGTGTGGTGTACATTTGTATGGCGCCCCCCTAAGTCAATACTTTGTAGATCCCCCTTTCACTGCAATTACAGCTGCAAGTCTTTTTTGGGAATGTCTCTACCAGCTTTGCACATCTAGAGAGGGACATTTTTTCCCATTCTTCTTTCCAAAATAGCTCAAGTTCTGTCAGATTGGATGGAGAGTGTCTGTGAACAGCAATTTTTAAGTCTTGCCACAGATTTTCAATTAAATTTAGGTCTGGACTTTGACTGGGCTATTCTAATACATGAATATGCTTTGATGTAAACCATTCCATTGTAGCTCAGGCTGTATGTTTAGGGTCGTTGCCCTGCTGGAAGATGAACCTCCGCCTCGGTCTCAAGTCTTTTGCAGACTCTAACAGGTTTTCTTCTAAGATTGCCCTGTATTTGGCTCCATCCATCTTCCCATCAACTCTGACCAGCTTCCCTGTCCCTGCTGAAGAAAAGAATCCCCACAACATGATGCTGTCACCACCATGTTTCACAGTGGGCATGGTGTATTCAGGGTGATGTGCAGTGGTAGTTTTCCGCCACACATAGCGTTTTGCTTTTAGGCTAAAAAGTTCAATTTTGGTCTCATCTGACCAGAGCACCTTCCTCCACATGTTTGTTGAGTCCCCCACATGGCGTCTTGCAAACTGGAAATGGGGCTTCTTATGACTTTCTTTCAACAATGTCTTTCTTCTTGCCACTCTTCCATAAAGGCCAAATTTATGGAGTGCACGACTAATCGTTGTCCTGTGGACAGATTCTCCCACCTGAGCTGTGGATCTCTGCAGCTCCTCCAGAGTTACCATGGGCCTCTTAGTTGCTTCTCTGATGAATGCTCTCCTTGCCCGGCCTGTCAGTTTAGGTGGACGGCCATGTCTTGGTAGGTTTGCAGTTGTGCCATACTATTTCCATTTTCTGGTCTTCATGATGCTGTTTGTTCACTAAGGTTCTCTAACAAACCTCTGAGGGCTTCACAGAACAGCTGTATTTATACTGAGATTAAATTACACACAGGTGGACTCTATTTACTAATTAGGTGACTTCTGATGGCAATTGGTTCCACTAGATTTTAGTTAGGTGTATAAGAGTATAGGGGGCTGAATACAAATGCATGCAACACTTTTCAGATAATTATGCGTAAAAAAGGTTGAAAACTATTCATATTTTTCCTTCCTCTTCACAATTATGTGCCACTTTGTGTTGGTCTATCACATAAAATCCCAATAAAATACATTTACATTTTTGGTTGTAACATGAGAAAATGTGGAAAATGTCAAGGGGTATGAATACTTTTTCAAGGCACTGTAGATTAAATAGTTAATACAAACAAGAAACAATACATTAATTCATTGTATTAGGCCCCCATTCACATCATCATATAGCGGGAACAAGTTCGTTGAGGGAGTTGCACGCGAGTTTGCGTGTCACATAGGGCCATAAAAAAAGAAGCTCCTGCTCCCTTCTGGGCGACAAGCTTCACGCGAATTTGAAAGGTGCGTTTGAATCACATCACATTTGGGGTGCCATTAGGGGATAACAGCACCCAAACATGCATTGCACAGCAATTCTGCCCTCGATTCCAAATCGCAAAGTGTGACACACGGGATCAGCTGCAGGTTGACAGACGCTCCTCTTGTGTAATACAAAGCAATTCATGGCTGTCATTTTGAAGGCTGGCACTGTAGTGGCTGGTAATAGTGGTGGGAGGTGCAGCCGCAGCAGGGGGAGAAGAGCTGAGCGTAGAAGATACGTCCTAAAACCTATATTGAAGCTTTTTAGGACGTACTTCTTACGTTCAAAATCTTCAAGTGATTTACCACTTCAATACCGGGCACTTCCCCCCCTTCCTGCCAATTTTCAGCTTTCAGCGCTGTCGCTGTTTAAATGACAACTGCGCGGTCATGCTACTCTGTACCCGAACAACATTTTTATCATTCTCTTCCCACAAATAGAGCTTTCTTCTGGTGGTATTTAATCACCTCTGCGGTTTTTATTTTTGCTAAACAAATAAAAAAAGACCGAAATTTTTTTTTTTTAAATGTTTTTTTTCTTTTCTGTTATAAAATTTTGTAAATAGGTAAGTTTTCTCCTTCACTGATGGGCACTGATGAGGTGGCACCAATGAGATGGCACTGATGATGGGCACTGATATGCAACACTGATAGGCACCACCAATGGGCCCTCATAGGCGTCACAGATGGGCACTCATAGGTGACCCAGATGGGCACTCATAGGCAGCATAGATGGGCACTGAAAGGCTGCACTGATGGGTAATTATGGGTGTCACTGATGGGCACTGATAGGTGGGCACTGATGGGCATGGATGGGCACTGATTGACACTGATAGATGGCACCGATTAGCATCACTGATTAGGAAGCACTGGCAGGTATTGCTGGTGGGCACTGATTGGCATCATGTAAGGGCACACATTGCCACCCATGGCCACCAGGGATGCCATCCCTGGTGGTCATCAGTGGTGGCCATCCCTGGTGGTCCTGGTGCCACCCTGGTAAACAATCAGCGAACAATGAAATGTATTGTTGATAAACAATCAGCGCAGACCCCCCCCCCCCCCGTCGTTCGGCTCTCCTCTACTCGCGTCTGTCAGAGACGAGTGAGGAAAAGCCGATCACCGGCTCTTCCTGTTTACATCGTGATCAGCTGTGATTGGACACGGCTGATCACGTGGTAGAGTCTCTGTCAGAGACTCTTTACCTAGATTGGAGTTGCGGTGTGTCTCTCTGACAATGATCACCGCCATGCACGCCGCTGGGGGGCACGCAGCGGCTCTATTATCCTGACCACATCATATGACGTCCGGTCAGGATATCGCGACCACTGCGACCACTTGTATGTTAAACATACAATATATATAAAGCCACAACATTTTTAGGCCTTGTGTACGCTGCTGCTCCTAAATGTCCTAAAAGGAGCTTTTGACTTTTTTTGCCCAAGCCCCTGAACTCAACTCAATAAAAGCTTATGGTGGGTATTTACTAAAGGCAAATAGACTGTGCCTGGAAGTAAAAAAAAATTTCCAAATTTTGGGTTGTCGCCAGAACAGGAATAGATGGGAACTTTTCCAATGGTCCTCATAGTTCTGGTGACCCTGGTAACAACTAAGGAGTCCCTGACTTTGGAGGGACTTCCTCTCACTTCCTGTTGTGACTATTAAACAGGAAGTGAAGGGAAATCTCCCCAATGGGGCACAGATGGCAAAAAAAAAACTGGCTGGGGTTATAACCCTCCAATACTGTATCCAAAATGAAAATAAAGTTTGCCTTTAGCTTTACTTTAAAGCGGTTGTATACCCCTTTTTTTCACATTTTTACCTACAGATAAGCCTATAATAAGGTAAACCTGTACGGTTTAGGAGATATTCACCTTGCATGCAGCTGCTGACGTTAGCGGCGCATGCGCTCTGAAGGTCCGGCGGACGCTGCCAGAAAATCAGAGCGCCTTGCCGGAAATTAGACTCCCCCACGCATGCGTGGGAGTGACGTTATCGCGGCCCCGGCCACTCACAGCACCGGAGCCGCGAACCCAGAAGACACGCCGAGGGGGAAAATGTCAGCTCCCTCGGCCACGACCGGGATGCGATGCCGATGCTTCGATCTAAGGTAAGTATTTAATAATGCGGTGCATACTAGCTCATTATGCCTTTGCCTTACAGGGTTTTTTATTTATTTTATTTTTTTGCGGGTATACATCCACTTCAATGCCCCTTTCAGATGGAGTGGAATCCGTCAAATGGATCTGCCTGCTCAGCGGGGGGATCTCTTAGGGGGATGACAGGTGACAGCCCACTCCACTATGCAGAGCGGACACAGGCCACTCCACTATGCAGAGCGGACACGGACACAGCCCACTCCACTATGCAGAGCGGACACAGCCCACTCCACTATGCAGAGCGGACACGGACACAGCCCACTCCACTATGCAGAGCGGACACAGCCCACTCCACTATGCAGAGCGGACACGGACACAGCCCACTCCACCTTGCAGAGCGGACACGGACACAGCCCACTCCACTATGCAGAGCGGACACGGACACAGCCCACTCCACTATGCAGAGCGGACACAGACATAGCCCACTCCACTATGCAGAGCGGACACGGACACAGCCCACTCCACTATGCAGAGCGGACGCGGACACAGCCCACTCCACTATGCAGAGCGGACACGGACACAGCCCACTCCACTATGCAGAGCGGACACGGACACAGCCCACTCCACTATGCAGAGCGGACACAGACATAGCCCACTCCGCTATGCAGAGCGGACACGGACACAGCCCACTCCACTATGCAGAGCAGACGCGGACACAGCCCACTCCACTATGCAGAGCGGACACGGACACAGCCCACTCCACTATGCAGAGCGGACATGGACACAGCCCACTCCACTATGCAGAGCGGACATGGACACAGCCTACTCCACTATGCAGAGCGGACACGGACACAGCCCACTCCACTATGCAGAGCGGACACGGACACAGCCCACTCCACTATGTAGAGCGGACACAGCCCACTCCACTATGCAGAGCGGACACGGACACAGCCCACTCCACTATGCAGAGCGGACACGGACACAGCCCACTCCACTATGCAGAGCGGACATGGACACAGCCTACTCCACTATGCAGAGCGGACATGGACACAGCCCACTGTTTTCTATGGGGTGGTCGGATGGAAATGGACTGCCTGTCCATTTCCATCTGACTGTCATCCAATCCGATATGCCGGACATATCCCCATACGTCTGTTTTTAGCGGACCGGATGCCGGCGGGTGTCAGCGGACATATCCGCCGCTCCATATAGAATAGTTGGCCCGATCGCGTCTGCTGAAAAACTGACAGGCAGACCCGATAGGTCCGCTGGTGTGAAAGGGGCCTAAAGTGAACCAGTACATTGCACACGCAGGGTAAAAGCAACAGGAGCACTAGACCACCAGCTCCGCACACTGTACCTACCTTCCTTTCGGCAGAACTCTGGGTCACCTTAACCCCATAACTCCTGACCCTAATTGTGACCCTAATGCCCAGGCTGGGAGAGGTCCCTGCAGCTGCCAACTGCCATGGGGTGTGCCCTGCCCGGGACACTATGAGCTGTTGATCTTGTATAGACACCCGCGCACTGACACCTACACACACACACACCCAACCGTTTGTGGTCTGGCTGTACACACACGGCTTTCTGTGCACACTTAACCCTTCCTTCCCTACAAGGGAATTCCTGCTTTCATTATGTGGTGATGAATTCATTAAAACTTGTGAAACTACAGTGGTGCAATACTTTTTTTTTTAAAGCTTTTGTCTGCATTCACACCTTTTCTTAAGTGTTATCCACTGAAGTAAACGGAAACACATGCGTTAAGATGTCATTGCATCATGGTGCCTGCAAATGCATAATGATGAGAATCAATATGTGTTGACATTGAATACAAAGTGCATTGCAATGCACATTAAAGCTGAGCGGCTATGCGCATGCGTGAGCGTCTGGATGCGTTTCCATTTATTGCATTGGGGGCAAAAATGCATAGATGTGAATCCAGCCTTGAAGTGGTTGTAAACCTCAGACATGACATATGAACAAAGCATATCCCCCCCATAGTGTGTACTTGTCTCAGTTATCCTCCTCGCGTCTGCGCTATAGACGAATGACGCTACAGAGCGGACCTACATTGCTGGGACACCGTCATATGATGTCCTCCTGTGTATGAGCTGCCTGCGCGCCCTGCTCTGTGATCACCAAGTCAATGAGACCCGGATGATCACAGATCAGAGTAAGGGGCCGATCCCGGCCCCTCACCACGTGATCAGCTGTCAGCCAATTACAGCTGATCACGTGATGTAAACAGAAGATCGGTTTTCTTTTTCGCTTCACGCTGAGAAAAAAAAGCCGATCACCGGCTTCTGTTGAAGGGACTTCGGTCGCGAAGAGGAAGAGGCGAAGCCACCTCATATGTGCCCACCAGTACCGCCTGGCAGTGCCACCTGCCAGTGCCATGAATCAGTGCCCACAGTGCCACAAATCAGTACCCACCAGTACATAAGTGCCAGCAATCAGTGCCACCTATCAATGTCCACGACTGCCACCTATCAATGCCCACCAGTGGTGCCAATCGTAGCCTCATTAGTGCCACCTAGCAGTGCTGCCTATCGGTGTCACCTACCAGTGCCGATCAGTGCCCATCACTGCCACCATCAGTGCCCATCACTGCCACACATCAGTGCCACCTATTAGTGCCCTTCAGTGCCACCTTTCAATGCCCTTCAGTGCCGCCAGTCAGTGCCACCCATCAGTGCCACCTCTCAGTGCCCACGAATGCCACCTATGAGAATGCAAACAATTAAAAAAATCCAATCACCAGCTTCTGTGACAGGGACATCGGTCCCGAAGAGGAAGAGCCACAGCCACTTCATCTGTGCCACCTGTCAGTGCATATAAGTGCCACCAATCAGTGCCACCTGTCAATGCCTACCAGTGCCACCTATCAATGCCCACCAGTACCGCCTATCACTGCCCAACAATGGTGCCAATCAGTGCCTCATCACCAGTGCCACCTAGCAGTGCTGCCTATCAATGTCACCTACCAGTACCCATCAATGCCACCCCTCAGTGCCCTTTTAGTGCCTCCCATCAGTGACACCTTTCAGTGCCCACCAGTGCTGCCTCATCGGTGCCCACCAGTGCCACCTATCACTGCCCAACAGTGGTGCCAATCAGTGCCTCATCATCAGTGCCACCTAGGAGTGCTGCATATCAATGTCACCTACCAGTACCCATCACTGCCACCCATCAGTGCCCATCACTACCACCTATCAGTGCCCTTCAGTGCCACCTATCAGTGCACTTTAGTGCCTCCTATCAATGCCTCCCACCAGTGCCACCTATCAGTGCCCACCAGTGCCGCCTCATCAGTGCCCACCAGTGCCACCTATCAGTGTCACCTTATCAGTGCCCATCAGTGCAGCCTCATCAGCGGCTTTTGTGTTTTTTTTTCAAAATTTTTGGTCTTTTTTCGTTTTTATAGCAAAAAATAAAAAAGGCAGCAGTGATTAAATACCACCAAAAGAAAGCTCTATCTGTGAGAAAAAAATGATAAAAATTTTATTTGTGTACAGTGTTGCATGACCGCGCAATTGTCATTCAAAGTGTGACAGCGCTGAAAATTGGTCTGGGCAGGTAGGGGGTATAGGTGCCCGGTAGGCAAGTGGTTAAGAGCACTGAGTGTAATTTCTGTCTGCTGCTTCATTCCTCTGCAATCAGCATGAATTGCTTCTGACAAGTGTAGCGGGGCAAGAAAAGGAAGTCAATCTCGCCGCTTTTATCTGCGAGATTGACACCTTGCGAGCCCCCATCGCAGAACATACCAGGCTCTTAGGTCTGGTATGGATTTTAAGGGTAACCCCCCTACGCCGAAAAAACAGCATGGGGGTCCCCCCATAATCCATACCAGACCCTTGTCCGAGAACACAGCCCGGCTGTTCAGAAAAGGGGGTGGGGACGAGCGAGCGCCCCCCTCCTAAACCGTACCAGGCCGCATGCCCTCAACATGGGGGGTGGGTGCTTTGGGGGAGGGGGTCCGCCCACCCCAAACCACCTTGTCCCCATGTTGATGAGGACAAGGGCCTCTTCCCGACAACCCTGGCCGTTGGTTGTCGGGGTCTGCGGGCGGGGGGCTTATCGGAATCCGGGAGCCCCCTTTAATAAGGAGGCCCCCAGATCCCGGCCCCCCACCCTATGTGAATGAGTATGGAGTACATCGTACCCCTACCCATTCACCTGGGGAAAAAAGTGTCAATAAAAAAACACACTCCGGGTCTCTCCGGCCTGTTCTCCCGGTGTCTGGTTCTTTTTTCCGCTCTCTGGCCTCTTCTCCCGGTGTCCGGTTCTTCTGCCTCGCTTCTCCGCTATCTTCTGCTCTTTTGCCGCTCTCTTGCTAGCAGTGGCCTGGTCTTCTCCATCGTCTTGTATCTTCTTCTCTTCTTCTGATGTTGACATGACGCTCTCTCCCGCTGTAATGCTGTGTTTACGGTGCGCAATGACTTATATAGGCATGGGGCGGGGTCACCGAGTGATGTCACCCGTGATCCGCCCCTTATGACGTCACAGTCCCAGGGCATGCTGGGACTATGACGTCTTAAAGGGCGGGGTCACAGGGTGACTTCAGGGCCGCAGGGCGCCCTCCTCCCCCAAAGCACGCACCCCCCCATTTTGAGGGCATGCGGCCTGGTATGGTTCAGGAGGGGGGGGGGCGCTCACTCGTCCCCACCGCCTTTCCTGACCAGCCGGGCTGCGTGCTCGGATAAGGGTCTGGTATGGATATTGGGGGGACCCCCACGCCGTTTTTTTCGGGGTAGGGGGGTTCCCCTTAACATCCATACCAGACCTAAGGGACATTGTCGCCTCCCCCTCGCGCTCGCTGCAATAGGAAAATGTGTTTTTCCTATTGCAGCGAGCGTGAGATGTATAGTACCCTGTTGCCGAGAACCAGCGTGATAGGATCGTGCTGGAATTATTCTCGTGGGCAGGTGCTGTATCTGCCCTTATGTTGTATTTGGTCCGTCGGACCAGCATACAGACGCATGGGCTTCCCGATAGGAACTGGGTCCGGCGGAGTTCCGGCGGGAAGATGTGAAACAAGTTTCAAATCTAAAGTCTGTCGGATTTTCGACCGAAAAGGTCCGTCGGAAGTCCGATGAAGCCCAGACACAGTCGGATTGTCCGCCGGATTTGGTCCGTTGGACCAGTCCGGTGGAAAAGTAAGCTGGTGTGTACGCGGCATTAGACACACTTTATAGTTCAGCACTTTGATGTAGAGAATAGAAGACAGCAGATAAACAGGTACAACTTGTGTAGGAGGATTTGTTTCATCTCTATGTATCACCCGAGGCCAGTCACTGCACTGGGTATATGTGAGGGTTTACAGCCACTTTAACCCCCTTGCCCTCCAGAAGATTTACCCCCCTTCATGCCCAGGCTATTTTTTGCGATACGGCACTGCGTTACTTTAAGTGACAATTGCGCGGTCGTGCGACGCTGTACACAAAGACATTATTGCCATTGTTTTTCTCACAAATAGAGCTTTCGTATGGTGGTATTTGATCACCACTGGGTTTTTTATTTTTTTGCGCTATAAACAAAAAATACCGACAATTTAGAAAAATAAAAAATATTTTTTACTTTCTGCTATAAAACATCCAATAAATTTTTTTTAATAATCTAATTTCTTCACAAATGTAGACCAATATGTATTCTGCTACATGTATTAGGTAACAAAAATCGTAATAAACGTAAATTGATTCGTTTACGCAAAAGTTGTAGCGTCCACAAACTATAGAATATATACTCTAATTATTTTTTGTTTAATACTAGTAATGGCGGCGATCTGCGACTTATAGCGGAACTGCGATATAGCTGCGGACAGTCTGACACTTAGAGGTGGATTTACTAAAGGCAAATAGACTGTGCACTTTATAAAGTTCAGTTGCCCTCTGCAAGTGCAGTTGCTCCAGAGCTTAGTAAATGAGCAGAAGCTCTGCTGACTTCCATCATCCAATCATGTGCAAGCAAAAATGCTGTTCTTTTGTTTTTCTTAAAAGTGATTGAATATTCTTTGCAAAGTGAAGCTTTACCTAATTTACTAAGCTTTGGAGCAAATGCACTTTGCAAAGTGCACAGTCTATTTATCTTTAGTAAATCAACTCCTTCCTGACACTTTTGACACTTTGTGAGAACCAGTGACACTAATACAGTGATCGGTGCTAAAAATATGCACTGTCACTGTACTAATGACACTGGCTGGGTAGGGGCTAAATATCGAAGGAGATCAAAGGGTTAAATGTGTGCCTGACCAGTGTTTTTGTGTGCTATGGTGTTGATTTACTAAGGGCAAATATACTTTGCAAGAGAAGTTGCTCCAGGGCTTAGTAAATGAGCAGAAGTTCTGCTGACTTCCAGAATCCGATCATGTCTAGCAAAAATTATATATTTTTTTTTGTTTTTTGTTTTTTATTTTTCTTGCATTTTATGTTTTTTTTTTAAATTTTCCTTGCATGTGATTGGGTACTCTTTGCAAAGTGAATCTTTACCTCATTTACTAAGCTCTGGAGCAACTGCACTTTTCAAAGTGCACAGTCTATTTGCCTTTAGTAAATCTACCCCTGTGTGAGAGTAGTCACCCGAGGGGAGCAAATGTGTTACTGGCAGGATGACTAGATGAAAATAAAGAAAATAAGCCTGAAAAAAAGAAAACAAACTCAGTCATCACATCTATGAGGTACTGACCTGCAGTGTATTACTTTTTTTGGGGGGTGGGAGAAAGACTTAGGATACAGTTTAAGTAACTCCTGGTAAATTAGCTTCTGTGGTGCATCAAGGGATTAGGTATAAAAATGTTATTAACAACAAAAAAACGCTCAATAAATCAGCTATAATAGATGCAGCTGGTGAAAAAAATCACTATATATTTACAGTGTAAAAATGATGAAAAGACATCAGGATAAAATGTCTCACCTGCCAAAGTTTAGTAACTCAGTTTTGCTTGGTCAAGATTGTGATTGGATAGTGAAGAGCAGCACACTGATGAGGTCATCCCTGTACTCCAATCCGCAAGCTCCATTTATTAGATCTACAGCGCTATGCAATGTGGTAAATATATTTTATATTGATATATTTTAAATGAATTAATAACTGGTATAATTTAGAGTCTCTTGTATGTGCATACACATACATTTTAAAAGCATTTAATACTTATAATACTTCTTAGTATTTCATAGGTTCTGTACTAATTTGATCCAGTAGATGGTGTAGTGCTTTATAAATTTAACATAACCAAACTGACTCCTTCTTGGACATGGGAGGCAATCCACAGATGAAATTTGCTGTTTATAAAAAAAAATAAAAATCTACAATTATTTTAATGTTTAAATGATTTGCCTCGAAGCATATATTTGTCACTGCTTTTCTAAACTGTGTTTCCAAAATATTAGCTTTATGACACTTACAAATGAATAATCAGTAATGTTTACCTACAGAGCATGAATCAGTATAATAATATGTAAAGAAAAATATATTAAATGAAATATGAAAACACTAATATACTGTATAGTCATATGTTATTTTTTCCTTATATAAATATATATTTTGGTACTATTTAGAAAGTTATAGAAAAACATATATCTATGAAAAAAGAATATTAATAAACAAATATGATATATAAAAATAGTGGTGCAAGTACAAAAAATTAAGAGCATATGATAACAAAATAGAAACAGAAATTGAAAAAGGAAGTTGAGTTGGTATAAGAAAAAAAAAATATATATATATATATACCGGTAATTAATATTTATACAAATATTTATGAAATCTAGATAAAATATAATGCTATATTGTAATTATCTATCTATCTATCTATCTATCTATCTATCTATCTATCTCTCTCTCAGAAGTGACAGAGAGAGAGAGAGAGAGAGAGAGAGAGAGAGAGAGAGAGAGAGAGAGAGAGAGAGAGAGAGAGAGAGAGAGAGAGAGAGAGAGAGAGAGAGAGAGAGAGAGAGAGAGAGAGAGAGAGAGAAAGAGATAGACGATAGATAGATATATAGATAGATAGATAGATAGATAGATAGATAGATAGATGTAAAGCGCTGCGTAAACTGTTGGCGCTATATAAATCGTGAATAATAATGTATATATATATATATACCGGTATATATATATATAGCTATAGATCTATATATTTAGATATCTATCTATCTATCTATAGATATATATATCTATATATATAGATATATATATAGATATATATATCTATATATATATCTATATATATATTGCAAAAGCAAACAATATAGAGGTCTACACTTAAAAAAAAAAAAATATATATATATATATATATATATATAAAAAAGAAGAATACCCCTTGATGAAGAAAAGTGACACAAATAGAAAGATTTACACTAGATTACACTATAAATATATAGCTGCTGATAAAAAAATGTGTTAGGTAAGTACACAAATATATATAGATATTGATGATAGATTCATAATACATTCTAGACTGATAGGCAGACAGGTACAGATTAATGATAGATTATATTTCAAACAGATAGCCAGTTACTGTTGAATGATATATATGTTACTTGATAGATGCTGATCATAGATGATAGCAGGGTTGCCAACCTTTTTTGCTGACAAAACATGGACAATTTACTGACGGAGCACTTTTTTTTACTGTCAACCTGAAAAATGACAGAACTCCTAATAAAAACGAAGACAACCAATATTTAAACAGTATAAACACAATATGGAAACACTGACAATACCCATAACATGTAATTTGCCTGGTTTACACTTAAAATGTCAACACAACATGACAAATGATCAGCCCCTGATATTTACAGACAGTTGTAAAAAATCACTTGTTATTACAAACTGGTTGTAAATTTACTGACAGTTGGCAACCCTGGATGATAGACAGATGTGGACTGATGATAGATTACTGGTATTGATAGATAGTAGATGGCATTATAGATAGGTAGATATACAACAAATGACAGATAGATATTAATGATAGATTAAATATAGATATATCTCTCTATATATAGCTATATATATTTTTAGATTATAGGTGGCTAACAGTAGACTGCTAATAAATGATAGGTAGGTGAGTACATGCAGTATTAACTGAATATACATTTTATAGGTAGCGATAGATAGGTATCGATGATTAGGTATGACTTTCATGCAACTTTTGAGGGTTAACGTTGAAGTGTATGGCACTGAAGTTGCATGAAAGTCGGACCAAAGTAGTGTATGAATTACTTTGAAGTTGCTGCAACTTTAAGTCGCACATATATGAATGATTATCATTGGAAAACAGGGGGAATGACTTGTCATGCAACTTTGAAACATAACAAGTCACACAAGTGTGAATGGAGGATAGATAGATAGATAGATAGATAGATAGATAGATAGATAGATAGATAGATAGATAGATAGATAGATAGATAGATAGATAGATAGATAGATAGACAGACAGACAGACAGACAGATAGATAGATAGATAGATAGATAGATAGATAGATAGATAGATAGATAGATAGATAGATAGATAGTAGATTAATATATGTAAATAGGTACAGATTATAGATATACAGATTATATATATAAATAAATATATATATATATATATATATATATATATGTACACAGTAATATAGATTTTAGACTGATTTATATTTATGATAAGTGATTGATAGATTTAGATTAATGGCAGCTTGATAAGGATTGTTAGATTATAGCTAACCAGATATATTTATGATATATGTGGGCTGAGGACAGGTTATAGATTTATAGATATTGATGATTGGTAAACAGGCATATATTTAAAATGTAAATAGATACAGCCTATAGATATATAAATCTATATATCTATGGATATATCTATATATATAGATGGATATATAGATATATCTATAGATATATTTATATATCCATCTATCTATCTATATATATCTATATATGTTCTTCTAACTTGTCTTCCAGCTGAAGAGGAACCCCAAAATCTAGTATGTCCTCATGGTCTCCACAGTTTTACTTTTGTCAGTTTATATATTTTTTTAACTTTCTTACTATATATATAGATATCTATTTATAAATCTATAGATATATATCTATAGATATATAGATATATCTATATAGTAAGAAAGTAAAAAATATATATAAACTGACAAAAGTAAAAATGTAAACCATGGAGAGAGAAAAGGGAAATAGGAGTGAAAGTAATAAAAAGTGTCCCCCACCCCTGTGGCCCCCTTTCCCGTGTGCAGGTCCCCCTGTGGCCCCCCGTCTCCCGGGGTCCCCCCTGACAGGGAGGGCACAGAAGGAGGCGGCTGGCTCTTTGTAGTCGGAGGAATGCGGAAATGTTCTCCTCCATGTCAAACGGTTTTTGAAGCGAGGTCACATCAGCCAGCGTGGGAAAGAGAAAGAAAAGTGGGAATAGAAGAGAGAGGAGAGGAGGAGGAGGGAGGACGGGGAGAGGAGGAAGAGGCACGCTGCTGCCTCCACTCTACTACTACAAGCACTGCTACCTCCTCCGCTGCTACTACTACTACTACCTCCTCCGCTACTACTTCCTCCACTATCTCTGCCCCCCTCCAGCTCTGCCCCGGAGGCTGCCCGTCCTCCTCCCCCATGGACTGGCAGTGCTGTGTATGGGGAGGATGGCTGTAGGCGGCGGAGCGGGGCTACCTGTGTGGCCGGGGACTTTGTAAGGGGCAAGCAAGCAGGAAAGATCATAGAAGAGCCCTCCTCCTCCTCCTCCTCCTCCTCCCCGCTCTGCCCTCCGGTGGATGCCCCGGCTGTGCGGACAGGTAATGTCACCCATACATGTGCTCACCGAGCCGCTCCTCCTATGTCAGCCCGGAGAATTGTACGGAACAGCCGCTGCCATGTGCCGGACCCCTCCTGGGGAAGACTCTGCTCTGCACTCGACTCATTGTTACCGGGGTTTACTTTTCATCCAGCTGCTGAGGAACCACAAGTTCCAGCATGTCCTCATGGCCTCCAGATGCTGGGACTTGTGGTTCTTCTTATCTGTCTTCCAGCTGCAGAAGAACCCCAATATCTAGTATGTCCTCCAGATGCTGGGACTTGTGATTCTTCTAACTTGTTTTCCAGCTGCAGAGGAACCCCAATATCTAGTATGTCATCATGGCCTCCAGATGCTGGGACTTGTGGGTCTTCATCTTGTCCTCCAGCTGCAGAAGAACCCCAATATCTAGTATGTCCTCCAGATGCTGGGACTTGTGATTCTTCTAACTTGTCTTCCAGCTGCAGAGGAACCCCAATATCTAGTATGTCCTCCAGATGCTGGGACTTGTGGGTCTTCATCTTGTCCACCAGCTGCAGAGGAACCCCAATATGTATTATGTCCTCATGGCCTCCTGATGCTGGGACTTGTGCTTCTTATCTGTCTTCCAGCTGCAGAGGAACCCTGATATCTAGTATGTCCTCGTAGTCTCCAGATGCTGGGACTTGTGGGTCTTTATCTTGTCCTTCAGCTGCAGAGGAACCCCAATATCTAGTGTGTCCTCATGGCCTCCTGATACTGGGACTTGTGGTTCTTCTAACTTGTCTTCCAGCTGCAGAGGAACCCCAATATCTAGTATGTCCTCATGGCCTCCAGATGATGGGACTTGTGCTTCTTCTTATTTGTCTTCCAGCTACAGAGGAACCCCAATATCTAGTATGTCTTAGTAGCCTCCAGATGCTGGGGCTTGTGGTTCTTCATCTTGTCTGCCAGCTGCAGAGGAACCCCAATATCTAGTATGGCCTCCAGATGCTGGGACTTGTGCTTCTTCTTCTTGTCTTCCAGCTGCAGAGGAACCCCAATATCTAGTATGTCCTCGTAGCCTCCAGATTCTGGGGCTTGTGCTTCTTCATCTTGTCTGCCAGTTCCAGAGGAACCACAATATCTAGTATGTCCTCATGGCCTCCTGATACTGGGACTTGTGGTTCTTCTAACTTGTCTTCCAGCTGCAGAGGAACCCCGATATCTAGTATGTCCTCATAGCCTCCAGATGCTGGGGCTTGCGGTTCTTCATCTTGTCTGCCAGCTGCAGAGGAACCCCAGTATCTAGTATATCCTCATGGCCTCCTGATACTGGGACTTTTGGTTCTTCTAACTCATCTTCCAGCTGCCGAGGAACCCCAATATCTAGTATGTCCTCATGGCCTTCAGATGCTGGGACTTGTGTTTCTTCTTCTTGTCTTCCAGCTGCAGAGGAACCCCAATATCTAGTATGTCCTTATGGCTTCCAGATGCTGGGGCTTTTGGTTCTTCATCTTGTCTTCCAGCTGCAGAAGAACCCCAATATCTAGTATGGCCTCCAGATGCTGGGACTTGTGCTTCTTCTTCTTGTCTTCCAGCTGCAGAGGAACCCCACCCTATTAGATTGTAAGCTCTTCTGAGCAGGGCCCTCTTAATCCTATTGTATTGTATTATAACTGTATTGTCTCCCTTTTATATTGTAAAGCGCTGCGTAAACTGTTGGCGCTATATAAATCCTGAATAATATTAATAATAATAATAGAGTATGCCCTCATGGCCTCCAGATGCTGGGTTCTGTGCTTCTTCTTTTTTTCTTCTAGCTGCAGAGGAACCCCAATATCTTGTATGTCCTCATGGCCTCCAGATGCTGGGACTTGTGCTTTTTCTTCTTGTCTTCCAGCTGCAGAGGAACCCCAATATCTAGTATGTCCCCATAGCCTCCAGATACTGGGACTTGTGGTTCTTCTGATTTGTCTTCGAGCTGCGGAGGAACCCCAATATTTAGTATGTCCTCGTAGCCTCCAGATGCTGGGGCCTGTGGTTGTTCATCTTGTCTGCCAGCTGCAGAGGAACCCCATTATTTAGAATGGCCTCCTGATACTGGGACTTGTGGTTCTTCTAACTTGTCTTCCAGCTGTAGAGGAACCCCAATATCTGTTATGTCCTCATGGTCTCCAGATGCTGAGATTTGTGCTTCTTCTTGTCTTCCAGCTGCAGAGGAACCCCAATATCTAGTATGTCCTCATGGCCTCCAGATGCTGGGACTTGTGGTTCTTCTAACTTGTCTTCCAGCTGCAGAGGAACCCCAATATCTAGTATGTCCTCATGGCCTGCAGATGCTGGGACTTGTGCTTCTTCTTCTTGTTTTCCAGCTGCAGAGGAACCCCAATATCTAGTATGCCCTCATGGCCTCCAGATGCTGGGACTTGTGCTTCGTCTTCTTGTCTTCCAGCTGCAGAGGAACCCCAATATCTAGTATGCCCTCGCAGCCTCCAGATACTGGGGCTTGTGGTTCTTCCTATTTGTCTCCCAGCTGCAGAGGAACCCCAATATCTAGTATGTCCTCTTAGCTTCCAGATGCTGGGACATTTGGTTGTTCATCTTGTCTTCCGGCTGCAGAGGAACCCTAATATCTAGTATGTCCTCATGGCCTCCAGATGCTGGGACTTGTGTTTCTTCATTTTTTGTGTTCCAGCTACAGAGGAACCCCAATATCTAGTATGTCCTCATGGCCTCTAGATGCTGGGACGTGTCCTTCTTGTTCTCGTCTTCCAGCTGTAGAGGAATCCCAATATTTAGTATGTCCTCATAGCCTCCAGATGCTGGGACTTGTGCTTATTTGTCTTCCAGCTGCAGAGGAACCCCAATATTTAGTATGTCCTTGTACTCTCCAGATGCTGGGACTTGTGGTTCTTCTTATTTGTCTTCCAGCTGCGGAGGAACTACAAGTTCAAGCATGTCCTCATAGCCTCCAGATGGTGGGATTTGTGTGATTCTTATTTGTCTTCCAGATGCAGAGGAACCCTAAGATCCAGTATGTCCTCATAGCCTCCAGATACAGAGACTTGTGGTTCTTCTTATTTGTCTTCCAACTGCAGAGGAACTGCAATTTAGTTCCAGAATGTCCTCATAGCCTCCAGATACTGATACTTTCAGAGGAACCACAAGTTCCATCATGGCCAGATGCCAAGAAGTGTGCTTCTTTTTATCTGTCTTCTATCTGCAGGGGAATCACTTGTTCCATCATGTCCTGAAAGCCACCAAATGATGGGACTTGTGGTCCTTCTTATTTGTCTTCCAGCTGCAGAGGAATCACAAGATCCAGTATGTCCTCATAGCCTCCAGATACTGAGACTTGTAGTTCTTATTTATGTTCTTACTTGTTTTCCAGCTGCAGGGAAACTTCAACTTTAATGAGACTTGTGGTTCTTACTTGTCTTCCAGCTGCAGAGGAACCGCAACTTAGTTCCAGAATGTTCTCATGGCCTCCAGATACTGAGGCTGGTGGGTTTTTTTTTTCCAGCTGCAGGGGAAGCACAAGTTCCAGTATGTCCTCATGACCTCAAGATTCTAGGACTTGTTCATTTTTATTTGTCTTCCAAATGCAGAGAAAGTACAGGTTGCTGTATGTGCTGACCACCTCCAGATGCTGGGACTTGTGGTTATTTTGTTTCATCCAACTGCAGAGGAACCACAAGTTTCAGTGTGTCCTCGTGGCCTCCAGATACTGAGACTTCTGGTTCTTCTTATTTGTCTTCCAACTGCAGAGGAACTGCAACTTAGTTCCAGAATATCTTCATGGCCTCCAGATACTGATACTTTCAGAGGAACCACGAGTTCCATTATGGCCAGATGCCAAGACGTGTGCTTCTCTTTATGTGTCTTCTATCTGCAGGGGAACCACTTGTTCTATCATGTCCTCATGGCTTACAGATGCTGGGACCTGCAGTTCTACATATTCTTTTTCAGTAGGAGTGGAAACACAATTTACAGCAAGGCCTGATGGTATTCAGATACTGGAACTTGTAGTTATTTTCATTCTTTTACTGAGGCTTGTGGTTAATACTATTTCTTTCTAACTGCAATGGAACCACAAGTTTTATCAAGTCCTAGTGGCCTCCAGATATGGGGACATGCAGTTTTTCTAATTATTTTCCATCTGCAGCAGAACCCCAAATTCCAGCATGTCCTTATGGCTCTCAGATGCAAGCACCTGTTATTATTGGTTATTATTTTTTTTGCAGAGGAAACACAACTTCTATCTTGTCATCATGGCTTCCAGGTATGGGGACTTGTTCTACTTACTTTTTTCCATCTGAAGCAAAACCCCAAGCATCCAGCATGTCCTGATATCTTCCAGATGCTGGGACTTGAGGTTATTAGTTTATTTCTGCAAAGGAACCACAAGTTCCATCATGCCCTCATGGCCTTCAGATATTGGGACTTTTTGTCTTCCAGCTACAATGAAACCCCCAAAATCCAGCATGTTCTGAAGGCTTCAAGATACTGGGATTTGTGGTTTTTCTTATTTATTTATTTTTTGCGGTTATGGAGGAGCTACAAGTTCCATCATGTTCTGACGATTGCTTGAACTTGCAGTTCTGCAACTGGAGTGTCGAACATTATTGAATGGCGAACAGCTTGGCGCACGCCTAGATTATAATTATTTTATAATCAGAAGGAGAAAGTTGTAGGGTTTTGCAATGAAAGTGTAGGTAAGTTTCTTCCAGTCATCATATGGCAAAAATTGGAGTATCTAGTAGAATGTAGTGAATTTATCCAGATCATCGAATGGCAACAATAGGTACACTGGGTTATGTTTAGTAGATGTGCTTTCAGAGGTGTTATATACTGTATGCAAGCTTGCAATACCGAAAGAAGTTGGCAGTTGTTTGCAAGGTTTTGTTTATTGTGTTCTGGAGGTATAACCTTTTCATGGTACAAAAAAATAATAAACTGGATTTGGGGTCTGCAGCTGGTGTGGACATTGAAGTCTATCTCTGGGAGGGCTTTCTTGGACCTGGGGTAGATAATAAGTCTGTAAAGGTTCTCAAGTCATGGCATTTTTAGTAGTAATCACATTAAACAGGACTTGTTCTGTAATGTTGAAGATATTTTGTAGATTCTCCAAGCCACTTCTGCAGTTCCAGTGAGTGTTTGGAAGATACCCCAGCATTTATATCCACACCTTAGGAGAAGTTCATCCAATCACCATTGCATGTGTAGATGTTGATTGTCCAAGAGAAGAACTTTCATACCTCCCATTCAGTTCTTCGACAATCAACCTCTACACATTCAATGATGATTGGATGAAGGTGGCTTCGCCAAGTCATTTTTTCAGTTCCAGTGAGTGTCAAGAAGATACTCAAGCATTTATATCCACACTTTAGGACACCTTCATCCTATCGCATCAAATGTGTAGATGTTGATTTCCTGAAACTGGAGGTGTGAAAATTCTGCTCTTGGACAATCAATATCTACGCGTTGAAAGGTGATTGGATGAGGGTGTCTTAAGGTGTGGATATAAATGCTTGAGTATCTTCCTGACACTCTCTGGAACTGAAGAAGTGGCTTCAAGAAGCCACCTTCATCCAATCATCATTGAATATGTGAATGTTGATTGTCCAAGAACTGGATAGGGGTGTGAATGTTCTGCTCTTGTACAATCAATATTAACACATTTAACGATGACTGGATGAAGGTGGCTTCTCCAAGCCATTTCTTCAGTTCCAGTGAGTGTTGGGAAGATACACACCTTGGGACACCTTCATCCAATTGAATGTGTAGATGTTGATTGCTCAAGAACTGGATGGGAGGTGTAAAATTTCTGCTCTTGGGCAATCAACATCTACACATTCTATGTTGATTGGATGAACGTGTCTTAAGGTGTAGATATAAATGCTGGGGTGTCTTCCCGACACTCAAAGAAACTGAAGAAGTGACCACAAACTTGGAGAAGCCACCTTCATCCAAGCATCATTGAATGTGTAGATGCTGATTGTCCAAGAACTGAATGGGAGGTGTGAAAGTCCTGCTCTTGGACAATCAACATTTACACATTCATTGGTGATTGGATGAAGGTGTCCTAAGTTGTGGATATAAATGCTGGGGTATTTTCCCGTTATTCATTGGAACTAAAGAAGTGGTTTGGGGAAGCTACAAAACTTCTCCAACAGGTCCTGCTGATCGTGACTAACTACTACTAGCGGTAGATACTAGGGCTGTTGACCTCTCCAGAGGTTTACCCCATTGTTACTGTAATACAGTATTTCACTGTATAGTGGCTGTCTGAAGAGTTTGAGATGATGATTTGACAGAAGAAGTGACAGAATGGGACCAAGGGTTGAAGAACTCAAAGTGCGTGTGAGGGGGGGGGGGGGGGGGGGTTGGTTGAATTTGTATGTTCCTGTTGTCTATTGATGTACAGATATGTTATATATGCTGAACTGTCTTCACTGGTCATATGTAAACTTGCGTTCCTAGCTAGGAAAGTATAAATACACTAGCTGTAAAGAGGAGAAGAGGGCACTAATCACCCCCATTTGCCAGTATAGCTCTTCCTTTAAGGGCTCTTGCACACGCCTGTGTATTAGGGCATGTGACTGGACAGAGTAAAATATTAGTTTAGCATTTGATTTGCTCGGTAGCCACAGCTGTTGCCTAATTTTGCCCATAGACACGCATTACAGAATATGCTGTACATGGCTCTATGCGCGTGAAAGCTGGTGCTTACACTTACACATCCATGGTGGACGTATTTTCTCAACCTCAGAATTATACCCTACCCCCTAATATACGGCCGTGTGCAAGAACCCTAAATGGTTTTGCATTTAACACGTGCAGACAGCGTGCACAGGGCAGTAATGCCTGGCAACCAATCAGAATTTATCTTCCATTGATCTGACTACTGATAAGTGACTGCTTGTTTTCGGTTACTGTATTCGGTACATTATCACTAACAGATATAAAAAAATTGAGAACTTTTAGATTCATGGTGTGTTTGTAAATATACATGAGCAGTCTTAGCTACCAAAATAATTGTAATTCTGTTCAAGCTTCCAAACCGCATACACCTGTCATATGCTATAGCCAGGCCCTGACCATTTAGCTTTCTTCACTGTACACTAAGCAATGCAGCTTGGTTTTGTAAATGCTCAACCTGTGATTGGATAGCAAAGGAGTAGCAGGTTTCTGAGGAGGTTATTTGTGAGCTCTCTCCTCTAGTCAGCACTGTGCAATGCAATAAAGCCTGCTAATAATTGTAATAAATACTTGAAAAATGTGTTTGTGCTGCTAAAACTAACAAAACGTACACTGGATGGTGTGATCAGGGACATCTGTTTCTGTTCAAACATGTCAGCTACATCATAGCTAAAGTACCTGTAAGTATCTGAAATTGACCTGGTATCAGGCTCTTACAGTCCCTGTACAGCAGAACTGGATTGTAGGAAGAAGAAGCAGCACAAGGAGCCATGTGCTAAAAAGGAGTGTGCTGAAAGTAGGAGAGAGCAGAGTGATAAGCTTATCACTGTGCTGCTTCTTCTTTCACTGTCCAGTCACAGGCTTGGGGCAAGTGCAGGGCAACCAGGGCTCAGAGGAAGTAGGTTCAATAATTCCGGCCATCAGACTCAAGACATCTAGTGCTGCAGGGGAAATCTGTGGATTTAGGCTGAATATTGCAGCAAATGCTGTTTGTATTATTTATTCTTTTAATTGACTGTTTATTTATATCTTCTTTTTTTGGCTGAAAATTTGCTTTAAAAATATATCATTTTTAATTGTTAGTTCTGATGTCAACATTTAAAGTGTCTGCTTCAAGATTTGAGGGAGGGTAGTGATGGGCACACCACATCATAGCACTGTGACGTGGCCAAGCCTCCCGAGCTCCGTGTGGCCGCGGTCACTGCACCCAAGTAATGTTTGGGGCAGGAACAAAGGAGCCGGTATAATGTCATGTTGATAAGGCTTAAGATGAAGCTCATAGATGACTTGACTGGAGTCTCGATATCATCCAACTGCCCTTCCATCATACAACTTAGTGGAAAGGTGACACTAGTGGTCACACATAGGTAGACAAGGAAATGTGACAGCTAATAGCAGACAATAGTCAGGGGACAATGAAGTCCCAATTGGTTTTTCCTTATAAAAGAAAACACCCTATTTGAAGCATGCATAGAACAATATGTCATTTTGTTCCTGCCCGGAGTCCAAGTTTGCAGTAATACCCCATTGTCCACCTTTCTGATTTGTTGTCGGAAACCTTGCTGGAGGTGTCCCCATGCTGGACTGTACAGGTGCAACACAACAGTTATACTTGTTTTTTTAAGATGGTTGGTACTTACAATCAAGTCTTATGAAAAAATATATTAGCATGAAAAACATATTTGCCATCCCCTTGAACATTTGACTAAATAAATAATTGGGTTTTCATTAAAGGGTAGTCACCATTCTCTGACTGTCAGGCTGCATGCTGGTTCCAAAGCAGCAACTTTACTTAGAATGAAATCACCGTCCCAGGACCAGTAAGCAGAATTTTACAGCTTCCATCTTAGAACAAGTTTAGATATAATTGAGTGAACCCCCTTCCTTCCTTCTTTCCTTCATTCTTTTTTTCCTTCCCTCTTTCCTTCCTTCTTTCCTTCCTTCCTTCTTTCCTCCCTCTCATCTTCCTTCTTCCCTCCCTCTCATCTTCATCTTCCTTCCTCCATGCATCCATTCTTCCTTTTGTTCTTCCTTCTCCTTTACTTCCTTCTCCTTTACTTCCTTCTTACTTTCCGATTCTTTCCTTCTTCCCTCCCTCCCTTCCTCATTCATATCCTTTTTTCCTCCTTCCATCCCCTCTTTCTTTCTTCCTTCCATATTTAGAAGCTCCATTTACACTCCATCCATTCACATGTCGTATTCTTTCCTTTCTGCTTTCTTTCCATCCCTCCCTTCCTTCCTTATCCTTCCTCTCTTTCCTCCTGTCTTTCTTCCTCCTTCTTTCCTTCCTCCCTTTCTTCTTTCCATCCCTTCCTTTTTTCTTTCTTTCTTTCCTCCTTCCTTCCTCCCTTCTTTCCCTCCTTCCTCGATTCCTTCTTTTTTTCTTCCTTCCTTCTTTCCTTCATTCATTCTTTCCTTCCATCCCTTCTTCCTTTTTATTACTTCCTTCCTTTTCTTCTCCCCTCCCTATTTCTTTCCTTCCCTCCTTCCTTCCTTCCTTCCTTCCTTCCTTCCTTCCTTCCTTCCTTCCTTCCTTCCTTCCTTCCTTCCTTCCTTCCCTCCCTCCCTCCCTCCCTCCCTCCCTCCTTCCTTCCTTCCTTCCCTCCCTCCCTCCCTCCCTCCTTCCTTCCTTCCTTCCTTCCTTCCTTCCTTCCTTCCTTCCTTCCTTCCTTCCTTCCTTCCTTCCTTTCTTCCTTCCTTCCTTTCTCTCCTTCCTGCCTTCCTTCCTTCCTTCCTTCCTTCCTTCCTTCCTTCCTTCCTTCCTTCCTTCCTTCCTTCCTTCCTTCCTTCCTTCCTTTGTTCCTTCCTTCCTTTCTCTCTTTCCTTCCTTCCTTCCTTCCTTCCTTCCTTCCTTCCTTCCTTCCTTCCTTCCTTCCTTTCTCCCCCTCCTTCCTTTCTTCCTTCCACTTCTTTCTTCATTCTTTTCTTGCTGACTTCTTTCTTAGCTTCTTCCATCTCTCCTTCCTTCCTTTTCTTCTTCCTTCCCCTTTCCTTTCCTCATTCCTTCCTTCCCTCCTACCCTCCTTCTCTTCCTACCTTCCTGTCTTTCTTCCTTTTTTCATCCCTTCTTCCTTCCTCCCATATTCATTCACACTGCGCTGAACAGCACTGCAGTGGAAGTGACCTGATACATAAATGTTTATTTTAGTTCAGTTTAAACTTACATTCATATCATTATATACAACTATATTGATATCAAGCTGGTCTTTGTTACAAGTATATAGAAATCATTGAGAAGACTAAACCTCCTCTTTATGGCCCCCTGTGTGGATCTGTGTACAGACCTGTAACCTCAGCTCTGCTAATGATGAGAATGGGGAGGGGAAGTAGCTGGGGAGTGAAGAGGAAGACACTCTGGCTGGTCGGGGGGGCAGTGATGATTTGAACACGTATTTCGGGTTGTCCTGTTGACTGTACACCGTGAAGAGGTCAGCTTGCCCTATCTGCAGGCACCCATAGACATGAGGTTGTGGCCAGATGCAGCTAACAATGACAACTGTCCTTTATTATCTATAGAAACTTCACAACTCCTAACCTTATCACACCCTCAAATCTCAGTGGAAAGTAAGGGTGTTATAATAGACACAGCAGACCGTGCATCTGCTATGGGACCCTGAAGCACCAGGGGTGCAGGACTGTCTGACTGCACAGACAGGATTTGGAATATACTGTACATAACGATGAAATACATGTATACAATGTTCAGAAACCTTTATATACCATTTCTATTAAAACAATTTACATTCTGAATGAGAAAAATTGCCTCCCAGATTGAGATTAGAGAAATGGGGGCCCCTTCATGGTTTTGTTATGGGGCCCTATCACACATAATTACTGCAATGCCCATCAGGTTTGCTTGTGTCTTGTCCATTGTCAATTTGACTTTGGTTTAATAACAATCCAGGTGTAACCTGTGTAGCCTAATTCTTTCATAGAGAGTTAAATAAATGTTATGTGATAGTGTGAAGTAACAGTGTTTGGTTTCCCTTTCCCTGCAGATGATGTAATCCTTCGGATCGGTGCCCTCTATGCGCTGCGTCCCGCAGCTCGCCGCCTGGCAGTTCTCGGCTGCGTCTCTCTTCAGGACCTCCAGGACCCGTCAGCCACCACAGACTTAGGAATCCGGCTCCTCTACTCATACTTGGACCACCGGGAGGAGGAAACCCTACCCCTGCCTCCTCCCTCTTCATCTCTAGGGTGCTTATGATGGAGAAGGACCAACAAGCAGATCAGCAATATGAGTGTGTGGCGGAGATAGGGGAAGGGGCATATGGCAAGGTGTACAAGGCCCGTGACCTGAAGAATGGAGGACGCTTTGTGGCCCTGAAACGGGTGAGAGTGCAGACTGGGGAGGAGGGAATGCCGCTCTCCACCATCCGGGAGGTGGCTGTGCTGAGACATCTGGAGACCTTTGAGCATCCAAATGTAGTCAGGTAAGAGCGAAGGTGGCTCCTGTTACCGCACAGGCACAGGGTTTGATTTAATGTTCAAGAAATGTAAGCAATTGGATGGAAGGCATGGGCTATTTTATAGATAACGTTGGAAGCCAACCAGTCTAACATAAAAGTCACTAGCCTTATATGAACAGTTAGAGAACCTCTACAATAGAAACTACTCAAGAAGATTGAGCTAAACTTGGCCCTCGATTATTGTTGATTGAATTTGCAAATGCAAGGCACCTTTCTCTGGCATAATGATTCCATTTCTACTGAAAAAAGATATTATGTATGAATGGGAGATATGGAGGCTGTCATTGCAGACCTCTTCTTCTTAGAAATGTGCATTGGCTGTCATATCCATCCAGTGGCTTTAATATTTTTTTAGGGCCAACTTCTTTTGTTAAACTGGGCACCAAGGAAGGGTAAAAAATAATAAAGTTCAGGCTGCAATACTCACCTGTAATCAGGAGTTGTTCCCTGCAGAATTTCTGTTCTGGCACAAGAGATCCTCAGTAAGACATACTATGAATGAATCGGCACCATGGTCATGTCTCCAGAGGGGACATCATCATGGCACCCTTCATTCATAGAGTATTCATGCGGAGAGGAGACAGGGAGATGGCAGTTTACCCTTTGGGGGCACAAGGCTGAATAGCTGCCAGTAGCATCAGGTGCTCTTCCTTTTTAATACCACACAAGCTTTAGGAAACATAGATCTGTGTACTAGAGGGGCCATCTGAATGCTGGCATGGATACTGAAAAGCTAGGTGTATGTGGGCCTGGTGTAGGCTACACTACTCACCTGTAATCAGGAGTTGTCCCCAGCAGAATTTATGTTCCGGCACAAGATGTATTATGTATTTTAGTTTTGTCATTTCTAAACCTTTTGAAAAGTGTCTTTACTTTGTTTGGGGTGAAGGCCCACTTTAAAGTCTATTTAAAAGTACATGTCCACATAAGGCAGTGGTCACCAAATTGTGGCCCAGGGGCCAGATGTGGCTCTTTGCTTGCCTTTTACCAGCTCTTGGGGCACTATTACATCCACTGACACCAGCAAAAGAACGTAATTCCTGTCAGCGATAGCAACAATGGGGTACTATTTTGCCCACTCACACTAAAGATAGGGCACAAACGATAGTTCCCCAACCATGGTGTGAAAGGAAGGAATTGTGCCCCTTTGTTGGTGTCATTGGAAGCAATGATACCAATTATGTGGCACAATTCCTTCCTTTGACACTGACGGTAGGGCACTATTCCTCCCTACGACACCAAAGATTGGGCATTGTCTACTCTCTCTGATGCCAAGATATTTTCTACTCCCACTGGCCGCAGTCCGGACCCCCTAAAGTCTGAAGGACAGTAAACCGGCCCTTTGTTTAGAAAGTTTGCGACCCCGGATCTAAGGCTTCTAATGGGCCATACAGTGTGCAGAGCCTGCATAATGACATCCCTGGGACCCGCTGCCACCACGTACAGCATACACTTAGGATGCATTATAAGGGCAGGGCTGTATGCAGTATGCGTTGGGGGTTGCGTAAGGTACCCAATGCACACTGACCTTTGCACACTATGTGCGTTCGGAGCATACTTCTTCGGATGCTTTATGCAACCACTGGTGCACAAGCAGGGTACGGGATGGGGGCTGTATGGGATGCCATTCCAGAAGCTCTACACATTGTACAGCTGTGTGCAAGAAGCCGTAAGCCTCGTACACACGATTGGATTTTCCGACGGGAAATGTGTGATGACAGGCTGTTGGCGGAAAATCCGACCGTTTGTATGCTCCATCGGACAAATGTTGTCGGATTGTCCGCGGACAAATGCTGGATGGCAGGTTTTCCAAGCGTGTGTACAGAAGTCCATGGGACAAAAGTCCAAAGTACAAACACGTATGATCGGAAGCAAGGACGAGCCAGAAGCGGTCGTTCTTGTAAACTAGCGTCTGTAATGGAGAATTAACATTCGTGACGTGGAAAATTATGAAATCTCCAAATGCAGCGCACAATTCTCTTCTTCTTTAATGGGATAATAATGAAGCTGCTTTGCTGGTGATACTGATTTATGATGAGTTATTACAAACGAATTTACAAAGGCTTTTTTTTTCTAGTGATATCAAGAGTAATATTATTATGCTTTTTTTTTTTTGGGGGGCAAGTTTACCACAATACCATTATCCCGTAGTTTTTAAGATCAAAGATACAACTATGTTGGTGTCCCTTGTCAATTTTACATTGTATTTTTTTAAATGTAACTGCTGACTCCCAAACTGTCATTTGAAGTAAAATACATAGCCAAGTATTATTCTACACAATTTTTTTATTGTGCATTAAAAAATTAAAACAAATAAAATTAGACATGCTATCTGCCAATAGAACTTAACCAAAAAGTGCATTCTATGCATCCAAAAATATAGAAAATATAACTAATTAAATCATTATTATTCAACCAAAAAATAAAATAAAAGCCTCATGCATGTGTGCTGCTTCTTAATATAAGGGAAATTATGAAATCAGGAAATGCAGCGCACAATTCTCTTCTTCTTTAATGGGATAATAATGAAGCTGCTTTGCTGGTGATACTGATGGAGTTATTGCAAACAAATTTACAAAGGCTTTTTTTTTCTAGTGATATCAAGAATAATATTATTATGGGTTTTTTTTTATTTGTGCAAGTTACCACAACACCATTATCCCGTAGTTTTTAAGAACAAAGATACAACTATGTTGGTGTCCCTTGTTGATTTTACTTTGTATTTTTTAAAATGTAACTGCCTACTCCCAAACTGTCATTTGAAGTAAAACACATAGCCAAGTATTATTCTACACAATTTTTTTATTGTGCATTAAAAAATTAAAACAAATAAAATTAGACATGCTATCTGCCAATAGAACTTAACCAAAAAGTGCATTCTATGCATCCAAAAATATAGAAAATATACCAAATCAAATCATTATTCAACCAAAAAGATAATGTCAAAGCAATAACTCCAAAGCCAATGATAAATAACACATTATCTCCTCCGATTCCGCAACATGACTGGTTGACGAACGGCTGTTCAGAAACTAACTGAAAAGCGCGAATCAACACTCAAACTTCTACTAACACGAAATTGGCAGAAGCCCAAAGTGTGGTGCTAAAGAGCTGAAGAACCACGTAATACGTCTTGTAGGTCACTACGTTCGTAATTGTTGGCCAACATTTGTGTGACCGGGGGTATGCAAGACAAGTTTGAGCCAACAACTTTTGAACAAAATTCCACGGTTTTGTTGTCGGAAAGTCCCATTGTGTGTATGAGGCTTGAGACTACCCTGTCCACAGGTTGACCACGCTGTGGCAGAATGAACAGCGTTGTCATCCTGTTAAGGGAAGTGGAAAAAATATTGAATCCACTGGGAGGATCAACAGGTTCAAAAAATATATTACAGGGGGACTCTGGAAAATAAAAACTTCAACATTAGTAACAGATTGTAGTGGAGTTTTTTTTCCCCAAAGTGACAGGGTCTGTCTAAAGCTATCCTCCCCGACCACCTAATACTCACCTTTACAGGGCTCTCCCAGTGATCCTTCCTCTGTGGCAACCTTACCTGGTGCTGTTAGGTATGGGGGAGCATATTCCTTTTTCCCATAATTCCCTGCTTGGGCCTACTGACCAATCTAGATGCCACGGAGAATCATCTTGAAGGCATCGTGAAGGCTTTAATCAAACCTTGTCATTTTTGCCCTAAATGAGGAAGATCACATGGTCTCATTAGGGGGACAACGTTGACGTAAACAGTGCTGCCTACCTCTTCTTAATGTGCTGTGCTGTCTATACAAAGGTGATCTCAGAGTCTTAAAACAATAAAGAATTTCTCATTGCATAGCATTACTGTATTTGCATTCCATTGCTATATGCGTGCAGGTGTCTTCGTGCATTTCAGTTTACAACAAATGTCTTGTCAGCAGCATTGGGTGATATTTATCCTTGAAATGACCAGCTGTGACGTGAAGTTCTATTGCTTCTTCAGCGATACAAGGTCAAAATATCGTTTAGTTAAAACAAAAATTGGAACATTTGTTTCCTACATTTCCTCAGTGCTCAGGATTTTGTACTTGGACTGAGAAAAATATGGAGGCCGCCATTGCTGACCTTTCTGAAAACGTCAGTTGCCTGTCAGTCTCAGCACTTTCTGAGCCACATCCATGGAGAAATGTTATGAGTGGAGCAAGTCAGAACTCTTGTTTGGATCACTGGCTCAAAGGTATTAAGGGAAGGAGGAAAGTGACAGATGTGTTTTTTCTAGAATATGTTTTTTTGACTAAAGTTGTTTTCATCAACAGTAAAGCCAATACATTTTGGGGGTCACCAGGTCCCCCGTCACCAAGCCTTAACGGATGCTGAAGAAAAAAAACCCAACTTGCTTCTGGAGCAGACTCTTTCTATCTTTTCTTATAGAAATTATCCTTCAGGATCACCACATTCTTACCAGTCCCGTATATGTGTTCTTCCTTCAGAATCCATAAAGCCCTGATGAAGGATGACCTGTGGAACCCCTAAAATGTGTTGGATTTAACTGAATCTGAATGTTAATAAAACAAAACTTTTGGGCTTTCAAAAACACATCTGGTGCTTCTCCTTTGCATACTGGCTGATCCAAGACGTGCCAGCCTTTGTCTATTAATCCCTAGAGAGCTACCACGAACTGATTGTTTTTATATGTCAGACCTTAGTTTCAGTTGGAATAGTTGCCCCATCATTGGCGTCAGTGGGAGGAATAGTGCCCCATTGTCGGTGTCAGCGGCAGGAACTATGCCCCACTGTTGTTGACAGTGAGAGGAATAATTCCTCAAGGGCAGGATAAAAGCAAGCAGAGCGTTGCATCCAGCCCCAGGGCTGCAGTTTGGAGACCACTGTTCTAAAGCCGGCCGTAGACAGAGCGATTTTCTTTCCTGTGTTGCAGGAAAGAAAATCGCTCAATTCCCCCATCAACACAGTCACAGAGCCATTGTGTTCTCCCAGGCGGGGAGGCATCATGGGAAGCCGTCCTCGCCTGGAGAACACAGTAATTACTGCTAGCAGCTATAATAACCGCTCGTAATAATCGCATGTAAAATCCGTCAGGCTGGTTGTACCCGATCTAAACGATCGATCAACTTGGGTACATTCAGTCTGCCCATACATGGTTCAAATCTCGGCCGGTTCCTCCTGAAGCAGCTAAGATTTGAATTATCTATGGCCGGGTTTAAGCATTGGAGCCACTGTACTGCCTGGAAATACAGTGACTTTTTCCAGCCCATATTGTGGGGATCACACAATTATGAGTTCATAAGATATAATGTGGTGGTGGCCAACATTAATATAGAGTTGACTCCACATGGTTTTAGAATGGGATATCCAGCAAGCTTAAAAAGGTGTGATAGTCAGGTGTCCACAATATATGGCTTCCTATCAGGGTGCTTCCTCATTTTTTGGAAAAAAAACGGTCCCTTGATTCTTACCCTTAGAGGAAAGTGTGACGTTTCCCTTTGTGAAACTCCACAAACATTCAAGCTCAACATCCCCAATGCACACATTCCTGAAGCTGACTGTAAGGCCTCATGCACACGAGACGCTGTTAAACGCGCGTTCAGAGGCAGTTGGACACTTTTTTCAACTGCCCCTGAACTCATTCAATTTTATCCTATGTGTCCATGTACACAGTCTCGTTTTTTAGGCAGTTGCGTTTAACCTTGTTTTTCCAGAAGCAAAAAAAATGGGTTCAGATGCAAAAGTTTTCCAAATTTTAAACGCCGGTACCGCGTTTGCGTTTATAAGTGTTTTTAAAGGAACCAGAAAACACAGAAATATGATGGTAAACTGCAGCAGAGAATGGCATTTTGCAACCTGATTTTTGGGGCCCCATATCTCGGGGCCACTTGGTGCTAGGAACCCCAAATTTGGTGTGCTAACACAGTGGAACTAACACTATTTGCGGTTCCTAGCACCAAGTGGCCCGGAGATATGGGGCCCCAAATTTGGGTCGCAAAATGTCAAGCACTTTTCTGCAGCAGAGAATGACATTTTGTGACCCAAATTTGGGGCCCCATATCTCAGGTCCACTTGGAGCTAAGAACCCCTAATTTAATGTGCTAACTCAATCAAACTGACACTACAACATATCCAAATTTGGGGTTCCTAACACCAAGTGGCCCCGAGATATGGGGCCCCAAAGTCAGGTCGGAAAATGTCATTCTCTGCTGCATAAGTGCTTGACATTTTGTGACCCAACTTTGGGGCATATCTTGGGGCAACTTGGTGCAAGAACCCCCAAATTTGGATATGTTGCAGTGCTAGTTCCACTGTGTTAGCACACCAAATTTGGGGTTCCTAGCACTAAGATACAGGGCCCCAAATTTGGGTCGCAAAATGTCATTCTCTGCTCTGCAGGCGCTTCTAGACGCAAACGCGGTAAAACGCGGTCAAACACAGCAAAACGGGGGTTTCTAAACGCCGGTTTCAGCTTTTATAATTATGTGTTCAGCAGAGTTTGCACCAGCGTCCCGTGTGCATGAGGCCTAAGTGTAAATGGGTGTTGCAGTGACCAACTGGAGACCAAAGACATTCAAAAGGGAGAAGAATGTCACCAGCACACCAAGGATCTCCAGGATGGGTCCAAAGCTTTATTCGAAGATCACTTCATAGTTATAGTGGCAATGTTTCAGAGACTTGCAGGACCCCTTCATCAGGCATGTCACATACTGTATGTCTGATGAAGGGTCCCTGCATTGCTTTGAAACATCGCTACTGTTACTATGATGTGATCGTTGAATAAAGCTTTGGACCCATTCTGGAGATCCTTGGTGTGCTGGTGACATTCTTCTTACCCTCAAACATTGACACACAAACACGATGCAAAACGCTTTGGGGTTGATTTACTAAAGGCAGGTAGACTGTGCACTTTGCGAGTTGCGCCACAGCTTAGTAAATGAGGTAAAGCTTCACTTTGCAAAAAATAAACAATCACGTGCAAGGAAAATAAGAAAACAGCAATTTTGCATGATTGGCGGATGGAAGACAGCAGAGCGTCTACTCATTTACTAAGCTCTGGAGCAACTGCAGTCTATTTGTCTTTAGAAAATCAACCCGTGTATTTTCAATACTGTTCATTGTAATGAATCATTTGCGGAAACACAAGAGAAATTGTGCATAAGGACATAGAGATAAAGCCTATCTTGCATTGTGATCCACTGATGTTATCCGAAAATTGATAAAACAACATCTTGTGAGTCACTGTCAGAAATAAAAACTCCAGTAAGGCCTAATTTATCAAAAAGATCTCCAAGAAACATGTTCAGTAAAATGATGTAACCCCATCATTTTTGTCTTGCATTAAAAAGTTATGTTTTAAGAAAATCTCTTAATGACCCTCCTAAAAAAAAAGCCAGCTTCAGGTATGAGGCGCAGGTGTCTAGAGGTTCTCATGCCTTTTTCTTATGGCAGAATTCCTGGCCGTTTTGACAAGCCAGGATTTGGCATTTCTTGATAGTGCTGAAGCTTGCCCATCCTTGCTTGCCCTGTAGGCCGGGGGTGCTGTCAATCATAGTGAAGGGCCAATCAAAATGTGAAGGGAGCTAATGGAAAGCCTTGACCCTGCCCTGAATTAATTTAGCTTTGTTAGAAGTGTTGAAAGCTTGAGGCTGGGTTCACACTTGTGCGTTTTTCCAAATCGAATTCGCATGACAGGAGACTGTGTCTGGCTTTCAATGGAGACGGTTCACACAGCTCCGGGGCGACTGCGGAGCGCACTGCAAACAGGTCACGTGTGTCTTTGGTTTGGTTTCAGGTCTGAATTCAGGCAAAAACTCGGACCTAATTCACACCTGAAATGGGAAACACTGACGCACCGGACCCCCTGCTGTGCCCCCCATGGCTGCAGCTTAGGCATCTCTAGGTGCTTGCACTTTGTACCTGTAGCAGTTCTATTTTTATTTTCGGCAATGAAAGAGTCTCTTTAAAATAATTTTTTTTAATTTGTTATTTTTTGTAGATTAGAGAAGGGAAGGATTGGAACTTTTGTCTGGTTTGCAGTTGCTGTCTGTAACCCCATTGGCATCTTCTTACAAAAAAAAAAGATTAACCTTTTTTTGTAGTTTTTGTGCTTTTGAGAAGCAGTAGAAAACAAGCACAAATATTTTTGCTTTGTGGCTACTCACTCCTTTTGTAACTACACAGTTTCAAGAGATACTAAATTCAAGTTTTACAAAATAAAAAAGAGGTACTCATTACTTGCTCGAGGTTGCTTGCCTCCTTTGCTGGAATTCCCCGCCTGACGCTGTCAGCTCCTTCTTCTTTGGTCCCGAGCCAGGCTGCGTGCATCCATAGACACACACAGTGCCGGTAAGCCACACCCCTTTCCCTCTTCACAGGATTTTGACTGACAGCAGGAGGAGCCTATGGCTCCTGTGAGGGGAGCAGTGCTGGGGCCGGGGGCAGTGCAGGAGCAGTGAAAGAGGTAATTTAAGTGTTTAGGGACAGAGGGGGGGTAGGATAGGTAGTGGGGCTTTATTTTACCATAATGTATTAAAGTAAAAAATGTTTAGGTTTTAGTACAACTTTAAGTGCTGATGCATGCGGACATTAAGGGGTTGATTTACTAAAGACAAATAGACTGGGCACTTTGCAAAGTGCAATTGTTCCAGAGCTTAGTAAATGAGGTAAGGCTTCACTTTGCAAAGAATACCCAATCACGTGCAAGGAAAAAAAAACAAAAAACGTAATTTTTGCTTGCACGTGATTAAATGATGGAAGTCAGCAGAGCTTGCAGAATGCAATTTGCCTTTAGTAAATCAACCCCCTAGTGTCACATGGGCAAGGTATCACATGGACTATATGCTAGTGTTTTGTTTTTTGTTTTTTTTTAATATCAACATGTAAAGAAAAAGGTTTGTAGGTTGCACTGTACTGGGCATACGCGGTATATTCCTGCGTGTCATTGGGGTAGGGGGGATGTTATAACCCCAGGAAGGAACTATCTGCCCTTGGAGCTCTGGAGCAACTGCACTTTGCAAAGTGCACAGTCTATTTACCTTTAGTAAATCCCTTCCATAATATGCCTAATTTAGATCTATACGGGTTAAATCTCATCCTACCTCTATGATAGCCAATGGGGTTGATTTACTAAAGGCTGCACACTTTGCAAAGTGCAGTTGCACTCTGCAAGTGCGGTTGCTCCAGAGCTTAGTAAATGAGCAGAAGTTCAGTGGACTTCCATCATCCAATCGTGTGCAAGCAAAATAGCTGTGTTTTTTTTTTTTTTGTACGTGATTGGGTACTCTTGGCAAAGTGAAACATTACCTCATTTACTAAGCTCTGGAGCAACTGCGTTTGCCTTCAGTAAATCAACCCCAATGTGTCTATGCACACAGAGGCGTTATTTACTAGAGGCAAATCCACTTTGCAATACAAGTGCAAACTACAAGTGCAAATTTCACTGAAAGTGCACATGGAAGTGAAGTCGCTGTAGATCTGAGGGGGACATGCAAGGAAAATAAAAAAAACAGCATTTTAGCTTGCACATGATTGGATAATAAAACCTGCAGAGCTTCCCCTCATTTCAGATCTACCCGTCAGATTTACAGCGACTGCACTTCCAAGTGTACTTTCAGTGCAATTTCAAGTGTACTTTGCACTTGTAGTGCAAAATGGATTTGCCTTTTGTAAATAACTCCCAGAGTCCTTTGATCAACAGCCTAACCATACAGTCATATGATTTCTCTTGAAGGGGAGAATCAGAGTTTAAACGTTATACACCTATAAGGACTTTCGTATTTTGCTGGGGTGATGTACTAAATGCATGTCTTGTGTTTTAGGCACGTTTTACATGCATTCCTCTTGAGCTATATGTAATGTGCATTTTGCTGAGACCTGCATCAAAGATGCAGCAATCATGAGTTTTTCCAAGGCACCACACCCACAGTGAACCTAAACGGTGCAGATGTTAACAGAGTCTAATGGGCCGTACACACGATCGGATTTTCCAACAACAAATGTTGGATGTGAGCTTGTTGTCGGAAATTCCGACCCTGTGTAGGCTCCATCGGACATTTGCTGTCGGAATTTCCGACAACAACTGTTTGACAGCGGGTTCTCAAATTTTCCGACAAGAAGACTTGTCGGAAATTCCGATCGTGTGTACACAATTCCGACGCACAAAATTCCACGCATGCTTGGAATCAAGCAGAAGAGCCGCACTGGCTATTGAACTACATTCTTCTCGGCTCGTCGTACGTGTTGTACATCACCGTGTTCTTGACGTTCGGAACTTCCGACAACATTTGTGTGATCGTGTGTATGCAAGACAAGTTTGAGCCGACATCCTTCGGAAAAAAATCCACGGTTTTGTTGTCGGAATGTCCGATCGTGTGTACATAGCATAAGAGCATATTCATGCAGGGCATAGTTGCCTTGTACTGGGCCCAAATACGATTGTCCCCCCTTCCGTACTCCTTCACTGGCCTGCAATCACATTGTGTTGGGCCCAAGCACGCTTATGTCATTAGCTCTATATAGGGTTGTCCCGATACCACTTTTTTAGGACCGAGTACAAGTACCGATACTTTTTTTCAAGTACTCGCCGATACCGATTACCGATACTTTTTTTTTAATGTCACGTGACTGTGTTTTTTTTTTTTTAACAGTGCTTTTTTTTGGGGGGGGGGTGTGAATGTTGTATGTGTGTGTGTGTGTTTTTTTTTTTTATTTACAATTTTTATTTTTTACAATAATTTTTTTTTATTCTTTATTGCAATATGTGTTTTTTTTTTTTTTTTAAGCAGCCCTGTTGGGGGGCTTTGGTGAGATATCAGGGGTCTTAACAGACCTCTGATATCTCCCCCTTGAGACAGAGGAGACAGAGAAAGAGACCGAGGATAGAGATTCCCCAGTCCCTTTCTCTGCAGCCTCAGCTGCACTGAGAATGAATGGAGAGAAGACAGCGGCTCCTCTCCATTCATAAACTGACACATTGTAATCACAGGAGGTTACAATGTTTCAGTTATGTGAATGGACAGAGTCAGCTGACTCTATCCATACACAAAGGAAGGAGGGGGAGGACGGCGTAATGGAGGGGAAGAACGGAGGGGGACAGAGAAGGAGAGGGGAACGGAGGGGACAGCGGAGAGGCACAGCAGAACGGAGGGGACAGCGGAGAGGCACAGCAGAACGGAGGGGACAGCGGAGGGGGACAGAAAAGGAGAGAGGAACGGAGGGGACAGCAGAGAGGCACAGGGAAGGAGAGCGGAACGGAGGGGACAGCGGAGAGGCACAGGGAAGGAGAGCGGAACGGAGGGGACAGCGGAGGGGGACAGAAAAGGAGAGAGGAACGGAGGGGATAGCGGAGAGGCACAGAGAATGAAAGAGGAACGGAGGGGACAGCAGAGGGGGACAGAGAAGGAGAGGGGAACGGAGGGGGACAGCGGAGGGGGACAGAGAAACAGAGGGGGCATGGAGGAGGATGCAGTGACAGTCAGCGGTGACCGATCACCGCTGTATGTCACTAAAGCAGCTGAAAGCCACTGGGGGAGAATCTTGTAACTCCCCCACACGCCGATCACAGCTGACTTCCAGGTATCGGGGGAAGCATCGGGAGCATTTGCCCGAGTACAAGTACTTGGGCAAATGCTCGGTATCGGTGCCGATACTGATACTAGTATCGGTATCGGGACAACCCTAGCTCTATATTACACAGATTTATACCATGCCGGAGACCAACTGAACCGTGCCCATGTTCTCTGTAGCCTCCCTGACGGTATTCCAGAGTGTGGCTCGGGGTTAAATTTCAGCACCATTAGCGGTAACCCCGAGCCACACTCGGGATTACATCTCAGGATCCTGGTGCTGTATACTTACCTTGTCCCCAGGATCCTGCGATGTCCCCCCTCTGTGTCTGCGGGCTCCCTCCTCTGCCCGAGGCCTCTCTGTGCCAGGCTCCGTTCCCTGCAAGTGTCGTGACGCACGGGGGCAGAGCCTGGCAGCAAATTTAAAAAAAAAATCAAAATCATAATACTTACAGATTACAGTACTGTATGAAATCATTTCACTTCCCTTTTGTCCCCAGTGCTTTGGCCCATGACCTGCATGCAGTTTTATATTATACATACTGTTCTTTCTGCCTGGAAACTGGAGATTGTCCATAGCAACCAAAAAGTGTCCCTTTACGTCAAAAGTGGTTTTACACCAGCTAGAAAACAGCGATAGTAAATTAGAACACTTGCAGAATTGAGCGATAGTGAATCGTGGGGAAATTAATTTTATTATTATTATATTATTATTTTTTAAAATTATTTATATTTATTTATTATATTATAATTTATGATTTTGTGTTTCAAACTTCATCATACCCGGGATATCTACTAGACTCTTGGTGGACAGATATAAATGCGTTATTGCTAAGAATTACAGGCCTACAATATAAAACGCCAAATTTCTATGCAAAATAATTGTACCGCTTTGAGGTGCAAAAAATCTGAAATAATCATACCGCCAGGGAGGTTAAGTGATCCAGGGTATGGTACGCTGAACCACTGTACGGATCCATCACACTAGTCAAACAATTTGGACCGTGGTGGTCAAACGTTCTCGGGCATGGTACGGATTGCCTAGTGTGGGTATGCCCTAGGATTGCCAGTCATCAGTAGAGGTCACATGACCAAGTTCCTAGGCCTTTGGCCCTGTTCATCCATCATTGTTGCTTAGTAGATGGATAGACTGCATTCTCGATGACATCACAGTGCTCTAGCTAAACTAGTATCTGGCGTCAACGCTGTATCCTGGCCTAGGCCGACAAGGCCCAGGCCTAGGGCAGCACTTTGCAGGGGGGCAGCACGAAAAGAGTCCCCGCCGGCTTGCGCTACACTGTTAGCGTAGTGTCAGCCTTATAGGGTGGACTGGGCTGAGAGGCAAATTAGTCTAGTGCCCCCATGCTTCCGGTGTGCAGGCGGCTGGCATTCCGCAACTGTCGGGGGGGGGGGGCACCACTTCTAATTTTGACTGTCCTATCATCCTGGACCACAAACCTTCCTCACTGTGCTATGTTTTCTGCTGCACCATTGGTAGGTTATATCTTCTTAGTCCTCTCCATAAAATTATCAGAAATTTGTGCTTAAACTATAGGCAACACTTTTTTTTTTTCCATTTTGGATAGAGTAAGGGAGGGTTATAGCCCCTGTAAGTTTATTTTTTTTTACCATCCCTGTCCCATTGCAGAGATTTCCCTTCACTTCCTGCCCCTTAGCCAAACAGGAAATGGGAGAAAATCTATGCAAATTAAGGGAATAGATTGCCCCCCCCCCCCCCAGGCCCTAAGAACTAGTGTCCCCACTTGATTTCAGGGCAGGTCTTAAACAGCAAGGGGTGTGGCCTTGCAGGAAGGGGTGGGTCATATTTTAAATTGGGGGGTACACGAGTTTAGTCAGGCCTAGGGCAGCACAAAACCTAAATACACTACTGTCTGGCGTGCATAGTGGTGAGCAAGTACTTCTCCTTTGTTACTCACAAAAATAACCATTGTTAAAATTGAAGTCATTTGATTATTTAAATATGATCTAACTTCCCCTATATAAAGGGGATAATAGGAAGTCATGGAGAGACATTTTGGACCTATATACTTTATTGTGTATGTGGAGCTCTTGTGCAAACATTCAGGCTTATTGAGTAATGTGCAGTGCGGAGGAGACCATTCAGTTCGTTCAGAACAACAGGAGATGAATTGCTATGGGCTATGGACATTTGCATGTTATTCTTTGTCTTGCAAAATAACTCCAGAAGTGTTTGTCTTTATTTATTGGCATCATTCCTAAATAATCTGAAGCAGCGTGACGAAATAAAACTGCCGTCAAGAAGTGAAAACCGGTCCGTGATGGCTAATTGTATCCAGAAACATTGCAGCTATGAATAAGCACCTGTTTTGACGGTGTGAAACGCGTTAGTGGTTTTATCCTTGCTGTATGGATTCATATTAATAGAGGAATCGTTTATTATTGGAGTGCGGCCATCCGGACTTTTTGTTCTTTTCTTGCATTGTAGTTGTTTTAGAGATTATGTAGATTGTCTATCTACCAAGCTTATATTTCAAATTATTATTGCAGTTTACCTTAAAGAAGAAGTTTAGCCAAAGCTCGTTTGGCTGGGCTTCTCCTATGGATCACAGGAGGGCAGTCCATTTTGCACTCCTGTGACCCGTTTTCAGCAAAGAGCGGGCTGAATTCCGCTCTCTGCTGACGTCAGGGATGTTAGTCCAGGCACCGCGTCATCCCGACAATAAAGTCTGGATCCGCCAGGTGCCTGGACTGACACCCCGCTCAGCCTCTCAGGGAGACGACCGCTCCCCGCCCCTCCTCAGTCCAGCGCTCCAGTGAGCGAGGAGGGAGCAGAGAGCTGTGACTGACAGTCTACAGCTCTCTGCTCACGGAGCTCTGAAAACTGAGTGATCGGCGATGTTCGATCGCTGGGTTCTCAGTGCAGAGGCGCTGGGGGACAGATGTTGCATCCACCTAGGTAAATATGATTCCGAAAAAAAAATATTCCTTTACTTCTCTTTTAAAGTAGAACTATTGACAAAACTTTTTTTTCATTTTGGATACAGCAAGGGAAGGTTATAACCCCTGTCAGATTTTTTCGCCATCTGTGTCCCATTGCAGAGATTTCCCTTCACTTCCTGTCCCATAACCAAACAGGAAGTGAGAGGCAGCCCCTGCAATGTAAGGGAATCTCTTGGGGACCCCCAGGTAATCAGAACTAGTGTCCTTATTGGAAGATTTCCCCTCTAGGGACAACCCCAAACTTTGGATTTTCTTTTACTTTCACTTTCAATGATAATAAACAGGACAAATAGAGAGGGTGAATCTCCTTAATGAGGGCAAAGACAGCAGTAAAAACTGACAGGTGTTCTAATCCCTCTCCACTAGATCCAAATTTTAAAAAAAAGTTTTGCCTTTAGTTATACTTTAAATGCATTATACATTCTATGCATTCCCGATCGTTCCAGCGAAGAGAACTCCAGACGCTGTCCTGGGTCCTCATTGGATAGATTGATAGCAGCAGAAGCCATTGGCTCCCACTGCTGTCAATTAAATCCAGTGACACGGGAGCCAGGGGGCGGGCCTGAGTCCTGCTGTTTGTGTCAATAGTCGCAGCAGCAGGACTCACTAACGCGCCTGCACGAGTCCTGCCCATGGAAAGTGGGTCTCCGTGGGGTCACTTGATAAGAGGAGGAGCCGGGAGCGCCGCTGGGGGACCCCAGAAGAGGAGGATCTGGGCTGCTTTGTGCAAAACCCTTGCACGGCGGAGGTAGGGCTGGGAGATTTTCTTTAAAAAAAAAATCTTCGATTCCCTTAAAAAAAACTCGATTCACGATTCGAATCGAGTTTTTTTTTTTTGGAAACCGCGCCTGTCCCGAGGCGCTGTGGGCATGAGCTTCTAGGCGAGGCCGCGGCTTCGGCCTAGTCCGCGGCGTCCGGCCTTGCGGACTAGGCCGAAGCCGCAGCCTCACCTAAAAAATCCTTGCCCGCAGCTCTTCAGGCCCGGCGCGGTGTCCGCGCCGGTCCGGAGGCGCTGCGGGCATGAGTTTTTAGGCGAGGCCGCGGCTTCGGCCTAGTCCGCGGCGTCCAGCCATAGCCGCAGACTAGGCCGAAGCCGCGGCCTCGCCTAAAAACTCATGCCCGCAGCGCCTCCGGACCGGCGCGGTGAAAAAAAAAAATCTAAAAAAATCGATTTGCTTAAATTTTGAATCGATTTGACCTTTCAAATGAAAACCTCCAACAGTGCGCTGTCACCGTTGCCAGGCCTTCCATCTTCACTTGGTCTTCCTTTTGTGCGCTCCGGCCGTTTGAATGGCCAGGTTGTGATGACAGTGTTCCACATCCCCCTCGATAAGTGTGGGTGCCTACTCCAATGGCCTGCTCCTTAGGATTGTTTTGGGATAGACGCTCACTCCTTGTGAGGATATAGAGGTCCAATGGATGTAAAGGTCCCTTTGGCCCTACGCTTGCCTAGTCATTCTAAACAGCTTTTCAATGCAATTATACTTCTATTTATTTTTTTTGGAACACGCACTTGAACTGTTTTAGGTCTGCGAAGAAACGTGAAGGTGCAGTTATCCTTCAAAAACATCCACACAATGGCCGCCTTTGTGGTTTTTAGATTATGTCTGTAATGTCCAAGTTTCAAGGTTATTTTTATCAATGACTTGCAGAGTGTCGGCGCTGAAAATGAGCCAATTATGGTGAATGTGTCATCTCTCCCAGAAGGAAGTTGTGGCAGCTAGACTTCCTCTTGGTTCCATCCAGTCGTGACGTGTTGACACCAGCTCGAGCCTTGGTGTCCGCTACTTCTTCAGTCTGAGAAGACTTCCTCAGCTTGGCTTTCTCTGTACTGTGCAATGAGCCGTGTTTGGGGGCCAGCACTAACCAATCAGATTTCAGTGTTACTGTAGTCAGAGGGGTGACAGGTGGTCATCTCTTGGATGCTGTCAATGTTTCAGTCACCTTGACCACTCTGCTAAGTAAGGTGGAGAAGACCTAAACCACCGAGCATCTCCAATCTACCCAACTTCACCAACAAACAGAAAAGTCTAGCCAACAGGCTGCTTTTCTTTAAAGAGCAACTATAATGTGCAGTAACCCATACCAACCAATCAAATTTTACTTTTCTTTAAAGCTGAACGCTACAATAATCAAATATTGTCTACATACAAAAGTCAGGTGTATTCTTCTTGAATCTCGTTGTGCTATTTCGTCCAGATCTGTGCAGTAATCCAGTGTGAGACTTTCGCTCTGTGCAGGAGCTTCCTGTAAAAAAGACCGGTCACTGCTGTTCTCTCTCCTGGTGCAGTGTGACCAGTCTTGTCTCCGCCCCCTCCTGTAGTTGTCTGCAGGCAGCCAGAAGTGGGTGGGGCTTGCTGGTACCTCCCACAGCTCTGCCCCCTGCACGGGCTATGTACAGCACAGTGATGATGCCACTGCTAAATTTTCATAGTAATATCTTGGTTGAAAAGGCATTTGGTACACAAAGAGTGGATTTGCACCCTTTTTGTACATGGAATATATTTCAATAAAAGTTTTTGTGCCCGGAGTTTAGCTCAAAGCAGACTTTCACCTCCAAATCAGAGTTTTACTCCCTGCAACCTCTCCACCCTGAAAATACATTTTTTTTTTGTAAATACCGCTTCATCCCTGCCGCTGTTCTCACCGCAGAATTTGTGTCCCTGGATCCACAGTATCCTAGTACATCTCTGTCACATATCCCAGGAGGCTACAGGAGCTCACAGCAAACTGGCGTGCCCTGGCTGCAACAATCTGAAGGAGGCAGACGTCAGAGTGGAAGATGGCGGCATGGGATTGTGAGGTCACTGCCCTGCCTCTCCCCTTCATCCAGTCAAAAGCAAACAGCCTGTATTTATTTAAACAAAAAAAATAGAAGGCATTCTGTAAATGGCAGCAGTGCTTGTCGAGCGACTCTCTGTGGTTACTATGCAAAAAGGAAAGCTGCTTGGCACTGCAGCCAGAAGAAGACTGCTATCACTGTAGTAGCGCCAACTACTGCAGTGGTTCTCCTCTTTCATAGGAATCGCTAATGTTTGAGATATGCACACTTATGCCCCGTACACACGGTCGGACTTTGTTCGGACATTCCGACAACAAAATCCATGGATTTTTTCCGGCGGATGTTGGCTCAAACTTGTCTTGCATACACACGGTCACACAAAGTTGTCGGAAAATCCGATCGTTCTGAACGCGGTGACGTAAAACACGTACATCTGGACTATAAACGGGGCAGTGGCCAATAGCTTTCATCTCTTTATTTATTCTGAGCATGCATGGCACTTTGTCCGTCGGATTTGTGTACACACAATCGGAATTTCCGACAATGGATTTCCTGCTCTCTCTTTGTGTGTCGGAAAATCCGATGGAAAATGTGTGATGGAGCCTACACACGGTCGGAATTTCCGACAACAAGGTCCGATCGCACATTTTCCATCGGAAAATCTGACCGTGTGTACGGGGCATTAGTCTGGTCCAAGTCAGAGGGCTCCAAACTTTCTGAACAAAGGGCCAGTTTACTGTCCTTCAGCCTTTAGGGAGACTGGATTGTGTCCGGTGGGGGGGTAGAAAATGTCCCGGGCTCAGCATCAGTGAGATTAAACATGGTCTCAGGGTTAATAAATAAATAAATCACCGTGCTAGGTGATAACAAATCTGATCCTAAAAGAAGAAAACACACATGTACCGGTAAAAGTCCAACTTGTATTGTGTTCATATGTGCTTGTGCTCTATATACTGTATGCATCGGCGTATAACACGCATCGGCGTATAACACGCATCTTAACTTTAAGAGGGAAGTTTCAGAAAAAAAAACTTAAATTTTAAAATAAGGGTGAGTGCTCTGCAGCCTCACCATTGCCCATCAATGCAGCCTGATCTATGCCCATCTGCAGCCTCTAATATGCCCATTATTGCAGCCTGTTTAGCCCCCATCTGCAGCCTCTAACATGCCCATCTGCAGCCTCTAATGCGCCCATTATTGCATTTAGTGCCCATCTGATAGCCTCTAACGTGCGCACCTGCAGCCACGCCAGTGCTGGAAGACACAGATCCGCAATCTCCTGTGTATCTGGCGCTTAGTTACTCACTATCCCGCCCGGCCCATATGATGGACAGAACAGTGGTCCAATGCCGGGCCAGGGGGGCGGGACTATGTGTGTCTCCTTCCACTCCGAGGCAGCAGGGATCGGCGTATAACGCGCACACACGATGTCCCCCTGATACGGTAAATTAATCCGTGCTCCATAGACGTGCTCAGACTGGATGCCCTACATGGATGTGCACTCACCCTTGACCTATCTCTATATGGTCGATTAGGCATGTGGGGAGACCCCTGGATAAATCCATTGTTGGCACCTCATGCACTAGATGGACCTCACATAGATAGATGGAAAAAACAGAGGGAGAACCTCATAGCGTAAAAACGTTTGTAAGTTTATTGGGTAAAAACAGATGTGAAAATACACTCAAATTTGATGGTGCCTATTGTCCTGGCACCCGGTGTGTACAGCTGGTCATTGTTTTGGGCAAATCGGCCCGCAATCTGCTGATGACCGATGCTCGCGGATCGGCTCGATTCCCAGAAGTGGCGTGGGTGGACATATGACGCGATCAAGCCTCGACACATTTCAGCCAATCAATGGACCGTCATCAGGAAGCTCCTCCAGGTTGTTCGTCATTCGGAGGAGGAGTAGTACCCCATCATTGGTCTCAGTGGGAGGAATAGTTGCCCCATCATTGGTCTCAGTGGGAGCTGTAGTGCCCATCATTGGTGTCAGTGGGGGGGGGGGGGGATAGTGCCCCATCAATGGTGTCAGTGGGAGGAATAGTCCCTCATGTCAGTGAGAACAGTGCCCCGAGGCCAGCAAAGGGTCACATTTGGTCCTTAGATCACTGGTCTAAGTGAACCAATGCAACTATGAAAGAAAACTATTACAATGTAACTATATAATAAAAATATACCTGTAGTTCCCCTTTAAGCTGGGTTGGTGAAAGTGTTATTGTATTCATTAAAAAAAAAAAAAAAAGAAATACAACGCGTTTTGTGAATGGCAGTGTTGAGTGAGCAGCTCCCTGTGGTTACTAAGCAGTAGGAAAGCTGCTTGGCACTGAAGCCAGAAGAACGCTGCTATCACTGTAGTAGCACCAACTACTACAGTGGTTCTCCTCTTTCACAGGGATCGCTCAGGTATGAGATTTTTCACACTTACAATAATCCAAGTCGACCAATGCGACTATGCAATTAAACCATTAAAATGTACCGTATATACTCGAGTATAAGTCGTTCCGAGTATAAGTCGAGGCCCTAATTTACCACAAAAAAATGGGAAAAACTTATTGACCCGAGTATAAGACGAGGGTGAGAAATGCACAGCTACTGTAAGTGGAAAAGAGGGTCAACAATGCCCATTTGCAGCCTCAGTGTGCCCATTTGCACGCCTCACTGTGCCCATTTGCAGCCATAGGTCCCCTGAACTTCAAACTCGGTAGTTAAGGGTTCCTAGATGCCCCCTAGCTGCAGCCAAAATTTGGGGTCTCTGAACCCAAAGGGTCCCGAAATGACATTGCTGCAGATAGACACAGTTGACCGAATTTGGGGCCCCGTATCTTGGGGCCACTTAGTGCTAAGAACCCCAAATTTGGTGTGCAAACCCAGTGGAACTAGCACCATAAAATTTCTAGCACCAAGTGGCCCCGAGATACAGGGCCCCAAAAATCACTTCAGAAAATGTCAAGCACTTTTTTGCAGCAGAGAATGACATTTTCCAAACCAGTTTTGGGGCCCCGCATCTCAGGGCCACTTGGTGCTAGGAACCCCATCTTTGGATATGTTATGGAACCAGTTCCACTGGGTTTGCACACCAAATTTGGGGTTCCTAGCACCAAGTGGCCCTGAGATATGGGGCCCCAAAATCGGTTCAGAAAATGTCAAGCACTTTTTTGCAGCAGAGAATGACATTTTCCGAACCAGTTTTGGGGCCCCGCATCTCAGGGCCACTTGGTGCTAGGAACCCCAGCTTTGAATATGTTATGGTACCAGTTCCACTGGGTTTGCACACCAAATTTGGTGTTCCTAGTACCAAGTGGCCCTGAGATATGGGGCCCCAAATTCGATTCAGAAAATGTCAAGCACTTTTCTGCAGTAGAGAATGACATTTTCCGAACCGATTTTGGGGCCCCGTATCTCGGGGCCACTTAGAGCTAGGAACTTCAGCTTTGGATATGTTGTGGAACCAGGTCCACTGGGTTTGCATACCAAATTTGGGGTTTCTAGCACCAAGTGGGCCCGAAAGTCGGTTCGGAAAATGACATTTTTTGCTGCAGAAAAGTGCTTGACTCGAGTATAAGTCGAGGGGGGCACTTTCAGCACAAAAAAATGTGCTGAAAAATTCGACTTATACTCGAGTATATACGGTAACTATGCAATAAAATAATTACAATGTAACTATATAATAAAAATAAAGCTGTAGCTCAGCTGTAAACTGTATCAGTAAAAGTGTTATTGCACTTTGTTTTTTTGCTTTTCTGTCTAGTGCTTCAGAAGCCATCATTTCACACCTGATTCGGCTTATCCTAAAATCGCAGCAAGCAAATTCCGGTCCTTTTCCTTTTTATAAGTGACCCATTACCCCTTTCTTTTCCGCTTGTTTTTTGGTTGCTAAGCAGATATCAGCAGTACAATCCCGTTATGGAATAGCTTGTTTGTATTTCAGCGTCAAACTGTCGCTGTGCAAAACACAGAAATATTCCAAAACCTGGCAAGTTTAGACAGGCCGAAAAGCAACACTCAGATTGAAAATGAAAGTGCTGGAATTTCGAATGATGGTATTCCGTTTACTGTCCCATGGCTCATACCAGAATTAGTGAGATCATTAATGACATTTCCAAACTCGTATAGACATAGGATTTAGACGGCCTACACAGGATATGAGCTTAGAGCCCGGGCATGGCTTGTTCGCTTCGTTCGTACATTCTGAATGAGCCAGATAGACTAATGTGCTTTAAAGCAGAACCTTAACCAAATAATAACATGATGATATGAATATCCAATTAGAACAGTGCTCTCCAAACTGCGGATATGGCCCTTTGCTTGCTTTTAGCTGGTCCTTTGGGCACTAATCCTTGCATCAAATCTAGGCACTATTCCTCCTATTGACAACAACAATGAGGCACCCTTCCTTCCAATGAAACCAACAATTAGGCATAATTCCTCCCACTGACACCAAATATGGGGCACTATTCCTTCCACTGACACCAATAACGGGGTACTATTCCTTCCACTGACACCAATAACGGGGCACTATTCCTTCCACTGACACCAATAACGGGGCACTATTCCTTCCACTGACACCAATAACGGGGCACTATTCCTTCCACCGACACCAATAACGGGGCACTATTCCTTCCACTGACACCAATAACGGGGCACTATTCCTTCCACCGACACCAATAACGGGTCACTACTCCTTCCACTAATACCAATGATAGAGCACTCTATTTATTTCATTTCCACTGACCACAAGTTTAAGGAATTGTTTACCCCATGCGACACTTTCTAATCCCACTCGTCAAACTGTAGACTCCCTAAAAAGTTTGAAAAACAGTAAAGTGGTCTTTGATCATTAAAGTGGTGTTCCAGCTGAAATTATACTTTTTAAATAAAAATACCCCTATAATACACAAGCTTAATGTATTCTAGTAAAGTTAGTCTGTAAACTAAGGTCCGTTTTGTTTTTGTTTATAGCAGTAGTTTATTTATTTATAAACTTACAGCAGGCCGTGGCCATCTTAAGTGTGGGCATCTGAAGCCAGACTGTATTTCTTCCTGGATCTCATCCTTGCAGATCTCTCACATGCTCAGTGCAGCACAAGCAGTGTAATAGGTTTCAGGTCAGGTTTCCATAGCAACGGAAGTTTCAAAGGAGGTTGCCGCCCCTTCCCAGAAGGCATTGCAAACAGGAAATGATGCGATATGCCGCGGCCAGGGAGGAGGAAGTGAAAAATGAATACAGCAGATATACAGTAGGTGCTGAGAAAAAAAAATTAAAAAATATCCAATTTGTTTACAGTGCGCAGTTTAGTGAGGGATGCTGAAGAGTTGTAAAAGTGGGTGGAACTCCAGTTTAAGTTCTCATCCTTAGAGCTGGCAGGGGAGATGCAGCATTGGTACGCCGTGAGTATGACTTCTGAAACAAAAAACAAAAACCTGAACTTCTCTTTTAAGGTAGGTTACAATTTTGTGTTGGGCCATGTTCCTTGCTGTCTTGGGCCGCAGGTTGGACACCACTGATTTACATCCTTTCCACTCTAGACAGCAGTCCCACAGGGAATTAACTGGGGCCACGTTCCTAGACTTATTGCTCAGGAAACAGCCCCATTCATCGCCCTTTTGGAGAGCAAGGAACTCAAAGAGCCGCTTTACTTTTTAAAAAATTGAAAATAACTTTTGGGTGCTGGTATTTGGGGCAAATCATAAACATATGATTAGAAAGCCATCTCTGTGAAGGAAACTTACAAATTATAGTGTTCATTGTGATCAGACACAAGTTTGCGTTTTTCGTTTTAATCTCTGAGAGTATAATCAGCATGCAGATGACAATTGCTGTAATTGGAATGGCAAGTGGTTTTCATTAACCCTTTCCTCCAAGGAGAGACTTGCTGTTTTTTCGCCATTGAAAAAAAAAAAAAAAAAAACCAGCACGTGTTTTGAGTCAGAAACAGATGTGTTTTTATTTGCAGGGTCTGCTGGGGATACAGTGTGTAGTAGACGCATGTCTTATAGATGGAGGGATTTTAAACTGTCAACAATGTATAATAGGGGATAAAAATAACTCAGTCTGGCTGGCTTGTTTACAGCTGTGTTATACATTAAAGAGGACCTGTTCTCATGAACCTCTGGAGCCTAGATCCTTGTACCTGTCCGTGTTGTGTAGATTTAAAGGAAAATGCATTGGTTAGTCGATGATTCAGTAGCTAGGTCTACCTGTGCTTTTGTAAGGAAATCCCCCAAAAAACACACAACAGTAAAAGGGTGTACCAACCTAGCGCAAAGCGTAGTGCCTTGATATTTACGGTTGAGAAGAGGATGTATATGAAGAGCTGGTGCCAGATCACCAACACACTCATGTGCAGGAGGTGTTTTGTCCCATTGAGGAAACCCTCTTAACATATTCTTATGATGAGCCCAAAATACAGGGTCAAGACCCACTTTAAAGCCCTCAGTGGGCACTCTGACCAAGATGACCAAAAAGCTTGTGGACACCTTACCATAACACCTACTATATGACCAACGTATGGGGACACCCCTCCAACTGATCAAAGTTAGGTGTCTCCAGTGAAGGATACTGGTATTGCTACAACAGACAAAAACATTTTAGACAATTTTGCACTTCCAGCCTTCGTGGGACCATTTGGTAGAAGCTTGTTTTTTGTTCCAGTATGACTGGTCCCCTGTGTACAAAGCCAGTTCCGTAAAGACATGGTTGGATGAGTTTGATGTGGAGTATCTCAAGTAACCTGCACAAATCCCTGACCTTAGTGCTACCGAAAACTGTTGGAGATGGGTTGGAATGCCAATTGCAAGCCAGGTCTTCTTGTCCAACATCTGTATCCAGCCTCAGAAATGCTCTTGAGTTGAAAGGGCACAAATTCTCATAGATACACTCCAAAATCTTATGGAAAGCCTTCCCAGAAGAGTGGAGGCTGTTATAGTCACAAAGAATGCGGACAGCTCCATATTAATCACCATGGTTTTGGAATGGGACGTCAGGGCAATAACTTCTCCGCAGAATGTGGAAACCTTGCAAGAAGATCTGAACAAATTAATGGGCTGGTGGGCAACTACATGGTAAATGAGGTTTAATGTGGAAAAATGCAAAATTATGCATTTGGGTGGCAAAAATATGAATGCAATCTACTCACTGAAGGGAGAACCTCTGGGGGAATCTAGGATGGAAAAGGACCTGGGGGTCCTAGTAGATGATAGGCTCAGCAATGGCATGCAATACCAAGCTGCTGCTAACAAAGCAAACAGAATATTGGCATGCATTAAAAAGGGGATCAACTCCAGAGATAAAGCGGTAATTCTCCCACTCTACAAGACTCTGGTCCGGCCTCACCTGGAGTATGCTGTCCAGTTCTGGCCACCAGTCCTCAGGAAGGATGTACTGGAAATGGAGCTAGTACAGAGAAGGGCAACAAAGCTAATAAAGAGACTGGAGGGTATTAGTTATGAAGAAAGGTTGCGAGCACTGAACTTATTCTCTCTGGAGAAGAGACGCCTAAGGGCGGATATGATTTCAATTACCACACTGGTGACCCCACAATAGGGATAAAACTTTTCCGCGGAAGGGAGTTTAATAAGACACGTGGCCACTCATTAAAATGAGGAGAAATGAGATTTAACCTTAAACTGCGTAGAGGGTTCTTTAATGTAAGAGCGGCAAGGATGTGGAATTCCCTTCCACAGGCAGGGGTTTCAGCGGGGAGCTTCGATAGTTTAAAAAAAAACTATTAGATAAGCACCTGAACGACCACAGCATACAATGTATACATACAATGTAATACTGACATATAATCACACACATAGGTTGGATTTGATGGACTTTTTTCAACCTCACCTACTATGTAACTATGTAACAAGCTCATAAAGGGAATGATGGTAAGGTGTTTACAAAACGTTTGGCCACATAAAAATAGTCTGGATTCTTGTACCTGCAGCTGGCCATAGAAGTGAGGATAAACCAGATCGTCTCTCCTCCTCACCTCTATGATCTAGGAGGACCGGAGCGACGTCATGACGTCCCTTCCGGTTTAGGGCAGATGTACATAAATTTTAAGCATCAGATTAAAGTGGTTGTTTACACCCTTGCAAGGTAAAGGCATAATGTGCTAGTATGCATCGCATATTTGCACATTATGTTAAACTTACCTTAATTAATTTATTTTATTTATTTATTTTATTTCAGGTACTTATATAGTGCCGTCAATTTACGCAGCGCTTTACATATACATTATACATTCACATCAGTCCCTTCACTCTCAAGGAGCTTACAATCTAAGGTCCCTAACTCACATTCATATACTAGGGCCAATTTAGACAGAAGCCAATTAACCTACCAGCATGTCTTTGGAGTGTGGGAGGAAACCGGAGTACCCGGAGGAAACCCACACAGGCACAGGGAGAACATGCAAACTCCAGGCAGGTAGTGTCGTGGTTGGGATTCGAACCAGCGACCCTTCTTACTGCTAGGCGAGAGTGCTACCCACTACACCACTGTGCCGCCCAACGAAGCCCTCTCGCGATCTCAGAGCTGCAGCGGGCTCCCATCTTCACCCATCTTGCTTTCGTGACTGGCCAGAGCCGCGATGACGTCACTCCCACGCATGTACGCAGGAGCCGCCAGTTACGGCACAGTTCTAGGAAGGAAGGGCATGGCTGGCCGTTCCATCAGAGCGCATGAGCCAATGACGTCACTGGCTGTATGTAATGTAAATATCTCCTAAACCGTGCATGTTTAGGAGATATTTACACTACCTATAGGGAGGGAGAAAGTGGGAGCTGGAACCCTCAAAAAAGAGGGTATCCGCCCTTCCCCCAAAAATATGACATGCCAAATGTGGCATGTCAGGGGGTCACCTTCCCTTAAAGCGGAAGTTCCATTTCCGCTTTAATGGTTTTTGTTTTTGACCTGATGCATTCAAGGGCAGAGGAGAGATATGGGGTCTTATAGACCCCAGATGTCTCCATAAAGAGGAGGACCTGTCACCTCTTATTTCTATCACAAGGGATGTTTACATTTCTTGTGAAAAGAATAAAAGTGATAAAAAAATAAATAATAAAATTAAAGGGACAGTGTAAAAATAAATATTAATAAAACAATTTTTTAAAGCGCCCCCATCCCTTCGTGCTCATGCACAGAAACAAACACATGTAGGTTGAGAGGTTGAGGGAAAGAGCTGGGAACACACCGCTCAAAGCCACCTGTGAGGTTCTGAGGAGCTGCATGAAGAGATCCGGGTGCCTACCTGGTCCGCAGCCAGGGAAATCCAATGGAAACAAAGAAAAATGGCGGCACATCCGGAAGTAAAATAAAGAGAATTTATTGAAAGTCCATAAAATCAAACGAACATGACAAACATCAATCCAAAAAAGGTGCTCAGTGGACGCGTTTCACACAAGACGTGCTTACTCATCATATGTAGGTTGCACACGCATATGTAAATGGTGTTTGCACCACACATGTGAGGTATCACCGTGAACGTTATAGCGAGAGCAATAATTCCTCCTCTGGAACTCTAAACAGGTAACCTGTGAAAAATTTTATTGCGTCGCCTATGGAGATTTGTAAGTATCGTACTTTGTCGCCATTACACTACCGCGCAATTTTAAGGCATGACATGTTAGGTTTCTGTTTACTTGGTTTAACATCATCGTTTATAACCTACCAAAAAATTGGGTTATATATTGTGTTTTTTTGCAGTCAAATTCATTAGTAAGTATATTTTTTCCAAATAAACAGTGTTTGAAAAACCGCTGCGCAAGTACCGTGTGACATAAAAAAATTGCAACAATTACCATTTCATTGTCTAGGGTCTCTGCTAAAAATTCATATATAATGTTTATATAATGTTTGGGGGTTCTAAATAATGTTCTAGCGAAAAAAATACAGATTTTTACTTGTAATCCAAAAGTGTCAGAAAAGGCCTGGTTTTAAAGTGGTTCATTTTAAGGATGATCTAACTACAGTTGTTCTTCGGTTGAAAGATTTGACTGAAAAATGTACATCAATGAGATGAACAAAAAAAAGGAAACATTACTGAAACCTGAATCAGACCCCTTCTCTGAAATGTTCGTTTCACTTGTCTTTATGCAGTTTCTTAGGAAGGAAAGTCTAAAGCTGCGTGTGGGGTTTCCTTGTACTTCCCCTCAGGTGGTGATTTGGAAGGATGAGTTGAGTCTCACACATGGGTGGTGTTCTGGGTTTTTTGCAGGATCAGAAACCTAAAGACCAAAATCTAAGATGTCATTGGTGGCTCAGTAACATGTATCACACGGGGTCCACGTAGGAACATATTTTAATGTACAGTACAATTTTAAGATGGTGTAACTTTGAAATTTTGGCAAATACCTACACAAACAGATAAAATACACACAAAGGACTTGCATTTCTGTCCATCCAGTACTGGATAGAAAGCCCTGGAATTGCGTTCTCAATGACATCACTGGACTATAGGAAATGCATAGGACACACTTACAGTGATGTCATTGTTCTCAAGTGAATGGATAGGCTGCTTTCTCAGTGATGTCTCTGGTGGATGAATAGGCTGTATGTTCCGTGATGTCATGGTAAACAATCTATGGATAGGCTACATTCACAGTGATGTCACTACTCTATAGTGAATGGATAGGCTGCGTTCACAGTGATGTCACTACTCTATAGTGAATGGATAGGCTACATTCACAGTGATGTCACTACTCTATAGTGAATGGATAGGCTGCATTCACAGTGTTGTCACTACTCTATAGTGAATGGATAGGCTGCGTTCACAGTGATGTCACTACTCTATAGTGAATGGATAGGCTGCTTTCGTAGTGATGTCACTACTCTATAGTGAATGGATAGGCTGCGTTCACAGTGATGTCACTACTCTATAGGGAATGGATAGGCTGCGTTCACAGTGATGTCACTACTCTATAGTGAATGGATAGGCTGCATTCACGGTGATGTCACTACTCTATAGTGAATGGATAGGCTGCGTTCGCAGTGATGTCACTACTCTATAGTGAATGGATAGGCTGCGTTCACAGTGATGTCCCTACTCTATAGTGAATGGATAGGCTGCGTTCACAGTGATGTCCTTACTCTATAGTGAATGGATAGGCTGCGTTTGCAGTGATGTCACTACTCTATAGTGAATGGATAGGCTGCGTTCACAGTGATGTCCTTACTCTATAGTGAATGGATAGGCTGCGTTTGCAGTGATGTCACTACTCTATAGTGAATGGACAGGCTACGTTCACAGTGATGTCCTTACTCTATAGTGAATGGATAGGCTGCGTGCGCAGTGATGTCACTACTCTATAGTGAATGGACAGGCTGCGTTCACAGTGATGTCACTACTCTATAGTGAATGGATAGGCTGCGTTCGCAGTGATGTCACTACTCTATAGTGAATGGATAGGCTGCATTCACAGTGATGTCACTACTCTATAGTGAATGGATAGGCTGCGTTCGCAGTGATGTCACTACTCTATAGTGAATGGATAGGCTGCGTTCGCAGTGATGTCAATACTCTCTAGTGAATGGATAGGCTGCGTTCGCAATGATGTCACTACTCTATAGTGAATGGATAGGCTTTTTTCACAGTGATGTCACTACTCTATAGTGAATGGATAGGTTGTACTGTCAGTGATGTCTTCGGTCTCTAGTGAATGGATAGGCTGCATTCACAGTGATTTCATTACTCTATAGTGAATAGGTTAGGTGAATAGGATAGGCTGCATTGTCAGTGACGGCATTGCTTTCTAGTGAATGGATAGGCTGCATCGTCAGTGATGTCATTGCTTTCTAGTGAATGGATAGTCTGCATTGTCAGAGACATCATTGCTTTCTAGTGAATGGTTAGTCAGCATTGTCAGTGACGTTACTGCTTTCTAGTGAATGGATAGGCTGCATTGTCAGTAATGTCACTGGTCTCCAGTATATGGATAGTCTGCATAGTAAGTGACGCCACTGGTCTCTAGTAAATGGATAGTTTGCATTGTAAGTGACGCCACTGGTCTCTAGTAAATGGATAGGATTCATTCTCAGAGATGTCAGTAATCTCCAGTGAATGGATAGGCTGCAGCATTGTTAGTGATGTCGCTGCTTTCTAGTTAATTTATAGGCGGCATTCTTAGTGATGACATCGGTCTCTAGTGAATGGATAGGCTGCATTGCCTGTGATGTCATTGATATCTAGAGGACGGATAGTCTGCATTTTAGTGATAACTCCAATGCTAATGGGATTATCTAGTTTCTCTTCAGATGCAGATTGAAGATGTTTTGGGTCTTCTAGTTGTTCCTTATTGTGACTAAATAAAATAATGCCATGATTGAATATCTATCAGACATCATTGTGCCAACTGGAGAAATTGATCTGCATGAACATTTATTGGGTAAAGCCATTTTAGGTGGCTATTGATGATATTGGATGGATATTGAATCACCCATCAGCTTTTTAAATCTCTTTTGGACTCCTGTGGTTATTATGAGAGGGTCCTGCTCTCACACTGGTTCTTCATTCATTTTATGTTTGGCTTGGGAGTTGTAGCAATTGTCACCAGTGGGGATCTAAAGAGTTATAAAAAGCCATTGAACGACATAAGTCTAGCAACCCCAAGTAACCCTTTCACCTTTGTACTTACCTCAGACCAAAGGGTGACCCATTCGAAGAGCTATGGGCAGGACCAAGTAATAGTCTGGACCTCTTCTGAACCAGAGGGCCACATGGTATTGTACATGTTTGGATTTTTCTCTATCAGCCCTAATGGAAAAACCATCAACCTTCAGGTTTTCCATTAGGAGAAAAGCCACACATTATGTACTACACAGCCCCACAAGCAAAGAGGACCAAACTGGTTGGCTACTGATCTGGAATATATACAAGGAGCTTTATGTAGCTAGAGGCTGTTAGTCTTAGCATGTTTATGAGTATAGGAATTCTTTAATTCATCCCACCAGCATCCACTGTACACATAAATATCAGTTTTAGTTTTAAAAGTGACCCTATCTTGCATTTAAAAAAAATGAAAGTCACCTCCTAGAGGAGGGGGTAGTATAATCATCTATAAGGGGGGCCATGTCTCCTATCTCTCCTCCAGGTCGTTTATGAACAAAATAAATAGGTTGGTCCCAGCACAGAACCCTGGGGGACCCCACTACCCACCCCTGACCATTCCGAGTACTCCCCATTTGTCACCACCCTCTGAACTCCCCCTTGTAGCCAGTTTTCAATCCATGTACTCACCCTATGGTTCATGCCAATGGACCTTCTTTTGTACAGTAAACGTTTATGGGGACTGTATCAAATGCTTTTGCAAAATCCAGATACACCACATCTATGGGCCTTCCTTTATCTAGATGGCAACTCACTGCCACATAAAAAGGTTAATAGATTGTTTTGGCAAGAATGATTCTTCATGAATCCATGCTAATTACTGCTAATGATACCGTTTTCATTACTAAAATCTTGTATATAGTCTCTTATCATCCCCTCCAAGAGCTTGCATACTATTGATGTTAGGCTAACTGGTCTGTAATTCCAAGGGATGTATTTTGGGTCCTTTTTAAATATTGGTGCTACATTGGCTTTTCTCCAGTCTGCTGGTACCATTCCAGTCGGTAGACTGTCAGTAAAAATTAGGAACAATGGTTTGGCAATTACTTGACTGAGTTCCCTAAGTACCCTCGGGTGCAAGCCATCCGGTCCCGGTGATTTATTAATGTTAAGTTTCCCAAGTCTATTTCTAATTCTGTCCTCTGTTAGCCATGAGGGTGCTTCCTGTGATGTGTCATGAGGATAAGCACTGCAGTTTTGGTTACTAAAGCCCCCCGTTTCTCTCGTGAAGACTGAGGAGAAGAATAAATTCAATACCTTCGCCATCTCACCATCCTTTGTAACCAGATTCCCCCCCTCATTGTTTATGGGGCCAATATGGTTTGTCCTCCCTTTTTTACTGTTTGCATACTTAAAGAATTTCTTGTGATTTTTTTTGCTCTCCTCCGCTATGTGTCTTTTGTGTTCTATCTTAGCCGCCCTAATTGCAACCTTAAATTTCTTCTTGCATTCTTTATAAAGTTTGAATGCTGATGATGATCCCTCAACCTTGTGTTTTTTGAATGCTATTATATGCATTTTTACATTGGAGTTAAGCCATCTAGGACTTTTGTTCGCTCTTTTAAATGTATTACCCAATGGGATGCACTGTCTAATGCCCTTATTTAATATATTGTTAAAGTGAACCCATCTCTCCTCCGTGTTCTTTGTCCCTAAGATTTTATCCCAATTTATATCTTCTAGCAAGGTTCGTAGTTTAGGGAAGTTGGCTTTTGAAATTCAGTGTCTTTGTATTTCCCTTACGTTTTCCTATTTATGTGATTTATACTGAAGCCAATTGACCTGTGATCGCTGTTTCCTTAATTGCCCTGTATTTCCACATCCGTGATCAGGTCTGTATTGTTGGTAATCAGTAGATCTAGTAACGCTTTACTTATTGTGTTCTGACAGGGGGACTCCTCCCGCCAGAACACACTGATCAGCGCTCACAGCCTTTGTCTGCAAGCACTGATCTTTGCTGAACTTACAAATGAGCTCCCGGAACAGAACTCGTTCGGAAGTAGGGGACTTACTGTATAAACATACTTAAAGTGGGGTTCCACCCAAAAAAAACTACATGAAAAATCCTAAAAAAGAATAAAAAAAAACATTTGGATATATATTTTTTTTTTACTTACCTCTAAATGCCTGTTGCTAGGGGGTCCCTCGTAGTCTGCCTCTTCCAGTGCCTGGGCTGGTGACATCACTTCCCCCTCGGCACAGGAAGGGCTCAGCTCTGCTCCCTCCCTCCTGTCAATCATCTGGGACCCATTACAGGTCCCAGGTGACTGAGCGGCCAAGCACGGTGCGCGGCGCCACTCGCGCATGCGCAGTGGGTGCCAGGCTGTGAAGCCACAGCCCGGTGCCCACAGTTGCAATGCCGGCGCCGCTGAACGGAGGGGGAGACGAGCGGGGCTTCGATCCCCCGCATCGCTGGACCCTGGGACAGGTAAGTGTCCAATTAAAAGTCAGCAGCTTTTTTTTTTGACTGGACCTTGGGTGGAACTCCTCCTTAAGGTACATTATTCCAAGCTGGACCAACATAACTTGGTAAACATTGCCATCCCTGGAATTCATCTTTAAAGTATAACTCAAGTTTTGGATAAAGTAGGGCTGGATTAGAACCACTGTCAGGTTTTTATTTACCATTATTATTGAAAGTGAAAGTAAAAGAAAATCGCAAATTTTGGATTGTCCCCAGAAAACTAATAGAGGGCAGATCTTCCAATGCGGACACTAGTTCTGGTGACCTGGGGGTCCCCAAGGAATTTCCTAAATTTGCAGGAATTTCCTCTCACTTCCTGTTTGGCTATGGGACAGGAAGTGATGGGATGGTGAAATAAAATCTGACAGGGGCTGTAACTAGGGGTCGACCGATTATCGGTGCAGCCGATATTCACTTTTTTTTGAAGCATCAGTATCGGTCACAAAACTTACCGATATTGCTTCAAGGGGTTTACCAAGGTGATGCCCGCAGCGGCAGGCATCACCACGATACCATTCTTTAGAGCGGACGGTCGGCTAGTTTGTGATAACAACCGTTGCGGCTCAGCAGCCGCTCAGCTGTTATTACAAGCAGCAGGAGGGGACATCCCCTGCCCTCCACCGCTCGCTCCGACTCTCCCGTCCCACCAGGAGATCTGAGCCACCAGCCGACATGTCCGCCGGCTGGCCGAAGACCCGAACAAAGCCGATGCTTTGTTCGTCTCTGATCTAGTAACCCGGAAGCGATGTCATGACATATTCCGACCGTGTGTATGCCCCATCTGACTTTTTCTGTCGAAAATTCAGATGGACTTAGATAGAGAACATGTTCTATATTTTTCCGACGGAACAAATTACTATAAAAAAAAAACGATCGTCTGTATGCTGTTCCGACGCACCAAAATCGACGCATGCTCTGAAGCAAGTACGTGACGGAAGCTATTGGCTACTGGCTATTGAACTTCCGTTTTCTAGGCCTCTCGTACATGTTGTACGTCACCACGTTCTGGACAGTCGGAATTTTGTGTGACCGTGTGTAGAGCTGCACGATTAATCGTATAAAGATCGCGATCCCGATTCGTATGTATTTGCTTTTATCCTTGTATGTATGCTGCTCTCCAGATGGGACATGATTCCATTTCGCCTCCTAAATCTGATTCCAGAGGTCCAAGAAACTCATTGTTCTTTAGGTGTAGGTCCTGTAGGTGCAGGCATCATCCCGGTATAACTGCTGAAAACCAAGGATGTCCATGTACGTACCTTGGGCGTCAAGTGGTTAATAAAATTGACCTACCTTGTAAAAAAATTGCCAAGGTAAACAGAGGCTAAGATGTCAGCTTCCATGGCTGAAAAGGATAGGAGGGTTTAGTTCCACTTTAACCCACCCAATGGCTAGACTTGGCACTGGAACTCAATAACACGTGCAAAGAAAATTTGTACGCGCATACTAGAGCCAATTTAGGCAGCATATCTTTGTAGTGTGAGAGGAAACTCACGCAAGCACAGGAAGAACATGCAAACTCCATGCAGATGGTGTCCTGGCCATGATGCAAGCCAGGGATCCCAGTACTGCTAGGCACAAGTGCTAACCACTAAGCCACTGTGCCACCTGGATATCTCTAAAGACCTGGATATAACATGTTTTTTTTTCCTTCATAATTTTACTGATTATTCTGTGTTGTTTCTCCACCACTGCTTGTATTGGCTTTCCTATCTTACACTGATAAGACCTAAGAAACTTGAAACAGTTGCAGTTTGGATAGACTACTCTTTATTTTAGGCATTGTGTATGCCATAAATCAGTGGTTTCGGATGTAAGGGTAACCATAACATTTACTAGCTTTTGGAGCTGTTACCCACCAAAACTGAGCCTCCTCTCAGTGTTTTCCTGCACGTTGGTAGGCAGGCTGCCAAAGTAGAGCAGTGCCCACCAAAAACATACTCACACCCAGCGAATCCAGTGGTGTTTTTTAGTAATCCACCGCTTTGCTGCTGCACACCTGGTACCGTGCTGCCATCTTCTTTTCTTACATCATCAGGGGCCGACCTCTCCCTTCCTGGATCTTACAGCCGGCTCCCAGATAACACGCAAAGGCAGCAGCACATCATCAGGGGACTGGCTGCAAGAAGGGGCTGGCAGATCGCCCAAGTAGAGCGATGTCCACCAAAACATATTGGTGGTATTTGGCAGGAAACTGCCATTTTGCTGCTGCACACCCAGTCCTACACCGCCATCTTCGTTTCTAACGTCATTGGTAGCTGGCTTTGTCTTGCTGAATATTGCAGCCAGCCCCTTGACAACGCACATGCATGGAGGCACGCCATCAGGGGGCTTGCTACAAGACAGCTGCCTCTCGCCCCATGATGCTCCGCAAATGCCGTGGAGTACCCCAAGGCGATGAAAAAGTAATCTCCGTCCAGACAAGAATCCAGGAAATCCAGAAAGGGCTTCCTGAAAAATTATTTAATAAATAATATGCGGTTGTTAGAGAAGAGAAGGGTAACAGTGGAATGACAGAAAAATGATGGGGGGGAGGGTGAAGATCTGCTTCAAATGGCAGCTCCACTAAAGTTCAGTTGGAACACAAAAGGTTGTCTTATGGAAAAAGGTTTGCAATGCTTGTGACCCACATCTTTTAGGGTCTGTGGTGCCACTGTCCCACCTAATTTCTGCTAATAGGCCTGTCAGTGATCATCACAACACTGGTGACCGCCCACGCGGAGCTCCCTTTTCCTGACCTCTGATTCATTCTGCATTGTAAGGGGTTTATAATTTCCCTTCAAGAGTTTATAAACATTTTATATCATTCCTGGTTCCCAGGTTAGACTGTTAGCTCAGAATCAGAGTCGGCATAACTTCTTCCCGTCAATTAGTTTTAAATTTTTGGCCCTGGATGTACATTTACTTTACAACCAGTTGTAAACCACTAGCGAAATTACTTTTACTTTTTACTTTATAAGTAAAAGATAAGTAACCCTGCCCATAAACTTACAAAGCAGGCACTCGGGATTCCCACTCTCTGGCTGATTTCAGATCTGGTTGTTTATGCAATTGCCTGTTGTTGTTCCCTAACCACTTCAGCGCCAGACCATTTGGCTGCCCAAATACCAGAGCGTTTTTTGCGATTCGGCACTGCGTCACTTTAACTGACAATTGCGCGGTCGTGTGACGTCGCTCACTTCCTGTCTGTGTGACACTTCTCAGTGATAAAGCCAACAGCATTAAAGAAAATCTTTACTGAGAGTCTTTCATTGCTGACCTCGTCTTTATATAAGAACTGTTACAGTTGTGCTCATAAGTTTACATACCCTGGCAGAATTTATGATTTCTTGGCCATTTTTCAAAAAATAAGAATGATAACACAAAAGCTTTTCTTTCACTCATGGTTAGTGTTTGGCTGAAGCCATTTATTATCAATCAACTGTGTTTACTCTTTTTAAATCATAATGGCAACAGAAACTACCCAAATGATCCTGATCAAAAGTTTACATACCCCAGTTCTTAATACCGTGTATTGCCGCCTTTAACATCAATGACAGGATGAAGTCTTTTGTGGTATTTATGGATGAGGCTCTTTATCTTCTCAGATGGTAAATTAGTAAAGTTGCCCATTCCTCTTCGCAAAAAGCCTCCAGTTCCTGTAAATTCTTGGTCTGTCTTGCATGAACTGCACGTTTGAGATCTCCCCAGAATGGCTCAATGATAATGAGGTCAGGAGACTGAGATGGCCACTTCAGAACCTTCATTTTATTCTGCTGTAGCCCATGACAGGTCGACTTGGCCTTGTGTTTTATATCATTGTCATGTTGGAATGTCCAAGTACGTCCCATGCACAGCTTCCTGGCTGATGAATGCAAATGTTCCTCCAGTATTTTTTGATAACATACTGCATTCATCTTGCCATCAATTTTGACCAAATTTCCTGTGCCTTTGTAGCTCACACTTCCCCAAAACATCAGCGATCCACCTCCGTGTTTCACAGTAGGAATGGTGTACCTTTCATCATAGGTCTTGTTGACTCTTCTCCAAATGTTGCGTTTATAGTTGTGGCCAAAAAACCTAAATTTTGGTCTCATCACTCCAAATTACTTTGTACCAGAAAGTTTGAGGCTTGTCTCTGTGCTGTTTGGCGTATTATAAGCAGGATACTTTGTGGCATTTGCATACTAATGACTTTCTTCTGGCAACTCGACCATGCAGCCCATCTTTCTTCAAGTGCCTCCTTATTGTGCATCTTGAAACAGCCACACCACATGTTTTCAGAGACTCCTGTATTTCACCTGAAGTTATTTGTAGGTTTTTATTTGCATCCCGAACAATTTTCCTGGCAGTTGTGGCTGAAATTTTAGTTGGTCTACCTGACCGTGGTTTGATTTCATCAGAACCCCTCATTTTCCACTTCTTGATTAGAGTTTGAACACTGCTGATTGACATTCTCAATTCATTGGATATCTTTTTATACCCCCATTCCTGTTTTATACAGTTCTACCTTTTCCCGCAGATCCTTTGACAATTCTTTTGCTTTCCCCCATGACTCAGTATGCAGAAACGTCAGTGCAGCACTGGATGAAAGATGCAAGGGTCTGTCAGGAGTCCAGAAATTCATTGACCTTTTATACACAGACACTAATTACAAGCAAACAGATCACAGGTGAGGATGGTTACCTTTAATAGCCATTCAAACCCCTTTGTGTCAACTTGTGTGCATGTTATCAGGCCAAAATCACCAGGGTATGTAAATGTTTGATCGGGGTCATTTGGGTAGTTTCCTGTTGCCATTATGATTTAAAAAGAGTAAACACAGTTGATTGATAATAAATGACTTCAGCCAAACAATAAACATGAGTGAAAGAAAAGTTTTTGTGTTATCATTCATATTCTCTGAAAAATGGCCAAGAAATCTTAAATTCTGCCAGGGTATGTAAACTTATGAGCACAGCTGTATGCAGGTCAAGAGTTCTGACTTCTCTCTGACTTTACTTGCCGCATTCTGAAAGAAAAACAATGTCTGCTCGGAGCCTCGCCACCCAGTCCTCAATCCACCATGGTGCTGCAGGGCTCAGAGATGACATTGTTTTCCTTATAGGAGCTTTTGAGTGAGCGGTTCCACTGCTGGTTTATTATTATTGAATGCGCTGTTTTACACTGTTATCTATTCCCATACTATATGCCTGACCTGGATCAGTGACCCAGAAAGTACTGAAGCTGCGGGATCAGTGTGACAGCTGGGCAACTAGAAGAAGGTCAGCAATGGCAGCCCCTTATTTCACTCTGCAGAGGCAAACATCTCAACACACAGATGAAGTACATATATGGAAACTGTTCTACCTGCCAAAAGATTTGTATTTCTATCCATCCAACCTCGAGAGTTATGCCGTGTACACACGACCCGACTTTTCGTCGGACTCAACTCCGAAGGATTTTTCGACGGAGTTCCGATGGAGTTCCGAAGGAGTTTCGACAAACTTGCCTACACACGATCACACCAAAGTCCGACTGATTCGAACGTGATGACGTACGACTGGACTAGAATTAGGAAGTTCATAGCTAGTAGCCAATAGCTGCCCTTGCTTCATTTTTGGTCTGACGGACTAGCATACAGACGAACTGATTTTTTGATAGGACTCGAGTCCGTCGGAAAGATTTGAAACATGTTCTATTTCTAAAGTCAGATTTTTGGACAGGAAAGGTCCGATGAAGCCCACACACTATTGGAATGTCCGCCGGATTCGTTCTGTCGGACCTTTGATGCCGAAAAGTCCGCTCGTGTGTACACGGCATTACACAGATCTGGCACACAGTATGCCTCTTTATGGCATGGAAGGGGACCTGATTTTTCCAAACTTGATGTAGGGGGGCACTATGATGGGTACACATGATGGAAGGGGGGACTCTGATGGGGACACCCAATGGAAGGGGGGACTCTGATGGGGACACCCAATGGAAGGGGGGACTCTGATGGGGACACCTGATATATGGGGCACTCTGATGGGGACACCTCATGGAAGTGGGCACTCTGATGGGGACACTTCATATATGGGGCACTCTGCTAGGAACACCTAATGCAAAAGGTCACTCTGATGAGGACACTGGATGTAAGGGGGCACTGTGACGGGGACCCCTGAAAGAGGCACTCTGATAGGGACACCTGATAGAAGGGGATACTCTCATAGGGACACCTGATGGAAGCGGGCACTCTGATGGGGACAATGGATGGATGTAAGGGGGCACTCTGATGGGGACACCTGATAGAAGGGGGCACTCTGATAGGGACACCTGATGGTAGGAGGTACTCTGATGGGTAAAACTGATGGAAAGGGGCAATGTGATGGGGACACCTGATGGAAGAAGGCACTCTGATAGGGACACCTGATAGAAGGGGATACACTCATGGGGACACCTGATAGAAGGGGATACACTCATGGGGACACCTGATAGAAGGGGCACTCTGATAGGGACACCTGATGGTAGGAGGTACTCTGATAGGGACACCTGATGGAAGGGGCACTCTGATGGATAAAACTGATGGAAAGGGGCAATGTGATGGGGACACCTGATGGAATAAGGCACTCTGATAGGGACACCTGATAGAAAGGGATACTCTAATGGGGACACCTGATGGAAGAAGGCACTCTGATGGAGGACACTGGATGTAAAGGGCACTCTGATAGGGACAGCTGATGGAAGGGGGCCCTCTGATGGGAACACTTGATACATGGGGCACTCTGATGGGGACAGCTGATGGAAGGGGGCCCTCTGATAGGGACACTTGATACATGGGGCACTCTGCTAGGAACACCTAAAGGAAAAGGGCACTCTGATGATGACACGTGATGTAAAAGGGCACTCTGATGGAGGCATCTAATGTAAGGGTAATTCCAATAGAGACACCTGAAATGGGGGGCACACTGAAAATTGACAGTATTATTGAAATACACTTGGAAATTGCACATTGCTTATTTTTATGATAGATATAAAATGACTATATGTATATGAGGATCTGAGTCATTGCACAGACAAAGGATTCATACTTCTGCTGGAAGAATATTTTACTGAATGACCTCCTTGAATTTTAATTGAATACCTCTGGTTTTCATATGGTTGGATGGAGAATATTAATTCCTCCTGGGTTGTGACATCGGTATCCAATACAGACAGTTTGTTCTTAAGTTGAATTTGTATGTAAGTTGGAACAGGTACATTTTTTAAGCGTAACTTTAGCCAAAAAAATGATTTGTATGTTTTTTGGGTAGTGTAGGGAAGGGTTAGCACCCCTGTAACATTTGTTTTGCTGTCCGTGCCCCTGTTCAGAAGATTTCACCTCACTTTCTGTCCCTGTGACAATTGGATTTTGAAAATTTTGGATTGGTGATAAAGCTTCAGTGGAGACATCTTTCTCCATGATAACTCTTACAGGAGTAAATTTCCCTTCCTAGGGGTAGATTTCTTCTCACTTCCTGTTGTCACCCTCCGTTTGTAAGTATGAGTCTTATGTAAGTCGGATGTATGTAACTTGGGGACTGCCTGTAATTCATTGCTATCCTCCATTCATACAACAATATGTAAACAGACGTGCCAGTTCCTCAGTGTGCACATGTGTGGGATCTGGCACTGCGTCTTTGGGGGGGGGGGGGGCTGCGGGAACCAGAAAGAGGCAGCCGACTCTATATGATGTAAACAAGGAAGATGGCGGCACGGTGCAAGAGAACAGGACAGCACTGCACCCCTGGCTCTTACGTTTATTTTGTTTCTCTTCATTACTATGTTCAGTAGGTTCCTGGTCCTGTAACAAGCTGACAGGAAGTACAGGGGACCTGCCAAAGAAAACAATACAAATGTGTCAGATAGAGAGATCCTTCTGCACTCCATCAGAAACATAAACAAAATGTTTCCTTGGAGTTCTCCTTAAAATATAACTAAAGGCAAAACTTATTTTTTTTTTTTTTTTAGTTTTGGATAGAGAGGAGAGGGATTATTAGAACCCATGTCAGGTTTTCATTGATGGCACCACAATCCCTATGTTCATTGTGCAGTTCTGCATGTGCATTTACATGCATTTGTAGTGCATTTTTGTCACCTTTGCGATGCAATTTTAAAGCATTTTTTTTTTTTTACTGAATTGCATTTATAGTACCTTGAAAAAGTATTTATACCCCTTGAAATATTCCACATTTTGTCATGTTACAGCCAAAAAGGTAAATGTATTTTATTGGGATTGTATGTGATAGACCGACAAAAAGTGGCACATAATTGTGAAGCGGAAGGAAAATGATAAATGGTTTTCAAATTAATATGTGTACATTTGTATTCGGCCCCCCTGAGTCAATACTTTGTAGAACCGTCTTTCGCTGCAGTTACAGCTGCAAGTCTTTTTGGGGATGTCTCTACCAGCTTTGTACATCTAGAGAGGGACATTTTTGCCCATTCTTCTTTGCAAAATAGCTCAAGCTCTGTCAGATTGGATGGAGAGCGTCTGTGATCAGCAATTTTCAAGTCTTGCCACAGATTCTCAATTGAATTTAGGTCTGGACTTTGTCTAAGCCATTCTAACACATGAATATGCTTTGATCTAAACCATTCCATTGTAGCTCTGGCTGTATGTTTAGGATCGTTGTCCTGCTGGAAGGTGAACCTTTGCCTGAGTCTCAAGTCTTTTGCAGGTTTTCTTCTAAGATTGCCCTGTATTTGGCTTCATCCATCTTCCCATCAACTCTGACCAGCTTCCCTGCCCCTGCTGAATAAAAGCATCCCCACAACATGATGCTGCCACCACCATGTTTCACAGTGGGGATGGTGTGTTCAGGGTGATGTGCAGTGTTAGTTTTCCGCCACACATAGCGGTTTGCTTTTAGGCCAAAAAGGTAAATTTTGGTCTCATCTGACCAGAGCACCTTCTTTCACATGTTTGCTGTGTCCTCCACATAGCTTCTCGCAAACTACAAATGGACTTCTTCCATAAAGGTCAGATTTGTGGAGTGCATGACTAATAGTTGTCCTGTGGACAGATTCTCCCACCTGAGCTGTGGATCTCTGCAGCTCCTCCAGAGTTACCATGGGCCTCTTGGCTGCTTCTCTGATTAATGCTCTCCTTGCCCGGCCTGTCAGTTTAGGTGGATGGCCATGTCTTGGTAGGTTTGCAGGTGTGCCAGACTCCATTTTCGGGAAGATGGATTGAACAGTGCTCCATGAGATGTTCAAAGGTTGGGATATTTTTTTATAACCTAACCCTGCTTTAAACTTCTGCATAACTTTATCCCTGACCTGTCTGGTGTGTTCCTTGGCCTTCATGATGCTGTTTGTTCACTAAGGTTCTCTAACAAACCTCTGAGCGCTTCACAGAACAGCTGTATTTATACTGAGATTCAGTTACACACAGGCGGACTCTATTTACTAATTAGGTGTCTTCTGAAGGCAATTAGTTCCACTAGATTTTAGTTAGGGCAGTGGTTCTCAACCTGTCCTAGTGCCATGACCCCTTGATAAAATTTCCCAAGTTGTGGGGACCCCTAACAGTAAAATTATTTTAGTAGCCTGGGTTGCCAGCACCCAAGGTAAGACAAATCATTTGCGCCCCTAACCCATGAACATTTAGCGCTCCCTGAGTCCCTTCCACAATATTAAAACCCCTTATGGTACATTTTAGGATGTACCACTCTTTCTCTATGTTCTCCTTTATTTCCCTTTTATCCCACTATCCTAACTTCTTTTATCCCCCCCCCCCCATCCCTTTCTCTAGCCTTCTTCCTTGTTCTTTCTCTTATTCTTTCTCTCCCTTTTTCTTTGTTTCTCCCCCTCTTTTCCTCTCCCTTCCATGTATTCTCTATTTCTGCTGATCTGAGAACTGTAGTGTCTCCGACTTTGTGGTGTCTCGCAGCAGTGACACCTATGCCGAAATCAGGAGATAGGGTCTCCTTCAGCCCCTCCCACTTCACATTCCTCACCAGTCAGCTGACCTCTAGTCTCTGCTCCCCAGCCATGCTGTGAACTGAATGAGCGGCTGCAAAGAGGTTGAGTGGTGCGGCCGTGGGCTCCAGGGACAGCCCTTCTGAACGGCCGCGAAAAGGCTGGGAGAGTGGAGCGGGATTCAGGAACAGCCCAGGATTCGGTGACCTCTGGCAAATCGTCATTCGACCCCCGAGGGGGTCCCGACCCCCAGGTAGAGAGTTAGGGGTTTCAGAATAAAGGGGGCTGAATACAAATGAACACCACACTTTTCAAATATTTGTAAAAAATTTGGAAACCCATTTATAATTTTCTTTCCACTTCACAATTATGTGCCACTTTGTGTTGATCTATCATATAAAATACATTTACGTTTTTGGTTGTAACATGACAAAATGTGGAAAATTTCAATACGAAGGAATACTTTTTAAAGGCATTGTACACATGTTTGCAGTTCATGCATGTACTTTCCGGTACATATATGTGTAAAACGTTGCAGCATGCACACACGAGAGCATCACTCACAATGGTGTAAAGTAGGCTCATAAAAATATGTTCATGTTTCTTGCATATGTATCTGTACTATGTTTAACCCCCAGCCCTGGCATCCTCTTAGAACGTTCTGAATGCCCAGGGGACTGGGAAGGATCAGCGATCATGTGACCACTGTGATTGGTTGCCACAGTGGTCACATGATCGGGAGCCAGTCCTGTTAGTGGAGACCAAGGACTGTCTTTCACAGCTCGGTCTCTGTGCTGATAGCACGCAGTGAGTGCCCTGTCAGCTCAGAAACATCCGGCCCAGTGATGCTCAAGTGCGACATGTGGGCATTAAAGCCCACCCTTGTGCTGCCGTACCATGTGTGAGGACACTTCTGATGTGGAAACTAGTTCTAGTGACAACCACTTTGGAGGGATTTGCTCTCACTTCCTCTTGTAGCTATGGGACAGGAAGTGAACGGAAATTTCCCTAATGGGACACAGATGACAAAAAAAAAACTTGGCAGAGGTTATAACCCTCCCTTATTCTATCCAAATTTAAAAAAAAAAAAGTTTTGCCTTTAGCTTCACGAATACCATTGGAGATGTCAGCCGCTTCCAGTAGTTTGTACATTGCTGACAACACTGACGAGCAAAGCGTTAAATAATCCCTCTCGGTTCCCCAGAACGTAATTATGATCTGCACGGCTCCTTTTGTCTCTGGAGAAGGAGGAAAGCGGTTGGAGGGACAGAAATCTTTCATTATTTTTTTTTTTCTTCTCCTCCTTTCTGTCCACATTTGATGTGGTCGTTTGCATACAGCTGCCGAGTAGACAGTTACCTCTGAAAAGAACATTTGGCTGGTTTAATTTGATTAGGGAAAACCACCTCAATCATTTCTGGACTAAAAGCGTTCTCATTTTCACTTGGCAGAAGGAGTTGGGAATGTACTGTTTGCCATCACATACGCGGGGGAACAAAAAGGGACACGGCGAGCCTCTTAAAGGAACAGTCCACCTTGTGGTTTCCAGGATTCAGGGATCTGGACACCACTGTGCAATGTTCAGGGGGCCTATTTATAAAGTCATATGTCTTGTTATGACGCACACTCCAATCCACTCTTGTATCCAGTACCGTGTGCACATGGCATGAATTAGGCATCTTAACCAATACTGGGCACTTTCACCCCCTTCCTGCCCAGGCCAATTTCTAGCTTTCAGCGATGCCGCACTTTGAATGACAATTGCGCGGCCATGCAACACTGTACCCAAACAACATTTTTATCATTTTTTTCACACAAATAAATCTAGTGCAGTACAGCGTCATAATCGTCATCATATGACAGGTGTGGCGGTGATCAGGGATACTGACTGGTGACAGCATGTAAAAAACATTTTTAATTTTTTTTTTCAATTTTCTTTTTCTTTTTCTTTTTTTTTTACTGTACTACTCTGGGAAGTGATCAGGATTTTATTTTTTTTTACATATTATGATTGTTTATACCAGTGAATTTCACTGGTATAAGCAATAGGGTTGCCACCTCATCCCTTTAACCCAGGCGTCACAAACTGGCGGCCCTCCAGCTGTTGATAAACTACAAGTCCCATGAGGCATTGCAAGGCCGACAGTTAAAAGCACGACTCCCACAGGCAGAGGCATGATGGGACTTGTAGTTTCGTAACAGCTGGATGGCCACCAGTTTGAGACCCCTGCTTTAACCACTTCAATACGGGGCATTTTCACCCCGTTCCTGCCCAAACCAATTTTTAGTTTTCAGCGCTGTCTCACTTTGAATGACAATTGCGCGGTCATGCTATATTGTACCCAAACAAAATTGATGTCCTTTTTTTCCCCACAAATAGAGCTTTCTTTTGGTGGTATTTGATCACCTCTGCAGTTTTTATTTTTTGCACTATAAACAAAAGAAGAGCGGCAATTTTGAAAAAAAACACAATATTTTTTTACTATAATAAATATCCCAAAAAAAAACAATTTTTTTCCTCAGTTTAGGCCGATATGTATTCTACATATTTTTGGTTAAAAAAAATCGCAATAAGCGTATATTGATTGGTTTGTGCAAAAGTTATAGTGTCTACAAAATACGGGATAGATTTATGGCATTTTTTTTTGTTTTACTAGTAATGACGGCGATCTGCGATTTTTTTTGTGACTGTGACATTGCGATGGACACTTCGGACACTTTTGACACATTTTTTGGGACCATCCACATTTATACAGCGATCAGTGCTATAAAATTTCACTGATTACTGTGTAAATGTGACTGGCAGGGAAGGGGTTAACACTAGGGGGTGATCGAGGGGTTAATTATGTTTCCAAGGGAGTGATTCTAACTGTAGGGGGAGAGGACTCACAAGGGGAGGAGACCGATCATTGTTCCTCTGTACTGGGAACACATGATCGGTCTCCTCTCCTCTGACAGGACATGGATCTGTGTGTTTACACACACACAGATCCACGGTCCTGCTCGGTTAACGGGCAATCGTAGGTGCCCGGCGGACATCGCGGCATGCGCACCGGGTCCCGAGCAACGCGGCGGCGCACGCGCGCGCGCCCCCGAGACGGCTAGGAAGCCCAGGACGTCATATGACGCCCGCCCAGGATGGGAGATCCCTCCTGCGGGCGTCATATTACTATGGGTAGGGAAGTGGTTAAACCCGAACACATATTAATAACACAGGTTCTGAGGCTGATTAAGGTGGTAATTAAACTCACTTGTTGCCTTATCTGCATTAAATTAGCCTCAGAACGTGTGTAATTCATATGTGTTCAGGTTTAAAGGGATGAGGTGGCAACTCTAATAAGCAACCATTTTTTACTGAATTAATCTGATTCATTCAGTGTGTTTTGTTGTGATTGGACTGTGATTGGCCCTGTCTGTACCATGTGTTCACTGTAACCAATCGTAGCTAGCAACACTATTGTACGCAATGGATGGCATGAAAGGAAGCCATCCATTGTTTACAGCTGTCATGCGATGTGATTGGCCGGTACAGTGATCTGTCATCGGCTATGTCTGCTGGACCCAAAACAGGAGAGATAAAACTCCCAAATTTCAGAGGCAGATCTCTGTCAGATTGGGTATCTGATTCTTGGGGGACCCTCTGAATAGTCTAAAACAATGTGAGAAGGATGAGAGCTCCAAGGGTACAATGTGAGTCCAGTAGATCTTTATTGCATGTGACAGAAGATAACAAGCATAACAAAATAGAGCTTTCTTTTGGTGGTATTTGACCACCTCTGCGGTTTTGATTTTTTGCGCTATAAACAAAAAAAGACCGACAAATTTGAAAAAAAAAAACTATATTTTTTACTTTCTGCTATAAAACATATCCGTAAAAAAATTGAAAAAATCTAATTTCTTCATAAATTTAGGCCAATATTCTGCTACATATTGTTGGTAAAAAAAAAAAAAACCTCTCAATAAGTATATATTGATTGGTTTGTGAAAAAGTTATAGCATCTACAAAATAGGGGAAAGATTTGTTTTTTTTTTATATCTAGTAATGGCGGTGATCAGCGATTTTTTGCGGCGGACAGATCGGACACCTAAATGACATTTTTGATACTTTTTTGGGAACCAGTGACATTATTACAGTGATCAGTGCTAAAATTAGGCACGGACATTGTATTAACGACACTGGCAGGGAAGGGGTTAACATCAGAGGCGATTAAAGGGTTAAGACCCCATTCACACAGGGGCAACACGACTTGCAGGTCGCCTCACCGAGGCGACCTGCACACGACTGCCTGGGCGACTTGCAAAACGACTTCTGTATAGAAGTCTATGCAAGTCGCCCCCGAAGTCGTACAGGAACCTTTTTCTAAGTCAGAGCGACTTGCGTCGCTCCCCTTAGAACGGTTCCATAGCACAGAACGGGAGGCGACTTGTCAGGCGACTAGGTCGCCTGACAAGTCGTCCCTGTGTGAATGGGCTCTAAATGTGTTCCCTCACTGTGTGTTTCTAACTGTGTGGGCTGCCCGGGACTACACACAGATCTGCCTTCCTGCATAGCAGAAAGACAGGATCCCTGTGTCATCCCCTGACAGAACGGAGATCTTCCTTGTTTACTATGGCAGATTGCCGTTCTGTCTCTGCGGGGAACGATCGCGAGTAGCCCGCGGATTGGTTCCCCCCGCTGGCCAATGAGCGCACGTGTACCCACAGAACCTTGTGCACGAACCGACCTACACCTACGGCGATTCGCGCAGCCGAGCCAGCCTGCCACAGTATAACTGCGGTGGACGGTCGGCAAGAGGTTAGTTTGCAGGGATTTCCTCTCACTTCCTGTTTGGCTATAGGACAGGAAGTGAGGGTGAATGTCTGCAATGGGACACAGATGGCAAAAAAAAAAAAAAAAAGTTTTGCCTATAGTTCTACTTTAAAACAGGAGGTGAGGCCTGCCTCTGAAAAGCGATCTAAACAGGGTTCGCTCTTTAGAGGAGCGGAGCATTTCTCCACATGTCTAAATGGACCCTTACTTTGTGAGTGCTCTGAGCCGCCTCTGCAGTCCATGATTTGTGGATTGTAGCCAACGAAACAAATAAAACAATAAAATCTGAATTTAGAAAAGTTTTCCAACCTCTGGGTCACATCATGTGATCAAACAAACCTCTGGACACCCGGGTCACTGCGACCCCAAAACGCTCACAAACAGCACCAGCCGTGGGCTCCCACTATAATGGAAAATACACAAAGCTGCTATCAGTTCTGGCGGCTCAGTCTTGTCTTTTTACATTCATCAGAATTGCACCTGTGCGTTTTATATTTTGTAAAAGTTTGGGATGGGAAGTTTCCATGTCTGAGTGCAGCATAACCTTTGGTGACACCGTCCCCTTCCCTGGTTCACACCAATGCGTTTTTTTTTTTGGTGCTTTTTGCAGAAACGCACTATAGTCCATTTAACATGGTTTCCTATGGGACACGTTCACATTTATGTTTTTTTCAGCCGCTGCGTTTTTGGAAAGGGTCAGGGACTTTTTTTTAACGCAAAGTTGTGCTTTTTGGTTCAATAGACTTCAACGAAGAAGCTGCAGAAAAACATGTAGTGCGTTTTTGATGCATTTTGCGTTTTTAATCTGCCCAACAACAAATTGACCCAAAAAACCCAGAAAGGAACGCATAAAAAATTTGTGAAAAACGTTTAAAAAAAGCATGTGCAAAAACGCATCAAAAGCAAACTGTATAGGTATGAACTGCACAAAACGCACTGTACAACAAGCCGAGAAAAATGTTCAATAGCCAGTGCGGCTCTTCTGCTTGATTCCGAGCATGCTTGGAATTTTGTGCGTTGGCATTGTGTACACACGATCAGAATTTCCGACAACAGATTTTGTTGTCGGAAATTCCGACAACAAATGTCCGATGGAGCCTACACACGGTCAGAATTTCCGACAACAAGCTCACATCGAACATTTGTTGATGGAAATTCTGACCGTGTGTATGCGGCATTACGTTTAAGCCTAACCCTAACTCTTGACCTCAAAAATCAATGCATCAGATTATATGTCGAGCAAGTATTGTACATGCATTGCTTGTTTACTCTTGGTTCACACCTATGCATTTTTTTAGTGCGTTTTGCAGAAACACTCAACAGTCTATTTAGCATGGTTTCTGATGGATCTAGTGAACATCTGTGCGTTTTGAGCCGATGCGTTTAACCATAGCACTTAACCCTAGCTCTTACGTCTAGCCCTAACCCTTAACACTAACATTTAACCCTGACCCTAGCACCTAACCATAACGCTAACATTTAACCCTAGCCCTTAACTCTAACTTCTATCCCTAGCCCGTAACTAGTGCATGAGATATGTAAAACACCTGTCACTCACAGCAAGGGGGAGGATTTGACAAAGTTTTACTCTGTTTGTCAAGATTTATCTCACTGAAAAATAAAAGAGGATTGCTCAGAGCTGTATTAACTCCTTGTGGCAAGACTGGGCTCAAATGATAGGACATCTTATACTCTACATTATGACATCAAAAAAAAAAAAAAAATTTCGGGTTTATAGCCACTTTAAATTCTGCCTCTGCCTTCTCCCTTCTATATGATTCGGTATAAATAGCATGAAGGAAGTACTAACTTACTGTGGGCACTGTCCTCTTCTCTTTTTTACTTAAATCCAACCCCTTAAGGCTAAAATCTACAGAATGATCTGAGATTTTATCACCCCAAGTCATATTCAAGGGAAAAGCATACTTCACAAATTCTTTAGCCAGAGGCTCCCACTCATTGTCTCTGGCCCAGATAGGTAAGCTGGACACTTTCTTCTGGCCACCAGAACCCTCTGCAGCCTTGCTTTTCCTAAACAACAACAACAACATTTTACCTAGCACAAGCTACACACCACAGAAAAACAGGTCTGCTTCAGTTGAATTATAGCACAGATCACGGCACAAGCCTCCAGATTGTTTTGCTTGCTTCTATCTAGCAAGGTTACTTTGTGGTATAAGCAAGGAAGCTGAGACCTCTGCAGTGTGTAAATGTGCTTTTATTATACAAAGATGCTGTACATACAAAACTATTACACTATTAGGAATACAATACAAGACTGACAGATCTATGACAAGCAAAATGCCTAGCAAATTAACAGCCTATGGTCTGTAACAGTAGAAATACACTTAAAAGTTACTTAGCTCCAGTTACTGTGTTCATGATCTCCGTTGCTGCAGGCACCTTCTTGTTTGCTGATTACAGATTTGAGTGTCCTTCGGTGTTAATCCATGTTGAGTGGCTTTCACTATTAGCCCCGGTTCACACAGGGGCGGCACGACTTGCAGGTCGCCTCACCGAGGCGACCTGCAAACGACTTCAGCGGCGACTTGCGACGTCAATGCAAGTCGCCTGAAGTCGCCCCTGAAATACTACAGGAACCTTTTTCTAAGTCGGAGCGACTTTCGACGCTCCTATTAGAATGCTTCCGTAGTACAGAACGGGCGGCGACTTGTCAGGCGGGTAGGTCGCCTGACAAGTCGCCCCTGTGTGAACCGGCACTTAGTCTCTACTGCTCCTTTTATTTGTCCCAGTTTGTTGAGAATGGTTACAAACTTGTTTTCCATAACAACCGACTAACAGTCATGATTTCAATTTGAGACCCTCTCTTACCTGTTTACTGTAGCTATAGAGACAATAGCCTATTCAAACTGTCAATTGAATACAACAATGGTATCTACGTTCCCATTGTATCCAACAGCATTTGTTTGAGAAGTTCGGTGTCTGAATGCTGTTCCAGTCTTATAATAAAAAATCATATTTTATATCAAACGCAACACAGAAGGCTGTCCACAAGGTTTAGGAGTTTGTCTACGGGAATGTTTGACCATTCTTCCAGAAGCGCATTTGTGAAGTCAAGCACTCATTTTGGACAGGAAGGCCTGGCTCGCAGTCTCTGCTCTAATTCATCCTAAAGGTGTTCTATCGGGTTGAAGTCAGGACTCTGTGCAGGCCAGTCAAGTTCTTCCACCCCATACTCGCTCATCCATGTCTTTATGGACCTTGCTTTTTGCAGTTGTGGAGTAGTTTAAAGCAGGGTTAGGTTATAAGAAAAATATCCCAAGCTTTGAACATCTCAAGGAGCACTGTTCAATCCATCATCTGCAAATGGAAAGAGTATGTCACAACTGCAAAACCTACAAAGACATGGCCGTCCACCTAAACTGAACATGCATTAATCAGAGAAGCAGCCAAGAGGCCCATGGTAACTCTGGAGGAGCTGCAGAGATCCACAGCTCAGGTGGGAGAATCTGTCCACAGGACAACTATTAGTGGTGCTCTCCACAAATCTGTCCTTTATGGAAGAGTCAAGAAAGTAACCCTCTTGTGCTCAGGTGTAAAGCTCAAGGGAAGGAAGTGTGACTAATCCTTATTGTCAAAGCACAGTCTTGCTGCCCTCTCAGGATCATGGGTATCCAAATATATTGTTTTCGTCGTTGTTCCTTATGGAAGAGCGGCAAGAAGAAAGCCATTGTTGAAAGAAAACCGTAAGAAGTCCCATTTGCAGTTTGCAAGAAGCTATGTGGGGGACACAGTAAACATGTGGAAGAAGATGCTCTGGTCAGATGAGACCAAAATTGAACTTTTTGGCCTAAATTCAAAACCCTATGTGTGGCGGAAAACTAACACTGCACATTACCCTGAACACACCATCCCCACCATGAAACATTGTGGTGGCAGCATCATGTTGTGGGGATGCTTTTCTTCAGCAGGGACGGGGAAGCTGGTCAGAGTTGATGGGAAGATGGATGGAGCCGAATACAGGGCAATCTTAGAAGAAAACCTGCTAGAGTCTGCAAAAGACTTGAGACTGGGGCGGAGGTTCACCTTCCAGCAGGACAACGATCCTAAACCTACCTCCAGAGCTACAATGGAATGGTTTAGATCAAAGCATATTCATGTGTTAGAATGGCCTATGTCCTTCTTGTTAAAAAAAAGGAATGGCCCGTGTCCAGACCTAAATCCAATTGAGAATTTGTGGCAAGACTTGAAAATTGCTGTTCACAGACGCTCTCCATCCAATCTGACAGAGCTTGAGCTATTTTGCAAAGAAAAATGGTCAAAAATGTCACTCTCTAGATGTGCAAAGCTGGTAGAGACATACTATACCCAAAAAGACTTGCAGCTGTAATTGCAGCGAAAGGTGATTCTACAAAGTATTGACTCAGGGGGGCCGAATACAAATGTACCCCACACTTTTCACATATTTATTTGTAAAAAAAATGTTGAAAAACATTTATTGTTTTCCTTCCACTTCACAATTATGTGCCACTTTGTGTTGGTCCCTCACATAAAATCCTAATAATATACATTTCCGTTTTTTTTTTCCGCATAAAGACTTTTTCAAGGCACTGTATATGTCATGCTGTACATTCCCTATACCGCTACACCTCATTCTCTATGTCATGCTGTACATTCCCTATTCCCCTACACCACATGCTATATGCCATGCTGTACGTTCCCTATTCCCCTACACCTCATTCTATGTGCCATGCTGTACGTTCCCTATTCCCCTACACCTCATTCTATATGCCATGCTGTACGTTCCCTATTCCCCTACACCTCATTCTATATGCCATGCTGTATGTTCCCTATTCCTCTACACCTCATTCTTTATGCCATGCTGTACGTTCCCTATTCCCCTACACCTCATTCTATATGCCATGCTGTATGTTCCGTATTCCTCTACACCTCATTCTTTATGCCATGCTGTACGTTCCCTATTCCGCTACACTTCATGCTATCCTGTTTCCCCCAAAATAAGTCCTAGCATGATTGTCGGTGATGGCTGCAATATAAGCCCTACCCCCCAAATAAGTCCTTGTAGGTCTTATTTTCAGGGTAGGGCTTATTTTTGGGGAAACAAGGTAGGGCTTATTTGGGGGGTATGGCTTATATTGCAGCCATCACTGACAATCACGCTAAGTCTTATTTTCGGGGAAACAGGGTATATGCCATGCTGTACGTTCCCTATTCCCCTACACCTCATGCTATATGCCATGCTGCATGTTCCTTATTCCATTGCACATCATTCTTTACGCTATGCTGTCCTTGACCCACATCGCCTCATTTGTTATACCACACTGTCCATTCAATATTCTGTACCCCCTCATTCTATACACCTTGTTATACATGTTATACTCCACACAACCTCATTCTGTACACTTTCTTTATTCTGCACCTTCCAGGCCCAGCAGCTCTAGTCTGTATTTGTGTCTGCATGTGCCAGAACTGGGGCATCAGATATTTGGAAAGGGGCACAATTTCAGTGCTTGCCATGGGCACTATTTACCATAGATATGCCCCTGGGTGTGCAGCATCCCACCAATAAAGTCCCCAGCAAATCAGTATAAGAAACAGTCAGGGTCTAACTTTCCTGACATTACTTTGGTCTGACCCGTTAAATGGAAATCTCCTTGATAAAGCTCACAAGAGAATACAACAAAGCTTCGTTTTCCGTGGCGGAGATGTCTGATCCTTGGAACAGACATCATCTCGATGACCTGTTTGCTTGCGGTACTGAAGCTTAACGCCGGTTACATGCATCCTCACATTGGTAAACGTCCTTTGATCTGGCAGCTCAGCTCTGACGTAGTCTGCAGTGACGGGTGAAATGAATGGTTTCTTCACCTCCGTGTGCCTTTCCATACAGGCAAGGCGTGCGGTTCAAACACTACTGCTAATGAGTCTAATGCACCAAGTTCACATAGGGCTTTTTATTCCTTCATAGGTTTGCTATGGTCATTTATATGGCATAACAGTCCAATAATCTTGTGCAAGGGCTAAAACTAAACAGACCTTGCTGGCATTTGGAAGACTTGGCTTGGAAAGTTTTTTGAATTTGAAATTGCATTTTGTATTTAATATTAAAATGCAAGGGCTGCTTCTTAGTTAGACCTCTGCCCCACCATGTACAAATAGCACATTTAAAAAAAAAACATGAGCATTAGGAAAGTGTATTTAATCCCAAAATCTTTTTTTCATTATACACTATATTACCAAAAGTCTTGGAACACCTGCCTTTACACGCACATGAACTTTAATGGCATCACAGTCTTAGTCCGTAGGGTTCAATATTGAGCTGGCCCACCCTTTGCAGCTATAACAGCTTCAACTCTTCTGGGAAGGCTGTCCACAAGGTTTAGGAGTGTGTCTATGGGAATGTTTGACCATTCTTCCAGAAGAACATTTGTGAGGTCAGGCACTGATGTGGACTAGAAGGCCTGGCTCACAGTCTCCGCTCTAATTCATCCCAAAGGTGTTCTATCAGGTTGAGGTCAGGACTCTGTTCAAGGCAGTCAAGTTTCTCCACCCCAAACTCGCTCATCCATGTCTTTATGGACCTTACTTTGTGCACTGGTGCGCAGTCATGTTGGAACAGGAAGGGGACTTCCCCAAACTGTTCCCACAAAGTTGGAAGCATGAAATTGTGGGAAATGTCTTGGTATGCTGACGCCTTAAGAGTTCCCTTCACTGGAACTAAGGGGCCCAACCCCTGAAAAACAACCCCACACCATAATCCTCCCTCCACCACGTGATTTGGACCAGTGCACAAATTGAGGTCCACAAAGACATGGATGAGCAAGGTTGAGGGGAGGAACATTACTGGCCTGCACAGAGTCCTGACCTCAACCCTATATAACACCTTTGGGATGAATTAGAGCGGAGACTGCGAGCCAGGCCTTCTCATCCAACATCAGTGCCTGACCTCACAAATGTGCTTCTGGAAGAATGGTCAAGAGAATTGGCCTTCAATATTGAACCATACGGACTACGACTGGGATGCCATTAAAGTTCATGTGTGTGTAAAGTGCGTGTGACCACACCACTGATGCGTTTCGCCCCACCTACTGGGGCTCAGTCATAGGCCTCTATGACTAAGCCCTGGTAGGCGAGCTGAAACTCATCAGGGGGAGCAGTCAGTGGAGCAACGCTGGCTGGTGCCAATACACACACATTTACATGGATCAGTCCAGATGAGCGGGGTCCCAACCTTCCTATTAAAGGTTCCACTGTCAGCTTATCTTTGAAAATGCCTTTTTCAGGGCTGCCATCCTGGGCCTATTTTTCACTACTCATTGACAAGAATGCAGCCTCCTGCCCTCTGCTATGACTTACTAGTGGTCACCGAGGTTTCACCATCAAGTTTAGCAAAGAGCAGCAAGGTACAGGAAGGATGGGCCGAAGTATTGACTTCCCAGTTTCTCAGTGTGAACAAAAAGCGGGGAAAAAATTATTGTACTTTTGTATTTTTTGTATATACATATATATATATATATATATATATATATATATATATATATATATATATATATATATATTTCTTTTCATTTTGGATAGCGTATGGAAGGGTAGGACCTCTTTTCATGTTTGAATTACTGTCTGTAAGCTCTGCTCAAAACTAACACCAGCTGCAAAAAAGTGAGCGCACAAAAAGTGAAGCATGCAAAAAAGTGCACGGAGTGTTTACATGGTCCCCCAACAAAGAGGAAGTACCCTGGCCCTGATCCCCCAGAGCGCAAGATTCCTGACAGGGACTGGGGTACTTGTGGTCTACCCCACCAAAAAAAGGCGGACCCCTTACTTCGGGAGACCTGCCAAAACAAGGTCCACTCAAGCACTTGGTGGGGTTCCGCTGAAGGGAGACCCCATGGGAGGGGGAACAGCTGACCATAATGCCACATGCCGCCCCCCCCCCCCCCCCCAAGACTTTTTTTAGGGCAGGTCCAAGGGTCTATACCATACTGGTCAGAGTGAGTTAGGTGATATTGTCACTGGCACAGAAAGTGACGGGAAACTCAAAATTATACAGTTGTCACTGAAATAGATGGGAAACCATCCAGTTGGAATACCTGTGACAACTTCCTGTTGTGTCTCCGGGACAGGACACAAAGGGAAATGATCTTGATCAGCGGTCTCCAAACTGCAGCCCAGGGACCGGATGTGGCCCTTTGCTTCCCCTGATCTGGCACTTGGGGCACTATTCTACCATTTGACACCAATGATGGAGCCTCATTCCCCCTACTGACACCATCAATGCCGCACTATTCTTCTCATTGATATCAACAATGGGGCACTATTTCTCCCATTAGAACCAAAGATGGGGCACTGATGTTGGGACATTTTTTACTCCCACTGGCCACATTCCCACCCCCTAAAGCCTAAAAGGACAGTACACTGGCCCTTTGCCTACAAAGTTTGGAGACCCCTGATCCCAATGAAGGGAAGGATCAAAGTTTAGGTAGGCTGACCCTCCTCTTCAGCAGAGATCATTTGACAGAATGCCTACATCTTCACACATTGCTCAGCAATGAAGGGAACCTGGAGCAACCTTTACCCCGGGAAAAGTCAATCCCATATTTCTGGCATTCTGTTACTTTTTTCAGTGCTCTTCTCAGCAAGACTAGTAAAATCACTTCAGGTCAACTTTTGAGCATGCTATTGCTTTAATTTAGATATTTGGCAGCTACTGTTGTGTGATAGGCAAATAGCTGTCACTCTTGCACAATCATGCAATCTATCTAATCATGGGAAGTTCTATTTCCAAAGGAAAAAAATATCACATAATTTGGATGAGGAATTTAAGACATTCTGTGCTTCCAAATGCAAAGTCTGGATTACAGAAGGCATCGATCACAGTACAGATTCTCGTTGTCCTCAGGATTAGGGTCTGTGATGCATGCTTTATTTTCACTGACCACGTATACACCATAAAGCCCAGCTCCGGGCAAGTAAAAAATGATCACAGCCCCACTGCAAGGGTTAATTGCTTGTTTAGATCTAGGGGAACAATAAAAGGAGATTTACTTACCCGATCCTCTGCTCCTCCCCACAGCTAGATCGATCCCTGCAGCTTCTGCACCTCTGCATTGTGGGTTCTGATGTCATCAAGACCAGAGCAGGGTCTATAGCCTAGTTCTGAATGTGAGGATGGCAAGGGACAGTCCAAAGCCAGATTGCGGGGGAGAGCCATATGTTTGGGGAGTGGAGGATCAGGTAGGTAAAACGGCTTCTCCTCTCCCATGGGCAGAAGGAGCTCTTAGCCCTTGCAGTGCGGGCACAGCCCCACTGCAGGGAATATGTTTTGTTCCTGCTTGGAGTTGGGCTTTACCGACTGCCTACCGCAGATGTGCTTTGGCAGGTCGGCTCTATTGCGAGAAACGACATACCTGTAAGTCATTTCGTGCAATAGCCACCGGGGGACGCGCATGCACTGCCAGAGGCATGATCGCGCGCTAATTGGGCTCAGGGGGATGCCAATCTGCTCGTCAGGCGGACCCAATATCCGCTGGCCACCTGCGATCATTCCCGGGAGAGGCAGAATGACTATCTGCCTATGTAAACAAGGCAGATCATCGTTCTGACAGGGGTGAAGATAGAGATGTGTGTTCCTGCTAACCCTGTGATCACCCCTGGTGTTAACCCCTTCCCTGCCAGTGTCATTAGTACAGTGACAGTGCATATTTTCTAGCGCTGCTCACTGTAATAATGTCACTGGTCCCCAAAAAAGTGTCAGTTAGTGTCAGATTTGTCCGCCACAATGTCTCAGTCCCGCTAAAAATCACTTTTTGCTGCCATTACTAGTAAAAAAATAAATAAATAAAAATGGCATAAAAATATCCCATAGTTTGTAGACTCGTTAACTTTTGCGCTAACCAATCAATATACGCTTATTTGGATTTTTTTTACCAAAAATATGTATCTGAATATATATTAGCCTAAGTTGATGAAGAAATTTTTTTTTTTTTTTTTTTATTGGATATGTTGTTGTTTTTTTCAAAAATTGTCTGTGTTTTTTGTTTCTAGCGCAAAAAATAAAAACTACAGAGGTGATCAAATACCACCAAAAGAAAGTTCTATTTGTGGGAAAAAAAAGGACATCAATTTTATTTAGGTACAATGTCGCATGACCGCGCAGTCGTCAGTTAAAGTAACGCAGTGCCGTGTCGCAAAAAAATGTCCTGGTCATTAAGGGGGTAAAACCCTCTGGGGCTGATGTGGTTAAAGCCCAACTATTTTGGGCATGGAGTTCACCAGAGCTTCACAGGTTGCCACTGGAGTCCTCTTCCACTCCTCCATGACGACATCACGGAGATGGTGGATGTTAGAGACCTTGCGCTCCTCCACCTTCCATTTGAGGATGCCCCACAGATGCTCAATAGGGTTTAGGTCAGGAGACATGCTTGGCCAGTCCATCACCTTTACCCTCAGCTTCTTTAGCAAGGCAGTGGTAGTCTTAGAGGTGTGTTTGGGGCCGTTATCATGTTGGAATACTGCCCTGCGGCCCAGTCTCTAAAGGGAGGGGATCATGTTCTGCTTCAGTATGTCACAGTACATGTTGGCATTCATGGTTCCCTCAATGAACTGTAGCTCCCCAGTGCCGGCAGCCCTCATGCAGCCCCAGACCATGACACTCCCACCACCATGCTTGACTGTAGGCAAAACACACTTGTCTTTGTACTCCTCACCTGATTGCTGCCACACACGCTTAACACCATCTGAACCAAATACATTTATCTTGGTCTCATCAGACCACAGGACATGGTTCCAGTAATCCATGTCCTTAGTCTTCTTGTCTTCAGCAAACTGTTTGCGGGCTTTCTTGTGCATCATCTTTAGAAGAGGCTTCCTTCTGGGACGACAGCCAAGCAGACCAATTTGATGCAGTGTGCGGCGTATGGTCTGAGCACTGACAGGCTGACCCCCCACCCCTTCAACCTCTGCAGCAATTCTGGCAGCACTCATACATCTATTTCCCAAAGACAACCTCTGGATATGACGCTGAGCATGTGCACTCAACTTCTTTGGTCCACCATGGCGAGGCCTGTTCTGAGTGGAACCTGTCCTGTTAAACCGCTGTATGGTCTTGGGCATCATGCTGCAGCTTAGTTTCAGGGTCTTGGCAATCTTCTTATAGCAACAATTATTTTTTTCAGATCCTCAGAGATTTCTTTGCCATGAGGTGCCATGTTAAACTTCCAGTGACCAGTATGAGAGAGTGAGAGCAATAACACCAAATTTAACACACCTGCTCCCCATTCACACCTGAGACCTTGTAACACCAACGAGTCACATGACATTGGGGAGGGAAAATGGCTAATTGGACCCAATTTGGACATTTTCACTTAGGGGTGTACTCACTTTTGTTGCCGGCGGTTTAGACATTAAAGATAAAGTTAAGCCTCTGAAAAAAAAAAAAAATACACCTTGCAAGACAAAGGCATAATGAGCTAGTATGCATAGCATACCAGCTCATTATGAATTACTTACCTGAGATCGAAGCCCCCGCATTGGCCCTTGTTCGCCTCCTCCGACGGCGCCATCTATCCCAGAGTGACTTCCGGGTATCGCGGCTCCGGCGCTGTGACTGGCCGGAGCCGCGATGACGTCACTCCAGTGCATGCGCGCTAGTGCCACCACTAACGGCATAATCGCCGTTAGAAACGGCACGCTCAGTGCGCCGCAGACATCGGTGCCGCTATTTCTGCAAATATCTCCTAAACCATTTAGGTTTGGGAGATATTTCTTGCACCTACAGGTAAGCCTTAATCTAGGCTTACCTGTAGGTTAAGGTGGTTGTAATGGGTTTACAACTACTTTAATGGCTGTGTGTTGAGTTATTTTGAGGGGACAGCAAATTTACACTGTTATAAAAGCTGTGCACTCACTACTTTACATTGTTGCAGTGTCATTTCTTCAGTGTTGTCACATGAAAAGGTATAATAAAATATTTACTAAAATGTAAGGGGTGTACTTACTTTTGTGAGATACTGTGTGTGTACAGGCAGCATCAGGGGTTCAAAAGTCCAAATCCTCAGCAAGTGGCTGAAGATTGAGATTTCACCCCCCTATCCTGGCACCCTAAAGCTCGGTTCACACTGTCGTGACTTGGGATCTGATTTGTGAGACCCCAAGTCACATGACATGTGAAATCCCATGTTAGTCAATGGGAGCGGTCTTAATTTAGAACTACTGAAGTAGCTCCGACTTTAGAAATGGTTCCTGTACTATTTTAAGGCGACTTCTATCCGACTTGTGCCCATAGACTTTAATGGAAGACGCCTCCAAGTCAGATCCTCATCTATATTGATGTGATTTGGATCCGACATTACAGGAAGATTACCCAGGCAGTGCACAAGACAAAGTCGCATCAAAGTAGTACCCAAGTTGCCAGCAAAGTCGCCTGGCTAAGTCGCATCATAAGTCGTGCGACTTTCAGGTCGCAGTAGTGTGAACCGAGCCTAATGCCCCGTACACACAGTCGGATTTTCCGACAGAAAATGTGTGATAGGACCTTGTTGTCGGAAATTCCGACCGTGTGTAGGCTCCATCACACATTTTCCATCGGATTTTCCGACACACAAAGTTTGAGAGTAGGCTATAAAATTTTCCGACAACAAAATCCGTTGTCGGAAATTCCGATCGTGTGTACACAAATCCGACGCACAAAGTGCCACGCATGCTCAGAATAAATTAAGAGACGAGAGCTATTGGCTACTGCCCCATTTATAGTCCTGACGTACGTGTTTTACGTCACCGCGTTCAGAACGATCGGATTTTCCGACAACTTTGTGCGACCGTGTGTATGCAAGACAAGTTTGAGCCAACATCCGTCGGAAAAAATCCATGGATTTTGTTGTCGGAATGTCCGATCAATGTCCGACCGTGTGTACGGGGCATTAGGTAGCTGCCCAAGAAGCCTTATGCTGGCGCCGGCCCTGGACGGGCATTGTTGTCCTTTCATGTCTTGGTGAACTCCTATGATCACTTCCCTGAGCATACACATGAAAATGAGCATCTGCTACACCTGGTTCTTGATACTCTTGTATTTAGGCAATATTTGAATATTTCGGAGTTCAGCTTTAAACCTCTTTATTCTGCCCCAATGCGGCCTCTTTCATAGGTTTGATGGTTGGCTCTGCCAGAATGTGAGATGCCTGGCAAGAAAGGTGTTTTTGAGAATTACAGTAAATGTAAGTCAACACAAAGAAATCATACAGACGGAATATTTTCCAGTGCTTAGATTTCAGGCTTCAGAGCGGCCTAGGTGCGGGTTATTTACATGTGTTAGGTAAAGGCCGTCCTTCCCCCTCCATTCACATAAATACATTTTTTTTTTTTTTTGCAAGTTGCTGACCTACAACCAAATGCATGCAGACACTTTGTATTCAGAGAGTTTTTTCCTTCTGCAAGATCCGCCATTTTTTGTTTTCTTTTTAACCTCCCTGGCGGTATGATTATTTTGGATTTTAGGTGCTGAGAGAGATACAATTATTTTGCATGGAAATTTGGTGTTTTATATTGTAGGTCTGTAATTCTTAACAATAACACATTTATATCTGTCCACCAAGAGTCTAGTAGATATCCCGGGTATGATGAAGTTTGAAACACAAAAACATAAATTATAATATAATAAATAAATATAAATAATTAAAAAAAATAATAATCTAATAATAATAAAATTAATTTCCCCACGATTCACTATCGCTCAATTCTGCAAGTGTTCTTTCTGCCTGGAAACTGGAGATTGTCCATAGCAACCAAAAAGTGTGCCTTTATGTCAAAAGTGGCTTTAGACCAGCTAGAAAACAGCGATAATAAATTAGAACACTTGCAGAATTGAGCGATAGTGAATCGTGGGGAAATGTATTTTATTATTATTATTATATTATTTTTTTTTAATTATATTTATTTATTATATTATAATTTATGTTTTTGTGTTTCAAACTTTATCATACCCGGGATATCTACTAGACTCTTGTTTGGACAGATTTAAGTGTGTTATTGTTAAGAATTACAGGCCTACAATATAAAACGCCAAATTTGCATGCAAAATAATTGTACCGCTTTCAGCACCTAAAATCCGAAATAATCATACCGCCAGGGAGGTTAAGGCCTCGTGCACACTGGACATAAAAAATGCAGCTTGTACGGGCATTTGGCATTTTATTTTTAGCCTGTAGAAGCAACTCCATGTTAGCCTATGTGTCCATGCACATTTGGGCGTTTACAGGCATATTTGCAGAGGAGCGTTTACAGGCTAAAAAGAAAAACCCTTCACTAATGTGTTTTTTAAAGGAGCTATCGGGCAGAAAAGTGCTTGGCATAACTAAATTCAACATTTAGGGGTATTAAGCATTAATGTGTACATTTTTCTAGTGTTTTGGGGAAAAACACTTAGGCCCTGTACACACGACCGGTTTTCCCGTCAGAATAAACTCTGAAGGTTTTTTCGACGGAATTCCGCTCAAGCTGTCTTGCCTACACACGGTCACACCAAATTCCGACTGTCCAGAACGCTGTGACGTACAACACGTACGATGGGGCTAGAAAACAGAAGTTCAATAGCCAGTAGCCAATAGCTTCCGTCTCATACTTGCTTCAGAGCATCGTTTTTGGTGCGTCGGAACAGCATACAGACGAGCGTTTTTTTTATAGTAATTTTTTCCGTCTGAAAAATAAAGAACATGTTCTCTATCTAAGTACGTCTAAATTTTCGGTGGAAAAAGT